>CM032430.1:0-1200000 GCA_019049465.1 Dryas iulia moderata | reverse complement strand
TATGGAAGAGACTATGTGTGGAAGAGTAATTTGTATACATAGTACAAGAACCTGATCTGGTCACCTGGTTCTATCAAAATTCAGGTTTTTGATTTATGATTACTTTAATATTGATATAATTATTTTAATTATTATTATTATTTGTTCATCCCTACGTTTTTTCTTGCATAGCGGGACGACAGTCAAAGCTGGTTTAGTGTCAAAACTCTCAGGTAAAAGAGTGGTGAAATGAAAAATTAAACAGTCATTTCCCAGAGTGAAAATCGAATCCTCAACAATCCACATATTGCAGAGTTAATAATAATAAATAATTCATACATAATTACAGAAATAGATTCAATCGCGAGCTCAACTTCTCCCGCTACGGCTACACGAGCATCTTGAGTTTAGCGTGTGCGTTAGAACACGTGCGCACGAGTCGGCAGCCGGGCGGCGACTGGCTGCTGAGCGACGCGCGCCGCCCGCCCCCCGCGCGCCCCGCGCCGCCCACCGCGCGCGCCGCCCTCGCCGCCCACGCCGCCCTCGCCGCCCGCCCTACGCCGCCCCACGACGCAGATGTGGATGACGCGCTGCCGGGGATCGACTTTGTAAGTTAACCCCTCGTGTGCCTTAGCCCAGATGTGTCCGCCGTGCTGGGTGCCATGGGACATATATGTCCGTAAAGAATACAGGCTGTAATATATCGAAAGACTCAAGAACAAAGAATGTAGTTCAAAATACTTTGCATTGTAACTTAGGCATGCTTCAGATCGTAAACAATTACTTTTTTTTTTGCACATGACAGGTTAAGTCACCTTAATCGACATCCGTCTGTTCCCCCCCAGGAAGCCGACGTGTACCCCGTGGACTGCCTGCACTACCTGGAGAGCGTGCCGCCGGCCGCCGTGGCGCACGTGGGCGGCGACATGGTGGAGGCGGCCGTGGCGGAGGTGTACTCGCCCTCGCACTTCTGGCTGCTGCGGCTCGGCGAGCAGTACCACATCGCCATGGAGAACATCATGGACGAGATGAAGTTAGTTCATGCATTTTTTTTGCCAAAGCTCTTCATTTATCTGATACAGGTTACATATAGGAAAAAATATATATAAATAGGATTTTGAAGGTAGGTTTGGTCGGTTGGTTAGCCGGTGTGTGTTGAGCGGTGGATCTTTCCATTTTTATAAGTCATAGCGCTACGTTCGGTCAGCCAGCTCATTAAGTTTAAAATAAATTTAAATTGTATATTGTCTTTTAAAAAAAGCCATCTTAACATTTTTATCAATGTATCTAAGTTTCCCTGTAATAATATGATAGTTTATGGTGCGTTTTCCAGTGAGTACTACAAGTTCGGCGCCGGCCGTGACCGGGTGCTGTCTCCGGGCGCGGTGCGCGTGGGGCAGTACTGCGCGAGCCTCTACGACGGGGACTGGCATCGCGCTATCATCGTGAAGATACTAGATAGCGACACTGTTAAAGTACCCTTACCCTGTAGATTACATGCCTCAAACTCCTTAGAACACACCTCTTACATGTCACACTCTTTATATCATAATTTTCATATTGTGATATATTTTAGAGTTCAATATTCGATAGAATTTTGGTTTTTAAATGTTTTGTTATTTGTATTAGGTGTAAAGTGAGAATATATTAAATTATCATTTTTGTAATGTTTTTGTTGATATGTTTATTTTAATTAATAGTTAAAATAGCTTAACCGATTTCGCTGGATAATTTATTTATTAAAGGCAGAGCTCATGTAAAATAAATTTATATAAATGTATTTATTAAGCCATATAATGTGATGTGATATTGTTTGTACGTGTACGTGTACGTGGCAGGTGCGCCACATCGACTACGGCACGGTGTCGCGCGCGGCCGCGCCCGCCCTCCGCCCACTGAGGCGGGCGTGGGCGGCGCTGCCCGCCCAGGCCGTGCGCGCGCGCCTCGCCGCCCTGCGCCCCGCCGCCGCCCGCTGGCCGCGCGCCGCCGCGCTCGCCTTCCTGCGCCGCGTGCGAGAGCGCCGCCTCGTCGCCAACGTCGTCGCCGTCACCACTGACCTCGACGGGGATGACGGCCTGCAGGTGGGCGCGTTTATATAAGTTCAAATACACTTTTATAAGCACTTTTGAATATAAACATCGTTCTTTGGTTGCTCTTTATTATATTTATATTGTAACACTTTGTTGTTTTTTTAACTTCACACTTTATCCATTGTGAGTTAATTATAAAGAACAGAGTGCCAAACGCTATAGTCATATAATAACGCTTTGTTACTATCAATTATTTTAGTAATCTATGTAGTAACGTAGAGTAATTTGTTCTTTCTGTAATGTTTTAAAGTGAGACTTCGATTCTCAAGAATCGCAGTGTAATTTAAATTATTATTATTATAAAAAAATAGTCACTGAATACATAATAATTATAAAATACATTATTAAATAACTATAACAAAAGAAAGCAGGAAAAAAGAACTAGCTATTTGATTTATTATAGGTACTAGAGGTGCTGCTCATCGACACCTCCGGTGATGACGACCAGAACATCGGCGACGAGCTCATCCGCGCCGGACACGCCGAGCCCCTCGACACCCCCCACGCGCCCCCCCCCCACCCCTCTCACCCCGCGGTGAGTACACCCCCCGTGCCCCTCGCCAACCCCCCGCCGCGCCCCTCGCTGCTGCGGCGGACACGTGCCTTGCTGGATGTGTTGAAATAGTACTTGACTGTCTGCGTGTATGTGTGTGTACACCTGTGTGTATATAGATGACACACATTTGACCATACTTTTTTATTTATTAATATTTGTCTTATTAAATATACAATGACAGTTTTTGTGATAATACTTATTCGTAGTAAATAAGTCTATATTCTGTGTAAAGATACACTATTTTTTTTTTCATATGTGTGTATTTTTTTTGATCATTGAAATAGAATCTGTCAAATATTTTTTTTACATGTGTACTATATTTTAAAAGACTAATAATGAAGATTGTATGACAAAAGTCTTTACGTCTCCTTTTTGTATTCTGCTTATTATACACATAAATATGACAAATCTTTAACAATAATTGGCTGAAATCAAAATGATATATAAAATATTGAGTAAATTAGCATGCTTACAATATAAGACGTCGGTCGCGTGTCAGTCTAACGGGCGTGGGTGGTTGCAGGGCGCGGCGAGGGCGGCGCGCCACCTGTTCCCGTCGTTCGCGGCGCTGGAGGGCGGCGACACGCCCAGCTTCGCCGACCTGCACGCGCTGCGCCGCGACGGCATCCTGCCCGACTACGTGCCCGACTACCGCGCGCACGTGCCGCCCGCCGACCCCTCTCCCCCGCCCTCACCGCCCTCCCCGCCCCCCTCGCCCCCCTCGCCGCCCAGCTACTGCCCCCGCCCGTCGCCGCCCCGGGTAGAGCACAGGTTCACTCCCCGCTGCCGCCCCCCGCCCCGCCTCGCCGCGCCCCCCGCGCCGCCCTACGCGCCCCAACCCACCCCGCAGTTTACTTACGTCCCTCAACCCCCGCCGCAGTACCCCCCCGCCCAGGGGGTGTCGCTGTCGGCCGCCGACTGCGAGGCGTTTGCGCTGCTCAGCACTGTGAACCCGGCGGCGGCGCACCGGTTTATGCTGGAGGCGATATCCCGCAGCTTCCGGGGAGTCCCCGCGCCGCCGCACGATTATAATAATTTAAACCATACGTTTAACTCGACTACCCCCCATAATCTCTCTCTAGTAGACGTTTCGTCTGTTAAATTAAATCCAAATGCGACGGAATTTAAAATGATGTCGTCGGCGACTCAGACAGACAGTATTAGGGTGAAGTCCCCGTGCGCCCCCGTCCGCCCCCCACCTGGCTTTGAAAATTTCAAGTAATTGTTTATTTTCATTATTTGTTATTATATTTTTCTATTACATTGTTTAGTTTTTAAGAAAGATTTTTGTTAAGAAGTATTTAAGGTCGTGTGAAGAATTGTACTTGTTCTATATTGAGCATATTCCTATTGTTGTTCTCATTAAGTACTAAAAATATATTTTTGTAAAAAGATAATACATATAAGTAAAAGTGTTGTATGCTAAACAAAGTGATATGTATATATTAATAGACAAGTTTTGCCATATTTGTGTATTATGTCACTTCATAGTTTACCTTTTTTTATATTTCCACTTTGTCATAGCATGGTTATATATTATTATAGTTTTAAAGTTATTAGACAGTTGTTCCATTCCTAACATGTGTAACAAAATATTCCTTTTTGGTGCTTAGTCCTCTTACCTCACGCTTAAAGTTATAATAATTTAATCTTCCCAGTGTTGTTAAAATTGATTCTGTGATAGTGCGACGGATCATAAATAAGGAGAGATTTGTTACATATTTTTATGATTTTTGAATAAAATGTTGACAAATATTGTTGTTTCATTAATTTGTTTCTATACGCATCTCTCACATCATTTGGGTAAGTGGAAGGAACTTAGAGACTAGTGAGACATCCCTCTGTTATCTCCTTTCCTCTTTCCCGTTCCTCCCTTACGCCCAATATAATTGATACAAATCCAAAAATAGAGTTTTGGACTGTTTGAGTGAAATAAAAAAAATAAAAAACTTTTGCCAATACCCAATCGAAGGGTCAATCTTTACTCTACTCATGATTTACTCAAAAAAATATTTCTAGATCAATATAAGCTTACAGTTATTGGAATAGGATTGATTATCAATATTGAGCGTTAGTATGTTAGATGGCGGGATTTCAAGTCATATTTGAACAACCACACATGTATTTGAAAGAATAAAAAAGTACAATTTACTATGTCAGTGATTTTTATAGCATTGGTGACTAATTACAATGTTAAGATTAATCTTAAAAATAATAACATTATTTACGCACGATTTTTGTACAAGACATTATCTTTTAAATATTGTGTCAAAGCTTCAATTTAAAATTATTTCTAAATTACTAGACACTAAGAGATTTCGAAAAATAATAAAACTTGTTTTAAATGCACATTTCCTTGTTGAATAAAAACATATTTTTTTAATGCAATTCTATTAACACAAATGGTAAATAGTCAATCATAATTTATAAATATTATAAAGGTACATATGTATTTTTAAAAAAACATGTATTTGAAGTTATTTTGCGCTCTACTTAGCAGTTAATTTTATTGTATATGTTAATTTAATAAAATTGATTAATGTTAGATAAATCTACAGTACTATATAAAAGGCTACAAGTATCCGATCGCGTCATAGACAAGAGGTAGTTTATGTGTAATCTAAGCCGAGACATTGTTTAAAAAAAAACTATGATAACAAACATGGCGTGCTAGTAGAGCGTCTTGGAAATCTGTTTACTACTCTACATTTTTATATTAAATAATATCCGCGTTCGCTTAGTATGCGGTTACAGACGAACGGCCGAAGACTCGATGTCGCTCGGAATAGGTACGTTTGGATTGATCGAAGTGGAAAGAAGAAAATGTGAACGGAGGTACAGTGTGTGCATTCGCAGGAGGGGCCGGGGCGGCGGCGCTCGGCGGTAGAGGTCGAGGCGGGTGATATGCAAGCGGCGCCGGCGCGCTACGTGTCCGCGAGCGAGCTGTACTCGACCGACGAGGTGGAGCTGCTGCTGGAGGAGATCAGGGAGCTGGAGCCCACCAGCTGCCGGGGCGAGGACGTGCAGGACTTCGAGATCGCGGGCAGCGGGTGCGCGGGCGCGGGCGGCCGGTCCCCCGCCGGCACCGACCTCACGGACCACTCGTGGGACTCGCACGCGCACTACTCGCGCGCCCCGCCGCCGCGCCCGCGCGCTCTCGCGCCCGTCTACTGCCACCTCTCCTACCTGCTCACTCCCACTGGAGCCCTCACTCTTATACTTGTTGTAAGTTCATTATACACATGTGACAACATAAATACTAACAATATCAAGAAAATATTTCATTAGTCATGCAATATTGCTTTAAATTCATCCATACCCTTCCCAGGTTCGACCTGCCCAGTTTTCATAATCCTAACATAATAGAATCTATTAATTAAATAGTCCATTAGTTGTAGAGCAAATGCTATAAAGCAGTTGTAATATCCACATAATGGAATTATATGCATGAATTAATCCTGTTACTCATAATAAACTTGAATGTGATATATATTTAATCAACCAGTCTTCCGGAGCCTGCATACCTGTGCTGACCTACTTAGGGAACAATGCCATTGTGTCTATGCTAGTATGTAGCTTCATCGCTTATTGTTTAGGTTTTTTTCAAAGAGTTTACATATTTTTTGTCTTTTCATGTTGACCTAAGCGTAAAAACATTTTGATAGATTCATTTTAATCTATGCATAAATTGTTTGTGAAGGTTTCTTTATTTTAAAATTTTTAGTGATGTTGACACAAAATATGAAAAACAGCATACATATAAAAAATTGAATGTAATGGAACTCAAAATAGTCCCATGTGCTCTGGCTGCTAGGCCATATGTTCTATCTTGCTACTACTACTAGCTTTTGAGCTTATTACCTTAAGGCAATGCATCATTAAACTCAAATTTGTACAAATCTGAAAGTTGCAGTCAGTCCTCATGAAAGCGGAGAATAGATACCATAAATATTTTTTGTTGTTTATTGATCGATGGTATTTCAAAAATCAATTTCATTCCATTTGTAGTTTCCACTGTTATACCAATGATGCTTCTAAATAAAATCAAGTAAAACTAATGTTAGGTGATAATACTTATTAGGAAATTTAACTTTGGCTTAACTTGTAGTCTGTACAGACTAGATACATTTCTGTCATTTCAATTTTTATGAGAAAAAAAAATACATTCATTGTGACCAGAGTGGAATGGTGTCTCACTGTAATAACAATTAGTTGTAGATTCGATTCCATTTCAATGGCTGAACAATCATATATCAATTATTTTCATTTCTCCACTACTAAACAAAACATTCAACATCTAATTGGGGCTTAAATTAGAATGTCTCGGCACTATTTTCTATCTAATATATTATACTGGAAAAATGTTGACTTTTTTTGATATAACATTTCAGTTGTGTTCACTGAGCGTTTGCATCTGCGTGTGGGGAGCCCTGGGGCTGCGCGCCGCGTCCGCCGCCAAGCCCCTGCTGTTTGGAGCGCTCACCTCCTTCATGCTGCACACGCTGCTCATGCTCATGCATGTGTCGCTGCTGGACGCTCTGCTGCCAGTTGATTGGAACAGGCTGGTAAGACTTGTGTTAAGTAGTGATGGGCAAACTATGTCATGCAATTTTTTTTTTAATTTTGGAGTGGTACAGTGTAGTCCGTTTAGTAGGACTCCGCATATAGCGACCAACCGTTTTTAGTGACGTAAGTGTAGGCATACGTTTGGTTCTAGTATAAGCTTATATGAAAGGACATTCGTTTATTACGACTTCGCTTACAGCGACGGCTGTTTACAAATAATTGAATCCAAAAATCCGATTTCAGCGACTAGCGTTAACATGTTTACAAATAAATCATAGATAGGAAGCTATCTTCGTCCCGCGCACGCCCTTGCCGGCACTTCGTTGGTTGAAATGCGATGGCTTTCGCGGCAGTACCCAATTGGCGATAATACGAAAATTTTCTACAAAATGTTGTCGTCAATAGCCAAGACAGCGATGATCATAGTTACGATAGCCTGAAAGAAGCCTGTAGCTAGCTTCTGCGATGCTCTAAAAGCTCCTGAAGAGTTAAATGTGTTTGTGCGTTCTGATTTTGAAGATGACACAAGGAAAAGTATACTAAAAACCCTTTTACACTAGAAATTTAGTAGTTAGTTATACTGATGAATTGAAGTGACATTATGTTATGCGCTAATATTAAATAAACTAATATTGATTTAATTTTTTTTTTAATAAAAATATTTCTGTTCGTTTAGTACGACTGCCGGTTAGCACGACGTAATATCCCGGTCTCTTGGCCGTCATTATAGCCGGATTTTACGGTAATTGTAAAAAAAGGGAGACAAAATATTCGAGTGGTAGAGTTATGATATTTTAAATGCATATCAAAAATTATGACCCTCCTTTGAAATTTCAAAGATTTTCTGGCCCCTGGGTAAAAATATATGCATACCAGTGGTGTGAAGAGACTGTTGTTTACTGAGCACAACTTTGCTTGGCGTCTATTATGAAGTCTCTCTGAAATGCACTGAAAGTGTAAAATGGAGTGTTTTTCTGTAACTGATTTTATTATTTTTTATGTTAATTTAAAAAAAATTGAATAATTTACTGCAATAGTTGATTATAAATGCTTTCTATTTCCTTTGTCCTATTGTGGTATAATTAATTAATCACATAATATTTGAGTAACCTATGTAGAGTAGTAATGTAGACATTTTATGGAATAGTAAAATTTACAATATTGCCACAACATGCCACACCACAAATTTACATATGATAGTACTATCATATGTAAATTTGTGGTGTGTGTATACATTTCATAAATTCTTATTGGGCTTAATTGGCCAGCTCATTATTTCTGTTGAAGACACCAATAACAACGATACCTTTGATAACATTGATAATTCAATGAAATGAGCAAACCATTTGGTAACTTGGTGACACACAAACGTGGCTACAACATGTACGTGTGTGCGCGCAGGGCGGGCTGTCGTTCGCGTGGAGCGCGGCGTGGCTGGCGAGCGGCGCGGCGGCGCTGCTGGCGGCGCTGCCCCCGCTCCCGCCGCACGCGCCGCACCTCGCCAACATGCTCTACACCGCCACTGTGAGTCACCACTGTCCATAACACCCTACTTCTGACTACCAATCACTCCCTAAAAGTCGATTCTACTACACCTATTGTAGCTAAGTTCCAACCAATCAACCCAGAGTGCACATGTGATGATATGAGCTGATGAATATGATTATATGAGCATAATTCTTTATATATTAATGGTTATTGGAATAGTTAATTAGACTGCTACAACATAGTTGTTTTTTTTAACTGACTTCAAAAAGAAAGTCTTGACTAGTAAATTGATTTTGATGATTCCTTTTTTATATGACAGAAAATGCTCATGTGGTTTCATTTAAATTTAATTAAGACCTAACAAGTAGTTTTTGTTGTAAATTCACAATTTGAATGCATTTTTATTTTATATATAAAATATATTATAACTTATTATCGACTAAATCAATTACATGATTCCTTTTGTATGTATGTAACAATTAATTGTAATTATTAGTTTTCCTCGTCCCACAATTACAGGGTCTGGGCCTGGCCGGCGCGCTGGCGGCGCTGACGGCGACGCTGCTGGCGCTGCGCGGCGGCTGCGCCCGGCGAGGCTCCACCGCGCGCACCGCCTCCGCGCCCTCGCTCGCCGCCTACCGCGCAGTGCCGCAGCACACGCGCGACCACGCGTTATAGTGACCCCACCCAGTGACTTAGTGACCCAGTGACCCAGTGATCGGTGAACACTGATATGAGACATGTTTTAACGCTAAACCCCCCCATGTTTTGTAATTCCAATGTGTTCTTTTGTGATTATTTTTGTTTAGTGTTGTGTTCAACAAAGGTGAGTTTTTTTTATTTTGTATTTGATGAGTCCATTTGATTTGAATTGGATTAGAAATTTGAATTGGTGTATATTTAAATAAAGTAACCGAGAGCGGGCAACAGCTAGTGTTGTAACACGAAAAATGTTATTAATTAAATTGGCACAAATAATGTTTTTTAAAGAGTTTCTTAGTTGCATTGGTGTCTTGATAGCTACAGGCCTGAGGTCTTGAATTGATTGTAATATAAATATAGAAGTCTCTAGAAGTGACTATTTGTTAGGACCAGCGAGCACTGAATGACCTTTTATTTATTAGTGACTCATTTTGTAATGCGCTGTAATGGCTTCATTAATTAAAATAAATCTTTGATGTTTTGCTCATAATGTCATCTTCTACTATGTTATGGAAGTTTATTTATCAATAATAATAAGCTTCATCGATATTTATTCTCATATAATATTTTTTTTTCTTGGTTTGAACATTAAATAAACACTTAATTCAAAACATGATAATTTTTTTGGTCATTATTTTCAATTTAAATAAATGGTTACATGAACATTTCATAATAAAGCCATTACAGTGTATAAAGGTTTGGACTTTGCGAGTCGAAGATTGTCTAATACTGCCACTAGAGTTCACCGAGATCACGTCCATTTCTTTACAGTACATACAGTATGGCAAAATAGATTGGATGTATGAGTCTCTTTTTTTACATATTCTAGGTATATATGTTTGTAAATTAGGCTTTTACATTGTGGGCACAAGTTCTCAATTTTAGTATATAGTTTTTGTTCTTGTATAATTATATAAGGCAGAGAGAATATAGTGTTGAGACACTAAAAACTTTAAAAAAATAAACAAACAAAATGATAATCAATTGAAATTCAACACTGCCTGATGTCTTACTAGAGGAAATGAAATCGTACCTACAACCAATATTATTACAGTTAGATACTTCTACAGTGCTATGATGGCTTTTAATAATGATTAATTTATTATTATTTTATCATTATTGAGCTGAGCGAAACAAAGCTCTTACTGGTCATAAGTGTGTTTCATTGTGATTTAACTCTTCCTGGTCTATTTGTAGTAGACCTCCGAAATTTGGCAGGGATATCGAGCACAGTGTCTTGTGTGCTGTGAAAGTTATTGGTGACAATTGTAATTGTAGTTTTTGAATAAATGGTAATTAAATGTTCAAAAAGTGCCTATAGATTGTGCAAGTTTAAGTTAAGTGTTATATTTGCTTTTCAAACTTTTTTAACATGTAATAACATTAAATATGTACTTCGTTCAGCTCTTTCCGCCAAGCAGAGCAAAGAAGCGGTTCTTAGTTTAAATGTGCCCATAGTGTATAAGAATGAGTAGTCCGTCTTTTTTGCTATACTGTTCCACGCATATTATTTTCACAAGTCTGATTTTGATGCTAGTCCATTTAGTGTTAAGTATTTATTTTATTATCTATTATTATTATATTATTATATAAGATAACAGCATTCCTTACTTAGCTTGTGCACAAATGTTTAGATTACTGTGTATTTTTAAAATTTTACTTTTGACCGTGTGTCCCCTTGCGTTGACTCCGATCCCCGAGTGGGTTTATACATACATACACACATACAATTTCTATATATATATGTTATATACACACAATAAGTGAAGGGTAATTTTGACTTGTAACCAAAGTGTTTATTGTGTTAAGAGTTCAGTAGTTTGGATCATTGTATTGTATTCATATTTACTATGTATTTGTAATTGGCTTGTGTAAGTTTAAGCTGACATTTTGTGTTTTTATTATTTCTGTTTGATTTAAAATGGTTTTTGAAATTATATTTTCTACATTTTAAATAGTTTTGGGTTATAATATATTCAGTGTAATTGATAATAAGTTAAGAATATTGATTTTCTTATGTTTATGCATTTCTTTCCATCCCAACTTGTCAAAATCATAGTATTTTTTATTTAAATAAGTTATTACAAGCATTTTCGAATCATCAAGTATGATAAACTAACAATTAATGATGTAATGTAATATCAGTCCTACAAGCTACTGCTCAGAAGGTCATTCTTCTGTGATCAGCTAGCGAGAAACTCAACAGGTGCTCTTTTTTGAAGTACAATTTTTCAATAACTGCACAACTGTGATCAGCCTTATTTTTAATAAATTAACATTTGAACGTATTACTTAGCACACAATATTTTAAAAGGTGGATTGCCAGAATGAAAGTGAAGACTTCTATCAACACAACTTTATTATACTGGTTATAAAAGAAGAGAAAACAAAACAATAGCCATGACCAGCGGATGTTCTATAATGTTACATGACAGACAACCTAATAAAAATATAATATCAGTGTTACCACTTGTCTACAACATTGATTTAGTATTCCTAGACAGACCAATATACTTTTCACGATTATGTTTTTAACTTAATTTAATTTTTTTTTTAGTCTAAAATGATTTGTTTAATTTTGCATGTGAACAAAGTTAGCTTAAACTTATATAGGTCAGTGTATGCAATATTTATTTAAGGTGACGCTTGTATGAAATAGTTTGCATGATTTGTAACATTATAACATTGTAAGTAGTATGTAAGGGGATTTCATATACCTACGTGTAAGTTAAGATGTTATAGTTGTAATTTTATACTGTGTAGCCGTTACTCGCCACGAGCTTACACCTTTCTACCGTTTTACTTGCCCGTGACACTCGGACACTCGGTCACTGGGTCACTGAGTCACTAAGTCGCTAATGTCAAACTCCTCTAGTCTTGTACACTAGTTTTCAGTTTTCTAACACAGTATACTCTAGAATGGATATTTTGTAAACATTTATATATTTATATATTGTCTTATATTTTAGTAGGTACTAAATTTTTCACAAGAATAATAATGTAAGCTTGTATGTCGAAAGCAATGTTGTTAGGAGCGAGACCAACGGGCCGAGTGGCCGAGTATAGGAATGTCCGTGACCGTCGTATCGCGGGATCGAATCCTGCGACACTCACACAGCTGTCTTCCGACCGAGCCGCGGTCACTAGTCACTAGACACTAGTCACTAGCCACTGGCCACGTTTTATTTACATTATATCGTACATATCACCAAGTTGTACTCAATTATTACACAAACCCTCGTGTGTGTTCCTCCCTCTCACGTGTCTACGTCCAGCTCTACATCCCTCTCGCACTCGAGACGATTGCGAGTGATTACTCGATGTTTTGTATCGATTATTTAACGAATAATCGATTCCACGTAACACTCCGTTTCGCCCGAGTGATATAAACTCGATGTTTTGTATCGATTATTTAACGAATAATCGATTCCACGTAACACTCCGTTTCGCCCGAGTGATATAAATGTTTGTAATTTTATATATATATCATATGTATTGTGTGGAAAATCTGATATTATATGAATAGATGTAGCTAGGTACAGTACAGTGTTTGGTATTGGCATTTAAAAAAAAAGTAATAATTTAGTCTTAAAATGTAGGAGGGAATGTTTGAATTGGAAGCGAGTCCTAGCTACGTCTATGAAACGCAACAAGCGGCAAGCTGGTGTTAGGACGTTGTAGTTGTAACATGTTGACCAAGAATTTTCTAGACTTTTCTACTACTTGTGCGTGCGTGCGTGCATACATGTGGGCGTGCTTGCGTGCATGTGTGTATGTGTGTGCATGCGTGCATACAAGCGGCCGTGCGTGCGTGTGTGCCTGCGTGCGTGCGTGCGTGCATGCCTGCGTGTATACATGTGGGCGTGCTTGCGTGCATGTGTGTGTGTGTGCATGCGTGCATACAATCGGCCGTGTGTGCGTGCGTGCGTGCAAGCCTACGTATACACATGTGTGCGTGCATGCGTGCGTATTTATAACAGTCCACTTTCTCATGTTATTGCCGTTTCGTGATATGTAAATGGTTTTTGATGACGGGAGTGAGGGGGTGGCGGGGGGAGGGGGAGTGAGGGGGAGGCGACGCTGGCTGCAGACGCGGACGGTCCGTTACGATGATATGATCTCGATTTAACCTGTGCGAGTATTTTAATTTTAAATTTTAATGATAATACATATATGGTTTTTATACAATTGTGTGTTTGTTTTACTCTGTTCAACTCTCTTTGTTTCCTTTCTTTCTAAGTTTAGTTGCAAGTTGGATTTCTGATGGCTTTCTTTTTTTTTCCTGGCGAGCCCTTGTATAATGTTGCCACCACTTTACCAGGTATCTCTTTCTTTCAGTTTTGCAATATTATTTTTATTTTTAAAGTAACTTTACTCATATTTAGGTTAGATATTTCTGTTTTTTTTTAAATAAGACTACTCAAAAAGTTAATAAGAGGGCAAAAGGAATGAAGAAGTGAGTTCCGTGCTTTTCCTACAAAGAAAGTGCAACTTTATGTAGCATATAAATTGAAGCTTACTTTTTATATCGTAAAGTAAAAGTATGTAAAGTAAAAATATTGAATAAATAGCATGCTCTTTCACCTATCGATTGTTCGTAGAAAAATCTTTGAGTGGCAGAAATTTGTAAAAATCTCTACAGAGATTACTACAAAGAATAATAAGTTACTGAGTAAAATAAGTTAAAATAAGGTACAGCTGGTAGCAGAATGCACATGGCTTAGTGGTCTTCGACGGTTTGCAAGAAACGTGGGTTCGAATCCCGTATGCATTCTATATTTTTATACGTTTCTTAAAAATGTGTTTTTTAATTTTCTAAATGTATGGATAACACTTTAAAATGTTAAAAGTGACGTAAAGTAATTACCAACGTAAGTGAAGAGCAGAGTGTCTTAACACTAGTTTCTTTCGAAAGGAAGTGGATCTAAAATAACAAGCTTATAATATTTTTTTAGCTTCACGCTGTATCCCGCACACAATAGGGAGGGAACCTAGTGTTAAGACACTCCGTTCCTCACCTTTATATTTATCTACACAGAATTATATTTAATTATTTTTTTCCTGTAAACACTTAAAAGCTTTTTCGTGTCACAATTCTATAATCTGCGATATATTGCCAGTAATCGCGATAATTGGAATATTATCACATCCCAGTAAAAAATTTACTAATTTTCATTTTATTATTTTATTTTATTTACATTTGACAAGTTCCTACTTGTCCTTAAGTTTTAGTTAGTATTGTAATAATTTGATTTTTATTGTTAGTTTTTATCTTAAAAAGTTACCTAATTCCTTTAGAACTATTAAAGTATTATAATTAGCTTTGTTTAACCATGACAACAGTGTTATGAGTCGGATATGGCGAGTTCGGTAAACTCATCGAGTACGAAGCGCTCGATACTACTCAAGTATTACTTGGAAAATGATTATTTCACGTCTTCTGAAGGAGTGTTTAAGGGGCTGTCGATTGTGAGTATATTTTTTGATTTATTTATTTTATGATTAACCAGAAGTTTTATAATATTATAAATACGTGATTGTATGTTGTTTACTTAAGTGAAATTTTGTAAAGCTATACTAAGGTTAAAACCAAAAAGTTGTTAAAAAAGCATTTATTGAGTTCCGCCACTATATAAATGATTATTTTTAAATCGGACAGAAATTAAAGAATGGATTTTCTTCATGCTAGGTTCTCTCTGACTTGAAAAGTGATTGGCTGATTTGTAATTACAAATCAGATCTAATTAGATTGAGCTACTGTTGTGGTCTAAAAGTTTATTCGTATTGTGTAGTTTGCAGAGATCGTAGCGTTTGGCGCTCCGTTCTCTCCGACTATCCCGCAAAGGATACAGCGTGAGCTAACAAAAAATAGCATAGAACTAAGCTCTGGCGTAACAGATTAGCGACTGACTGCAAGTGCAATTATTGCTTGTGGGCTTGACTGCCATTTAATAAAATTACAAGGTGTACTTAAAACATCAAAGAGGCCAGTCGTGGCGCAGTGGCAGAAGTGTGAGACTGTAAATGGCTGGTTGTGGGTTCAATTCCCACTCGAGGAGTGAAAATATTTAATATTTCCATTTTCTTCACTCTGGTATCGAGGCAAAGCGCGGCGTTAAGTTCCGCCTCTTAACACGCAATGCCTCCAAAAATCGTCATAAAAGAGGGAATGGAGTGTTTTAACACTAAGTTCCCTATGCCTACCCTGGGGGTGGGGTGTGGGATACAGCGTGAAGGTTAAAAAAAATAATTAAAACATTTTAGACAAAGCTTTGAATTGAGCTCCACCACTAAAGACACAATGCCTTCATTTCGGTCGGAAAGTGGAGAACCGAGTGTCTGTAGGGGCTATCTTGCTATGCTATGAATAAAAAAATAGTTAATATGAAAATGACATTGAAGTGGCTTCTAAATACTTCGTAAAACATTTAGTTTTAAGAAATTCATTGAATAAGATAGGTAGGTATTTGAGTAACCAAATGACTATAGGAGAGATGGAGTACATTTATATAAGACAAATACTTAGGTATTTCTTCATCTGTACTTTATAGTAAAATGATAAAAGCTTCCTTATTAACGTTCAATTCAGCCTTCGTAAACTCACGTAAAATATGTAAAAGTATTATGGCGACGTCCTGTACAACCTTATAAGGACTTCCACATAACAGAGCTAATTAATATGGTATTTGTTAAATTAAACATATATTTTAAGTTACCAATACTTGAGGCTATTGTGACACAGTGGGACAGTGACTGTGCTGTAAAAGCGATGGTTATGGGTTCAAGTCCGAATCGGGGGAGTGATTTTATTAATATTTTCATTCTTAGCTCTGATACCAAAAGACAAAGCGCGGTGATGAGTTCCGCTACTTAAGCTAAACATATATATACTTATATTCAGCTCAATTAGTTAAAAACATAAACGTCAATATCGAATTGCAACTTTCCACTCAAATAAGCTCTAATAAAAAGCTAGTAATAAACGTCGACTAATGTGCCTAGCACTGTTTTATACATTCATAAAATGTTGCATAAGTATGTACCTACTGGAGACTGAAAGCTGGAATATTAATAAAAGGGTCATTTACGCGTCTATATCAAAAGCTATATTGAAGATGTTACCTAGCCGGCAGGCAGCTACCAACTAGGTACGTAGTACAGAGAAAAGAAACAATAACACTGCAGAGAATAAAAAATCAGCTTAATTACAAGTGTATCTAAGTATATTATTTCTATTCTTAACACAATAAGGAAAGCACTAACAGCTTATAAATTATCCTATAGCCAAATGCACTAAATATATTTATTTCAAAAGTTAAAAGGATCTCTTGACTATGACCGGCGAGTTGACCGAATATTGTGAATGAGGAAGATTTCGTATTAAGTTTTGAAATAGCAACAAGTTGCCTTAAGAAATCCTGAGAGTGCTCTCGCAGCAAGGAGTTTCTCACTTAATAAACTATAACAAACTAGATATTTTCCACATTTAGTATCAAAAGATATGCAAAAATATTATAAGAAATATCTCCTAAAGCAGTTTATTATTAAAGTGCCGGTTTTTTAATTAGAATAAATAAATAGACAGACTAAGACTATAACGATAAAGATTTCTCAATGGATAAATGGACTTTTTCAATGAAATTCGTTTAAATTACTGTCAATTCCATAAGATTTCTATTTAGTATTGAAACTCCTCGAGGGATATATCAAACTTCCTCCTTACATGGAATAAATTGATACAATTTTCTTATTTATTCGACCTCATTTTCCTCAATGTCTGTTTTAATGTCTATACTTTAATAAGAATTTTAAAGAATCCTAGTTTAGGTACACACTGCATTATATGACAGTGTCCATACTTCCGCCATCACCACCCATCCCCATGTAACAGGCAGACAGCCGGACTCACGAATAGCCAAGTAAAGGTCTTTTACTAGCCTTTTATTAGCCTTTATGTCTATCTTAATAGTGTAATATTTTATTCTATCAACAAGATATGTTGAATGAGAATCAATTTTAATATTTAGAAAATATGTCAGTATTCTGGAAAAGGGAATGTATTTAAATTATTGACTAATTAAATACATTTTCAGATTTCAGATTCGAGTGTACAAAAAGTTTAGGGGCGTACGCAGGGGATTCGATCCCGTGCGAAACCGTCCAATACGATTACAAAGATTGAATGATGACAAAGAATAAAATATAATATAGTAAATGTATGAATAACACTAAAAGAAATGTTAAAATTGGAATTCTTGATATATAATCCCTAAATTTGAGCGATGAGTAAAATTTATCTCAGTTTTCCCAGCTAGCATAAAAAAAAAAATTGCAATAAAACGTATAAAAAGTAAGGCTAAGCGGTTAGAGCGCTTGGACGGTTTCTAAGAGGCGTGGGTTCAAATTTTTATATGTCTAAAAATATCTTTAACTAATGTGATAATTTAACTAACTCTCAACATATCTCTCTGTCTCTATAACATATGTCTCCAGCTAACCTGCACAGCGTCGTCCATCTTGTTCATCCTGGGCGGCGGCTGCACAGCGCCGGTCTCCCCGCTCGCGGGCGGGCTCACGCTGGGCGCCGGCGCGTGTCTGTCCGTGGTGTGCGCCGTCAATGTGCTCGCGCTGGCCGCGTATGCTCCTGTCCTGTGGTTCTTTTGTGTTGGTTTATTTATTTATAGTTTTTAAGGCTTCACGATTATTCTAGTAAAGCAGGGTGGTCAGAGAGAATTTAGTGTTAAGACACTCTGTTTTTCACTTTCCGTCTGATTTCACGATAAGTAAAGGGATCGGACGCTTCGCTTTATACTGTTCACCGGAGCGTAGGTTTGAAAATAATTAAACTATTATTCCACCGAGTAAGAACTGAACCCACAACTAATCGATCGATTATTATAAAGCGTGATGCCGTTTCCCGCTCATAGGGGTAGACAGAGATAATCTAGACCGAGACGTTACGTATTGAGTGGCGAAACTCAACGCCGGACTTTGTTAAGGTACCAAAGCGAAGAAAAGAAAATTTAAATATAATCGTTCCCCCGAGTGGGAACCAAACCCACACCATCGCGTTAACGGTCAGACGTTGTGGTACTGTGCCACAACGACGATCAAATTTTAGTATCATAAAAATATTAATATCCTATTCAAATTTTGAAATCGGAGGCAAAGCGAGGCGTTAAGTGCCGGCACTTAACACGCAACGCCTCCGAATTCGGCGGTGCGTGGGAAACGGAGTATCTTAACACTAGGTTCCCTCTGCCTACCCTGCTGTGTGCATGCTGGACACAGCGTGAAGCTAAATGAAAAATTGAAATACTACTATTTCAACCAGATTAACTGCGTATAGTTCTAGTACATATATGAATACGAATAACAATGGATGATAGTGAAATATTACCATCGTTGTGGCGCGGTAGAACAGCTATTGACTGTACGCGATGGTGGTAGGTTCGATTGCCACTGTGGGGAATAATTCGTACTTATAGGATTGCGACGCTAAATTCCGTCATTTAACACGCAATGTATTGACTTCGGGCGAAAAAATGGGAACGGATTGTCTTTACATTAGATCCTGAATACCCTACTGCTTTGGGAAAAAGGGGAAAAATAAAGGAAATATTTCTTATATAATAAAATAATTTCCTATATCTGCAGGATCTGATCGTGTCGACGGTGCTGGGCTCGATGCTGCTGCTGCTGGCGGTCCTCGGCATGGTGTTCTGCAACCCGCAAAGCGGTATAGCCTACGCTTATGGGGTACGCATGAAAAGTACTATAATATTTATATTGCTTAACATCATTGTAACTTAGAAGTGTCTGTTTTATGTTAGGAAGTTTGAATTTCATTACTCTATCTTCTTTAGAAGGCAAGTGAATGTCAAATAATTTTATTTCAAACTATGATTTTTTAATACTTCAGAAGTAAAGTCTAGAAAGCCCCTAGCTTAATACTAGTTAAAATTTTAATGCATACTTATATTATAAATACGACAGTCTATGTGTTTGCCCTGTCACGCTTTCACGGCTAATCTACCAGTCCGATTTGGGTGAAATTTAGAATGAAACTAGTAAATAGCCATGGGTACTTATTTTTTCAAAAATTAACCACTAAAGGGTTGAAATATGGGATGAAAGTTTATATGAAAAATCTAAACCACGTGACCGATTGTAATGAATTTTGGAATAAATATAGGTGATAATCGATGGTCAAACATAGGCTACTTGATTTTAAAAAAAAATACCCCCGAGGGTTGCAACATTACGAAGTAATTAGCAGTCCACGCGGCGAAGCCGCGAGCGGGTCGTTAGTGCAATAATATGTTTAGAAACGCATTTTAGAATGTATGGCTCATGGTCCAAGCGCTTGGACGGTCTCCATTAGGCGCAGATTCTAGTCCTGCTACATACCTACCTTCAAATTTTTTCTATTCTTAAGTATGTGAATAACAAAAAGACATTTAAAGAAAACGTATAAAAATTTGAACGCAGCGGGATTCGAACCCGCGCCTCCTGAATACCGTTCAGGCGCTCTCACCACTCAGTGGTGTGTCGAATCCCGCTGCGTTCAAATTTTTATACGTTTTCTTTAAATGTCTTTTTCAATTTTCCTAAGTGTGGAATAACACTTTAAAAATGTTTAAAAGTATTTAATAAATAGCATTCTCTCTTGCCAAATGATTGTTCGTAGAATAATCTTTGGGTAGCAGAAATTTGTAAAAATCTCTCTACAGAGATGCTAACAACATAAATAAGTTGTAATAAAGCGTATAAGAATTTCAACGCAGCGGCTAGTAGAACGCATGCTCAGTGGTGAGAGCGCCTGAACGGTATTCAGGAGGCGCGGGTTCGAATCCCGCTGCGTTCAAATTTTTATACGTTTTCTTTAAATGTCTTTTTCAATTTTCCTAAGTGTGGAATAACACTTTAAAAATGTTTAATAGTATGTGAATAACACTTTAAAATATTTGAAAAGATTCAATATGCAATTTGAATGTCTCCGACATTAAGAAACGAACTAATTGGTCTCTGACGAGGGTCGAAATGTAACGCGTGCAGTAAAAAACCCATATAACTTTACTATTTAACATAATTTTTAACGACATCGTTAAATTCAAAGTAGCTACAATGCTATTTTTTATTTAGGTACGTTGATTAATTATCTTTTTATGTAATGCAGCAGGTAGGTAGATAGTTGCAGTCTTTTTGTAATTAATAATAACTGGTGGAAAATACCTACTAAACTTTGGCTGTAAACGTGATTGGTCGTGTGTTTGATTTCCACTTGAAGCAACGACTGTTTTACTTCGCTCTGGTACATAAAAGAAGGCGCAATGTCTAATTCCGTTAATGTTTCAATTTCGAACGGAAAGTGGAAAACGGAGTGTTCTCGAACGGGAAACGGGTTCTCTTTGACTATCCTGTTAGGCGGGAAAAGCGTGAAGCTAAGAAATAAAAATATAATAGTGGAGTCTAAACTGGCTTCTTATTTCACCAGTTCGCTCAACATGTAACATTTGCTTTAAAATATGAATAGTCTTTTAAGTGAGAATCGAATTCAAGACTTTTCCACACCATTTTCAACTGCGCTACGATGTCGTCTGATATACTAGAGAACGGAGTGTTTCAATAATATAAGGTTTTCTCTGCTTGCCTTGCTATACGAAAAAAGCGTTAGGTTACATTTACTTATATTTTTACCCGCGACGGAACGGCGACTGCATATGTGTTTGGGGTGAGAGGTTGTTTGTTTGTTTGTTTGTTTGTGTGTTTGTGCAAATTACTATGTCAATTATTTCTAAAACTATAAGTCCGATTTTGATACGGTTTTCTATGATAGGTTTAGGTTCAATTGGCCTATGTTTTTAGATATGTCTTATTGACTTAACTCACCAGGGGGCGCTGCAGTAAGCATTTTACGTGAAAACGAATGTTTTCAATTATCTCAAAAAATAGTAGTCTGATTTCGATAGATTTTCAGTGATAGATTCAGATTTAATTGGTGGATGTTCTTAGCTATGTTTTATCGTGTCAAACCACCAGGGGGCGCTGCAGTAAGCATTTGTTTGTACTTTTTTTGTATTTATTTGTCTAAAACCAAAACTACTGATCCGATTAAACAGAGTTTTCAGAAAAAGATTCAGCTTTGCTTGACGCATATTTTAAGATTTTTGTTTTTTTGTTACGGGGAAAGCTCACCAGGGGGCGCTGCAGTAAACATTTGTTTATGCAAATCAAAAACTACTAGTCCAATTTAGATGAATTTTTCAAGGATAGGTTCAGGCTTAATTGGTGAGTCTTTTCATATATGTGTTGTGGTGACCACTCATCAGGGGGCGCCGTAGCAAGCATTTGTTTGAGTTTTTTTATGTAAAACCAAAATTTTTCTTGTATTTATTTGTCTAAAACCGAAATTACTAATCCGATTGGATAGAATTTTCAGAACTAGATTCAGCTTTGCTTGATGCATATTTTAAGATTTTTGTTTTTTTGTTACGGTGAAAATTCACCAGGGGGCGCTGCAGTAAACATTTGTTTATGCAGAGTAAAAACTACTAGTCCGATTTAGATAAAACTTTCAACGATAGGTTTAGGTTTAATTGGTGCATCTTTTCATATTTGTGTTACGGTGACCACTCACCAGGGGGCGCTGCAGTAAGTACATTTGTTTGTGCAAAACTAAAACTACGAGTCCGATTTGAATGCAGTTTTCAATGATAGATTCAAGTTTACTTAGTGCATATTTTCATACATGTGTCATGTATGTTTACTTAGTGCATATTTTCATGTATGTGTCAACTCTCTAGGGGGCGCTGCAGTAAGTAGCTGCTTCAATTTTTTTATGTAGAACCAAAACGACTAGTAGAATTGGAAAGAGTTTTCAGTGTTAGATTCCGCTTTGCTTAGTGCATGTTTCTAAATTTATATTACGGTGACAAGTCACCAGGGGGCGCTGCAGTAAAATATTGTTTGTGCAAAGCTAAAATGACGAATTCGATTTGGATGCAGTTTCAATGATAAGCTCAAGTTTAATTAATGCTTGTTCTTGGATATGCTTAATCGTGTTAACTCACCAGGCTTAATTAGCGCGTGTTCTCGTATATGTGTCATGGTGACACCTCACCAGGGCGCGCTGCAGTAAGAATTTGCTTGTATTTTTTGTGTGAAACCTATTTAGATGCGGTTTTCTGTGATAGGTTCAGGTTTAATTGTTGCGTGTTTTTATATGCCATATCACGTACTACCACGGGGCGCTCCAGTATAAATTAGTTTGTTCAAAATCAAAACTACTAGTGGGTTTTGTGATTTTCACTGATTTGGTTAGACTTAAATTTCCTGAAAATGTTACTGTGACAATCTATCAGGCGCTGCAATAAGTATTTGATAACCAGAAAGCATTGGGCTTATAATTCTTTTCTTTTGGATTTGCATGAAGATTAATTATAAAGTATTTCGAAATTATGTAATAATATATAATGTGTATCTATTCACTTTAAAAAGTTTAAAATAAAAAACAAAATTAAAAATTTTGAAAAAACCCACGACGGTTTAATTGTAATTGAAAAAGGATAAAATAACTAGATATCCCCCGCCTAAAAGAATATATGTAACGAGATGATGGGGACAACTTCGTCGGGGGCTGCCAGTTGCAACCTCTATTTTAAATATAGTAGCTAACAGTACAGATTTCATTCTTAAAGTTTTTAAAAGGAATATCAGTTATCAAAACTGTAAATTCATATTAATATTTTAATTTTTTCCCAAACCTGTTTTAACAGCATGAAAACCCTGAGAAGTTAGCAAACTTAAAGTAATGGCAGCTCCGACGAAGTCGTCCCCATCATCTCGTTACATATATTCTTTTAGGCGGGGGATATCTAGTTATTTTATCCTTTTTCAATTACAATTAAACCGTCGTGGGTTTTTTCAAAATTTTTAATTTTGTTTTTTAAACATTTTTAAAGTGTTATCCCACACTTGGGTTAATTGAGAAAGACATTTAGAAAACGTATAAAAATGGATGCTAACTATAATACAAAAATAAGTTGTAATAAAGTCGTATAAGAATTTCGACACTGGCAGTAGTAGAACTCATGGTTAGCGGTCAGCGGTCATGCACGGTTATAAGAAGGCGCGGGTTCGAATCCCGCTGCGTTCAAATTTTATACGTTTTCTAAATGTCTTTTACCTTTGCTTATATTTTTGTTGAAAAAAATGAAAGTGTAAAGTGGAGAATGGAGTGTTTTGACACTAGGTCTATCCGAATAACCTGCTGCTATATTGAAAAAGCATGAAGCTCTATATATTGCAGGGGTTCCCAATCTTTTTTTGATCAAGGACCACTTTTACATTATTCTTGCTAGCAGGGACCACTATGTAAAAAACTTAGCAGTTTCTGTCATTTTGTAGTTCGATTAGTTGTATTACTTTGGGTAGAGCTAAGTACAACACACGCTAAATTTAAAATCGATCGCGGACCATTTTATCTCTTCTGCAGACCGCTGGTTGGGTTACCTGTGATTTATTATAACTAAGTTTGCCTTAAAGTGAAAAAAAGTTCTGATAATATTACGCTATGCAGTTTTAATAAATACAGTATACAGGAAGCGTTTCACGAGCCTCACGGTCATCTTGCAATAACAAATCATAAAATACAAAATATTGCATTTAATTTTAAATATGAATATTAAGTAAGATGTCTTAATATGCAAACTTATATTTTTTTGAGGCAATCGTGTTGCAGTGTGACCGCGACTAATTGTAATCCCATATAGCTGTTGGTTCGATTCCCACTCGGTGTGATGATAATATAATTACTTTCATTTTGCCGCTGTGGTGACGCGCTCAGTCACTCAGCACGTAGGGTCTCGAATTAGAATGGCATTAAGTGCCTTGACTCGGTTTTCTTTGACTGACCTTATATATGGAAAAAAAGTATGAAGATAAAAAAAAACAGGGTACAGAAAATCTACTGTTAAGAAGAGAAGTATTCTGCAACTCTATACAATTTCTAGATATTTCATGTTTATTTCGATAATTCAATGCTGACACAAGGTAATGATAATAGTTAAAATGTTATCATGGTAATTATAATCAAACTCACAACTATCAATTTAACACTTGTACATTTTTCCAAAATACAATGACAGCTAGTATTTTTGCATAATTTCAGCCTCTCTCATTCTTAAATGGAGGATTAGTGATAGTGAGTGCACTCTCTACTTACTTGGCAGTGACAAGCAGATGGGATGCTGTATCTGGACCCACAGCATCTCAAAATGAACAGTCAAATGAATTGGAAGTTTAATAAAAACTCATTTAAATATTAAGTTTTTAATTACAATATTTCCTTTTTTATATAAAAATTCTATAAACAATTTTAATATAATATTTTAATACTATTCCATTGTACTAAATTCGAGTATTACATCATGTTATATACACAGACACCATCACCACTTTAATAAGTATAAACACTGGCTACGAGCTAGAAGTTCTATAATACTGTTCAACACACTCAAGGATACTGTCAGCTCTAGGTTTATTCGCTACACCAGCAATTTCCACACCCAGGTTTTCAATCTTATGTGCCGTTGAATTGCCAATGGCAAAATGTGGAAGAACTGACAACTTATTGTTAAAAGTCTGCAACTGCCTGTAAATATACTCACACCCTGACGGACTGAAGAATATCAAGCAGCTAGGATTTATTGTCTCATTTAATTTTAGTAAATTACTTCTCAATTGGTCATTTTCCTTTGTTTCATACACTGTTAAAGCATCAACTGCAATGTTTTTAGAAGATAATGTATTAGGTAATGTCTCTGACCTCAAATTGCCGCATGGGAAGAGGAATTTAGACTCTTCAGAGTTTTCTTTCACTATAAGAGATGCTAAGTTTTCAGCATTGCCAGTATCACTACCCATGGCTTCTAAGCCAAGTAGAAGCTTAATTTTTTGTTTACTAGCTTCACCTACTGTGAATATTTTCTTTGTAATCCAGATGTCAAGTTTAGAAGGCGCCCAGCATTTAGACACTGCTTCAATGGCCCTCGGACTGGTTAATATGAGGCCAGTATAATCTTTCCTTAGCAATTTCTCACACAGTTCTTGTAAGTTAACAAACTCAAATTGTAGAGGTTCCACAAATATAGTTTCATACTTGCCACTAAAAGCCTGCTCATAGTCCTCTGACACACCTTTAAATAATACAACTTTCTTCATGTTTATTTGTTTTACGTCAAAAACGACATCAATTACGTGTTCTTTGTTTCACTGTCCACTACTACATAACAATGTTGACCCTGAAAATACAAGGAACAAGTGAGAATAATTTATACTAATGGAATTTTTACAAGTTGGTAACAATATTTGTTTAACACAAAACACTAAAGAATTACCTGTTTTATGCCAATAAAGACTATAAATAGTGTGTGATATCAATTGCTGTAGGTATAATTAAAGGATACAATATAAAATAATAATTGTTTTCCTTACTCCAAAGTTATGGTTTTTTTATGAATAAGAATTGACTTAAACTTACACTTTCACTGACAGCTGACGTCTGACTTCTGACACTTCTGACAGCTGATTCAAGGTTTCACTATTTGACATTGACAGTTAACAAACAAGCGATCGGATATTTCGCAAAATATGTATATGCCAGCGCCATAGACAATTGAAGTAAGTCACAAAATATTAATTCAAACAGTAGTAGTATTATATGTTGTTTAATTAGTAATAGCAGGTGATTCTTTTTTGGTAAATCGTGAATATGGTATTTCTTAAAAAAATGAAATAAAAATAAGTTCAAACTTTAAAAAATACAATTAAAAAAAATTAAAACAAAAAATATAAATTTAAAAATGAAGACAAATGAAAAATAAAAATAGACTGGATATCAAAGCCGAACCTGTATTTTAAAAAAAATTAAGTAGCTTTTTTTAAATTACCCGTTTTCCCATTTGAGCTATTACAATGTTGTCAACTGTTGCGAAATTTACAGTATAGTAATGGTATTTTAGTAGTATTTTTATTGCTTGAAAATATTACATACAATATATTACAAATTAATTTATATGTAGAATAAGAAAGGATAATATATTTCACTTCTGATGTAGGCTATGTAATATAATGAATAGTACTATATAATATCACAAACCTCTAAACGGATATATAGGTAGATTGATAAACGTCAGGAATAGTTTTTGGGCGTAGGCAGCGGGCCAGGAGCGTATAATTAGGTTGTACACAACACGAATGCGTGTTAATTACGATGAATAATAAGTACCCGACTACGGGGGCACCGTCACGACCCGTCACGACTGCAGGGACAGGAAATCTAAAGCAATGCCTGGGGCTTGTGACCCAAGTGCAGGCTTCAGGCATCCCCTTATAATCGATAAACACTCACCTCCACTGCTCGAGCTCCACTCACCACTTAACTAGCACTTAATCACGTTATATTAGAAACGCTCTATACCTGGGGCATAGGGCGTCCCGCCTAGTACCACCACTACCGCGGCTCTACGTCAACTCCGCAACTGATAGTCCAACGACTGTTATATACCCTCTTTTACTAACAAGTTTCTGCCACTACGCATTAGTCATACCAGCCACCTGCGGGTTACGACATAGATACTATAATAGAACTATAATAGATGGCGCTACGCCTTGCGCCGACATATATTAAGTTATGTTATTCAGATTCTGGATATGTCGTATATCACAATCGTTTATTATAAAAGGCAACTTCAAGCCTTTTAAGCGTAGCAGTTTTAGGAGTCAGGCACAATACTGACACTTATAAAGTGTTAGCGTAAACAACAAGAGGACCGGGATCGAGTCCCGCTGTGTTGGAGAGAAACAACTGTTAAAACATGTTATCCTCCGTTATTAAATCATAAGAACGAGAGTATAATAACGTGACATTGTGTGCTAAGTGACAGAACTCAATGTCAGCAATGAACATAATTAAATATAAAAAAATGTCTAATTTGGTATCGAATCCACAACCAATCGTGTTATAATGGCTTCTCTTCACATTATCAATTAACATTGCAATTGCAAAAGACGAAATAAATATTTAATATATAGGTATAACAAAAAAAAGTAGTGTCGTAACGCAGTGGGAGGGCTTCTAACTTTAAATACTACAGGTTGTGCGTTCAACAACAAGTTGGGAAAATAATGTATGTGCGAAGTTGAGTCCTGCCATTTAACACAAAATGTGGTGAATTTGGCCTAAAACGGATTGGCTGAGAACAGTGCCTTGACACTACATCCCCTCTGCCTATCCTGATGTGCGAATAAAAGCATTATTTTACCATTTTTTCTTACAAAAAGTACATATTTTTCAAAGAAACATTTAACTAAATAAAATTCAAAGGCCGGCAATACCAGCTCCTATAGAAAATTCTATAATTGAAAACTGAAAAGTCTTTTCTTTTAATCGGCAAGAATAATCGCCACGTCTGAACTTTAACTGTATTTATACGCGCCCCGCTCTCGCAGATAAGGAACGGACTGGGGAAGTTGATATTTAATTTATTTTTTACAAGTTAGATTTTTGTTATAATTGTAGGTATATATCGTAAATTGAAGAATTGAATTGGGCCAGTCGTAACGCAGTGGCACATACGTGCGACTGTAAACGATTGGTTGTGGGTTCGATTCCCACTCGAGTGAAAATATTTAATATTTCCATTTTCTTCGCTCTGGTGTCGAGCCAAAGTGCGGCGTTAAGTTCCGCCTCTTAACACGCAATGCCGCCAGAATTCAGTGGAAATTGGAGAACGGAGTGTCTTAATACTAGGTTCCCCTCTGCCTACCCTGCTGTGTGCGGGATACAGCGTGAAGCTACAAAATAAAAGAAGAATTAAAAAAATAAATGTTGCTTTGCATATTTTTCCTTTTTCCTTTACGTTTGTCGGTTGGTTCAAACTCGTTATAGTGGGCTTTATTACTGTTTTATTTATACACTAGCGACCCGCTCGCGGCTTCGCCACGTGAACTGCCACTTTCATCCTCTATTGCTCGTTGGGATTGTTTTTTTTTTATAAAAGTCTATATTTGACCTTGCGTCACTAATTATGTTCTTGAGAAAATCATCGATACATCTAGCACAATGTCTATACTATTTGATAACATATAGCGATAACTGTTATAGTAAGAAAACGTACGAAATCTGCTATCATAGTATATGATAGCAGATTTCGTACATATATACCATCTGGTATATATGTACGAAATCTGTAGATTACCCGTGAAAACATAAAAGATATAGATATAGATTTTTGTATTTTTATAATAATAATATTAATGAGTACGGATATATCTAATACAATGTCAACTATATAATTCCAGTTGTGTTGGTTTTTGTTTATAATCCATGTAAGGGACACTGACGCTGGTCTCCGGGTTTTGGGTGGCAGGGATGCTTTGCAAGACGAATTTCCTTTCATTGTAAACTTAGAGGAACTTAACGAACCAAATTCTGAAAACAAAGATACCTACGTATTCTGTACGGGCGCTGCTATCGCTTCCACCTGGATTCTTACAGCTGCTCACTGTAACATAGGATATCACGACCCT
The DNA here is from genome assembly GCA_019049465.1 of Dryas iulia moderata. Lineage (NCBI taxonomy): Eukaryota > Metazoa > Arthropoda > Insecta > Lepidoptera > Nymphalidae > Dryas > Dryas iulia. Next base: position 1,171,026 of record CM032430.1, on the reverse strand, counting down.
GATTTAAAACAATTTGCAAGATGCAACAGTTACTTTCCGAAAGTCCTAGGAGAACTAGTTGCTCTTCTCTAATTCTACGTCCACCCTGCCTACAGTACCTATTGCCGATATAGGATTGTACCATAGTGAAAAATTGTCAGTTGCCTCTTATGCGAAAGTCAGCGCAGTCGACTATAAATCGTTTGTTGGTCGTGAAGCAGTAATTCTTGGGTTCGGCGTGACTAACGCTTCGGCATTTGTTAAACCTGTACAAGTGTTAACAGGTATGTTTAAAAAGTGTACCAATGTTTATGAAAAATTTAAGAATTCGTTGTGCGTAGTTCCATCTTGCAGTCTTGATGGCACTATATGTGGGGGTGACTCCGGCGGGCCAGTCCTGCTGTCATCCAACATTGTAGGCGTCAACTCCCTAACCTATAATGACTGCAGTGTTGATAATCCATTTGTAGCTGAACTCGGCTTCTCTGCGAGTGTAGTGGCGATGGTCGCCCTTTTGTAAATTGGATACAGAAACAGATTTCAAATAAGTAGCACGTTGTATGAATCTGCAGTTTTATGCTTATTTATCAAATTATTGCTGATTATTATTCCATTAAATTAAATCCATCCATACACTCCAATCCATCAAATCGTTTTATTATCATCATTATAAAAGCGATAAATCCTGGGAAATACGATTTGCATGTTTTATGCGTTTCCTTTAATAATTTTTTTTTTAAAAAAGCGACTTTGTGCAAATGCACTTAAAAAGTAAAAAAAAAATAATCACATATTCAGTTCAGCTAAATAAAAATTGTTAATTTTGAAGTCGGTGTCAGCCGGATGGGGCGGGGCTTATGTATGTCCTGCCACCGCGCCAGCCGACTCTCATCCTACCGCGTTCTTCGCTTCCATTCTACTACCGTCACATCGCGCTACGTCTCTGTGTCTGAGCTACGTATCTGTTTATGTTGCTGTGCTATGATTCATGGATTATTTAAGAAGGTACACATGACTGACACCGACTTCAAAATTGTCAATTTTTATTTAACTGAACTAAATATGTGATTATTTTTTTAGTTTATAATATATCATTTTTTTAAAGTCGCTTTTCTTCTTTGTAAAAATTATTTTATTTCATGATTTTTAGAGAAATTGAATAATTCTTTTTATTCTTTCGGAATGTGTGGTGGACCTACTAAATAGCAGGTTCTCACTGTCACTCCACTCTTGACTTTCCGCCTTAAATTGAGACAACGTGTGTTAAGTGTTAGAATTCAACACGATGATGTCGGTTTTGTCTGTGAGAGCGGGGAAATGACAAAATGGGCCCGCAATCCATCGCGTTTATAGTTACACGCTCTTACAATGCGCGAAAATGATCTCAAATTTATTTATTACCGCCGCCTATCCGCCTGTATTACATAGCTAACTTGTATTTTTGTCAACTTTATTCTTTGACTCAATTTTTTAGCATGTTTGGTGCCCAAGAATATCATTAAGTAAAGTATTTTTTTAACTTCAGTTATCAGCTTAATACATGTTATTCTTAAACATATTATTCTTAAAAAAATTAAATAAAAAAATGTAGCTAAATTTATATTATGAATGATCTTAAGTAGCTTTTGTAAATTTTTAATATACATTTTACTAAACCAAATAAACCAACACTATTTACCGTGATTTAGAAAGAATATATAATAGTTACGTTTTAGATCTCTTTTGCCATAATGATATCAAAAAACGTTTACCTTTTTAACATATACTACTTATCTAGTAGTTAAATCCACGCAAATTCCCCACTCGAGGGGAGGAAATATTTAATATATCCACTTTTCTCGCTCTGGTGTCGAGGCAAAAGCGCGGCGTTAAGTTCCGCCATTTAACACGTAATGCCTCCGAATTCGGCGGAAAGTGCGGAACGGAGTGTCTTAACACTAGGTTCCCTCTGCCTACCCTGCTGTGTGCGGAATATAGCGTTTTGACACGTTTGAGCCACTGCGCCACGATTGGCTCCAACGATATTATAATGTTCTTATATCGAGAATAAATAAATATTTATTCTGCATGCATGTATGTACTAACATAGCAGGGTAATCAGAGAGTCAGAACCTAGTGCCAAGACACTCCGTTTTCCATTTTCCGTCTCAAATTAAAACGTCAAGAGCAACTCCATGTGCAGCATCTGTGATAAACACATCGGAGCGAAGAAATGAAAATATTTTAATTATAATCATTTCACCGAATGGGAATCAAAGCCACGACCAACACAGCGCCACGCGTGTCTCAAATAAGGATAATGATGTGAATTATCCTTTCCCTTACATGTTTTGTCTAGAAAAATGGAATAAAACATGATATCAGATGCTTTTGTAGTTGGTTTAGTTTTTCAGGTAATTGGCACCTGCCCAGCGCCGGCCGAGACGGATTGGCGTCTGCTAGGATTACTGTAAACCCTCCGGGAGAGCTCACGTGCTGGATACACGACGTCCTTCGCGATCACATAATGCTGAAAGTTTTAATGTTCGTTTTATTTGTTATATAAGCATCTGTAACATAGTCTGCTATAAAAGTTATTTTTTGTATTCTCTTAACTTAGTAGAGGCTAAAGCATTCCATTTATTTGTTTTATATTTTTTACCACATTGTTTTTTGGTTTGGCTAAACAGATTATGATAGTGGCCAGTCGTGGCCCAGTGGCACAAGCGTGTAACTGTAAACGACTGGTTGTGGAAGGAGTGGAAGCATTTAATATTTCCATTTTCTTCGCTCTGGTGTCGAGTCCAAGCGCGGCGTTAAGTTCCGCCACTTGACACGCAATGCTTCCGAATTCGGTGGAAAGTGGGGAACGGAGTGTCTTAACACTAGGTTCCCTCTGCCTACCCTCCTGTGCGTGAGATACATTGTGAAGCTAAAAAAATCTGGATTAAATTGATTTTTGTTTCAAAATGTGTATAAATCGAAAAAAAGACTAGACCTTATTAAATTCTTTTATTACCAACCGAACTGTACCGGGTAGCATTTAATACCTTCGACTGAGAGAAATAATTGTTTTAATTACTTTAATTTCTACATTTCATGGCATTGAGTTTCGTTACATAATATATATATATTGACTCAAAATCAAGGGGAAAATAGAATGAGATTTTTTTTAATCACTTTTACTAACTGTCGTTAGTGCTTATATAGATGACAGAAGTTGAAAATGTATGTAAAGTCAGTGATTGTTAAAAAAAAGTATTCTTTATCTCCAGTTTACTCGACGATTGTGCAAATCTCATAGATGTTTATGATGCAACAAAGTCAAAACTATTTAAGACAATCACGGGATAAAATATGAGTAGCAATTTGAAAAAAATATATAAAAATAACATACTAACAGACAGCTCAATGGACTCGCCGCACGGAAGTAACTAAATTTGAACCGGAAATTGTTATTTGGACGCGATACTTGCAAGAGAACGTTTTCAGTAATACTAATATTGTAGTGTTAATAATATAAATTGTGGGTAATTTTGAAAAAATGTACAAATAACAGTTGTGATCGAGCAGTAAAGTATAAGCCAAAAAGAAGGTTGTGATAAAGAGATAAGGATAATTAGGTTATAATTCATTCCACAAAGTGAGAATCGAATCCACAGGTAATCATGATTACAGTCAGACGCTGCCCCACTGAGCCACGATGGCTCTAAAATTGTTTATATTAGTAGTTATATTACTCTATTAATTTATTTTAATGAAAGTGCAAAGTTTAGAAATATCTTTAGAGTTTGCAGGACTTAATGTCGTACTTTGTGTAACTAGAGTGCAGAAACGAGCATGTGTTGTCGAGCATCTATATCATAATTAACAACGTTTGAAAATATTTTTTGTGTGCTTACATTTTTTAAAATTTATTACCTACAAACTCCACCTTAATAGCAATATATAAAATATAAAAAAAGAAGTTTTCAAAGTTTCCCCACTGTTGCACAATTCATATTTTCTGAACTTTTGAGATTGACTTGAGATATTTTTTCTTAATAGTGGCACGCTTGTGCCACTGGGCCAGTCGTGGCCCAGTGGCACAAGCGTGTGGCTGTAAACGACTGGTTGTGGGTTCGATTCCCACTCGAGGAGTGGAAATATTTAATATTTCCATTTTCTTCGCTCTGGTGTAGAGGTAAAGCGCGGCGTTAAGTTCCACCACTTAACACACAATGCCTCCGAATTCGGCGGAAAGTGGGGAACGGAGTGTCTTAACACTAGGTTCCGTCTGCCTACCCTGCTGTGTGCGGGATATAGCGTGAAGCTATTTATTTTTTCTTAATAATAACTAGTAAACTTGACAAAAAGTATTTGAAATATTGAGTTGACGTACATCCTTACTTATAATATAAATGCAAAAGTCTGTCTGTTTGTCTGTCATGCTTTCACGGCTAATCTACACCTCCGATTTGGATGAAATTTAGAATAAAAGAAGTTAGTAATTTAGGGTCAAATAGGCCACTTATTTTTTCAAAACTCAACCTTGAAAGGGTTGAAAAGCGGATGAAAGTTAATAAGAAAAATGTAAACCGCTCGACCAATTGTAAGGATTTTTTTCATAAATATAGTTTATAATGTAAGGTTATATAGCCTATATAGCATAGGCTACATAGCCTGTAATATTACATGCTATATTATACATGCTATATTATTTTATGGTCTCACTTGTAATAGTTCACTCAAATACTACAGAATTTATTTTATTTCATGAAAACATATCTCAAAAGTACTTACTTAAGTACAATAAAACGCGTTTTACGGCAATGTTAGCTTTACAAGAAATTCATTGAATTGAATTTACAAGAAGTTTATGAACATTTCATTTATTTATATTTATTCCTTCGTCAAAGCAGTGTGTTTAATTGTTTTATATATAACAATATTTCTTTTGTTTCTATATTTGAAGCAAACATTTCATTAAATTCTGTCAACAACAATATTCCCACTCTGAAGGTCACGCTCAATGTCAAACGTTTTTAAAATAATACAAAGACGCCTTTGTAAGTTACTTTTATATTTTTGCCTCTTATTATACATTTCCGCAATTTTAAAAGATATCTTAATAATACTACTACTAATTTCTCTTTGCGGAGACTACCTACAATATTAATGATAATTTAAATTCACAACGGCTGTAATTGATGAATTTAAATTCACAACTGCTGTAACTCTGTAACAGAGAGCTGTGTGTATGAGTAAAGATGTACGAGTTTAGAAAACTTGAGTTTAAATATTTGTTTAGATATGTTAATATTGCTTACGTAACCTAGGTAAAAGAAGCAAAGCGCGGCGTTAAGTGTCGCCACTCAACATACGATGTTATTGATAAGAAGTAGCATTAGGTTGTCTACCGTGTTATACTAAAGAGGATAAAAGCTGCTTTTGAGCTTAAAATATTAAATTAAACAAAGTAAACTTTTATGTGACTTATATGTACATATGTGTGTGCAATTAACACAATTAATTCAAAGCTTGTAGTGACTGCGACGTGACACGAACAGTACACTTCAGTTGATTCTGTATTATTTGTGTAATTGGCGGGATTTAATTAAAACTGTTACTGTTCGGAAAGTATTTCTGTTCCTCCTCATATCCTACACATTCCTTTATAGCTTAAGGTATCTACCATGTACAAAAGGGCAGACACCTAGTGTTAACACATGCCCTATACCTTGACTCATTTGAAGACATTGTGTGTCGAGTTTCAAGACACTCTAGAGATGACAAATTTGATATCTTTTTTGATACTGTGAAATGATTCAATTTAATTTATTTTTAATGCTCAATTAAATATTGTTTATTTAATTATGCGTTGAGTTCCGTCATAGCTTGCAATGTCTCAATTTCAGGTGAAGTCAAGTGAAGAACGGAGTGTCACTAAGTTCTTTACAATAACACTGCCAATTTGAACTTAATATATTATTTTTTATTCATTTTTGAAACGCCTTGGGTTCATTATAAACAGAAGAAACAGTTAAGGGTATTTGATATTGTGTAATTCAATAATTATATTTTAATTTTTAATATCAAGGCAGTTAATAGGCACATACATTTAATATTAAAAAAGCTTACCAGTAATGCTCCAGACTTAAATGAAAATGTTTCTATAAATATTGTTCTCATAGAAAAGTCAAACCGCGTCATGTAGTGGAACACGTTGCGAGAAGTGACTAATTGTTTAGTAACTATTAGTATTCTGAAGACGTCGCGTGAAACAATTTATAAGGCGGTTCTGCGACGGCGGACAGTTTTGTGAATAATTTCTTAATATATTGTTTTATACTATAATCTATCATCTGACTATAAACGCAATTGGGGATTCGATTCCCACTCCAGGGAAAGTTAAAAATTGAAAAAATTGAAAGTTAAAAAAGTTAAATATATTATTATTTTTTTGCATTTCTTTGCTCCGGCGCTTAAGACGAAGTACGACGTTGACGACGTTAGTCACTCAACACGCAATGTATCGAGCGGAAGGTAGAGGACAGAGTGTCTTATATCTCTGACTGCTGTGCGGGAGAAGTGTGAGTTTTTTACAAGTTATATAACACATAATTAATTTATATATTTTTTAATTGATTTTACCACAGTACGGCGTACGGTACAACTTCACACTGGTAACTTTTAAAATTTTCATACAGAATGTATTATGCAAAAGTCTTCAACATTTTATGTAATCACGGTTGTTTTGCTTTAATTTAAAGTTAAATTTCATTATTCCAATACCTTAGTATTCCATAATATGGTCTCACCAAATTGAATATAATTATCTGTAAATGCTTGACTTAAAAAATATATATATATTAAAAAAAAATCGTCCCGCTGAGTTTCTTGCGCCGGTTCTTCTCAGGTCTGAGGCATTAACTTTAGTGAACCGGTGATAAATTGTTTGACGTTCAAAAAATGAAGCATGTAACTTCTTACTTTGAATATTTTTTTTTTTTTTTATGGAATGAAGGAGGCAAACGAGCTGAAGGCCCACCTGGTGTTAAGTGGTTACCTTCGCCCATAGACATCCACGACATTAAAGTTATGGATGCGTTGCCAGCCTTGGGGAATGTAGGACAGAAGGAGAGAGGAAGGATGGGAATGGTGGGAATAGGGAGAGCTGGCTTACATGCCATCGAACCGGAACACATCATAAGATATTTGGCGGTTCGTCTTTGACATGATAGTGGTCGCGAGCCAGTCGGAGAACGAATCTCCTACCACCAAACTACTGGGTTACCCGCCTTTTACGGGACGCTACCCAGCGGCGGGGGGGAATTGTATTTTTAACCCGTCCCCCCACGGGTAAAAATTTTGATGTTGACTTTGACTTTGAATATTTTCATACTCTCATTAGTAGGATATTGTCAAATATGACGTCGTTATGCTCCATATATTAATTGATAGTTTTAGACAGGCATATCTTAGTAGAATATAGTAGAGAAACTTAGATGTTAGTTATTTTACTTTGCTTACATAAAATAAGGTTAAACTTGTTTATAGTCAGGTTTATTAGTTATTCTGAAAACGTACTTGTTTATTTAACAAGTATAGACCCTTACGTATAGACGCTTTGACAGCTTAGTTATACGAATATCGTCACCAGGTGGTGCTTGATAATACAATCTAACACGCAAAAACTTACTTAACTTCATTCAGCCAAAAATATTTTACTTTAGTTTTTTCCCACAAATTAACAAAAGGTTTCCCACAAATTAATAAAATGAAAATAACGACATAAAGTAAACTAACCAAACAATAGGATTAAAGAAATTGTAATAAAAAATCTTATAAATGTGCAGAATAATGTATGATAAATAAATGAGTCTAAATAGTTTCAAACGAAACTTAGGCTACATCAAAAGAGCGCTTTCGCAAACGGCAAGTAACTTTATAATTGAGATGATCTACAAAAATATCTGAACACTCAACACTCCGCAAAGCGTGTAAACTTCAGCTTTGCAAAGCTCAGTTTCATCGACGTGCTTATTATTTCCGAGCGCGCGCTCAGAGTCGCGACAGTAGGTCAAGTGCTCTCTCGCGACTTCAAGGATATACAATTTTCCTTGTTTTCACTTTCTTACGGCGTGTTTTCATTTTGGGTTGCTGCGTGTTTACAATATTTATTATGTTATTATATGTTTTAGTATATGAGTGTTTTATATGAAATATTTATGGGGTATTAATAGTAGTGATTGTTTATTGTTTTTCCTTTTATGTCTGACTTTAATAACATAAATATTGTTCCATAACTTTAAGACACAAAACGTATCTACAACTAACACATCCCATGTTTCTTTGTTTAGTTCATTATTAGTAGTATGTTGGAAAATATATACGATAGTGGATGGAATTTCCAGTTGGAGAAATGTTTGTATGTAAATACACTTAACAAGTCTTTAGTGTTAGACAAACTATAACCTATAGTTAGTTTTTTTTTTTCTAACATCAGGAAATCCGTTACGGATACCAGCCCGAGTGGGGACTCGGGACGTGGTTATGTGGGACTCCGGTGAGGCAAGATGGCAACCGCCACTAGCCGGGCCACGGGGACTGAATCAATCGTCCGAGGACACCGGCGGCGGGAGCCTGCAAGGCACGTCGCGGAGTCAAGGGTGGTGTAGGTCACCCTCGACGGCCTGCTCGGAGTAGCGCGCGGGAGCGACCGCGCGCGCCTACTCGGGTCAGGTGAGTAAGCGGTCAGCTAGCCGCCCGCCGCCACGCTGACCGCCCCGCCCTCTGCCCCGTTAGGGCGGAAGGCGACGATCATCTAAAGTTAGGTGGGCAAATTATGATCAATACGATTCCATCTCTAAAACCGGCGGAAAGCATAGAATCGTGTCACTTGTTGTTAAACATTCTTCCTTTAATACTATACGAAAAGTATACTGTTTATTACATATTTCCATAAATAATAACGTTTGTTATGTTTCTATAAAGCAAAGAGTAAAAAATCGCTTAACTCATGATGTCGAGTCGCATGTATTATGCGCGACGCGGCGTTGTGCGCTTAATATGCTTTTATTAAAACCACGCTTCCTGTTACAAAACACTTTACGCTACGATACGCTACTTTTTTGACATGAAAATGCATTTCGTTTGAAAAAGTAGGGATTTTGCAGCTTTAAATCTCTTTACAAGATATTCATCCAAAGTTTTAAAGGAAAGCATTCTAAAAGGTGTCATTTGATATTTACTTTGTATAAAACTACTGATATCTCTTTATCGTTTTTAGTATTCGTAAGGTGTTTCTAAAAATAGGATCGAGATATATTTTGTGCTTTTGTTGCATTCTATTTTTATGGATATTGTAAAGAAACTGAAACTTTCATCAAAACATAATATAAAGTATTATTTCATATGTATGTAATCAACATAATATAATACGATGGGTTGAGTTCCGTCATTTTCTCGGACTACCCTACTATGCGGAAAAAAACCGTGAAGGCGCTTTTTATCAATATTATACGTCAGAGATTTCCAATCAAATTCAATTATTAATGTTATAAATTTTAGCACTCAAAAGGACCAAAATAACAAATCAATAAATTATGTACTATCAGTAAAAGTTACTGAAGGATAGAATAGAAAAGTTATGCTATTTATAAAAGTGCATTTAAACATGTTACATTAATTCAAAAACTATATTAGGTTCATATATGTGTTTTTGTATGAAGTAATATACTCCTAATGGTCTACTTGTATTAATAAATAGAAAAAATATCGACACATTCATACTCATATATACAAATATATTATATACCCGCGTGTATATTTCTATAAGTCACGTTTTTCTAAAAGGAAACCTCCCCGTGTACATTAATCACGCCGGAATGCCAACTACTGGCAGTTTTTATTTTGCCAATGCTCCTATTTGTCTCACTCACGACGACCTCTCTGACGACTAAGGGGAACTGACGTGTGGGGAAGTAGAATTGAATACGCTTTTAAAACGTAAATAATATTTCGTGCCTGATTTTAAACGCGATCGATTCTGGGTTCGATTCCGACTCGGACAAAAGATTAGATATCAGTTGTCGCCCGCAGTTTCGTTTACATATACGTCGTGGTCGACGTTTCCGAGGTCTTAAATACAAAACGTACTCCGCTCTTTCCTGTCAACGAATTTGTACTTGTTGTAAAAAAGAAAGAACTTTTTTTTTCAGATTTCTACGTCTCATAAATTGGGCTGTGCATTGACTGTCATAACTTATATAGAAACAGATTAGTTTAATTTATATTTATTAATTATCACCGCTGTATCATATTGCGATACTTTATTTTTTAATAAGTCTTGAAGTTTAATTTCCTAGCAAGCAAAGTATTTAACACTTAGTTAAAATGCACGTAACAACGACGCGGCGAATGCAGTTTGTAGGTCATTTAAATTGCCGCTACTTTTAATGAAATAGTACTTTTTAACAACTTACTGCAGCAGTTTTGTGAACTTTTTATGAAGTTTTATAGAGAGAGACGTTTTTGTTAGTATAAGGTTACGAAAGATTTCTCATAAAACTACTTTTGGCAAGTTGTTGTAATTAATATTAGTCCTAGTACACGTTGCGTTGTATGTCACTTTATAGAAAAGTATATGTTAAACACATAGTAGTATGTGTGTATGTGTGTGTGACAATTATTTATCTAGGTGCATAGTTGTGTACTCGCTCGTAACTAATTTAATTCTAATTTTCGCCAAATATCTACTATTTTTTTCCTTTATCTTTTCATATCAATATTATAAATAAGGTAATTTAGGTAAAATTTATATTTCGGCGCTGTCGTGGCGCAGTGGGACAGCGTCTGAGTGATGTACGTGGGTTCGATTCTCACTCGGGGAGTTTAATTCCGCCAATCAACACGCAATGTCTAGATTTCGGACGTAAATTGGAGGACGAACTGCCATGGCATAGTACTTTTTAACAACTTACTGCAGCAGTTTTGTGAGCTTTTTATGAAGTTTTATAGAGAGAGACGTTTTTGTTAATGTAAGGTTTCGAAACACTTCTCATTTTACTACTTTTGGAAAATCCTTTTAATTACTTCTAGTACAAGGAGGTACACGACGTCTTAGCAACGTGTATGCCACTTTATGAAAGATTTATATTTAAGAAATTTAAAAAAACATATACACATACCAAATTCATATTTATTTACCTGTGTCTAATTGTTTACTCCTGTGTGAACGTAATTTTCGTTAAAATTGGTCTGAATTTTTTCCTTCCAGTACTAATATAGTAATTTGAGTAGTATTTATTTTAACGTTCGTAATAATTGTCAGTCTGTGAAAATCTCTAAATTGTCTGTGCATATGGACGGGTATAGAACATGTATAATAAAAGAATACATAATAATCTTAAGCTACGAACTTCTAATATGCTCTTTACTGAAAAAACCTGTATGTACTATGAACAAACAACGCATTATTTGTGAAAATTAAATAAACAACCAGTTAATAAATCAACGTACAAGTACTAAGTAAGCTTAACTGTGGAATAAAGATATATGAAAAAAATTATAAACAAAAAAGTTTATTAACTGTATCGCCAGGTCTGCTAACTAATAAACTTTTTTTTGTCACTGATATACGTTTATTCTGTCAATTTTTTTTCATCAAATATTATCGATACTCTCATATAAAGTGAGTGTACATTCCACATAAACCCTATATAGGATTGTACGCTATAAAAAACGAAATAAAAATAATTTTAGTTTGAAAATTCCACCGCATGCCTCTAACATACACATACGTGACATATACGCAATTAAACTGCATTGATTTTACACAAAAGAAATGTAGGTTACATTCCTACATATATTTTCAACTTTGATTTCTATGTTGTAGGCAAAAAGTCAACTTTTAAATTTCATATTTACTTTTACTCTAATGAAATTGAGATTTGGGAGTTTCAAATTAGGGATATTAGAATGAGAAAATTCTAATCTTATATTAGCAACTTCCTAATATTATAAAATATAATTTGTATGCTATGTACTTATAATATTTTATTACTATTCAGCTACAGGATATTTCTCGCATAGCAGGGTAGTCGGTTAACCTAGTGTTAAGACACTCAACTTTCCGCCCTAAACTTAGATACGTGAGTAGTGAAGGTACTCTACGCTAGGCTTTATATTCTTACCATAGAGTAAAAATGAAAATATAATCATTGATAATTTAAATATAAGCATTCCCCCGAATTGGAATCAAACCCACAATCAGTAACACTGCGCCTATGCACTTATTATATAAACTAGCACTACTATATCATAGTGTGTAGGTTCATATCCCGGTACCTCTACACTCAACAATATGCGAAGGAAACTTCAACATGATTAGTAATAACAAAGCGTCGGCTGTGGTTTTTATAATGAGGACATAAATTCCAAAGGGTCTGGAGTTCACTCGCGACATAACTCAGAGGAGTGAAGCTGATACGTTATCAGATAGGGGTCTCGTGTCCTTAGCTTTTTATTATCATCATATATTATTAGATAATGAGAGATATTATTTATCTTTATTTAAATAGTGTAATGATATCTACGAGATGTAGTATAAAATTGACAAGTGTATATTATGTCTAAACATTTATCTTGTGGCTGTGGGTTGCGTTCCCACTTAGGGATATTATATAATTAAAGTAGGGTTTTTGATTCTGCAACTTATTATAACGTAGAACGTACTGATATGACACTCAATTCCTTCTGTCTACAAAATCCAAAAGATATTTAATAATGATAAAAAGTTTAATCATAAAATTTATCACAAAATCTTACTAATATTATAAATGCGAAAGTTTGTACGGATGTGTGTGAGCTTGTTACTCTTTCACGCAAAAATTACTGAACGGATTTTCATGAAATTTTGCAGTAATATAGTTTGATATCAGAATAACATAATAACTTAAAATTTATAGGGATGTTTAACCGACATAAAAAAGGAGGTTTTTATGTGTGTTCTCCGATTACTCGAAGATGGGTGGACCGATTTTCAAAATTTTCTTTTTTGTTCGAGAGGGTATATTTCACAATTAGTTCCATGGTAAGGAGATCAGGATCTGATGATGGAAACCTGGAGAAATCGAGGGCAACCCTCAAATTTGAAAGGCATAGATGCGGTTTTTTCGTATAATAACGCAATTGGGAGATCTGTATCTGACTATCATCTCATTTTATTAACCGACTGCAAAAAAGGAGGAGGTTCTTAATACGTATGATCCTCAGATTCCTTAAACATGGGAAAACCGGATCGAAACTCAATGAAGATGTTTCTTGGTTCACTCGGACGAAGTCGCGGGTAACAGCTAGTAAAATACATATATTTAGAAAAATACTTTCGTGTCTGTAAAAGCGTGAAAAAGCTACTTTTACATCTATATAATTCTATATAAGAAAAATAACAAACTGTAAATTTAAAACATCGAGGCTCAATTCGTATGTATATGTATACATAGATAGAACATAATGTTTGTTGTTGTTATTACTTCTTAAGGGCTTAGTTGAAGGGTTGTGTTGGTTAGTTGCACGACAAATTAGTGAGCCGCCGGAGTTAATAAAAGTGATAGTACACTACTATATACCGGATGTATGGAAAGACAAAGCAAATGAAAATATTGCTTGTTACATACATTTACATGCTAACTTTAAATTAGTTAAATAAACTAGTAATTAATTACTAGTTTATTTAACTAATGCCGAGTCCCTCTTCGAGTCACTGATGAGTAGATCATTGATACGTCGCGAGTCAGCGGGCATTGGAGGGCGGACGGATGTGATGTGGTGCGCTGAGAGAGGAATGACAGCCGAGACTGCTGAGCAGATACTGCTGATATTTCAGTAAGTCATACATTACATAAGATCTAAATGAGGTTACAATACTATGTGACCTCATATAATGTTTAGTTACAGTCAAACGCTATTCTTCTGAGAAATGTATTACGTTATACATTTTTAAAATGAAAACACAACCTATGAAATATAATACGTACATGCAAATACACAAAAACAAAAGGAAGCAGCGAGTTACAGAGAGCATACAAGACACACGTAAATAATTAACGAGCTCACATAAAGTGAGCTTTTACTTCACAACGCGCGCGTCTGCTGTTTGAATCGGAATAATGTTTAATACTAAGGTAGTATTTACACTGGACGTGTTATTGTTTATACAATACGACTGTAATGTGTTTAACAATTATTATATATATGTTTGTTCGTATGTGGTCTTATACAGACCAAATGTTGACCGATTGTGATAATACTTAAATTAATCGATTTGTCTCAACCTTAGCAGTTTCACAAAAGTATTCTTAAACCTATCTTACTTATTTTTAATTATTTTTTTTAACTGTTTACTCAACAATAGTAATTAGAGAGTTGCAAGTGACAAGAAACTCCGTTTTCCACTGAGTTGTGTGTGTGAAGTGTCGGAACTGAACGTCGCGTTTTAAGGTGGAGTGGAGAAACAAAAACAATTCAAGAATTTGTATTTTATAATATTTTTTTTTTATTATTTTAATCACTCGCATTAGATTCAAAACGAAATGTATTTTCTACCAGTGTGAAGTTACCCTAAACTTGTGTTCAATTGGCATATCAATATGTAGTAACATTTACTCAACAAAAATCATTAGCTTTTACTAACAAAATTACTAACAAAATGATAATTTATTTAATTAACGCTGTTATAAAACACATTTCTGTATAAAAGTTTTTGGTTTGTTTATGGTGTAAAAATTGTAATACTTGTAAGATTGTTAATATATTTTTAAAAGGGGTATATTTTGCTACAATAAATAGAAGATATGATGAACTTAAATCTTAACAAATATGAACTTTTAAATTTCTTTTACATTATCGTAAAAGTCTCCCGCGCGTACACACGGTACATCGTACATGTAATTACAGCACATTTAGTTCTTATTGTAGTGCTGTTATATAAAATGAAGGAAGTCCGTTAAGTGTGTCGTTTGTAAAAACAATAAAACTCCCGCAGCCTCTACAAGCGGGAAATATTACAAATATTGTTTATAAATATAAGTTATTGTAGAGGCCATTGTGGTTCAGTGGTACAGCGTCTGACTGTAAACGCGATTGGTTGAGGGTTCGATTTCCATTCAAAGAGATTGTAGTTAAATAATATTTTTATTTCTACGCTCTAGTACTTACCATAAAGCGCGACGCTGAGTTCCGCCCCTCGACACATGTTGTCTCGATGTCGCGCAGAGAGTGGAGACCGGAGTGTCTTGACACTGGAATATACATAAAAACATATTATACAAAGAGTCATCTTAAAGTAAATATTTAAATTGTTCTTGACACTCAAACTATTTGTACGATGTTTACTTTGCTATCTATTTTTTGTGTTATCGTTTACGATAGATTTTAAACTATGGTGTATTTAATTAACCACGGGTGGGAAGTATCTTGTCTCTATTTTAGGTAGACATTTAAAGCTTAAAGTTTTCATTGCTCTTCTCTGGTGGAACAAAGTGTACAGCTTCCGCTACAGAACACGCAATGGCTGTTCACTTCGATTCTATATTTATAGTCTTCAAGCGCGTCAGTTGAGCACAAATCACTTCACCAATGAGAACATACGAAAGATATTGTTCTCAATTTTGTATTATAAGTGAAGGTTACTTACTGTATTGATACTGAATATCTTTTCTACTTATAATCTAAAATAAAGTAACAACTTCTCTTTTGTACCCATCCATCTTCTTCTTGTATTCTTCATACAAAGTGATAAGTGCTCAACTTGCACGTTCAAAGCGCTGTAACTAAAGAACTAAACTGAACTCGTTCTAGATGTTGAACTTTAAAGGTATTCATTAATATACTAGTATGTAGTATGCAGTTAATCGATTGTTTGTTGTATTCGTAAAAGATGCCGTACAGTTACATACAGTAGGAAAAAACAAAATATTTTACATATTTAGAAAAAATACCCCGCGTATGTATACAAGTGCATACATATTATACGTAGTGTGAAGAACTCTGTGTAACTCGTACAATGGGGGTGTGTTATGATAAAATAAAATATATTCAAAGTTAATTTTGTACTAAACTGTAATGACAAAACAGCAGTTTATTATATAATATATAGCTACAAATATTACTGCATATGTTTACACGCATTACAATACAAGTCTTATCTTAAAATTATTTTTGTTAAAATCTTTTCTTTAATTCTTTTAAACATTAAATTATAATTATCCTTAATATCATTTAATACATACAAAACATATAAAGCGAACAATTTCTTACAACAAAGAATAATTTAGCATAAATGCAAAATTAAAGTAAATTCTCGAAAGCTTTCGTGTTCTGCAAAAACTGTTATTTGGACAATTAGAAATGCTAAATACAAAATTTGAATAAATGATAAATGAGAGCAGCGTTGTCGCTCACAGCTACTGACGACCCGTACGGCTACTGACGACGTCTCTGCAGGAAGACTATTTGATTTCTATAATTCAGCTTATTGAGGCATTAGTGACACAGTGTAAAAATTGTATAGTAAATGCATTGTAGGTTCGAGCTCTGATCGGAGGGAATTATTTTATATAAATAATTGATATTTCCTTGCTATAAGGCAAGGCATCACCAGTTACAACTTACCAGACCGGTAATTAAGGCAAAAAGCAGCGATATATATATATATATATATATATATATATATATATATATATATATATATATATATATATATATATATATATATATATATATATATATATATATATATATATATATATATATATATATATATATATAAAAATGAATTGCCGAATATGTTGCTAAGCGCAAAACTCGGTGAACGGTTGGACCGATTCTTTTTGTAGAATATTCCTTAAAGTACGAGGATTGTTGTTACGGAGAGAAAAAATAAAAAAACATCCTGAAAAAGTCTTAAAACAACACTTTTCTATAGATATATATATATATATATCTTATATATAAAAACGAATCGCCGAATATGTTGCTAAGCGCAAAACTCGGTGAACGGTTGGACCGATTCTTTTTATAGAATATTCCTTAAAGTACGAGGATTGTTGTTACGGAGAGAAAAATAAAAAAAACATCCTGAAAAAGTCTTAAAACAACACTTTTCTATCCTCCCGTACAAAATATTCGTTATAATTATTAAAAGTCAATTTGAACTTTAATACAATACCTTAAAGTTTAAATGTTACTGAAGAGGTTTCGAGACGGCAAAACAATTGATAAAAAGCTGCTAAAATATCACTTTATACGCAATATGCGAATGTCAATTTTGCAACTTCTGACAAAGTTATGATAGCTCAGTTGGAAGAGCGCTTGCTTTTTGTGGATATTTTTTATTAGGGTCCACGGTTCGATCCTGACATGGATGTCTATTTTTTTTAATCTTTTTTGTTTAAATTTTTTATTTTATTGTAATTTTTTTATTGTAAATTTACATTTTTATTGTAAGCATTATTTCAAAAAAACGATTCCCCGAAAGAAAGACTGAGCGGAGCTTTATTGTAACTTTTTTACCCGCGACGGAACGGCGACTGTATATGTGTTTGGGGTGAGAGGTTGTTTGTTTGTTTGTTTGTTTGTTTGTTTGTTTGTGTGTTTGTGCAAATTACTATGTTAATTATTTCCAAAACTATAAGTCCGATTTTGATACGGTTTTCTATGATAGGTTAAGGTTCAATTGGCGTATGTTCTTATGTATATCTTATTGCCTTAACTCACCAGGGGGCGCTGCAGTAAGCATTTTACGTGAAAACGAATGTTTTCAATTATCTCAAAAAATAATAGTCTGATTTCAATAGATTTTCAGTGGTAGATTCAGGTTTAATTGGTGGATGTTCTTGGATATGTTTTATCGTGTCAAACCACCAGGGGGCGCTGCAGTAAGCATTTGTTTGTACTTTTTTTGTATTTATTTGTCTAAAACCGAAACTACTGCTCCGATTAAAAAGAGTTTTCATAAAAAGATTTATCTTTGCTTGGTGCATATTTTAAGATTTTTCTTTTTTTTGTTACGGGGAAATCTCACCAGGGGGCGCTGCACTAAACATTTGTTTATGCAGAGCAAAAACTACTAGTCCAATTTAGATGAAACTTTCAAGGATGGGTTCAGGCTTAATTGGTGCGTCTTTCCATATATGTGTTATGGTGACCACTCATCAGGGGGCGCTGTAATAAGCATTTGTTTGAGTTTTTTTGTGTAAAACCAAAATTTTTCTTATATTTATTTGTCTAAAACCGAAATTACTTATCCGATTGGCTAGAGTTTTCAGAATTAGATTAAGCTTTACTTCGCACATATTTTAAAATTTTTGTTTTTACGTTACGGTGAAAATTCACCAGGGGGCGCTGCAGTAAACATTTGTTTATGTAGAGTAAAAACTACTAGTCCGATTTAGATGAAACTTTCAACGATAGGTTCAGGTTTAATTGGTGCATCTTTTCATATATGTGTTACGGTGATGACTCACCAGGGGGCGCTGCAGTAAGTACATTTGTTTGTGCAAAACTAAAACTACGAGTCCGATTTGAATGCAGTTTTCAATGATAGATTCAAGTTTACTTAGTGCATATTTTCATATATGTGTCATGTATGTTTACTTAGTGCATATTTTCAAGTATGTGTCAACTCTCTAGGGGGCGCTGCAGTAAGTAGCTGCTTCCATTTTTTGTGTATAACAAAAACGACTAGTACGATTGGAAAGAGTTTTCAGTATTAGATTCCGCTTTATTTAGTACATGTTTTTAAATTTATATTACGGTGTTGAGTCACCAGGGGGCGCTGCAGTAAAATATTGTTTGTGCAAAGCTAAAATGACGAATTCGATTTGGATGCAGTTTCAGTGATAAGCTCAAGTTTAATTAGTGCATGTTCTTGGATATGCTTTATCGTGTTAACTCACCAGGGGGCGCTGCAGTAAACATTTGTTAGTAATTAATGTAAAACCACAACTACTAGTCCGATTGGACAGAGTTTTCAGTATTAGATTTACCTTTACTTGGTGTATGTTTTTAGTTTTTTTTTACGTTAAGAACTCACCAGGGGGCGCTGCATTAAACATTTGATGGTGCAAAGTTAAAACTACGAGTCTGAATTTGATGCAGTTTTCAACGATAGGATCAGGCTCAATTAGCGCGTGTTCTCGTACATGTGTCGTGGTGACACCTCACCAGGGGGCGCTGTAGTAAGCATTTGCTTGTATTTTTGTGTGAAACCTATTTAGATGCGGTTTTCTGTGATAGGTTCAGGTTTAATTGTTGCGTGTTTTTATATGCCATATCACAAACTACCACGGGGCGCTCCAGTATAAATTAATTTGTTCCAAATCAAAACTACTAGTGGGTTTTGTGATTTTCACTGATTTGGTTAAACTTAAGTTTCCTAAAAATGTTGCGGTGACAATCTGCCAGGCGCTGCAATAGGCATTTGATAACCAGAAAGCATTGGGCTTATAATTTTTTTTGGATTTGCATGAAGATTAATATAAAGTATTTCGAAATTATGTAATAATATATAAAGTGTATAGATACACATTATATATTATTACATAAAAAACAAAATTAAAAATTTTGAAAATACCCACGACGGTTTAATTGTAATTGAAAAAGGATAAAATAACTAGAAATCCCCCGCCTAAAAGAATATATGTAACGAGATGATGGGGACAACTTCGTCGGGGGCTGCCAGTTGCAACCTCTATTTTAAAAATAGTAGCTAACAGTATAGATTTCGTTCTTAAAGTTTTTAAAAGGAATACCAGTTATCAAAACTGTAAATTCATATTAATATTTTAATTTTTTCCTAAACCTGTTTTAACAGCATGAAAACCTAGGAGAAGTTAGCAAACTTAAAGTAATGGCAGCTCCGACGAAGTCGTCCCCATCATCTCGTTACATATATTCTTTTAGGCGGGGGATTTCTAGTTATTTTATCCTTTTTCAATTACAATTAAACCGTCGTGGGTATTTTCAAAATTTTTAATTTTGTTTTTTATGTATTGTTAGCACTCAATTAGAGAGGATTTTAAAAATTCATCTCTTAAGAGGGGGAAGTAGTGGTTAACAGTTGGTTAAC
The DNA here is from genome assembly GCA_019049465.1 of Dryas iulia moderata. Lineage (NCBI taxonomy): Eukaryota > Metazoa > Arthropoda > Insecta > Lepidoptera > Nymphalidae > Dryas > Dryas iulia. Next base: position 1,150,955 of record CM032430.1, on the reverse strand, counting down.
AGAGTGTATGAAATTCCATCAGTTTTGAAGTTAAAGCCATGAAATCTAATTTCTGTATATTTAATTAAAAATATTAAATTTCTATTTCATCGATTGTGAAATCACGACCCCTAAGTTGGTGAAATAAACGTTGAAAGTTGCAATGTTAAAATGTGAAACTCTGTTTATAAGTGTATTATTGAAAATAGTAAGTACGTATTTCAGCGGTCATGACAATTTTACCACTAAGTTGACGAAAAAGGATTGAGAAATTGTAAAAAAAATAGTCATTTTCTGCGTTAGGAATATAAAAATTTATTCTCTGGTTGCTGATTAGAAACCTAAAATATTCTACTAAGTACTTGAAGCTGCAGTAGCGCAGTGAGACGGCGTCTCACTGTAACGCGACGGTTGTGGATTCGATTCCCTCTCGGGGGAATAATTATTTCTATATTTTCATTTCTAAAAGAAAAAGGAAAAAACTACTCTATTATAGTAAAACAGTTAACAATTGAGTCTGTACACAAATATTGACAGGAACGTGAAAATAACATTAAAACAATGAATATAGGATGTTTTAAATTTTTTTCTATTTTTCTAATTGTTATTATATATTTGCACGCGCACATCTTTTGATCTACTGGACAGATTCGAACAACGTTTTTTGTTGTATACTTCAAAATGAAATTTTTTTTTTTTTTATAAGAAATAAAGCAAAGAAACCATAACAAAAGTTGTTCAGCGTGATGAACATTGCTTGACTTTAAAAAAATACAGATCTGAAATATCTGGTGAAGAACCAAATAAGTCCTGCTTGACTTTAGGAAATAAGACAATGTCGCCTTATCTAAAATTGTTCAACGTGGTGGGTATTTTCCTTCATATTGAAAAAAATCAGGCTAATGTCAAATTTTCAACACACTCGGAGTCCAAATCGCATCTTGGTATGTTTTTTGTACATTACTCAGCATTCCTAATACAAAAGCAATTTTTTAATGTTTATGAGTATATAGTTAATTAATATAAAATTTTGTCCAAAGAAAAACTTAAATCGTTTCTACAAAACTTTAAATTGAAATTATAAATATACCTAATTCCTTCAGTAATATAATAAATAGTTGGGCTATTTATAGAGAATGGACGTGTGTCAGTCAAGAGTATAAAATTTTTCCGGTTTTTAGTTCGGAGCGTAAGTTTTAAGAAGTAAACTAATAATTTTGGCTTGAACTTATAATATACAGTGTTGTTATGTAGGTTATATTTATTGAAATGTATTCATATACTTGAATTCAAATCCATACTTATAAAAACTACTCAAACTTTATCAGCTACTTTTTATTTATATTCTGTTTCCTTATATTGCATGCATAAGGCGTAGGTAAAGAAAATATTTTTATAAAGTGATCATAGTTTTTAAATGATTATAGAAAAAAAAACAATTCACCAAATAACGTGCAAAGACAATTCCTTAAATTGAGTCTAATAAGGTAGTAGAAATTTATTACCAGCCCATCTAAATCATTACACTCTCACTATTTATTACATTATCTTCCAAGCCATTATCACACTCAATCAGTTTTTATCAAAATAAACTATTTTGGTAAGCATTTCTTTATCTGCGAGTTGGACTCATACTGATTGGATTATGTTGTGTAAGTGTGAAGGTAAAATTATCAAAACCCTTATTGAAGTTTTAGGACAAGGACCACTATCAAAGCATTTCTTACAAAACTTACAACAGTGTGTTCTAAGTAACATAATTTGGCCCAAACATAATTGAACAACAGACATCCAATCCATCTTTACTATATTTCATTCTCCGTAATATAATATAAACCTACATATATCATAAATATACAGCAAAATTCTAATGAAAATGTTAAAAGAATTCTTTTTTTTTTCAATTTTCTTTTCTTTAATATTGTACAAGATTCAAGGACAAATTCACCACATGCAGGAGCAATATTACTTATTATATATATATATATATATATATATATATATATATATATATAGATATATATATATATATATATATATATATATATATATATATATATATATATATATATATATATATATATATATATATATATATATTGTAGTAACTGAAACTGTCCTAATCCGAAATGAAACAATTATGATAATTGGACTACATATATATATATATATATATATATATATATATGTATATATATATATATATATATATATATATATATATATATATATATATATATATATATATATATATATATATATATAGTCCAATTATCATAATTGTTTCATTTCGGATTAGGACAGTTTCAGTTACTACAATAACGGATTTAGGATAATTACATAAATATAAATGAAATTACAGGAGATTAAAGGGTACTTGCGAGGAGGATGTAACTTTGACTTTAGAGCTATGTAAAGTTTTTAATGAGGTAAAGAAGATCCGAGAAAATCCATAACGGTGTAGAAAAAAATATTGCTATTGGGTTGAATTGTTTAATAATTTTGAAAAAGGTAAAAAAATTGAAATAATGTATTTTACTGTCTATAGATGAATAGTTATAGGAAAAAGCAACTTTATGCTTTACCTCGCACAGCAGGGTGGTCAGAGAGAAACTAGTTCGTAGTGTTGTATGGAAATTAACGCAAACTTAAGCTTACGCTTAATCACTACTTAAATGTAAACAGTTGACATTGTTGGGTATTTAGTAAGACTCTCGTAGCACACTCGTGGGTGTAATGTCTCGATACACTAGCTTGTGAGGCAATCCGCAATCAGAACACACAATTGATATGTAGTGTATCAGTAAACAGCCTGGCGTCGTCGGTTGAAGGCGGAATGCTTATGACACGTTAAGAACACCGAACTGTAAATATATGCATTTAGAGCAGGGGTGGGTGAGCTCTTAGCAACGAGTCTATCCATTTTTAAATCTTTGTGTCGCGCCAAATCGCACAATTTAGCTGTGCATAAAAGGCGGTGGGAAAATATCTGTAATGTAAATAAACGCTTGGCGGGCTCGCATAATGTTACTTAGCGGTCTGTGAGTAGCGCACCCCTGACTTAGAATATGTGATTCAGTGAATGTGAGTCTTAATAGTAAGGTGAATTATAGGTTTGATTCCGGAAATTCAGTATACCGCCAGGTGTTAGGAAACTACTTTTTTTTTTACAATTTTATTTAAGAAATCAAATCATACTAAAGCTTATAAAACAAGGGGTGATTGTTAATATTTTTAAAATAAATCTATCTCTGGACATATTATAAACTAATGTGTGAAATTGGTATTTGGTTGTGTGTTAAAGCTTATCAAATTTGGTATAGATTAAGTGCTAAACGCAATACTTTCCACAACATTTAACACCAAATTGAGAAAAAAGTGTGAAAAATGTCTCGGAAGTGCAGTTCGTAAATATCGAGTAGGTATTTATATTTTAAAAAGAAGAAAACGCTTAATAATTTGGCAGCATATGTAATATTTAGCGGTAATATATGTACTGATATGCTGATATATCCTATTAATGTCAGGTAAAAACATATTTTAAATTATAATGTTTTTAATTTTAACTTTTTGTAGGTTATTGCGGGTTTTAATAAATACTTTTTTAACAAATAGCTTTAAAAAGTTTATTAATGTACCATTAGTTACTTCCTTATCTGATACGAGTTCTAATAAAAAATAATGATAGCTGACAGTAAAAATAAAAAAATAACAGTAATTTGGGATTCACTTATTTTAAATATTGATAAAAAACTTAGAAATAGCAATGTAATGTAATATGTTACAATTTGTTCTCATATCTTAACTGTAGAAGAAAATTTTATAGATATATACTATCTCACTGATTATTTTTTCATTTAAACAGCTAGTTTGTAAACTACTACTATTAACATAAAATGCTGAAAATTGTTTTGTATTCTTATATACTCAAATATACTCAAAAACACGCATGATCGGTCAGTGGATAAAGCGTCACGTATCTTTGTAGTTAATTGAAGGGTCGCTTGAGATTGACAGTCGAATAAACAGAGACAGAATCTTATACACTTTATGAATTTACTTTGTTCTTGTTAATTGGAATAGTTTGCTTCTTTTCTACGTTTAGCGAAGATATTTGTTATTCAGTGAAAAACAACAGCTAAAGGAAAAGAAAAAGCCACCCACAACGAAACTTACGTTGGCAATAGTGTGTGTAGAAATGTTGATATTTTTATAGTTTATATGAAGACAAAGGCCCGTCGTGGTGAAGGGGCACTGTGTGACTGTAAACGCCAGTGGTTGTGGGTTGTGGAACGCAGGGGAACTGGAGGAATTGAAATATTTATATAAATATTTCATTTTTATGCTATAGAATAATTAGCGGCCGCAAAACTGAATCGAGCTAACTACCACAGCAGCGGATCCTTTAAGCGAGGACGTTAAGTAATGAAATTTATTGATATCCTTCATAATGGATTAAACTTAGAAATGTATCATGAAACTCAAACCAGTTTGTATAAAAGTCACTACATTTAGGAAGTTGAACAGTCGACAGCTTTACACATTTATTATTTGAATGCAAACTTATCTCACTGTCTTGTTGTCTTTTATTACAATCAGCGAGAATTTTTGAATCTGTTTTAAATAATCTCCTTATCCTCTGTCATCGTGTAGACTAGTACAGACAACCTGGAAAGTATACAAAGTGATCCTTACTAATAATACAACACAATTCTTACAAATTATGTGGACATAGTTATATTTTTACAAATAAACGTACGTTATGTTATTAGTGACATTTATTAAAACTATTATCCCACAATTTAACACAAATAACTAAAACATAACATTAATAAAATTGGTATCAATGTTAAATACTTTAATACACTATATAATTAGTGACAATACAATCTTAACTGGTAATAGGTTCGGTTCGGGTCTCAGGTTATGGCGTTCTGAGAGTGTCTGTAGAACACAAGTCATTTCGCCAATTTAATATTGAACACATATACACATATTGTATTTATAAATATTCTTAATTGCAGCTTATTAATAAATATAATCTTCAAATATAATTAATGCAAATGAAATTTCATAAATTACAATAATTATATTATTGTATGAACCCTTAGTTATAACTAAAATTAACAAAACCATTTGATACTAACCTTTAACGATTATATATTTATTCAATTTTAAATACTACCTTAAGAGTGTTGGGGAAAATAATCATCAAGTTGTTATTGTACCAGTATACCACATAATAGTCCCAATGTGCAGACCATAGAATATTCTCGTTATTTAATCTTGCGAATGATGTAGCAAACATGAACATTGAGTTCCAGCTATGTAATTCTTAATATCCAACGACATTTGTTGAAGAATCCTTTATTTATTACAATCACCAAAACTGTATTCCACACATCCAGGCTCGTATAAGGACCATGTGTTAGATTTTAGTATTCAGAGGTTTAAAATTCAAAATACGTGTGTTTGATGCTGTCATTATATAGAAAATCTTCATTATTAAAATGTGGGGTAGGCACATAATTACAGATAAAAAATAACTGTCATGATTTGCTCCGGCGCTTTGCGTGGACATAATGCTTATGTAATTCCGTGAAACGTGAGAAATGGAATGTGTTAATATTAAGTTCCCTCTAGCTACTCTACTCTGTGCGGGATACGGCGTGAGGTTAAAAAAATAAAAATTAAGTGCTGAAAAACAATATTTTTCACAATAACACATTAAACGCACAGTGACTTAACGAACAAAATATTTTGTACTCCATCATGTTACTGCTGTATGAGAATACTGTTGTAACTCAAAATTAATGCAGTTATCACTACAACATTTTAAACTTTAAATGCTGGATACAATCATATGAAAGAGATACATTCTTTTCGTGACGTCACAGCCGTAATTAAAGTTACTTAAGAAATATGATTTTTACGAAGTATATAAAACATCATTTTACGTCAAATGGTAATGCTAAAACAATTTTGTAGTATTTCATACTAATAAATTAATCTTCCAAAGCTGCGCTGTGTTTTACATATTTATGTTAGGACAAAAATAGTTTAAACATAAAAAAAGTTTAATTAAATTTCCAATTCACATTCACGTCAGATACAAGACAAAACCATTGAGACGTCTAGTACTAATTAAAATTTGATAACAAACTATTCTTTTAATGGGAAAATAATAAGATTTCCCGCTGACCTCTTACTTAAGTGGTCAGTGGATAAGAAAGGGTATAACGAGTTCTGACCTAACGCAGTCAGCGCTTATCGGGACGATGTTGTGGACTTGTTATTAGGAGCGTCGTCTAAACTAAACCAGCGGAGCGTGTTTTAGGATTTTCACATTGACCCAAGATTATGAAGGGAGAATCTATTTACATTCTAGCTAGCTGTGTGTGAGTGTGTCGCATTATGAGTACATATGTGAGTATAGTTTAGGTGAAAATGTTTGTAAGAATAGATACGCTAGGGTTAAGATGTTCTTCACCTTATATCAATTTAAGCTACATTGTGCATTGAGTGACAGATTTCAACGTTTATTATATTATACCAAATTGAAAATTTTAAGCAAATCAAAGAGTAACTTAAAACATCCCTCTCGTGTACAATCAGGAATTCGTTCTCTGCGCCGCAAACGCAGTCTACTTACGTGCAACACTTCTAAACGAATCGACAATAGTAGAATCATAGACAATGTCAAAACAAAAAAAAATCTTTCTATATATTTATTACTTTTTTCTCAATCAATTTTACTTGAAATTGTTATTTTAAATGAATGGCCTTTGCGTATAACTGAACTTAATCAGTTCTGACTAATGAGAATATGTTTTTATCGTTCACATTAATTTTGATTAGTTTTACTGACTTTGAATAGTTTAGGTATTTGTACTAAACTGCATAGTTATATAATTAGCTAGCGATCGCTCGTTGCTTCATCTGCAAAACTGCAGACTTTTTAAACAGTCCTTTGAATTTATCCTCTATCTCAACTTATGTTTAGATGTAGCCTATGTTTGACTCTGGGTCTTCAACTATTTTATTCCGAACATTCAAAAGACGGACGGACAGATAGGCAGACTTTTCCATTTATAATATTAGTATAGATGGCTAAGTCTATTTTTTTCAATTATACTAACCGCACTTTAGGGACATAGAACCTACTTACTAGCAGTCATCATTATTAACTGTAACTATAATCGTTAAAGCAATAACCGTGTCCTTATAATGTATTGAGTGGCGTTCAAGTCAAGCTTCACGCTATATCCCGCACACAGCAGGGTAGGCAGAGGGAACCTAGTGTTAAGACATTCCGTTCCCCACTTTCCGCCGAATTCGGAGGCTTGCGTGTTAAGTGGCGGAACTTAACGCCGCGCTTTACCTCGACACCAGAGCGAAGAAAATGGAAATATAATTTCCACTCCTCGAGTGGGAATCGAACCCACAACCAGTCGTTTACAGTCACACTCTTGTGCCACTGGGCCACGACTGGCCACACATTTTTTTTTTTTTTTCAAGTCAAGTACAATTATAACAATAAGTACTTCACGTATTGGTATAGCAGATACATATATAGAGCTCGTTAGTGGGAGACATTCTAACACTCACGGCGTATTAACTTTTCTTAGAACATCACATTATGGTAGAGAGAACTTAGTGATATATGTGCTATCGAGAAAAGTGGAGAACGGAGTATCTTTTTTGAATGTGAATTCTTTATCTTATTTAATTCTAAAATCGCGTTCGTTGTTACTTGCGGGTGATTTTCTTGTATGAAATTTCCGTCTACATAATGAATAGTTTGCACTTAATTTAAACAGAAATGCTTAATAAACTCTTGCATATTATCTCCAGCGTCTCAGTGCGCGAGACTTGGAAACTTTAACCTCAGCTGCTTTAGGAATTTAAAGTTAATTCAACGATCGCTTCCGCTCAATTTGCAAATTACAACGTTTAGTAATGTTGATGACCGCCTTCCGTCATGGATATGGTAATGAAACTATAACGATACTAGCGACTGCTTGTGGCTTCGCTTAGTTAACTATACAATGGACCACAGGGTGGTACAAATCTATGTAGACCTAAGTTATCTAACTTAGTAACTTATTTACTTAAAATTGCATACTTATCTCTGTGTTTTATATTGTGCAAGGAAAAAAGCGTAGCAGTAAAAAATAAAAAACTCAACTGAAATGAAATGAGAATACAGATTGTAAATCTTGTTAATGAATGACAAAGTAATTATACATTACATGCACTCGATGGATATATTAAACTCCGTTACCATGATTGTGTATTTTTGTACTTAATAATAATTATATACTTAATAGAATATTACTGTAATGCAGTGTGACAGCGTCTGTCTGTAAACGCGGTTGGTTGTGGGTTCGATTCCCACTCGGGGAAATGATCATGATCATCATTTCGATTATTTTCATTTCGTCGCTCTGGTATCTCAGACTGAGCGTGGCGATGAATTTCAGCATTCTACGCGCAATGTCTTGATTTCTGGTGGAAATGGAAGACGGAGTGTCTTGACACTAGGTTCTCGTAAGTTGTATGTTTGATAAATCTTAAAAAACTAACACGAACGTTAATGAGTAACATTTCATAGTATGGACTCTATAATTAATACCCAATAATTGCTTGCGTCCACTCTATTAACATGGAAACCGGACATTATCGTCAACAATCATTCAGATAGGGAATCGCCTGCACTGACGTAGGCAGCTTCCCGCCTTTTCCCGCATAGCGGGATTCTATTTATATTAGTTCGAAAATCGAGACATTGCGTGTTGAGTGGTGGAACTTAAAACCGTGCCGTGTCTCCGCACGAGCGAGAGCGAAGAAAATGGAAATATTAAACATTTCCACTCCTCGAGTGAGAGTCAAACCAACAACGTCTACTAACATTTTTTGTACAAATGCATGTCTATTGAATAATTGCATACTAAGTAATACAGTTTTATCAAAATCAATTGCTATCAGATATTAAACCTGTTATATACGGCTTGGCTGTCACTTTAGCTTCACGCTGTATCCCGCACACAGCAGGGTAGGCAGAGGGAACCTAGTGTTAAGACACTCCGTTCCCCACTTTCCGCCGAATTCGGAGGCTTGCGTGTTAAGTGGCTTTAAAGTCACTTTAAATGTTCTTAGATCTGTTCGTGGGTATATTTTCGTTAAGTTTCAGTATAAAATATAGCAAATATTTTATATACATACAAGGAGTATTTTTCTCTTTCACCTTCAAATGTGTAAGAAATGAAAAACGGAGTGTGCTCACCCTTTCACTTGGTTCTCTCTGCTAACTTCGGTACATGTGGTAGAAACGTGAAGCTAAAAATAGATATTATTGGTAATAAGACAACGATATCATAATTAACTTTTTATAGCGTGTTCTTTTATAGGTATATATATTTATATCAAAGTAGGTCATTATTTTATGTGTCACCCGCTCAAGTTACACTCAGTCTTCATTTATATCTTCCTTTCTAATGATAGGTGGAGTTTACAGAATCAAAGTCTATTATTAGCATTTAACACTATACTATCTCTGTCTATTCCGCTGTATGTTTGTGAACTATGCGAGAAATTAAGAAAATATATATTCTTATACAACAACTGGTATGTACATTAATTCAAACTCATCCAAAAGAATATTAATGTTCCTTTGAAGTGTTTCTACAGGAAGGATTAGCAAAATTTATAATAATTACATTAAAACATATACTTAGTTTAAAGTAAACTTTTAGTTTCATCGATTAAAAAAACTTATTAATTCTGACAAGGTAAAAGAGGTAAAATCATCTATGATGTAAATACACATATCTATTTCGCAATACCTTTACTACAATCATATTTATAATTTTAAAACAACAAAAAACAAATAAACTGTTGAGTTTATTTGTATATAATCTATGCTTCTTGGATTCGGCCCAAGCGCCCGAGCCAGTAGAACTATACGTTCTTATAAAACACATTGCAACTTCCATACAACCGTTATTATATATTATGTCTTGTGTTGTTAGCATTCCTCAGTTTATTCATTTGAAGGGTCATATTATGAAGTAATCTGCCAAATTAGTTCTAAATTAGTTACTAAAGTCATTTTGTAGTCGGAAGGAGGCAAGAATTGAGTGAGTAGGTCACAACTACACGACCTTGCTTTAAACGAACCTCTAATTAGAAACGAACGACTCAAAGTAGTCATTAAGCCGCTATTGTAAAATACTAGTTGAGTTTTTAATTTCTGAAATCTTTTAGGTATGAAAAATAAAGTTTTGGAGCCGATGTTTTAAATACAAATGTTTCTTTTCTTTTTATTTCGACTGAATATTTTTGCTTCTGAATGTGAGGAACTGAGCTAGAAAGATGCTACGGATTGCAAAGAATGTTCGCAACAATGCATGTAGTATGTGTGTATGTAGATTAGAATAACTTAAATAGTTATCAAGGAACTGTTCTATAGTTATATAACGAAGAGCTTCTCTCGTTCTATAGTCATACAATAACAATATCTTTTATTATTCTATAGAAAATAATATGAAAAATCAAAACAAATTCATGTTACATTTGTTTTGCTAATAAAGTGTGACAGGTGTGACACGAGTGTATCCGTTATGATCACGGGTTCGATACCTACTCGGAGCAACGATTATATACGAATTATTTTAATTTCTCCGCTGTGGTAACAAGAACAGTACGGAAAATGCAACTTAATACTACGTTCTCACATATCTTACTAATTGCCATTTATGGAATTTGTATTTGAACTCTCAACAATATTTGAACACAAAAATATATTTTTCACTTAACAACGCAGCATATATATTCATACAGGTGACAAATTCAATAAATTATTCTACACGTGTTAAGGTGTTGGAAGCGCGAGATAGTGCGCGTAATTAATTAATTACTGATCTTACGCGAGAGGTTATGTTAATATTATACGTGTATATGTCGTGGTCATATCGTAGAATCGACGACTTCATGATATCGTTGACAATATCATGAAATGGTTGCAGTTCATGAAATGACCAACTGAATTTGACGATATCGTTGATTCGTCAACGTTTAACGATTTCGTCATCGACGTTTGGTCATATCGTAAAATAAGGTATCCTTATAATATATTTAATATACATTTAGAAATTGTGCGTAAAACGATCTCATTTTATATAATGGCGATGTTTTTAGACAAAAACACTTTCAATCTCTAGAGAATCACTTTATTAAAAAAAGTTTAACCTAACCTAAAAAATATTATACGTAATTAGGTCTATTTTGTATGAAGATACTTTAAATCAATTAAGATAGGTTAGATTAAACTTTTTCTATTTAACAGATTCTTTGGTATATAAAAGTAGTTTTTATTATATAATTTCTTAAATATATAAGTATTATATTGCACATTGTCTTGAAAAAAATTAAAATGATTTTATATAAATAAGAATATTTTATTAAGAACATCGTTGTTACTTAAAATAAAAGAATAATTAATTCTAGCGCCTTTATTGGTTGTTTAAGTAATTATTTGACGATTTGGTCAACAAATATCGATGAATTCATGAAGTAGCCACGCGTTTAGTTGACCATATCGTTAAACGTAGGCTGTCATTGATTTCGTCAAAAGACATCATGATCTGGCCAAACGATAATTGGTCATTTCATGAACTGCGACCGTTTCATGATATAGTCAACGATTTCATGAAGTCATCAATTATACGATATAACCACGACGTATATACGATACATTATGTATGTATGTACATATATAACATAAATATTGAATAGTTTTGTTTCCTCGTTCTGCTTATAGAACATAGACGTGAATTTCTGTGAAACACACATCATATCTGAAATAAATAGAAAGTAGAGAGCGGAGTTAGGCCAACCCGGCGCAGTGGAACAGCGACAGATTGCATGCGACGTGGTTGTGGATTCGATCCCCAATCGGAAGATGATTACAATTTAAATCATTTTGATTTCTCCGCTTTGGTGAGACAAAATGCAGAGTTTATTTCTACTATGCAACACATAAAGTCTTAAATTCAGGGGCAAAATCGCCAACGGAGTCCCTTGACGCTAGGTTAGGCTTACCTCACCTCACCTCTAGATAAGCGTGAATCTGGAGAAACGAGTTCGGAGAAGCTTCTCTCTACCATCGCATTGGAGCAAATGAAAAAAAAGGATTTTCCTAACATGTCTGCATGAATAAACTGAAATACTTATACATGTATTTACATGAATGTTCAAATCTGTGTGTATAAATTATTTGCTTAAAGTCTCACAAATTTTATCAACACATATTTTTATACGTAACTTTATGTAGTTTTTTACGAATCAAAGTTAATGAGAACTGAATAATTGATAAGTCCGCGCTAAACCACTCTAGAATGTAAACGCTTTCACAGTAAACACATAAACAGCGTACACGATAACTGCGAGATCGATCTCGCATACAGACGAGCCTGACGCGGCACATCGCAGGAACATCGTTGGGTTTTAGTATGTAGTCGGTAAATAATTCTTTTTAGACTTTACTGCAAATTGAAAGGTAAAGGTAAAACCTAAAGTTGGTCTGGAAAGTCGATCAAAGTCACTAAGTATTTAGATAGAAAAGCCTAAGCGTGATGCATGTAAATTACACGTTGATTTACACAATTAATTATTGAAAATGAAATTTATCAAATGATTTTAAAATATTTTTTTTAAATAATACCTGAGAAGTGTAAACATTTCATAGTGTTGCTTTTAAACTACTGCTATCGTTTGGTAAATGCTTAGATTATGCATCTATCTATTTGCGGAGTTATCTACATCCCGACAGTTACTTTATATTTTGCGGAATAAAATAAATATTTGGTGAAATCGTTTATGTTGGTTAGTAATTTATTCCTTTATCTATAAAGGATGAAATAATTTCAAACATAAACTCGTTCTAGTTTCTATTATACTTTTAAAATGCGCCACAATATAAAAAAAAACAAAGTAAAGAACCTAAATCAATTCAATGGCTGTTATCACTGTTTGATTTAAATTTTAAACCTTGTTATTTGCAATCTTTTTATTTCGAGAGTATTTGCTTTGTTACTTAGAGTGTTCTCGAGTAAGACAAATGCGTTGGCGCGGTAGTAACCCGCGCCAAGTTGATGTAACACATACCGCAATACTCTAAATTGCAAACCTCCAAGTTGCGACTTGGCAGGTACAGGTGGCGAGAAATCACACTGGCTTACGAAATTGACAATTTGCACCACTTTGACATAACTGAGTTCAGTCGTGGTGTAGTGGAACAGTGTCTTGCTGTAAACACGATAGTACAATTCCTATTCGAGGAATGTATATACATATATATTTTCCTTTTTTCCATTCTGGTACCTAAGACAAAGCGCGGCGTTGAGTTCCATCACTCAACACGCAATCAACTTCTCGGTCTCGGCCAAATAGAAATGGAGAACGGAGTGTATTAACGTTAGGCTCCCTCCGACTATTCTATTTTTTACAGGGGAATGCTATTAACGTACATTGTAAATCATGTGGCTTCAAAATCCTGCTGCGGTCATATGTAAATATTTATACTTCAAATATTATATTACCTATTTCATTTTCTGTTGCTTTGAGTCTTCATCGTGGCGCAATGTGAAAGCCAGACGCTTTCCTGCCGCGACCGTTGTGAATCCGATCTCAATTCGTGTCTCAATTATGTTAAAATTATTTTTATTTTTTGCTAGAAAAAAGAACGGGGGGAAGAACGGAGTGCCATGTCACTAGAACAGATTTTCTGTACCTATATTACAAGAACAGGAAGTTATATAAGTGATAAAACGTGAGGCTAATAATAGCAATGTTCTATTTACGTTTCCGTTTTCCGATTGTAGGGGTTTTTTCTTTCGATGTTCAAATATCTTTTGCAGACTCGTACTTTAAAGAAGGCAGAGTATTTAGAAAACTCTCCGTTGACACTAATCGGACCAGAGAAATATCTACACTGTGGAGTAGAGAGCAGAGTACCTCAACAGTTGGTTCTCCTATATGCAGGCAATGCGTAAATCTAATAAATATAATTTCATTCTGTATTATTCATACTGAAAACCGTAGCGTTATTCAAGCGCACGTCAGTTCAGCTCATAGTATATTTGTTTTTTTTTTATGTGAGTAGGAGGCAAACGAGCTGAAGGACTACCTGATGGTAAGCAGTTACCTTCGCCCATGGACATCTACAACAGCAGAAGAGTTGTGGATGCGTTGCCGGCCTAGAGGATGGAGGTACCTGTACACTCGACGCTTAAACACACCTATGTCATAGCGCTCAGGGAAAACCTCAGGAGGAAGGTCGTTCCACAGCTTACATGTACGTGGGAAAAACGACCTTGACGCACGCACGTTAGATACAGACCATGCGTCTAAGTGGTGCGGATGGTATTTACTCCTGAGGCGGGAGGTGCGATAGTAAAAGGTGGATGGTGGCACCAAATCGAACAATTCCTTGGAGCATTCCCCATTGTACAGACGGTAGAATACCGATAGAGAACTGACATCTCTCCGTACGCTTAAGGATTCTAGTCCGTCGGTGAGTTTGGGATCGTCGACAATTCGGATTGCCCGGCGTTGGATGGAGTCAAGTGGCTGTAGCTGATATAGTGGGGCACCTGCCCATAGGTGAGAACAGTACTCCACATGAGGACGGACTTGAGCTTTGTAAAGCAAAAGTCTATGTCCCGATGTGAAGTGCTGCTTCGCCCTATTCAGCGCTCCGAGCTTTTTGGACGCCAATTTGGCTTTCTTCTCCAAATGACTCCTAAACTGGACGTCGTTCGAAATGTCGACCCCAAGGATCCCAATACTCTTAGCAGTACAGAGAGGAATGCCCCGGAATTTAGGCGCTATATTGAAGGGGGTCTTTTTTGCAGTGAATGCGCAAACTTGTGTTTTTGAGGGGTTAAATTTCACTAGATTACAGTCGCCCCAATCTGAGACCTGCTCTAAAGTGGACTCAATCTCAGACACAAGTTCGGTTCTCCGCTCTTCCACCGTAGCACGAGAGATATTAGCCCGGCCAGTGTAAAAGGCATCACCTGTGCTGTCATCTGCATAGCAATGAATGTTACTGGACTGCAACATATCATTGATATGCAGAATAAACAGTGTGGGAGATAGCACTGAACCTTGGGGCACTCCAGCATTAATGGGCTTAACATCTGAGCAGACACCGTCTACAATGACTTTAATGCTGCGCCCATCGAGAAAACTGGTTACCCAATCGCATAATCTCTTAGTGAGTCCGTAGGATGGCAACTTCGACAGTAGAGCTTTGTGCCAGACCCGATCAAAGGCCTTTGCGATATCAAGGCTGACTGCCATAGCTTCCCCCTTACTCTCAATGGCGGCTGCCCAGCGGTGAGTTAGGTACACTAAAAGGTCACCAGCGCTGCGACCGTGCCGAAATCCATATTGGCGATTGCTAATAAGCTGGTTTTCCTCAAGATAACCAAGGAGCTGAGTGTTTAACACGCGCTCCATCACCTTAGAGAGCAAGGAGGTAATCGCAATAGGTCGGTAATTAGATGGATCCGAGCTGTCGCCTTTCTTAGGGATGGGTTGTATCAAAGCCACTTTCCACGAAGATGGGACTATTCCAGTAGTATAGGAGAGGGAAAACAAGCGCGTAAGCACCGAAGCTAACTCGAGGGCACACGTTTTGAGCACGATGGCGGGTATGCCATCAGGACCACTGCACTTTCTGACGTCAAGGGAAAAAGAGCACGACGCACGGCAGTTTGTGTAAAACGGACGTCGCGCATAGTGTTTTTGCACCTAGGGATGGATGGTGGTGCTTTTCCCAAGTCATCAAGAGTTGAGTTTGAATCAAAGAGAGTGCATAGGATGTTTGCCTTTCTCTTTGACGAATGTGCTAGAGACCCATCCGGCTCGCGAAGTGGTGGTAGAGAGGGCTTGCAGAAATTACCTTCAACAGATTTGGCAAGAGACCAAAATGCACGAGATCCAGATGGAAACCTCAATAATCTCTTGCCAATTCTGCGAATGTGCTTGAACTTGGCTCGAACAGCTTGCTTCTTAGAGAGTCTGGAGGCAGCATTGAATCTCTTCTTCAGTTCGGTAACTCGTGGATCCCTTTCAGCCAATGCCACAGTCCAAGCTCGATAAGTTTCCTGCTTTGAGGTTGTAGCTTTTTTGCAGGATTCATCGAACCAAGGCTGCGACTTGCCACCAATACGAACTACGGAACTGGGAATATAACATTCCATTCCCTGACGAATGGTGTCCGCGATAGCGTCGGCGCAAGTTGAAGGATCCCCCGAGGAAAAGCAAAGCTGTTGCCATGGGTAGGTTGCAAAAAATTCACGCAGTCCATCCCAATCTGCAGATCTATAATGCCATACCAACCGCGTTCCAGACGGTCGAGAACGAGCGGGTTGTGGTATGGGTGCCTCGGAGTGTACTAGGCAGTGATCTGATGTTCCGAGAGGTGCATTGACAGATACGCTGTAACCTTCTGGATGAGATGTTAACAAGAGATCCAACAGAGATGGTTTGTCATTTTGTCTATCTGGTACTCTGGTGATACCAGACACTAATTGGGAGAGACCATGTGCGCTGGCAAAGCTGTGAGTCAATATTCCTGCGTGGTCGGTTTTATGCGATCCAAGCCAGTCTGTGTGATGGGCATTGAAATCGCCGAGAATGACAAATTCTGCACTTGGATAACGTTCAAACACGTAATCAGTACCCTTTTCTATGTGCTTAAAGAGACGGTCAACCTCGGTATTTCCGCTATGGGACCTATATAAGCACGCGTATATACGGGATAAGCCACCAAAGTCTACACGTGCCCATAATATTGATAGGTCATGAATCTCTAAGCTGTCGAGTCGCTGAAAACAGATATCATCCCTGACGTACACACACACGCCAGCCTGTTTGATAAAGGCGTGTGCAAGTTTGAATCCAGGATACTGTAAGTACGAAGTGTCAGCAGGGGTGGTCTTTGTTTCGGTTAAAAAAAGTAAGGCCGGCTTCGCTGTCTCTAGGTGATGGTGGACAGCGTTTAAGTTCGAGTGTAGTCCCCTGATGTCGCAGAAGTCCACATTAAATGTGGAAAGGGAAGCCGCTGTAGCAACATTACTTCTTCGATTATGAGTAGTCATAGAGCTTATAAAGCGTACAGGTGGAAATGGAAGGAAGGAATGCAATAGTCGAGGCAGTCCCAAAGTCAAAAATTGCAATAAATTAACCATGATTCGGTTGTAGGGTTTAGTGTGTCGCTGGCGCGGGGGACGGAAGGGCCCCCGATCCGACTCATTGACCCATCGGCGGGTCCACTCCGGTCTCCAGCTCCGGCACGACGATGGACCAACGAGCTTTTATCAGTGGCGGCGGGACAGCCTCCCAAACCAGGATAAGTCTGGGTTCGGGTCCCCTACGAACCACCGGGCGGCCAGCGTTGCACCGTTTCATCGGGTCTCCCTGGACCCCGCGCCAACGTAACACGACCCACTACCCGAGACAGGCAACTTGTGAGTGCAGGACCAAGAACTGCCGAAACCATCACATTCTGGGGAAAGGAAAGGGTGGGAAAAGGGAAAGCTGGCTTACATGCCATCGAACCGGAACACGTCATCAGACATTTGGCGATTCGTTATTGACATGCTAGTGGTCGCGAGCCAGTCGGAGAACGAATCCCCTACCACTAAGCTGCTGGGTTACCCGCCTCTTACGGGACGCTACCCAGCGGCGGAGGGGAATTGTATTCTAACCCCGTCCCCTCACGGGAAGAAACGTATGTATCAAACAGTGACGCTATCACGTGATTATTTTATTTTCACAGATTCCCTTTTGTATTGCAATCGTTTGTTATCCGCGCGATTTATATATGAGTGTTTAGCTGTAACCAGTCAGTTATCGAATTTACTCGGATATTTGCATTTGAGCTTACTATTGTATGGTATTTTTATAAAACTATACCTACCTATTATATTTACGTACATAAATTAATTAGTTACATTAAATAGAAAAAGGATTCTTAATATAACGCTTTTAATGTAGACATTCTAGTATCAAGACATTCCGTTTTTCACAAAACCTCGTGTATTGCGTGCAAAGTGGCGTAATTCAGCGCAGGACTTTTTCTTGTCAATAGGAGTGGAGAAATGATCGTAATGTTAATGTAAATATATACTTGAATGCATATCGAACCGACATTTTTAAAGTGTTGTTCACAAATTTTATATATGAAAAACATTTTCAAACAAATTTAACCCAATTCGAACTTGCGCTTCTTCAACGACCTCTAAGCGCTCTGACCGCTAAGCCAAGCGTTATGTACTGAGCACATGCAAGGCATATACGTTATTTTCAAATGTTTTTCCATTTTATAAAAAAAACAAATGTATAATTATTCGACTAACTGAATAATACAGCAATGGCTTGCTTCATTAACGAAACACAAGTTCATTTATGTACACATACATATAGTTTGGGCTTCAGTTTGGTAAAATGTTCAAAATTAGCTTTTTACAAAAGCTTGCCCCCAGCCTACTAACTAACTTTGTTCTATTTTTGATATATTTTGGATGTGGAAATATAAAAATAATATTTTATATTAAAATTTAGTAGTAATGTCGTCGTGATGCAGTTGCACAACGTCCGACTGTAAGTGCGATGGTAGCGGGTTCGATTCCCATTCGGGGGAATGGTTATATATTATTTTCATTTCCCCGCTCTGATATCTAAGGCAAGGCGCGGCGTTGAGTTCTGCCGTTCGACTCGCAGTGTTTCAACATCCAGTGGGACATTGAGAACAGTGTCTTTATACTAGATTCTCTCTGACTATTTTGCTTTTCCCCAAAAGCGGTAAAAAATAATGGTATGTAATTATAAAATAGTATGTTAGTTTTAGGCCCCTTAAGTGGGAATAATAAATTAACTATCTATCTTTGCCTCGAAGAAAACCCGTATAATTTGACATTATATTACAAACAATACTAGAACTAAGAATTAAGACTAGGAAACGAATATATGACCATTGCATATAAAGTGACACACTGTAACACTGCGTCTGATAGTTTCATTGTAACATTACACATACTTTAATATTATATTTGTATATATGTACAAAAAGCGTAGTGCGACAACTACTGACTGTGGTGAAGTTTTAAATTAGTTTAACTTGGTCTGCAGCGACGCATAGCTATGTAATACAACATATTAAAAGTTTATAGTTGTGAAGATTGTCAATTCAAACCACGTCAAAAGTTAAAACGTTTACAGAAAACATTTGTTGACCATGACGCATGCAACACACAACAGAGCGCTTGTACAATTTGTAAGAGGAGTGGGTTCGAATCCCGCTGTGTTCACATTTTTACTCGTTTCCTGAATCGTATCTCATACAACTTAATTATATTAATTTCTTTCTCATTATATTGATTTTTATCTTACGTTTTTCGCACATCTTTTGTTTCGAAATCGACACATTGCGGAACTCAACAACGTGCTTTGTCTTATGTACCAGAGCGAAGAAATGACTATTTCAATATGATCATTTCTGAATGGGAATCGAACCCACAACCATCGCCTTCCAGTCAGACGCTGTTCCGCTGCGTCACAACGGCCTCACTTTGTTTTATCTATTAGCTCTACTATATAGCTCTGTGTGCGGGATGTATGACACGTCAGACGCAACAGGATTAAAGCCTGCAATGTTATATTAGAAAGTTTTATGCTAGTCCTTTTATGATTTTATAGAAATATTAACAGACAGATCTTAAAAATAAAATAAACGAAAAAAGTATTCACATAAGTTATGACACTTTAGACAGATAGAGGTCTATCTCGTAGTGTCATATAGCGTGTGGTCGATACGTGTGCTCGAACAATTGGCTGCAATCAATGTTTGATACACGACGATCATTAAGCATTTATATGGCCAAAATTATTATTTACTATTTTTCGTGGCCAGTCGTGGCCCAGTGGCACAAGCATGTGACTGTAAACGACTGGTTGTGGGTTCGATTCCCACTCGAGGAGTGGAAATATTTAATATTTCCATTTTCTTCGCTCTGGTGTCGAGGTAAAACGCGGCGTTAAGTTCCGCTACTTAACACGCAATGCCTCCGAATTCGGCGGAAAGTGGGGAACGGAGTGTCTTAACACTAGGTTCCCTCTGCCTACCCTGCTGTGTGCGGGATATAGCGTGAAGCTATTTAATTTAATTTTAATTATGTCCAAAATTAAATATTTGTACATCAAATATTTCAAATTCATACAAGTATTGCTATAACTTTTATTTTATTAATATCGACATATTTTATTTATGTCAAGACCTTGTACCCCACTTTCCACCTGCATTCGAGTCATTGTGTATGAAATAGCGAAGTTTAACTTTGCGCTTTGTCTTATTACCAGAGAGAGAGATATCTGAGATCAAAATAATTTCAGTATATACGAGTATCCCCCGAGGGGAAATTCAACTTACAGCAATGACTTTTACAGGCAGAAATTGTGTGCCGCGACAGAAGCTTTGAAATGTATTTATATCTGACCACTGACGGAGAAAAATAAAGAGAAACAGATGGAATGTGCCATTATGCTTAATATAAGCTTTTATTTGGCTTGCCTTATGAGTAAGTGTGGGTCAAATGTTTGAAGCAATATTTAGCCCACTCCCCTTTGATTGACTTTAAATTTGGAATTTAAAGTCAATTTGGAATTTAAAGTTTAGAAAATTTTAAATAGAAAAAAAAAACTATTTTGAAAACGTTTGACGACATCACACTTTTTTCCACATGTCAGGGCTGTTCCGTTCTCCGTTTGTCACCAGATACCATGACTACTAGATTAAAAAGTTATGGGGTAAATTAGGTGTCACACGGCTAATGATTCTAACGATGTACCGACTGACAATTACGTGCAGGAGAACCAGAGCGCACCGCCGCCGTCCGCCCCCCGCGCCGCCCGCCTAGCTCTAATAACTTGACTCTGTAAAGAAAATGATGGATTAATGGTACATCTTAAGTAAGTTGTTATTCAATACCTTAATGTAATTTTTTGAAGCATACAAGGTGAATATTACATAATTTCGGTACCTTTTAGGATATACACGTCCTTTCGGAGTTTTTTGCTGGTGACACAAGGTAGAGCGTATATTTATATTATTTTCATGTATCCACGTTTGTAAAATTAATTAAGGCATCGATGTGACATTACAGAAAGCAAATGAAGCATCTTTGTATTTCTGCCAACAACCAACCAAACATATTTTGTCTACAAATACACAAATATTTACTTCGGCTGAACTTAAACCTATAATCATGAGAATTATTGGAACATTTTGCGATATATCAGTGAAAATAGGGTTTATTTTTAGTATCTCAAGCATTAATTCTACATAGAATATTTCAATTCAAATAAACAGTAATTGATATTTCCAAAAATTTTAAACATCTAAAGCGTATTTTATTAGATTTTACTCCATTGAAGCAAATAAGCGTTCACGGGGCTGTTCACGCGCGGCTGCTCGGCGCTAGACGTCTTCACTTCAGCGGAATTCAATTTGTGCTGTAATAAGCTGAAGTTCACGAGTTTACGACTCGCGTGGCGCTACACCGCTACACCGCCACACCTCTACGCGTCTACATCTCTACACCGCTACGGTGTATGGCCGCTTTATCCATACTTATAAATGCGAAAGTCTGTGTGTTTGTCTGTCACGCTTTTACGACTAATCTACCGGTCTGATTTGGATGAAATTTATAATGAAAGTAGTTGATAATTATGGGTCTAACATAACTAAATAATTTTTGAAAAATTAACCGCTAAAGGGTTGAAATAAGGGGATGAAAGTTTATATAAAAAAAACTAAACCACTTGACTGATTGTAATGAATTTTCGAATCGAAGGTCAAAGATAGGCTACTTTATTTTTAAAAAATCCACCCCTAAGGGTTGCAACATAACGAAACAATTAGGCAGTTCACGCGGCGAAGCCGCGAGCGGGCCGCTAGTGGTATATGAATGTTCATCTTGTTTGTTCTGCTTTGCACATCTTACATTTAACACTTTATACAAAGAAATTATAGTGCATAGACGCTCCGTGTTTCACTTTCCACTTGAGTTAAGTTATTAAGTGGAAAAATATATACTTTTATTTTAATCACCTCAAAATGCGGTGTTGTGTTCCGAAAAGCAAGATGCAATATCACGAGGCGCGAAGAAACTTAAGAATAAGGTGGCCTTACTTCCTATATACAAACCCACAAATAATGTTTCCTGTCACGTCACCACAGAGCGACTATAGCGTTTGTTAATATGTTAAAGTGGATTGCTAAATAAGAAATTTATTCACTGCCCAATCTATTCTACATACAGAATTTTGTTTCCGTATAATTTGCCTAGTGCGATATAAATTTATATAACCCAATTTACTGAGTATACTGTGTATACTACCCAATTTACAATGTATGGTACTCTGTACTTACTTAAATCAATGAAATAAGAGAACTGAGTGAACTCGAGTTCAATTCGACTACGAATTGTTTAATAAAAATAAAAAATAAAAATAGCTTCACGCTCTATCCCGCACACAGCAGGGTAGGCAGAGGAAACCTAGTGTTAAGACACTCCGTTCCCCACTTTCCGCCGAACTCGGAGGCTTGCGTGTTAATTGGCGGAACTCAACGCCATGCTTTACCTCGACACCAGAGCGAAGAAAATGGAAATATAATTTCGACTCCTCGAGTGGGAATCGAACCCACAACCAGTCGTTTATAGTTACACTCTTGTGCCACTGGGTCACGACTGGCCATTGGTCCTGGCACATAATGAAAATAACTTTATATATTATAGATTACTTAATACAATAGATCTTTATGAAGCAAACAATTAAAAAATATGAAAAACACAAAAGTAATATAATACAATGTAAATAAGAACTTTTGTTCTTTTTATTTTTACACATTTTGAAATGGAACTATTGTAACCGGATTAATCGCGTACATTTTTGCATATAACTTTATATGTCATATTTTGCATATGAAACTTATTTATGACAAATATTTTTTATAAATAATCATTTTAGAGAATTAACTAGCTAGTTGCTATGTCAGATAAAAACATATACATAAAAATAATATATAGAAAGTTAAACAAACATTTATGCGCATTTAGCCTTAGGTCTGCGTTATACGAACATAACCAGTGCGGCAAAACTTAGCAAGTCGAACCGGACTCTGTAAAACTTCCGTCTTAAAATACAAAGAAACCTTACGTACTTTTTATAAGTTTTCCGAGAAGTATGTAACTTCACCGAAGTTATGATGAAAACTACATATTTAATGGAATGCTACTTAAAAATAAATCTAGCTTTTCTCTAAGTTTCTCTTTGTTCGAATGAACGTTATTACTTATAAAGATTGTTTTCTAATATATAAATGATAACCCCCACGTTACAAAAAATATATATTTTAAGACTCGCTTAAAATAAATCCATTTTGTATATACTTATATATATCTTTTTGATAAATACTTCTTTAAAAATAGTTTCTCTATTGAATACAACGCGGTCGTTAAAAGTTACGCCTAATAAGTTCAAAGTTATTCTCATATAAAACTTGAAGCTTATGTATTTTATACGAATGAGATAAGTTTGTATCATCGCATCTGCACTGATACTGTAGGAGTTCCATTTGTTTCTATTTTTTTGCCTTCTAATATTTCGCACATTTATCTTAGAAAATCTAGTGTTAAAGTTCTCTTTTCCATTCATTTTAAAGTCATTGTTTCGTTGCGTAAATCGACACTGCTACTTGTCTACCGCGTACTAGAGAAGTCAGAGAGAAACTAGTGACAAGACACTATATTTACTATTTTCCCCAAGAAATCGTGATATTGAAAGGAGAAATTAATTTAAAGGCTTTTTTTGAGGTACCACAATCAAGTAATAACAATTAAAATATAGACATTTCTACAAGAGGGAATCAAACCCACAACCAATCATGTTTACAGTCAGACAATATCCCACGACGCCACGGGGGCGGGGCTGTTAAATTTAGTAAAATATTTTCTTGAATTGGAATCAAACTCACAACCATCGCTTGTATTATCAGATACTTATCAACTGCGTCACGACGACGTCGTTGTATCTTAATGCCATTCCGTATATACATAGCTTATTTTCCCTAAACGGCATATCTTTACGAGATCTGCCAACTTTTATGTCGAAGTGTCAGTTTCCCACGAGCCCTCTCATTTTATATGTATAACAGTTAATATTATTCCTAAGTTATGATCTGATTAGCATACTGATTGCGTTGTTTTTTTTTAATATTATTGGCAAAAAAGTGTTTAAGAGGAGAATATCATATACTCTTTACTCGACCAGGCAGGACAAGAAATGTATATTATAGATATCATTGTTATCTTAAGTGGGTTTGACCTACTGCTACCATCGCGTGTATAGTAAAACAGTAGTTGCCTGCGCTTCACCCGTAAGGCATGAATATAAGTTTTGTGACTTTCACATAACTATGTAGCGCGTGAGAACCTCGATATTCGCCCGTTATTTTTCTCTTCTTTCTTTGTTTTTTCTCTTTATCATAATGAAAAGTAATGTAATAATCGTCGCAGGCCAACGTGGCGCTATACGCAGCATCTGACTTAAAGCGAAGATTGTGGATTAGATTCTTACTCGGGGGTAATGATTATAATTTAAGATATTCCTTTCTACTTAGAGTAACTACATTACTGAGGCTTGGATATAATGAAAGTGACAGTTATAGTTATAAAGGAATTGCATACAGGTGGTTTTAGATTTGCCAAGAAATAGAATATGGACTGTATAGTACAGTAATAGTGTTTAATATTCTATAATAGAGATGCGAATAAATTAAAAAAGTACTTTAATATTATCTAGCCTTACGTGAATGAATTAGGTACAAAAACATAAAAAATAAATTAATATGCAACTACACCGTACGCTCGAACACGTGGACATTTCATATAAAATCATTACTTTATAAGTATTTTGATGGTAATAGGTTCACTTACTTAACATAGTGTCGAAAGTTTCATGTGTTTTTCTTACGAAGAAATGAATATTTTTTTTTTATTTTTTTTTTAGCTTCACCCTGTATCCCACATACAGCAGGGTAGGCAGGGAGAACCTAGTTAAGACACTCCGTTCCCCACTTTTCGCCAAATTTGGTGGCATTGCGTGTTAAGTGGCGGAACTTAACGCCGCGCTTTGCCTCGACACCAGAGCGAAAAAAATGGAAATATTAAATATTTCCACTCCTCGAGTGGGAATCGAACCCACAACCAGTCGTTTAAAGTCACACGCTTGTGTCACTGCGCCACGACTGGCCCCTTTTTTGACTTAATTTTTTTTAAATAATGAAAGTAACATAAATTATAAATATGGACTATTAATTGTAATCTGATAAATAAACTAAAATCATATAATTTACGAGCACATATATGTTAAGAGGCTTACCGCGTAATACTGGAAGTGCACTCTCGCTGTATGCAGCGTGTTAACAAATACTTATATTACAGTTTGAATGGACATTATTTATATTGACAAATTTATTATTATGAAATCACGTTTTATTTTCCAATGGAAAATGTCTTAACAAATGTTTATTTTAATTGTTTGCAATTATGAATAAAACTACATGATGACACTATGATTTCTGGGTCACTACGATTCGAATTGCTGGGTGTTCACCATTTAACGTCGAGCACTCCGAAGGGACAACCCTTATGTATACAGAAAAATGTTTTCACACTTAGTCACCAGGCGACATTGAATATACTTAACATTACTTAATAAGTTACTCCGCCATATATTTTTAAATAATATCTGAGCTTTCTTTTTTGAGTATTTATTTACTTATTTTGTAGTATTTATTTATTCAGCAATAATTGACATAGAAGGGCTGTCTCCCAGCGGTCGACCCAATTGCCTCTAAATGATAAACGATCTCGCCGGCACTGAGTTCCCCTATTTAATCTCACGCAATGCTTCGAAATTAAAAATTAACTAAAGTCAGTAGTTAAGACACTCCGTTTTTACATTGTTCTCCCTGTCTAAGCTGCTGTGAGCGCGATATAGAGGAAAGCTGAAAAGATTAAGACAGCGTTTGACTGTATTCGTAATTGCTTGTGAGTTCAGTTTTTATTCGGAGGAATGGTCATAATTAAATAGTTTTCCTTTTTTAATCTGAACAGCAAGATAAAGTTTGTCTATCTGTCTGACAATGTCTGTCAGATTTAGTAAAGTGGAGAACAGAGTGTCTTGACATTATGTTTTCACTGAGTAATCTGCTATTCCGGAAAAAACCATTAAGCTCTGTGTGATCGATAATAATGAAGTAGTCTGTATAAGTCTAAAGTATAGGCAAAGCAACAACCAATCTTGCAATCTTGGCCAATTTATATTAAAGCCATAAAGATTTATATAAATAGGGAACGTGACCCCGCTACCCTACATTTTATATTGTTTATTTATTCTAACAATAACAGGGGTGGGAAGGACTCCTCAGAGGGGACGGAGGAGCAAAGCCTCACTGACAGGACATACTTTGATCTTCCGCATTTTATCATTCACTCGAGTTAAGGCTATAATTAATCAAAAGCTCTTTGATCGCGGCATCGCACAATTTAATTGTGAGCCGTAACGACGCTAACGAAAAATGCCTCGCCAAGCTTCCTGTTGTTGTTCAGCCTGAATTATATATATAGTAGCTTAAATAATATTTTTTATATTTTGTATCTTTTTTGTTTTGGTGGCGTTTTTGTTTCGTAAGAGTGTTAAAATATTCTGTTTTTTTAGTTTATTTCAGTGATATTACGTTTACTGTGGAAGTCAATAATAACCTGAATATTTACGCTCGTCCTGATAGTTGTTTAATATACAACTTGAAGACTATTCACTGTGTACCTGACGCGGACTACCACTGTCACGGTGTAAAAGAACAATTTGAACATTCATTTTATTAAACTGCTCCAAAACACATACAAAATATAAAATATATTTTGGGGAAAACATACGCATTTTAACTTGAAAAGTGCCATTGTACATTTCATTTTAACCGCATGTATCATATAACATTAGCTTGTAAATTCAACTTTGCCCTTTAAGGGGCGGTATCAAGTGACCTCCATCGTAGTACGTACGTACATACTGACACAACTCTCAAATATTGTTATTGTTGTCGTTTCATGCAATCCAGAAGAATGCAAACTTACAATGGGGATAATGAACTTTTTGTTATATATTTTGAAATGATTTCAATAGAAAAAGGTAATATTTTTGAAAGAAAATTTGATTTTTTAGTATAAATATAGTGTTAACTTCTATTTTATAATGACGTACAGTAAACCACACTCTCAATACCAATTCTAAGTACATCTAAGCACGACACTGCCATAACAAGACAATTGAGATACATACTTATTACTAACTTTAAGTATAAAACGTAATTATAACAAATTAACAAAACTGTTTTGTGTGACAAAAAGAGTGTGAGCTCATTGAAAAAGGTAAAGCTATCAGCAAAATCATTAAATGCGTTAAACTAAACAGTTTATTTTCAAAGGTCATGAGCTGAAAATAAAATCATTCTGTCAGTCAGTCCATTGTACATTAAGTAAGTAAAGTAACCTGTTAGGCAAAGAGGTACTTTATTAATTAGTCTGTCAGACACTCAATTAATTAGCAATCTGTTAACCAATTAATAGCAGCTTCATTTTTACACATCCTGGTAGTGAAACAGATCCTAGTGTCAAGAAACTCCTTTCTAAACATCAATCAATAAATGAATTAAATAAGGTTTACACATAAATCTTATATATTTAAACGAGCAATTCTTGCATCCGATATATACTTGTATATATATATTTCATGAAATTTAGCATGTAAGGGGTTTCGGGGGAGAAAATTCGATCTAGCTAGGTTTCATTTCTATAAATTGTTTTTCTCTCTAGATTTTCGGGCTTTAATATAACTGCTAAAATAGCATTAGAATACGAATGTCAATTTCGCGATTTTGACAGCGCTGTGATAGCTAAATTAGAAGAGCAGTTGCTTTTTTTTGGTTACTTTTTACGATTTGTCCACGGTTCGATTCTGATATCCAGTCTACCTTTTTGTACTTTTTTTTTGTTGTCACTCCATACATCTTGTATTGAATCGAGGTGGAAAATTACAAACGGAGTGTCTATACACTAGGTTCTCTGTACTTACACTATCATGTGGGAAAAAGTGAATAGCTGAAAATTAAACAATAAAATTAATGCAATCCCCCATATAAAAAAAGTTTTCTTGTATATCACAGGTCAGCAATGAGAACTAAGTATACACAATACTTCGCTAAAATCTATTAAATTCATCCATTCAAATGTTCTACTCGTGTGCTTGAAAAACATTTCCGGTCAGTTCTCGCTGCGGCTCTGCGCTGTGTGGCGTAATACACGAACAGCTACACTTTAGCTGCAGATTCTATTTCCGCAGGAAAAGCTCTTGATACAGCTATTATAGTCAATCGAATATCACTTAGCTTATGTAGCGAACGGTTAATATTCTATGAATGTTAGATTATCTAAGTACAGTTCATTTTGTAGTATGTATATTTTTTTATTATCGCTGTTTACGCTTTTGTGGAATATAGAGAGAAACATCTAGATTTGTATTCTGTATGAAAGACGGAGTGACACTAGGTCCTCTTCGACTACCCGATACACGGGAAAAAGCATTATTCTGCTTTTTTTACGGACACTTACGGCTATACTTTTGTAATTTATTCGATGAATTTCATTTTCCTTTTCATATTTTTCAATTTATATTTTGAAGTCAACTAATACAATATTATATGGGCGTAGTATCTATGTATTTCTTAAGAGTCCTTTATCATCATATTTTTTGCCATTTTATAAGTTTTTCTGAAGCAAGAAGTTATTAGTAAATAATTCGTTAAACAACAAATTGTAACGATACATACTTTGTATAAATAAACGTAGGAATATAAAAAATATTAAATAATATAATTTAATAATAATAAAAAAATATATACAATTTTATGGAATAGGTTAAACAAATAATAAAAAAATATTTAATTAATATTTTCAGAAAAAAGCAACGTTGGCTGTATGAGTTGCTGGCATATTATAGTTTATGATTTTTAAAAATGGAATAGAAAGAGAAAGGGCATGGCGGGAGCGTGGCGTCGTAAAAGTGACGCTTAGAAAATTATTGATATTAAATTGCAAATAATATAAATTGAATACAAGGAAATGGATATTTAATAAATAAATTTAACATATTAAATGCAAAGTGATCGAAATATAATAATTTTATAATAATCAAGTTTGGTAAGATGCATATTTGTTAATTATGAAGAATTCTTGGTGAGTTCTTATTTTACATTAATAATATAAAAATAACAAAAGCGAATATTGAAATGAATATTAAAATAATAATAACTAAATAATATATATAATAATAAAGGCAATAAATATTTTAAATATTAGTTGTATGAAAAAGAAAACATATAATTTGCAGTACAAATTAATTAAAGCATTTGGCGTATGGCGGCGCCATCTTAAAATAGTGTTGTATGAACATTATGGTTTACATTTTCCTAAATATTATAAATTTATAAATTAATTGTATGTTGCGAGTGTAAATAATATTTATTAAATAAAAATAAATGAGGCTTTGGATGATTAAATATTTTATGGCAAATATTCTCATACAAATGTATGAAATTTAAAATAATGTAAACATGTATAGGGGCGATGCATGTAGTACAAATAATAATAATAAGATATTAATATATAATGCGTTTGATAGCTATGGGTATTTTATGGCAATAATTGGCACGATCTCATACGAATGTGTAAATCTTAAAAACAAATATAAACTACATGTACAGGGGCGATGCATGTACTGTCTCTCGACTGTCAGGGTTCGGTTATAGCTTATAGCTTACTGATAAGCGATGTCAATGACACAATCAATGTAGCTTTGCAGCACCGAGGCCGACATGTTTGGTAAAGTGATCCGCTATAGCGACGTTGGTTTGTTGTATCCTTTCTGATGCTGTCTTGCGTTGCGTAAGCGATGCTTGTACAAAGTCGGATTGTGGTAAAACGTGTGACATGCGACTGTCGTGGGTTCAGGTAGCTCATAGCTTACTGATAAGCGATGTCGGTGACACAACCATAGTAGCTTTGCAGCACCGAGACCGACATGTTTGGTAAAGTGATCCGCTATAGCGACGTTGGTTTGTTGTATCCTTTCTGATGCTGTCTTGTGTTGCGTAAGCGATGCTTGTACAAAGTCGGATTGTGGTATAACGTGTGACATGCGACTGTCGTGGGTTCAGGTAGCTTATAGCTTATAGCTTAACCAGTGACATTGGTCTCACAAACCATTAATGTATATCGGCTTAACAACCCGACGAATTCATAGGTCTCACAAACCATTGACGTATATCGGCTTCACAACACGACGAATTCATTGGTCTCACAAACCAGTGACGTATATCGGCTTCACAACCCGACGAATCCATTGGCCTCACAAACCAGTGGCGTATATCGGCTTAACAACCCGACGAATTATATAGGTCTCACAAACCAGTAACGTATATCGGCTTCACAACCCGACGAATTCATTGGTCTCACAAACCAGTGACGTATATCGGCTTCACAACCCGACGAATTACATTGGCCTCACAAACCAATGTACAACTAATTAAATATATATAATAAGCGTAACAAGTACCTTTGAGAAAGATCACACACAAACTTAACAAACATGACGTGATAGCTAACTAATAATTGATCGTTTGCTAAGGCATCGTAAGTATCATATACGTGAACTGTTTCGTTGTGTCTCGGAGGGTTCAATATGATCGGTCAGGATCCGCCGATCGGACGGAACTCACGGCAAGTGGCGGGGCGGGGCCACACGGCCATTTTTCTCTTAATATAGCTATCTTGCATAGTTGTAAGTGAGAGATAAATGAGACGATCCTAGGGCTTTTCCTCGGACGAGCTCTGGGTGATTGCAACGGATAGTTTGTGTTAGATACTTGCATGTCTAGAACCCTTCTGATGGCTAATTAATATATAAATGAGTCTATACCTTCTGATGGCAAACTAATAATTAAGAAGGAAAACCTTCTGATGGCTAATTTATATATAAAAGAGTCAATACCTTTCTGATGGCAATTATAATTAAAAAAGATTACCTTCTGATGGCTTATTATATGTATTTAATATATTACACGTAGAATTTCCTAACACTGTTACCTCTGAATCTCAAAAAGAACTTGAGTTACTTACATACATAACAATAAAGGTCCTAACCACAAGACGTATCATGAGCCAAGGCATGATTTGATTAATATATTTTCAAACATTTCAGATTGATGAAGGGATGACTTCAATGAAGGGGGGGATACCAGTTACAATTGGTGCCGTGACCAGGATGGTCAAACGGCTTTATATTAAATATTAAAAATGGGCTTATGCCTACAATTGCTGTCCGTGAAATGGAATGAGACAGAGGAGGTTTACAGTGTTTGGAAGTTTTATGGTTGGGGGGTTGTAAGGTCCGGGGGTTGATAGTTTAAAGAGTTGTCATATTGGGGGGTTGATAGACTGAGAGGTTGCAAAGTCTGGGGGTTGATAATAAATTAGAATGAATTTGTAAATTCTATTCCGATAAACTTCATAGAATTTAGGGGGTTGAATGTAACGATACATACTTTGTATAAATAAACGTAGGAATATAAAAAAATATTAAATAATATAATTTAATAATAATAAAAAAATATATACAATTTTATGGAATAGGTTAAACAAATAATAAAAAAATATTTAATTAATATTTTCAGAAAAAAGCAACGTTGGCTGTATGAGTTGCTGGCATATTATAGTTTATGATTTTTAAAAATGGAATAAAAAGAAAGGGGGCATGGCGGGAGCGTGGCGTCGTAAAAGTGACGCTTAGAAAATTATTGATATTAAATTGCAAATAATATAAATTGAATACAAGGAAATGGATATTTAATAAATAAATTTAACATATTAAATGCAAAGTGATCGAAATATAATAATTTTATAATATTCAAGTTTGGTAAGATGCATATTTGTTAATTATGAAGAATTTCTTGGTGAGTTCTTATTACATTAATAATATAAAAATAATAAAAGCGAATATTGAAATGAATATTTAAATAATAATAACTAAATAATATAATAGTATGAAAGGCAATAAATATTTTAAATATTAGTTCTATGAAAAAGAAAACGTATAATTTGCAGTACAATTAATTAAAATATTTGGCGTATGGCGGCGCCATCTTAAAATAGTGTTGTATGAACACTATAGTTTACATTTTCCTAAATATTATAAATTTATAAATTAATTGAAAGTTGCGAGTGTAAATAATATTTATTAAATAAAAATAAATGATGCATTGAATAATAACATATTTTATGGCAAATATTCTCATACGAATGTATGAAATTTAAAATAATATAAATATGTACTACATGTATAGGGGCGATGCATGTAGTACAAATAATAATAACAAGATATTAATATATAATGCGTTGAATAGCTGGATATTTTATGGCAATAATTGGCACGATCTCATACGAATGTGTAAATCTTAAAAAAAACAAATATAAACTACATGTACAGGGGCGATGCATGTACTGTCTCTCGACTGTCAGGGTTCGGTTATAGCTTATAGCTTACTGATAAGCGATATCAATGACACAATCAATGTAGCTTTGCAGCACCGAGACCGACATGTTTGGTAAAGTGATCCGCTATAGCGACGTTGGTTTGTTGTATCCTTTCTGATGCTGTTTTGCGTTGCGTAAGCGATGCTTGTACAAAGTCGGATTGTGGTATAACGTGTGACATGCGACTGTCGTGGGTTCAGGTAGCTCATAGCTTACTGATAAGCGATGTCGGTGACACAACCATAGTAGCTTTGCAGCACCGAGACCGACATGTTTGGTAAAGTGATCCGCTATAGCGACGTTGGTTTGTTGTATCCTTTCTGATGCTGTCTTGTGTTGCGTAAGCGATGCTTGTACAAAGTCGGATTGTGGTATAACGTGTGACATGCGACTGTCGTGGGTTCAGGTAGCTTATAGCTTATAGCTTAACCAGTGACATTGGTCTCACAAACCATTAATGTATATCGGCTTAACAACCCGACGAATTCATTGGTCTCACAAACCAGTGACGTATATCGGCTTAACAACCCGACGAATTCATTGGTCTCACAAACCATTGACGTATATCGGCTTCACAACCCGACGAATCCATTGGCCTCACAAACCAGTGGCGTATATCGGCTTAACAACCCGACGAATTATATTGGTCTCACAAACCAGTAACGTATATCGGCTTCACAACCCGACGAATTCATTGGTCTCACAAACCAGTGACGTATATCGGCTTCACAACCCGACGAATTACATTGGCCTCACAAACCAATGTACAACTAATTAAATATATATAATAAGCGTAACAAGTACCTTTGAGAAAGATCACACACAAACTTAACAAACATGACGTGACAGCTAACTAATAATTGATCGTTTGCTAAGGCATCGTAAGTATCATATACGTGAACTGTTTCGTTGTGTCTCGGAGGGTTCAATATGATCGGTCAGGTCTGCGATCGGACGGAACTCACGGCAAGTGGCGGGGCGGGGCCACACGGCCATTTTTCTCTTAATATAGCTATCTTGCATAGTTGTAAGTGAGAGTTAAATGAGACGATCCTAGGGCTTTTCCTCGGACGAGCTCTGGGTGATTGCAACGGATAGTTTGTGTTAGATACTTGCATGTCTAGAACCCTTCTGATGGCTAATTAATATATAAATGAGTCTATACCTTCTGATGGCAAATTTACAATTAAGAAGGAAAACCTTCTGATGGCTAATTTATATACAAAAGAGTCAATACCTTTCTGATGGCAATTATAATTAAAAAAGATTACCTTCTGATGGCTTATTAAATGTATTTAATATATTACACGTAGAATTTCCTAACACTGTTACCTCTGAATCTCAAAAAGAACTTGAGTTACTTACATACATAACAATAAAGGTCCTAACCACAAGACGTATCATGAGCCAAGGCATGATTTGATTAATATATTTTCAAACATTTCAGATCGATGAAGGGATGAGTTCAATGAAGGGGGGGGATACCAGTTACAATATCTCAGACATTCTAGTTAAATTTACATTCTAATAAATATTTAACAAAAAGTTATTTTTAATCCCACACTATTTGTAGCCACAATTATGAAAAGCTCCGATACATAAAAAAGCTTGCTTGTGTTTATAATTACGTGAGCATTTCATATTAATTAATTTCATAAGCGGCAACCGGAAATTACTCTCGTAACAAGCCTTGAAGGGACTTCATTAAAAGTTCTAGGTATAAAGGGATCACATTAACACCAAAGCTGGAGTTATTTTGTAAAAAGCTTATGTTAAATGCTAAGAAAAGTTGAGTTTCTACTTTACGAGTATTTTATTATTAAAAATTATAAATATCCCCTTCCACATCATTAAGT
Organism: Dryas iulia moderata; assembly: GCA_019049465.1. Classification (NCBI taxonomy): domain Eukaryota; kingdom Metazoa; phylum Arthropoda; class Insecta; order Lepidoptera; family Nymphalidae; genus Dryas; species Dryas iulia. The sequence goes on along the minus strand of CM032430.1, from coordinate 1,116,340 downwards.
AGACCATACGGGATTATGTAGGGGCCAGTCGTGGCGCAGTGGCACGAACGTGTGACTTTAACCCTGCTGTGGTCGCGCATCTAAATGAGACATGAGTGGTCGCGTGGACTACATACGTAGTCCATTTTCAAATTGAAATAACTTTTGTTATCTATATACTTTTTTTACTTTACTTGTGGAATTATAGTCAGTATAGTATGCTTAACTATATAAAATCAGCATAACATAGTTATAACCTCTTTTATATAACTATTAAACAAAAATATTTCTCTAAATTCTCATAAAAATAACAGGTTTCGTATTGATTGTGATGACAGTCAAATATTGTTATGAAAATTAATAATTTATAACATTTTCTACACAGGAAAGACACATGATCGGAAATAATTCCTACAAATAAACTTTTTGCAGGCAGTGCACGATTTACAGGTGTTTTTATTGCGTGTTCTTCCATAGTTGTGACAACGACGTACTTCATTACTTGACGTCATCTATAAAGCTAATGCTTGTTTTTCTTTGTCTGTAATACCTAGGAAATATTAAATTTTTACTGTCGAAGACCTTGTCAATGAATTTGAGTTAATTCTTTTCCCATTCAACGGTTTCATCCAACCTCATCTGATCGTCAACGAAAAGTAACACACAGTTTTGAATGGCAGTGTTTTGCCTGGCTATTCCATTCGGACTAGGAGGAACAAACACCATAGTATGCCTAAGGATTCTTCCTCTGACCTGAAGAATTGTCTGAGACCACATCGTGTCATCAACTCTGGTGTAATAATCATCACGCTGTGATTTTCGCTAAGGTGGTCCCTCATTTTCAGAGCTTTTGCTGTCCCTTGACTCTAATATCTTGCTCCTGTTCTAATTCTTATTCGTGGTTTTGCTCTTCTTAGTAATCTACTTCCTCATCCGAGCTAGACTTAGCTTGAGAACCCTCGATGTCGGCTTCAGCTTCTCTCAACCACGCCTCTATCGGTGCAGCTTGTCAATCACCCATTTTTATCTAAAAATTTAATGTTAGATGAATCTCCGTTATCTTATATAACATAACAAAATCATATTTATATTACATATTTATGACAATTTTAATATAAAATAATTGAAAGCAAAAAAGACACTAACAAGGCAAAACACTTACGTAAGTGGTCGCGTGGACTACATATGTAGTCCAGGAACTTTGCAAAGCTACTAATAATGCACCTACGCATGATAGGCGCTTCCGATGCACTGAGTACGTCACTGAAAGTCATTTGAAAGTACCTAGCGCCACAAAAAGGTAGCGCTTGGCGTTTGCAAAATAAAACAGATTTTGTATCAGTGGACTACATATGTAAACTGCAGGGTTAAACGACTGATTGTGGGCTCGATTTCCACTCGAGGAGTGATAATATTTAATATTTTCATTTCCTTCGCTCTGGTATCAGAGGCAAAGCGCGGCGTTAATTTCCGCCACTTAATACGCAATGCCTCTGAATTCGGCGGTGCGTGGGGAACGGAATGTCTTAACACTAGGTTCCCTCTGCCTACCCTGCTGTGTGCGGGATACAGCGTGAAGCTAAAAAACATTATGTATTAAGATTTTGCATGTAAAATCAACGTTTCATTATTTGAACTTACCATCATACAACTACAAGAGACTAAGTAGTTATTTCTCAAATCATTAACCTCCCGTCTGGATTCCAAATACAATTATAATTTATCAAAGTGGTGGTTTAAACTACAGCACCAATATAACTAAATGAGCGATATACGAACAACGAGCGCGGAACATATGTTCTGGTAAATATTCGGTAATAAATAGCTAAACCTCGTGAGGGTTCACTCAGTCTAGACGTCTACGTCTGTCTAATTACTCTACTAAATGCTCATACATACATATTTCGATTATGATTTCTTAATCACTATAATCTTATTATAGAAAGTGTGTTCATGCAGAAATTGGTAAAGTATATGGTATTTCCCCGTGGGGGGGACGGGTTAAGAATACAATTCCCCCCGCCGCTGGGTAGCGTCCCGTAAAAGGCGGGTAACCCAGTAGTTTGGTGGTAGGAGATTCGTTCTCCGACTGGCTCGCGACCACTATCATGTCAAAGACGAACCGCCAAACATCTTATGATGTGTTCCGGTTCGATGGCATGTAAGCCAGCTCTCCCTATTCCCACCATTCCCATCCTTCCTCCCTCCTTCTGTCCTATATTCCCAAGGCTGGCAACGCATCCATAACTTGAATGTTGTGGATGTCTATGGGCGAAGGTAACCACTTAACACCAGGTGGGCCTTCAGCTCGTTTGTCTCCTTTATTCCATAAAAAAAAAAAAAAAAAAGTATAATATAATGGGTTTTATGTGAAAATTGAATTGAAGTCGAATCGAAATGTTTGAATTTCTCGGTTTGCATACCAAAAGACTGAGATCTTCTAGTAACTTAACACTAAAAATACCGATGCACTCCACAAAATTTTATGATCATTCTTTTGCCGTGCACGCAACTACATTGTGGAATGATTTGCCAATTAATATAAGACGTGCAAAATCTTTAAATATTTTTAAAAAATTAGTAAAAAATTATTATTTAAATGCTGATTTATCTTAAGACGACACTAAGTTACTTTACAATCTCTAATTGATTGTAAGTAAATATGATTATGATATATATTAGTACATTGTATTAATATGTATTTTATATATAGGTATTTGTGTATTCTGTCTATGTATTAGGATTTAGTATAATATATATATATATATATATATATATGTATATATATTTATTATTTACACCACCCACTCTATATAACTTTCCAAATCTCCTAACCTAAAGGTTGTCTGGAAGAAATCGCTGTTAAGCGATAAGGCCGCCTTTTGTGCCTCACATATTGGTTATTATTATTTCTCTTGTAGTCTCAGTGTAAATATTTTTGTGGTGTACAGTAAAGTATAAATATAATAAATAAATAAAATAAATAATGTATGAATAAGCAGAGCACGTGGAGAGTCCCCAAGAAGCGTTAAAATTTTTACAGGTTTTCAAAAAATGTTTATTATAGTTGTTAGCATTACTTCCGTTAGCCCACGAGGGCTTTATAAATAATACACGCGACATCCAAAACTAATGGATATTCCAATAGAAAGAGCTCGTCATCTAATTCGTCATCGTCATCTAAGTCTTTTTCCCCGTGGGGGGACGGGGTAAGAATACAATTCCCCCCCGCCGCTGGGTAGCGTCCCGTAAAAGGCGGGTAACCCAGTTAGCTTGGTGGTAGGAGACTCGTTCTCCGACTGGCTCGCGACCACTATCGTGTCAAAGACGAATCGCCAAATATCTGATGATGTGTTCCGGTTCAATGGCACGTAAGCCAGCTCTCCCTATTCCCATCATTCCCATCCTTCCTCCCTCCTTTTGTCCTACATCCCCGAGGCTGGCAACGCATCCATAACTGTAATGTTGTGGATGTCTATGGGCGAAGGTAACCACTTAACACCAGGTGGGCCTTCTGCTCGTTTGCCTCCTTATTCCATAAAAAAAAAAAAAAAAAAATCAACGTTGATTAACGGTCCTCAGTCATTTAACGGTCACTGTGAGTTCCGATTACCCCATTACCCGCGTAATAGTATCGTAAACGCGCTCCTCTCACCACACTCCTCTCACTCTGCCGCAGACGCAGCATCCCTCCTGCCTCCTGCCTACTGTCTGCTGTCTGCGTCTGCACGAGGGATTGGAAATCATTCGTTTTACAGGTTTTATTGATTTCCAGTTTAATTACAGACTGACAAGTTTATAGGTATTGATTTGGGGACGATTTACTTTTAGCACGAATATACATTTGAAATGTTAAATCTATGAACAAAATTGCTGCTTCTTGTCAATTATGAGGAACCAATATATTTTTATAAATTGTGTTAAAAGTTCATTCACACAGCGGCTACTGAGTCGAGCAAATGTCACAATTTATCTAAACGGAAAAATATAATAAAATGTTTGACATTTATCGTGTGATTTGAAATATTTTTATTGCATCAGTAATGACTGTATCAATGAATTTCAACAGAATACAAAAATAAAAACAGGAGGTTTCTCAACTATGTATGCGTATTTATTATGTTTTATTGCGTGTATTTCGTTTATTTATGTGTGTATGCGATAACTTAGTCACCGATTGTAATGATCCGTTTATTACGTTACACATAACTTTGTGTCAAGGTAATTCAGTTTTTACTTTTTAAGTAGCTTTTTTCAATTAAGTCAGTTACAATTTCTTTCCCTATAAAGATATATAATAGCTTCAATATACATTATTACAATGAATAAAATAAAGCGTGGTGTTATGTTCCGCTATTCAAATGCAATATTACAAAAATAGACTAAATATGGCGAACAGAATGCTACGTTCTGTCTGCTGACGGTTCTATATGTAAGTGAAGATAAACAGCCAGTCGTGGCCCAGTGGCACAAGCGTGTGACTGTAAATGACTGGTTGTGGGTTCGACTCCCACTCGAGGAGTGGCAATTATATTTCCATTTTCTTCGCTCTGGTGTCGAGCGCGCGAGCGAGCGCGAGCGAGAGAGTAAAGCGCAGCGTTAATTTCCGCCACTTAACACGCAAGCCTCCGAATTCGGTGGAAAGTGGGAAACGGAGTGTCTTAACACTAGGTTCCCTCTGCCTACCCTGCTGTGTGCGAGATACAGCGTGAAGCTAAAAAAAAAAAAGAAAAAAAAATGCAAAGATAAACAATACTCTTATGTTATAAGAATTTATTAAAGAATCTGTGTAAGCTCCATAGCGTCGCTTTTGTTCTACGCTCGAAGAGTTACAGGTGTCGAAAAGTAGCAGGTACCTACGCGCAGGTGGCAAATGTTATTATCGCTTCACTTGAGAATTGTAGCTTAGGGCTCGATACGTAGGTTTTAGAGTATTCGATCCGATTACAGGCGGCGCTCTTATACAACCATCACATTTACAATTATTGCGCCACTGATATATAGCCACTTATACACATATCTATAAATATAATGTTGGAATACCTTTATATCCAGTAAGTATTGAATGGCGTTGAATGAGATATAGCACTCGCTGGGAGTCAGGACATCGTCGGAATTTATTACACGAACGACCGGCGAGTGCCGGCGAGTGTGAGCGATGCTTTGTGATCGTTTGCTCACTTTATTACGATTTTGCGCGTTTATTTCTATTGAAAATTGAATATTTGCGGAGTTTTATAAAAAATATTGTACCACTATTTTAGACGAGTGTACGTTTTATTGCTTTTTAGAATAAATTGAGGTAAATAAGTGAAAAATGTATTCAAATAAATAAATTGGAGTGTCTGTTTGTTATATTGAAATAACTGGTTTTTACTAAATGCACATGTATATAGCATATGAAAAAAATAAAAAGTCTCTTTGAAGTATCAGAATATATACGTGAAAGTTTTATTTTAACGTTAGTTACGTAATACATTATATTAAGAACAGGGTAGAAACTATACTGTTATAGAAAAATAATTATATTGAGTGTACGAGTTTACGAGTACAGCCTGTTTTAATATTTTATTGTGTTATTCACACACTTAATATATAAAAACAATCTTTACAAGCTTATAATAACTTGAACGTAGCGGGACTCGAACCTGCGCCTCTTGGAAACTCTCACTCTGACCGCTTAGCAATACGTTATGCATATGCATATCCTGTTGGTAAATAAAATTACATAAATGAAGTAAATACAATACACTAGAGTCCAATTCTATTTACGATGTCATCCGCCGGTGGCTTAGTGCATCCTCGCAGCATCGCAGTTTGCTCCGTTTTGTTGAGATTAACTATAATAATATTAAATTGAGGGATACTATCAGTGATTTTCTGGTCGATTAAATTTGACGATAATGTTGTAAATGTTGTTGATCTACAAAAAGGATGCTTAAAGTTAGAATAACTGATAAACGAGTAATTTTACGAATGTTGAAATAATAAGGAAGTACACAATTATCACTTCTAAAAGTTCTTTTAGTTCCTTTCATTAAAACGCTGCAGATGGTACTAGATCCAACTATATAGGATATATTTGAATAAAAAATATTTACAAAATATTCAGAGGCTACCTCAGCGCAGAGGGATAGCGTGTAACTGTAAGTGGAATTGGTCGTGGGTTCGAATCTCATTAGGGGCAATGACACCGCTCTAGTGATAACACATAGCACGGCGTTGAGCTCCGCCACTGAAAACGCAATGTCTCAGTTTTGTGTGGGAGACGGAGAACGGAGTGTTTGCCATCAGGTTGTCTCTGCTAAGTGGAAAGAGCTATATATGTGAAACGAAAAAAATATATTCGTGTTTGTGAAGATATCTTTTCAAAATTACTATAAAAACATAAGTGTCATGTAATTTTATTATCGAAAAGCCTATGTGTTTGTTTGCTAAAAATCGTTTTAATTATAGAATCATCAATGACTAATTGAAAAAAACAAATGATTAGAAAAAAATATAACAAACATTGTACACCTTGCATTGTCATAATATAAAGGAGAACAAACAATGGTTGATTCAAACCCCTCATCACATACCTGAGAGCAACGCAAATAGTTATAACGCGAGTTTCCGGTTAGATAATATTTTTGATATCATTCTGCTACGCGGGCAGTGGTTATATAACACGTAAAATAAACATATCGTAGGCTAATTCTTTTACAGCTTACACATGTGAATATATGACATATATTTAAAATTATATAAGACTCACTCTTTCTCTCTCTCTGTAATCGGCCTGTCGTATTTGAAGCGAGCTTATACTCAACTAGTGATGTGCCTTCACTTGTTTCTGCCCAGTGCAAGATGTATGTAGCCGTATGGAGTATGGAAGATGACAATCCTTTTGTTGATGGGTTCGTCGGAATAGTGAATGCCCGCATCACCTCTTTGTGCGGTGATGCGTGTCACCACTAAACATGTAAAGAAATGAGGAAGAAAAGTAGTTGTAAACAAGTATTATATCTCCTTCCTAGAAGTAAAAAAGTATTATATTCACTCATCATTTCATCAGGTGCTTACTATATATGTATGTGCAAATTTTCAAGTAAATTAGTGTAACACCAATGCCAATAGCACCTACTGGTCAGAAAAAGCCTTTTTAAAGTAAATTGCCTAATAATATTATTTGTCAATGCATTGGCTGACCGAGGACAGAGTGACTAAACTTTAGCTTCTTTATATGATTTACAACACAAATATAAAGACTGTACGAGCTTTCACTTCAACAAACAAACCTGTTAATGAAATCCGCTGATTTTTATAAAAAATGTAATCAATTTACTTCCAACGAAGCAGATTAATCGAATAAAATCTCGCAGCCAATTACTGTATAAAACGGATATCTGTTAAATTACATTTAAAAGTATAATAATTTTCATTTTGCTATGATTTGATTGATTTTATTTAGGTCAGGTTTTATTTTATCGTTTGTAGAACATCAATTGCATTTATTAAATATACACCATAAAAGTGTAGATATATTGTAAATTATTTAGTAGTTAAATATTTATTTAGGTTCTTATATCACTCGCATATACTCGTATCGGGGAGAACTTAACATGAGTAACCCGCGGCCCGGTTAATATTCTGATGCGGCCCGCCAAGCATTACTTTCTTACCGTGATACAAGTGACAAATCAGAGCGACCCTCCTGCCCTCGGTATGCATGCTCAGCAGTCAGAGAGATTAGACGGTTTCCAAAATGCGCGGATTCAAATCCCGCTGCTTTCAAATTTATATACGTTTTCTAAAAATGATTAATTTAAATGTTTTCTATTACACAGGAGTGGAGCGCTCGCGTTTAGTGTTCTGACAAGCCATTGCGTAAGTGAGCTACTCGCTACTCTTGTTATTGCAGGTAAATCTCTTACGGGAAATGTAGCTCTATTACTATTACTACTTATATTTATATGTATGTATTTAAGTTTTGTATTTTCATCCCTTGTGGGTAGGTAACAGGTTGGAGCACTTAAGATAGTTATTTTCAATTTTAAATTTTTCAGTCATTTGCAATTTGTTAACTTTTGGTTTCATTATTACCGCCTCGACAATTTTATTGTAACTGACAAAGGGTGTTAAAAACAGTTAGTCCGTTTCAGACTCACACCCTGCCATGGCCACGGTTTTCAGACGCGAAGGATTCATAATACTAAGAGATTGTTTGATTGTTATTTTGTGACAGATATTAACTTATAATAATAATTATTTCCCTCTTCTTCCGCATAGCAGAGTGGTCAGAAAGGATGTAGTATCAAGACACTCCATACGCCACTAACCGCCCGAAATCGAGACATTTAAAATTTAAAAAAATAAATATAATCATTCCTCCGTGGGGAGTCAAACCCACAACCATCAAGTTTGTAGGCAGACACTATCTCACTGCGCCACGAGCGCCTCTATAATTGTTTTTTGTAACAAAATTATAACATTCATTTGTTGTAAATATTTAAATTGAAATAATTACAATATAAATATTTAAAATTAAAGTATTGTGTATATTAGGGATTCAGACATTAAGAATTTTCTTATTAATATTTTACCCATTTTTTGTTTGTTCGTTATCAAATAACAAAGGCAGCGTGTGATAGTTAACACAATTGGTTGTGGGTTCGAATTCCACCTGGACGTGGCGTTAAATTCCGTTATTCAACACACACAATCTCTCAATTTTCCAGTGGAGAGTGGAGAACACTAACACTAGACACTAAACTCTGAAGGAAAAAGCGTGTAACTCCTTCAGTATTAACACAACACTCTTCCCTTTTTTCGCAGTTTTTTCTTTTCCTTGTATGTTACTTGTTGACTGGTTACATATTTACTTTTTTTCGAAAACTAAACTTAAACTCCTCCGTCTTCATTTTCGTAAAAACGAGTCTAAAGTTTTCTTCCACATATTAATACGATAATAACATATTAAACCCTCGCAAGTTAGTATGTGGTTATAGTGTCGCTTGTTCGGAGCGCATTCGCGTGCTCTCTGACATTAGCAGTGTTCGTGTGAAGTGTCACTCCACGCTGAAGCCAACACGCGCACTTCATTATAAACTACCCGCGTATAATACAATCTTAATTTATGCTTAATTAATAATGCCATCGGGAACGCACTGCTGGGAAGTATCTGTAATATGTATACAGAAAACGCGATGGTTAAAGGTTCAGGTCGAGTTCAGGTAGTTGAAATAGACATTTGACATAATTTCATATTTTATGATTTTGTTAGAAAAAGTGGCGTAGAGTTACCCAATAGACATACCAGATGACAATCCCAGACAGTGAGAAACGTAGTGATTTAATAATTATATTTTTCTATCAACACTGCTACATGTGGAAGGTATAAGTCGTAAATTGAAAATGAGTATTTTCAATGCAGGCTTATTCAAGTTTCATTTCTATTCGTATTTTTTTTTCTATAGTTTAATTTGCTTGAAATGTTTTTAGGTTAGTAATCTAATCACATTATAAATAAAGCAAATCCAGATATCTAACCATATTCGAAAATTGTAATTTGACTTATCAACTTCATGCTTGGCACGAATATAATTATTTCTAAAAACTCGAGCTGCGCTTTAAAGGAAGTTGGAAAAGGGAAGGTTGGGGGCGGTGAAGGTGCTTACATTGTGTGTAAGCGTTCATTGTAAGGCCTAAATATTTTACTACGGTTTTAAAATTTCGATTTTTTTTTAGGTTCACGCTGTATCCCGCACACAGCAGGGTAGGCAGAGGGAACCTAGTGTTAAGACACTCCGTTCCCCACTTTCCGCCGAATTCGGAGGCTTGCGTGTTAAGTGGCGGAACTTAACGCCGCGCTTTACCTCGACACCAGAGCGAAGAAAATGGAAATATAATTTCCACTCCTCGAGTTGGAATCGAACCCACAACCAGTCGTTTACAGTCACACGCTTGTGCCACTGGGCCACAACTGGCCTGAAATTACGATGTTAACGAAATTTCATGTTAAAAAAAATGACTGCCTCTGTTTCGTGACTGACTGTACTGCCATGGGATATTATTTAACACATTTTTTTAAACAAGTATAGTTTTTTTAACAACTTTCCTTAATAAGGCATGATTTATACTTAGCATTTAAATTAAAAATATTATTAAACTCCTTTTCCAATTTTTCCGCAAAATGTATGCATATTTTTGTTGTGTGAACCTTTGCTTGCATAAGTACAAAAAGGTAAATATGTTTTTTTAATTTCCATATAGCAGGGGAAACAGAGAAAACCTTGTGTAAGGACATTCTGTTCTTCATTTCCGCCCGAGATCGTGATATGTCATTAGTATAATGACTATTGCATGTATATATGTACATGTATGGTGGAACTCAACGTCACGCTTCATTTTTTTACAGCGGAGAAATGAAAACAAGTTATATAGTTGTAAAGAGAATGACTATAATATCTTCTTAGTAGAACAAAAAACAACTTATTTGAGACATTCTTTACAATATGTGAAATAACTACAGCTATATTTTTTTTCTTTCTTATTAACTAAAATATATAAACTTAGCTAAATTCCAAATATTTTTAAACTATGCCGTGATTATTTACAAAAATCTTTAACTTTAAACTAAAACTGTTTACTTATCAATTGTATGTAAAAGTTGTATTAAAATGAGTTTTGGCGTTATTTGGAATAGTTTAGTTAAGCAGAAAGAAAATAAAAACTAAATCTATCTATACGTATGAAATAAATGTATATGTATGGAGCTTTTATAACGTATAAATTACAATTGATTAACTTAAAAATATTAAAATTATTCAAATCGGCGCGCGGCAATAAATTTCAATGACATGTAAATATTATTCATGCTGCATGTATAAATAGAAAAACAGATAATATTATACAAATAGAAAGCTTTAAAATTGTCAAGCTGTAGTACGTATTTTAAATTTATTATATGAATTTGAAATTAAAAAAATATATTTTTGTCTTCTAATGCATGATTTTGAATCTCGAAAACATATCATGATGATGTGTAAAATCAAAAGTAATGTACTTATAATATCTGTATGGAACAGAAAATAGATAGCCGGCGTAGTGTTCACTAGGTTCTGTCTGACTACAGTGCTATGCGGGATTAAGAATAAAGCTAAAAATACTGCTTTTTGTACGAAGATCCTAATAAGTATATTTTTAAGTTTTGCTTAATTGATCTCTTCCATAGTTTTACCTATCGTGTACTTGTATAACTATAGACATAATAATTTACATAGAAAACTAAATACAAGCATTAACAAACTCTGCACATTAAGGGGACGGGGACGTTATGGGGAAGGACATCATAAAGGGCAGGAATTAATTTAGAACACGAGAAAAGGATATAAGTGGAAGTTGCATTGCGGGATCATCCGCGCGGTGTAATGCAAACTTGCAGATATAACGCCCGCGCCGTTGTGGGTCATTCATAATTTTCTGATTAAACGAAACTTTTGATTACTGTGAAAAGTGTAGACACAATATTTGAAATGTGATATTCTTTATTCATTCATTCCTTATTTCATATCGACATATTTCTTTTTTCAAAAGTAATATCTCTGATTCGGACAGAGTTTATAACGGAGTGTCTTTGCATTTGGTTCTCTCGGACTCTGATTTGTTGTAAAAAACGTGAAGCTGCAAATATATTTTATCTGTAACAAGAAATGATCGTTATAATTGACGTTGACTATTTTATATTTTTTATTGATTACTTATTTTTCGTAAACTATTATTATAATATTTCTTTTTCAGATACACGTTATTACTCGCATAAAAGGTTATTTAGAGAGAACTTAGTGTCGAAATACTCCGTTTTTCGATTTCCGCTTGAATTTTGAGTAATGGTATTTCTAGGCGCACTTTGTCTTAGCAGAAAATAAATAACGGTAATGGGCGGCGCTGGTTCAGTTATAGCGGTGCCTAACGACGTTACCGTCTTTAAAATTTCTTCCAAACTGTAGAGAAGTAGAGCTTTATTTGAAGCTAAATATACGGACCACGTGGGAGCTTTAATGGGCAAAGAGAATGATTGTTTTATATTTATTTCTAAAATGTTATTGTAGCTGAGCTCTTTCAGAATAAACGGAATGAGTCTTGACTCTAACCTCGTTTGACGATAATACACCTACGTAATATATTTATATACATGTATGCTAAAGGTATTTGGAGCCCATCATAATAGAAGGAAAGTGCTAACGACGGCTTTTGTCACTTATGTGTTTTCATCCTGTTAAAACTTTTGATTAGTTTAAAACAAAGTTCATTTATTTGCAAGGCACTACTAAAAATATTTGTAATAAACAATTGAAAATTTGACGTGTCTCTTACACACCATTCAAGCGATCTGATCATCAACCATGTGTTCTATATCTGGTTACATCGAAATTTTATACTTATTTATACATGAAATTTTATTTGAACTTATTTTTATTGATGAAAAATGTGTGAATAACATTTTAAGTACTAAAATTAGTCACTACTATATAATCTCTTGTTATATTTCTTCGTTAATATATTCAGAAAATAATTCATTTAAAAATGACAGTTTAAAGCAGCCACAAATAAAAATAAACAAAGTCAGTTACTTAACCCTCAACTAGAAAGGTTCAGAGACTTCTGTTCTCTATGAATAATTCAATACATTCTAAAATTCCTAAGCAACTTTATATTTAATATGGAAAAGTTTGCGCATAATCAAACTGAAACTTTAAATTTACTTCCAGACTAGGCCTGTGTTGTGCCAGTTACAATTTGTTTTATTTTACTCCATAATATATCTTCACTTGCTGAGGTTTTCTTAGGTCTGAGGCATTAACTTTAGTGGACATACATCAGGTAGTAAGTAATTTTACGTTCAAAAATTAAGCATGTTACTTCTTATCTACATCAATATTTTAAAGTGTTTGTAACTTTTTAAACTTTATTATAGTGAGTTTTATATAAGCTCAAAAAGTAATTTTGATTTGAGGTAATAAGTACATCACGAATGCCAGCGATCGAACACCGGATACATTAAAAAAGCATACCTTGCTTGTTCTAGTCACTATTAAAAATTAGTAGCCTGGTCAATTCAGTGCTTCTTAACAGAAATGCTATCGGTGTGGTATTCAAAGTAGGACTAATCTAAACGTATTCATTTAGAATTTATTGTACGGTAGTAGTGTTCAGTAATTACGAGCAAATGTATTTACTCCGGCTTAAGTTTTCCTTATTGAATGAAACATACTCATTATAATTCGATAAAATTATAATTTGGCCTACATTGGAATTTGAGCGAGGACGTGAGCATCTGAGTATATGAAACAGTCGTATAGATTACACGGGCAAAGCCCGGGCCGATCGACAGTTTTGAATAATCCAAAGTCAAACAAACAATATTAGACTTTGACTTTTAGTTTTGTCCGCTTGAGCTTTAGGATGTGATGCAGGACTACATGATGTTTTTTTAGGATTTAGTTATTAGAGGTGACTTCGTCAGTGAAGTACGAGTATAAAGGTACATACAAATGAATGTAAGTAGTAAGAACCTATCATGAAAATGGATAAAAGTAATAAATGTATACTTGCTTTATACGCGATGATAACATTCTTACTTGATTATTGTAATTTTTTATGTTATATTATTATGCAAAGCGTTTCTTTCTAACATTTGTTCATTCTGTTTAATAAGCAAATAATGATATGTTGCTATTTAGTTTATATGAAAGGGACTCCTTACCATTCCTCGCATTCCACCGTGCGAATGCCCATCGCGTTGTAGAGAGAGGAGCTCGGACCAGCGCCAGGGACTTGCGATCCAAGTGCTAGTTTAGGGTGGAAGACTTTAAAAAGCGCATTAACACTCGCCTCCACTACCTAAGCCTTATTCCAAGCATTTGACGTTATAAAACATATTAAATTTATAAAGTAAAAGTTCCCAAAAATATTTATAAAAGCTGAAGCTCTATACTTAGACCTGTACGTAGCACTTTTATACTTTCATAACGTAATTACACGGCTCACTGCGTTATATATTTTAACAATACGTTGAGGAACTTTGTACCGGCACATGATAACCTCGTTTCGGTAATAATTTTAAGATATCGGCCTTCCCTGTCTCCGCCGCCTCTTTGATGTACGTAGGGCTTGTAATGGCGAAATGCTGTGATGGTCTTAAATATGTACGACATAAATAGTATTTTGTTTTATTAGTTACATTTTTTACAGCTCATGCGTTTTTTTGCATAGCAGGGTAGTCAGAGAGGACCAAGTATCAATAATACACTCCGTTCTCCCCTTTCCGCTCGAAATCGATAAATTACTTGTTCAGTGGCAAAACTCAACGCCACGCTTTAAACGGTACCAGAGTGAAGAAACGATAAGGTAAGGAATGATAAATATCGGCATAAATCGTACAACAATTCAATAAATCATTTCCTTGAATGGGAATCGAATCTACAACCATTGCGTTGTAGTCAGAAGCTATCCCACTGCACCACGACAACCTGTATCAATTGCATAATGTTATAATTACGGAGTTTTAAGTATCACTAATAATTCTAATTTGTTACTTTATGAATTAACCGGATACAGCAGTGTCGACATAGAAAACTGAAGTGCCAAGTGATTTCGTTTTTCTCTTTCTACTAGGAACTTAAACGTTGTGTGTTTAGTTACGGCACTCCATGTCATTGGTCATTTCAGAGCGAAGATTTAAAAAAATATTTAATCATTCCATTTAACTGAAACATTCAACTGGAAATCGAACCCACAACCAATCATATTTACAATTATACTATCCCACTATACTACAGTGGCCTCAATAACCATTTATAATGTAAAACCTCTCAATATGACAAAATAACATGCGTCCATAGAAAATATTTTTACATTAAATGTCAAAGGAAATAAAATGAAGCACATATTTGGAGTAGTTTGTCCCGTTTCCGGGAATAAGGATCGACATTAAATACAAGAAGTTACATTGACTGACGCGAGGAGGGACTTGTGACGGATATATAACATTTTCTGAATTAAAAAAAATGGGTTCCAACAGAGTTTGACGAAATACCTTAGAGGGTTTCGTAGAGTTTGTGGTGGAGAAAAACTTGTTATTATCTTCTTTAGATATCATTTATAACTGTAAACTATAACTGTTACTTTTCCATGCATATAATAGAACCACAAAAGAGCACGTGGTTTCAAAACAATCCTTTTTCCACTTTTCACCGGAATTTGAGATATCGCGTCACAAGTGAAGGCCACGTCACTGCTACATTAACATTCACACGATGTTCCACATTGCGTTTGCGAGTACGCAGCTACCTTCGGAAAAGCTTTGAAAACTCATGTTATTAGTATTCTATACTATACAGCGTATAAAGTTCTCTTTTGATATCTTATTTACTTCGGAATGGCTGAGTGTTGGAAACTAAGTCAAACTATTAACATATTCTGTTCTTTGGTAGGTTTTTTAGGTTAGGAGCATGAATAAAATACCTCTAAGTAAATTTACTTCAATAGTTAATAAATTATTCAATAGATACAAATCGCAATCTCTCGATTTGGGGCGAAAAGTTGAAAATGGAATGTTTTGATTTCAGGTTCTCTCAGACTGCCCTACTATGCGGGGAAAAACTAAAGGCTAAGATTTTTATTGAAAATAGGTTGTTATTAAATGTTTGTATTTATAGACTCAAATACTAACCTTACTTATTTCAAACATACATACTCTTACTATATTGTCTTATAAATAGCGGTTTTGATTTCTCAGGAAATAGTAAACTGAGCAACATGACATTATGTTCTCTAATCATATTTAAACGCTTCTTCTTTTTTATGATAACGAATTTTTTACAACTTACTTTTCCCTGAGAAGTAAAAAAAAAGAAAAGAAAAAAACGAAATATAATCATTCCGCTGAGTAGGAATAGAACCCACAACCATCACGTATACATTCCAACCCTGTCGCACTACAATACAAGCAGATAATAAAGTACTGAGAAAACAATAAGCAAGTTTTTGTTGATAAAGTCGTTGACGCTTATTTGTGGTCCATTGATAGTGATTTATTCCGTCTTCTGCGGCCGTTTGTTATCGCTTGAGAGGTCTTTGTCTCGCGGACTATTTATTGACTGCGGTGGGATAGGAGATTAAAAATATTTGTCAATTCTTTTCTTTTTTGTTATTTCGGCGTCATTCTTGCTGCACTACCCTACAGTGTGATCCCATTTGGGAAACGCAAATATATCCAAATATTATATTTTTCATTGGGTTTTGAAGAAAATGCGTAATAGTAAGAATAAAAAGTAAATGAAGAACAGATTATTTCCAATCTATAGGTATAAATTAATAAGATAATTAGTATATAAAACAATGTACTTATAACATATATGTTTTTTTGTTACCCGCGACGGAACGGCGACTGTATATGTGTTTGGGGTGAGAGGTTGTTGTTTGTTTGTTTGTTTGTTTGTTTGTGTGTTTGTGCAAATTACTATGTCAATTATTTCCAAAACTATAAGTCCGATTTTGATACGGTTTTCTATGATAGGTTAAGGTTCGATTGGCGTATGTTCTTATGTATGTCTTATTGCCTTAACTCACCAGGGGGCGCTGCAGTAAGCATTTTACGTGAAAACGAATGTTTTCAATTATCTCAAAAAATAATAGTCTGATTTCAATAGATTTTCAGTGGTAGATTCAGGTTTAATTGGTGGATGTTCTTGGATATGTTTTATTGTGTCAAACCACCAGGGGGCGCTGCAGTAAGCATTTGTTTGTACTTTTTTTGTATTTATTTGTCTAAAACCGAAACTACTGCTCCGATTAAAAAGAGTTTTCATAAAAAGATTTATCTTTGCTTGGTGCATATTTTAAGATTTTTTCTTTTTTTGTTACGGGGAAAACTCACCAGGGGGCGCTGCACTAAACATTTGTTTATGCAGAGCAAAAACTACTAGTCCAATTTAGATGAAACTTTCAAGGATGGGTTCAGGCTTAATTGGTGCGTCTTTCCATATATGTGTTATGGTGACCACTCATCAGGGGACGCTGTAATAAGCATTTGTTTGAGTTTTTTTGTGTAAAACCAAAATTTTTCTTATATTTATTTGTCTAAAACCGAAATTACTTATCCGATTGGCTAGAGTTTTCAGAACTAGATTAAGCTTTACTTCGTACATATTTTAAAATTTTTGTTTTTACGTTACGGTGAAAATTCACCAGGGGGCGCTGCAGTAAACATTTGTTTATGTAGAGTAAAAACTACTAGTCCGACTTAGATGAAACTTTCAACGATAGGTTCAGGTTTAATTGGTGCATCTTTTCATATATGTGTTACGGTGATCACTCACCAGGGGGCGCTGCAGTAAGTACATTTGTTTGTGCAAAACTAAAACTACGAGTCCGATTTGAATGCAGTTTTCAATGATAGATTCAAGTTTACTTAGTGCATATTTTCATATATGTGTCATGTATGTTTACTTAGTGCATATTTTCAAGTATGTTTGACACATACTTGAAAATATGCACTCTCTAGGGGGCGCTGCAGTAAGTAGCTGCTTCCATTTTTTGTGTATAACAAAAACGACTAGTACGATTGGAAAGAGTTTTCAGTATTAGATTCCGCTTTGTTTAGTACATGTTTTTAAATTTATATTACGGTGACAAGTCACCAGGGGGCGCTGCAGTAAAATATTGTTTGTGCAAAGCTAAAATGACGAATTCGATTTGGATGCAGTTTCAGTGATAAGCTCAAGTTTAATTAGTGTATTTTCTTGGATATGCTTTATCGTGTTAACTCACCAGGGGGCGCTGCAGTAAACATTTGTTTGTAATATTTAATGTAAAACCACAACTACTAGTCCGATTGGACAGAGTTTTCAGTATTAGATTTACCTTTACTTGTTGTATGTTTTTAGTTTTTTTTTTTACGTTAAGAACTAACCAGGGGGCGCTTCATTAAACATTTGATGGTGCAAAGTTAAAACTACGAGTCTGAATTTGATGCAGTTTTCAACGATAGGATCAGGCTCAATTAGCGCGTGTTCTCGTATATGTGTCGTGGTGACACCTCACCCGGGGGGCGCTGTAGTAAGCATTTGCTTGTATTTTTGTGTGAAACCTATTTAGATGCGGTTTTCTGTGATAGGTTCAGGTTTAATTGTTGCGTGTTTTTATATGCCATATCACAAACTACCACGGGGCGCTCCAGTATAAATTAATTTGTTCCAAATCAAAACTACTAGTGGGTTTTGTGATTTTCACTGATTTGGTTAAACTTAAGTTTCCTAAAAATGTTGCGGTGACAATCTGCCAGGCGCTGCAATAGGCATTTGATAACCAGAAAGCATTGGGCTTATAATTTTTTTTGGATTTGCATGAAGATTAATATAAAGTATTTCGAAATTATGTAATAATATATAATGTATATCTATTTACTTTAAAAAGTTTAAAATAAAAAACAAAATTAAAAATTTTGAAAATACCCACGACGGTTTAATTGTAATTGAAAAAGGATAAAATAACTAGAAATCCCCCGCCTAAAAGAATATATGTAACGAGATGATGGGGACAACTTCGTCGGGGGCTGCCAGTTGCAACCTCTATTTTAAATATAGTAGCTAACAGTATAGATTTCGTTCTTAAAGTTTTTAAAAGGAATACCAGTTATCAAAACTGTAAATTCATATTAATATTTTAATTTTTTCCTAAACCTGTTTTAACAGCATGAAAACCTAGGAGAAGTTAGCAAACTTAAAGTAATGGCAGCTCCGACGAAGTCGTCCCCATCATCTCGTTACATATATTCTTTTAGGCGGGGGATTTCTAGTTATTTTATCCTTTTTCAATTACAATTAAACCGTCGTGGGTATTTTCAAAATTTTTAATTTTGTTTTTTTAAATAAAAAAGTTATATTCGAGAGGTTTCACCAACAACGTTATCTCTTATGTACTGAAAACCTCAGTCTGTCTAGACTTATCAACCATTTATTTTTAGAACGGATATCGAAGGCGGCATTAGTATAATAAGATTTGTCTACCGAAATCAAGTCACTCCAAGTGGTAATTGAACCTTATGTCACGACAGTCTCTTGAATGGATAAATATATATAACGTAGTAAAATTATTTATTTTCGAATTATTTAATAAAGTATCAATTAATACAGAGGATCCCAAAACCGATTACAATTTATATTGACATCTCGTCTCATAAACCTCGGTAATGCAAATTGCAAGTTTAAATTAACATTTTTATATAAAGTGAGCTTAAAACGTCCTGTTTCAATTTGGAAGCTTCGAATTATAACGAAATGCACCGAAACTTACGTTTTTAATATAAATTAAGTGCAAATTGCAAAGTGGTAAAAGCTTTGAGTATAATAAACGCAGAAGCTATTTATTTTTTCTTTAGTCCAACGTATCTCTCTCATATCACAGTCAGTCGTGGTGCAGAGGCAAAAAGTGTGTCTGTAACGCGACAGGTTATGGGTTCGATTTCCACTCGAGGAATGGAAATATTTTATATTTCCAATTTCTTCGCTCTGGTGTCGATGCAAAAGATTCCCTCTACCTATCCTGCTTGGTGCGGGATACAGCGTGAGGCTAAAAAAAGAAAATATCTCTCATATATCGGGGTAGGCAGTAAGGAGACAACGAAGTGATCAGATACTCTGTTGTCTAAATACAGCTCTCTAAGACATTATATGTATTAGTGCCATATTTTTTTATTAAGGCAAGAGAACCTTCAACATTGAAGTAGCTACAAAGTAGTAAAGTATAAATCTACTTCCTCTGGTTTAGTTCATATGCGAAATTAACTAAAAACAACAAATATAACAAAAACAAACAAAGGATTGTCAAAATATGAATTATTTAAAAATCGTATTGCATACATTAAAATGATAACGAGATAATCTTTAACTTATTAATATTCATAGGCGTAGTATCATACCCGCGTATCAGGGATCTATTTTTATAAAAAATAAAATAAAATACAACATAAGTTATTACTCTTAACAACTGTGTCTGGACATTCATATTTTTCCGTAGTGACATTGTATAGCTTAGTCATCTAAACTAATTAAAGATGGATTCAAAAAAGTACAAAATTCATTTAGAAAGTTAGATCAAGTAGCTTAATGCTGTATAAGCCCACCCATAGCAGAGAAGACAGCAAACCTAGTGTTAAGACACTCTGCTCCCCACTTTCTTCTAAATTCTTCAACGTCTCCTTTTGTCTCGTATCTGTCTCCTATCTCCAGAGCTAATAAAATGGAAATAATAAGTATTTCCACTCTTCGAGTGGGAATCGAGCCCACCACCAGTAGCGTCTACAGTCACACTTATGTGCCCCTGCGCCGCAACATGCCTCTATTAAATATTTATGAAGATTTAATATTTATTTGTCAGTTTCACTTTCCCTTTTCCGCATATCAGTGCAGTGAGAGAAACTTTAGAGAGGTTATAGTGGCGCTACGGGACAGCGTCTGACTGTATACGTAATGAGTATGAGTTAAGTTATCACTCGCGAGAATTATAATAGGTACACAAATTATTTTCATATTTTGAGAATAATAATATTTTAATTATTGTATTTCATTGTTCCTCCCGGGGGACAAGAAAAGGAAAAATGTATTCGAATAAAGTAAAACTAGAAGAAGAATATTTTATAAGAAGAATGATGAAAAGTTTCTAAAATATACAGAGAGAACAACGGAAAGTGGTAACACACTCCGTCCTCCCTCTCTCTATACTTTCTATAATGTAAAATAAAAACAGTGGATAATACCTATGGCTTAATATACAAAAAAACTTAGCAGCATTCTCAGTGAAAATTAATGTAACAAACAACTTTAGAATGCAATGTAAAAATAAGATGTTATAATGAAGCAAACTTTTAAATTAACAGATACTGTCCAGCCCCGTGACTACTGCCCTGAGACTAGACTACTTGGTAGAAGTGACGCGTGTGTTAATGTAATAATATTTTAGTAGACAAACTTTATATTTTGTAAAGAGTAAAAGGATTTTACATTATACATCTTCTAAAGTCTAGTTCTAAGTGTGTGAATAACACTTTAAAATTTTAAAAATAATTTTCATATTTTAGATATTAGATAAATATATATTTGTACGATTCGAATCCGTTCGTCTTTGCTACCGTGCAATATGTATGCACATGCCAATAATTATACGATATTTTAATAACTTGATGTCTGAACGATGCGGAAACTGAACAACGGAGTTATTTACTTACTTACCACACAAGATGTAAAAGTTGTGTCAGACCACAACCAACTATTGTAGGTAACAACCGCGTCTCATCGTGTTATACAAATAAAGGTCTATATCTAAACATACTTTTTTTTATATTTTTTAGTGATATTCACATTCATATAAATATTAAAACTACAAATATATAATAGCGGGACTTGAAAAGTATTTTTACATCTATATAATGTAGTTTTTCAAAAACATATTTTATTGCATTTCTACTATTTCGTACATTCTGAGTCCGAGGTTATTACGTGCGACACGTCCGTATAACGCTCCTCAATAGTTTCATAAACGTTGACAAGAAAAGCTCACCGCTGTTAAAACAGGGCTGGAGGGAATATAATTAAAAGTCAAGTAGGAATCCCCGCGGGAAGGCGGAGCCTGTAATATCTTTATCTTAGATACTATAATCTATTCAAAATGTTAATAGGGACGTTTGCAATTTGCTGGTCCACTTAGTGACAGACAGTGTTCAAAATTATACATAAGAAGGAAAATGATTTGACACTAAGTTTAGTTCTTCAAATTAAGTTCATAATCTAAAGTTTTAATGGTAGAAATTATTGAAGTTTATATAATTTAGCCGGTTACACCATTTGTAATAGATACATTATATTATCTTCTGATTCATAACTTTAATTATGTGGTCTTTCATTTTAAGTATTTAATTAAATACCTTTAAAATTATTTGGGGCAAGTCGTGGCGCAATGGCGCGAAGTGTGAATGTAAAGCAACTGATTATAGGTTCGATTCCCACTCGAGGAGTGGAAATATTTAATATTTCCATTTTCATCGCTCTAGTCACGAGACAGAAGTGCGGCGTTAAGTTTCGCCACTTAACACGCAATGCCTCTGAAATCTAAAAGTGGGGAGCGGAGTATCTTAACATTAGGTTTTCTTAGCCTATCTTGCTGTGTGTTACGCAGCCTATCTTATTTTTTCAGGTTCACGTCTTCGTCTATAGCCAGGTAGAGGCCTCTTTGATTTCTTCTACTACTATTTATTTATTTATTAAGGATCGTCAACGGAAGAAATATTACAATATTTTCAGATTAATTTATTTTCAAAAATAAACTAAATATTTTTCTAATTACAGACAATCACAACATGCATATGCATGCATGCATAATAAAATAAAGTAAAAAGTAAAAATTATGAACATATGAAAATTATAAAAGATGACATTCGCACTCGTATATGCATTTTACCAGTGAGGCTGTCGCAGATAGTGCAAAGAGGAGGCGGTTAAGTCGGAAGGCAGATCCTGGCGAGGTTGGGAATCATGTCAGTTAGGAAAAATGAATATTATGTGATATTTAATTCATCTTACCTCTTCTCTCATCTCTTATTTCTTACAATTTAAAAAAAATGTTGCGTGTTGTGACCGCGTCATTTGTTGAGCAACTATTCTTTATATAGTTATTTTATACGTAACTGTTATTATTGTAATTAAATTTAATGTAAACAAATTACACATGTATTTATTACTTTTGGATTTCTAGCCTTTAAAGTTGTTTAAAAAAATCTATTTTATTTTTATTGCTTGAAATATTTATTGCATCGTAAAAATATAATTTGTATTTTACCACTGGAGCTGAAATAAATGGCTTGGCGTACAAACGGTAAATGTTTTCCATTCTATGTCCAGTAATAAATAAATATGTACCAAACATCATGGAATTCCAGTTATGGTGGTTTTTGTTTATAACCCACGTAAGGAACATTGACGCTGACGCTGGTCTCCGAGTTTTGGGTGGCAGGGACGCTTTACAAGATGAGTTTCCTTTTATTGTCCGGTTGGAGATGCTTACAAACCCTGAGGAGAAAATTTACTATGAATTCTGTACAGGCGCTGCTATCGCTTCCACCTGGATCCTCACAGCTGCTCACTGTAATATGTATCAGGAACCTTATGCAAAACTATTTGCAAGATGCAACAGTTACTTTCCGAAATTCCAAGGACGACTAGTTGCTCTCCTTGAATTCCACGTTCACCCTACCTTCAGTTTTGACGATAACGTTAATAACGACATAGGATTGTTCCATTGTGAAAATTTATCACTTGCCTCTTATGCGAAAATCAGCGCAGTCGACTATAAATCGTTTGTTGGTCGTGAAGCAGTTGTTCTTGGGTTCGGCGCCACTAACGCTTCGCAATTTGATAAGCCTTTACAAGTTTTAACAGGTATGTTTAAAAAGTGTACCGATGATGATGGAGAATATAAGCATTCATTGTGCGTGGTTCCATCTTGCGGTGTAGTTGCCACTATATGTGGCGGTGACTCCGGCGGGCCAGTCCTGTTGTCATCCAACGTGGTAGGCGTGAACTCTAAAGCCTATGGAGGCTGCCGTGAAGATACTAGTTCATTTTTACCTGAACCGGGTACCTCTGCGAGTATAGTGGCGATGGTCAGCCCTTATATAAATTGGATACAGAAACAGATTTCAAATAAGTAACACGCTGTATAAATTATTTTTTATTATTTATCTGCAGTTTTGTGCTTATGTTTTAAATTATTATTATTCCACTAAATTAAAAATAAACTCTAATCCAATAAATCGTTTTATTGCCATCATATTAAAACCGATATCCTGGGAAATAAGAGGATTATTAAACACTATACGATTTGTATGTTTTGTGCGTTTCCTCTTAAAAATATCTTTTGGTGATTCACTTCACCAAACTAACAAATAAAAAACTGATACAAATTTCTTAACAAAATTTGTTATGTACCACAAATTCAAATTACAAAATGAGGGTAAGTTTAATATTTAGGTTATTGAAAAAGAAATGAGAATTACATGAATGCCAAGTTCCTGAGTCAAGAAATAAGGCTTAAAAATGTATTAACAAAATAGATAAATTATAACTTATTTAACTTTTTCCCCATTCCATGAAAGAAAGCACATCTCACTTCTTCCTGTATCAAGAGATCGTCAGAAAAAATCAAGCCAAGATCACCATTCTTCACTTCCGAAATTGGGTAATTGTGTGTCGACTGGCGGAACTCACATATCGTATACTCATGAGAAAATAAAGTTTAATGAATATATTTCTAGCTGAACAGAATTGTAAGTATGTTCCAATAGTAAATTACCCATTACACCTCGCTACGAACACCGGAAAGCATAAACGAGCGATTTCCGCTATACTACCGACCAAAGCGCAGAATGTGGTGCTTACTTATAAATACTTACAAACGACGTAACCTGCGACTTTATATGTGTTTATATTGTATGTAGCTGTATAGCGTTTCTTGTGAAGCTAGGTGTTTGCACGGAATTCACTTACATTTCGGTTTGAAAATGGAATCATTTTGATAAAAAATCACACACGTATTATATGAATATTGTGATTTTTGGCACTTGAGGCCAGTCGTGGCATTGTGGTACAAGCGTGTGACTTTAAACGATTGGTTGTGGTTCGATTCCCACTCGAGGAGTGGAAATATTGAATATTTCCATTTTCTTCGCTCTGGTGTCGCGGCAAAGCGCGGCAAAATTGGATTACTTACCATGCAATGCCTCCAAATTTGGCAGAAAGTGGGGAACAGAGTGTCTTAACATTCATAAGAAGTGGCAACTAGTAACAAAAATATAAAATATGTTTAAGCGTAAACCATATACATATGCACAACCGTTAGAAGTGGGCACTGTATCAATAAATATAGCTTTTAGTTTCCAAAACTGCCATAATACTCTTGCAACCTTTGAATCATCGAATGAACCCCTGAAAGTAGTCCCTGCCTTGGAAAGCAGTTCTGCTGAGAAGAGAGAGACAGCTCTCCAAATAAACTCAACAGTTGCTCTCTTCAAGTATAAAAATTATAATTTTATTAAATGATTATAATATTTAATACAATAGTAGCTATCCTGTACTGAACTTGAATCGTATTACTTCCGCTCCTTTTTATTCTTTAAATATTGTTTTTATGTGACTATAAATTTCTCCCGTGGTAAGTCTAAAACAGGTTTTGAAATTTTATTACAGATGCATTATTTACTGAAAAGAACAGAACTATCGTAAAAGATTTATTTACTTTTTAAAGGCGATAGCTTGGCGGTACAAGTTTTCTTTCTCTCTGTTACTATTTTCAGCATAACATTGGATATGTTGTCGGAAAAATTAAGCATTTTAATATAATTACGGCGTTTGAAAACATTTTGCGGCCCGTTTTTAGGAATAAATATAGAATTTATATATTCAACACTGCCCCCTAGTGGCAATTCATAAAATATATATTATGAAAATAGCTACAATAAACTTGACAGTTAAAGTAAAGCGGAATATATTAGTAACAGAATAATGTGTTAAATTTTAAAAGAACCCAAATATACCTAACTATATGAGTTCTGGCGACTGATAGTGATCTCAAAAATGAATTATAATATTAATATAAATAAGCAAGCCAAATAGGTAACTTTCGACAAAGATTACGCACAACATTAATAAAACGCAAACGTAATATATGTACAACTATGATGAATGATAACTAATAATTGATCATTTACTACTGTACACTGCCGTATCATGCGAGTATACATACGAGTACGTGATCTGTCCCATTTTGTGTCGAAGGGTGTGGCATGTTATTAATTGACTGTAGAGACCAGTCGTGGTGAAGAGGCACAAAGCGTGACTGTAAACGCGACTGGTTGTGGGGTTGATTCCGAAACTGAGGTACGAAAATATCTAATACTTCCTCTTCTTAGCTATGGTGCCGAGGTAAGGCGCGCCATTGAGTTCCGCTACTTAACACGCACTGCCTCCAGAATTCAGCGGAAATGGTATCTTATCATTAGTCTCCCTCTGTCTAACCTGCTGCATGCAGGATATAGCGTGGTTCTAGTGTTGAATGAATATTGGATACAGTCAGGTCGGAATTCATAGCAAGTGGCGGGGCGGGACCAGTCTATCCTTTCCTAATTACATCTACGTTGCATAGTTACAGTTGCTACGTTGAATAACTAGAACACAGACAGGACAGCCAGTGCTTTCACGCAGGCGAGTTCTGGATGATTCGAACGAAAAGTTTATGATACTTTTTTTTGAAATTATTCTGATAACTGATAGCAGTTTCTAAGATTTGAGATTGAGAGATAAGCGGATAGCAATGAAACGTGCGTCTTGTATAAAAGCTAGTTTATTACTGCCACCGCTACGTAGGCGATGGCCGTTGAACGAATACATTCCATTCCTCCACCATTAATTAAAAACAATAATAATACATAAAACAATAATAAATAAATGACAATACAATGTACATATAAAAAACTTAGAAATATTGCTTATAATTAACAAACTTCCTCATCCTCGTAGAACGACCAGATCCAGTACAAACGGCCTCGTTATGTTCACTATTAGTGCCCACCGATACAGGGGATTCAAACTGTGACTCACATGGAACGTGAGCGTCATCACTTGAATCTGCCCATTCCTCAGCATCAGCAATCTCTTCCTCCCTCCTACAACCATGCAATCAGTATTACCCTCTGAACCTTCCTTAGACTCGACATTAGGTGTTAAATTTATACTAGAAGCTGGTTCGGTTGCTGATACTGTTGATATGGGTGGTGGTTGTGATAAAACAAAATCAGAAGAAGGGAGGTCCATGTCTAAACACTTATTACAGTCATTTTCAAGGTTTTTAAATTTAAAATCTCCATTACATTTTCTTATTTGATCTAAATGTCTTTTACACACAGTCTTAAATTTATCACAATAAATATAAAAATTCTTAATCCTACTCTTTTATGATTTTGCCTGTCTCCCATTTTGCCTTTTGGCCAGTAAACCATTTAAACATAACATTTTCATTTACTTGAAATTGTCTACTAGATTTCAATTTACCAGTATCATTACTTAATGTAATATCAGCCTTACTTGGTAATAATAAATCAAGTCTAGAACGAACATTTCGACCGAACATTAACATAGACGGTGATAATCCCGTGGAACAATGGGCAGTGTTACGATATTCAAACAGAAAACTCAATAATTCGTCTTGTATTGCACGATGACATATATTTTTATTTTTTAAAATAATACATTTTAACATTTTCTTACATGTCTTTACTGAGTTTTCCGCTTGACCATTACTAGCAGGATGATAAACAGGGGAAGTTAAATACTTAATTCTGTTATCATTACAAAACTTATGAAATTCTCCCGAATTAATTTTCGGGTCATTATCGGATACAATAACATTAGGAATGCCAAATGTAGAAAATATAATTTTTAGTTTACCTATCAATGCCGTCGTGGAGGTGCCGTTATTCATAAAAATACATTCTAACCATTTACTGTACGAATCTATTAAAACTAAATAAATATTTTGCCCAATACTTAAATAATCGATATGCACGCGATGCCACGGCCGTGAAGATTCTGGCCAGGGGGCGGGGTCAGCGCGGGGAGGTGCACTCCGCAGCGATGCGCACACGCTGCAATCGCCGATCCAGCGCTCAATATCTTTATTAATGGACGGCCACCACATTCTACTACGAGCAATAGATTTTGTCTTTATAATTCCGAAATGAGCCGAATGTAATTCTTTAAGCATTTTTTCTCGAAATATTTGTGGAACAACAAACCTATGGCCACGAAATAGACATCCATTATTAATTTCTAAATCCGTTTTGCAATAAAAATATGGTAAAATGGATTTACACACTATTTTACGTGGCCAACCGTCATTCATATACTTAACTACAGTAGCTAACACCTGATCGTCTGCCGTGGCTCGTTTCAACTCATCGAGTGAAACCGGTTTTGTACTAGGCTCAAGAAACAAAAACGATATATTACGCTCCTTGTCTTCCTTTTCTAATAATGAATTAGATGAATGGGGCATCGGCGCTCTAGAAAAATAATCCGCTACTAAATTATTTTTACTTGATATATATTGCACTGTATAATTATAAGCCGATAATATTATTGCGTACCTTTGCAACCTAAGTGCTGCCGTTACTGAAATACCGCTTTTGTTGCCAAAAATACTTAAGAGTGGCCTGTGATCCGTTTTTAGAATAAAAGGATGTTCTCGTCCGTAAAGATATTGATGAAAATGTTTTACACCGAATATAATAGCCGTGGCTTCTTTTTGAATCTGACTATAATTCCTTTCACTAGCTTGTAAAGTTCTAGACGCAAATGCGATTGGACGTTCATAGCCTTTTTTATCGCTTTGAGAAAGTACGGCACCTAGCCCTGACGGACCCGCATCCACAGTTAATATCAAGTTTGCAGATGGGTCGAAATGCGCAAGAACACGATCTGAAGCTAACTCTTTTTTAACACTATTAAAGGCATTCTGTTGACGAGGCCCCCAATACCAGTCAACACCCGCGCGTAATAATTCATGCAAAGGACTTAATAAGGAAGATGCATTCGGTATAAAATTTCGATAATAATTGACCACACCAAGAAATCTTTTAATTTCCAAAACGCTTGTTGGGGAAGGTGCTTTAATAATAGCTTCTACTTTTGATGGACATTTTCTTAACCCGTTTTTATCAATAACGTAACCTAAATATGTGACACTATCCTGAAACAGGGCACATTTATCTTTATGCAACCTTAAACCCGCGTTTTGAAATCTTTGTAAAACTTCTTTAAGGCGCAATAAATGCATCTCTCGCGTTGGCGCAGTAATACAGACATCATCCAACCAGCAAGCTACACCTTCAATCCCGCTTAATAGAGTTTCCATTGCCCGCTGAAAAATAGCGGGCGCATTAGCCAATCTATAAACTAATCTAGTATATTTAAATAAACCTTTATGCGTATTTATCGTTGTTAATAATTGTGAGGGACCGGATAAAGTGAACTGGTTGTAAGCATTGCTTAAATCTAATTTTGAATACTGCGTGCCTCCCCCTAGTTTTGCGAATATCTCCTCTATACGTGGCAAAGGATATTTATCGATTTTAAGGAACTTATATAAAGTACAAGAAAAATCACCCGCTATTTTTACTTTTCCATTTTCCATCATAACGGGAACAATAGGAGTCGCAAATTCAGAAAATTAACAGGTATCAAAATACCTAACGCGACCAAACGGTCTAGTTCTTGTTCAACTTTATTTTTAAAAGCAAAAGGAACTGAACGTGGTTTGAAAAAGATTGGTATAGCGCCATCTTTAAGATGTAATTCTACTTCAAAACCATTAAAACAACCTAAATTGTCTTTCCAAAGATCGGGAAAATTATTTAACAACAACTGCACCTCCTCGAGACTATTACCTACAATATTAATGTTATTTATATCTGATAATGAAAAATAAATATTAAACATTTTCATAAAATCACGACCCAGCAATGGTGGTCCGCCATTTTGTATAACGTACAATTTAATTTCTCGATTAAAACTTGCATATGTAATATTACACATGAAATATCCAATAGGAGTGATTTTATGACCGTTATATAAACACATTTTTAAATCAGTATTATTAAGCTTGAATTTTTTTAATTTTTCTAAATACAATTTCTTTGAAATGACACTAGTCCCAGAACCTGTGTCTAATTCCATTTGTAAAGCTATATTATTTAATTGTACATCAATTTTTAAAGGACCTGTATCCACATACCTCATATTAAAAACATCACATTCTTCACAATCATGTTTATCGTCAGTACTATCAGGTTATGTAATTGTGATTGTTCTGTCTTAAGATTGCACATTTTTTTTACCTTTTTACCCACAATTCTGACATCTATAATTTTTAAATGTGCACTTGGTAGATTCATGATTTTTGAACCCACATACTGAACACTTAATCATGTCAGCGTAGCTTTTCGAAGACTTAGCAGCTAAATTACTGTGCCGTTCTTGAACCTTGTACACTGGCTCTTCCTTTACCACTTTTCCCGCACAACCTGTAGCATCCACCATGCTTACGTATGTTCGCGCTGCTCGTGCACACGCCGCTTGTTGCGCCATTTCCACCGCTTTTGCAAACGTTAATGATTTTGAATCTTGCTCAAAAAGTCGATCGCGCTCCGGCCCCGCTCGTAATCCCAAGATGAATTTGTCCCTCAGCAAAGTATCCAACAATTCTACATCGAATTCACAATATACGGCGAGTCGCGGCGGTCGCCAGATGTTATAGATTGAGAGATAAACGGATAGCAATGAAACGTGCGTCTTGTACAAAAGCTAGTTTATTACTGCCACCGCTACGTAGGCGATGGCCGTTGAACAAATACATTCCAGTATATTTATAATTGTGAAAGATTAGCTTCTGATAGCTTTTTATATAACTTAAAAATAATGATTACTATTATCTCCAGTCTTGAGGACATACGAATAACGTTATTTAAAACATATATTCCAGTAAAGAAGCAGATAACACAGTTATAGTACGCGAAATAACTTTAGTTTTTTTAAGTGTTTAGCAATTAGTGACTAATTGCAATTGTGCGTGTTGAGTAACGATACCTTCGATCTATTTGTTCTTTGTCTTATCACGATTTGTTAATTTTTTTTACCTGAAATTGTAATAGCCACCAACTTGTTACTATAAGGGGCACACGCTGCCACCGTGCCACAAGTAATAAAACTTATAATAGTACATATTTGTTAGTAGGTGCGTTAAATTACGTGCGGTCAGTTCACCGGACACTGCTATATGCGACTCATTAATTATGTTATTTAACATCCTCATTTCATTTCACCGAATTATTATAACGATGGATGTACTATTAAAAAATAGTTATGTAAAGTCTAGTTTTTATATGAATTATAATCAGTATTGTTTTTTGCATCTCTTTCCAGCATTGAAGGGTAGTGAGAGTGTATCTGTTGTTAGCATTACAGGGTAGTCAGATTGCCAAAACACTCTTTTCTCTGCTCTCCGTGTACATTGGGATGGGAACAATATGTCTTAAGCATCGGCACTCAAGTCTGCGTGCTGTGTTGTTGCGCAAGACGGCGAATTTAAAATTAAATAAAATCATTCCCTAGAATAAGAATCCAACCCATAACTAATCACGTTTACAGCCGACACTGTCATACTGCGGCAAGATAATAAGATATTCTATAAAATATAAAAAGTTTGTTTGTCAAAGCAATCCTGCCGCCGTTATTTTCTATTACAGCTAACAAACTGAATGACCGCAGTATCTAACATACTTAAATTGTCTTTCAATTTTATAGCACATTAAAAGTTAACTAGCGAATTCAATGTCGGAAGCCTGAATCCAACTCCGCGTGGCACATTATCCATATCGTAAAGCCTTACAAAAGCTGTCTTAATATACAGAAATTTCAACAGATAGAACTATAAAATTAACTTACGGGACTCATTTTGTACGTCGGCTTTACATTTATTAGATAAATATTATATAGAGATTGCAGCATCACGCAGGTTTTGACATTGTGTTAAGAGCTGGAGCTCAATGCTGCCGGATCTTAGGTACCAAAGTGGAGAAATGAATATACAAAGTATACAATCATTCGAGACCAGCCGTGGCTTGTGAGCACAAAGTGTGATTGTAAACGACTAGTTGTGGCATCGACTCTCACTCAACGGATGGAAATATTTTATATTTCTATTTTCTTCTCTTTGGTGTTGAGGTAAAGCGAATATAGTATATGAATTCAGCGGAAAATGGGGAACGTAATTTCCTAACACTACGTCCCCTACCCTGATGTGGCATACAGCGGTAACTAAAAAAAATACAATCATCTCCCTCCAAATGAAAACCAAACTTACAACAAATCGCATCAGACAGGCACCACAAAGGAATAGACAGTAGGGAGTTATTTTTCTCTTTATATCTCAGCGATTACTGTAGGAGAAAAATCTCTCTATAATCTAATATAATCTAATATAAATATTTTTTATAAAAATCAACTTAAAACTACGTCAGATAAAATGCACTAAAAACTAAAAAAAATAATCACATATCCTTGTGTCTACAACTTTGCCAACCGACCAATTCGATTTTAATTACAAAATATGACGTATGCCTTTACTTCCCAACGAGATGGTTACCCATTAACACTACACATATTACTAAATACATGATCACGACTAGAAAGCAAATATCAAAATGTATAATTACAGTTCATCTTAGTAAAATTCATCAATTTTGGAGTCAGTGTCAGTCATGCGGTGTTTAACTGCTGAATTGGGATCTATTAATCATAGCACGGTACATATACATAGCGTATTAAGTGGCGGAACATAACGCCACACTTTGCATTGACAACAGAACAAAGAAAAGTAAGTTTTAAATTTTTCCAATCCTCGAGTGCAAATCGAATCCACAACCAGTCGGTTTAGTCACACTGCCACTACTGGCCGCACTCACTCATTTTTCTACATTTTCATATTAACTATTATTATGTAAATATTTAATAAATCTTTGTTCTTATTTTAAATGTCTTGGCATTGACTCAGAAAAGACTCGCGTTCTCACAAGAAGAAAACAAACACAAGACAAAGTAAAGAAGTCATTCTACATTTGCGCCATATTAATGCTGCGCTTCTCGTACCTAAGTATAAAGTGCGTAGATTAGGTATACCTAAGTATACCTAGCTATAGTAGTCTAGTAGTATGGCGTCTGACTGTTTACACTACTTGGGTCCGATCCCATCTCGGGGGAAAGGTAATGGAAGGAAATAATCCGGCTTTCCTCTTTCTGTTCTGCTATAAGAGCACATTCATTTTTGCACGTAAACACAATTATGAAAGTTTATCTTTTGGAACAAAATTAGCTTGTATAAAGGACAGATAATATAAAAATTCTAAAACTCGAAATACAAGAGGAAGAAGGAGCAAATAGCGATACATTTTAATTAAACGTGAAGGGCCCGCTCTCGCGGCGCAGCGGCGATACGAAGTTTCTTTCAAGGGATGTTACAAGTCATTAAAAGTAACAAAATACTTGTTTTTAAAAGACATTGTACTAAAAAGTACACACTTATGTATATTTTTTGCAGCTTCACTTCACTTCACGATTGTTCCATGTTAGGTTTATTTTCGTGATATTCCGTTCTTCACTTCGTAGACATTATGTGTTGAATGGAAGAAGTCAACGCTGCGCTTTGTCTTAGGTACCAGAGCGGAAAAATGAAAATATATTCATCAGGATCGAACCCACAACCATTACTGCATCGCTCTTACCGTCAGACGCCGTCCCACTGCGACACGATGGTCTCAACTCCTCTAAGTAAGGTTTAAATTCATTGACATGTTCATTAAGGCACAAACCACACACCGCAATTGACCGTACATGCCGCTTGTTAGCGTCCAGTATAAAAAATGCTTATTATTTTAAGCTAATATGTTGTTATTTAATTAGCAACAGTCGTTTAAGTGACGGCGGCACAGCTACGGCATTGCTGCTTACTCTGTGACGGACAGGCGTCGTTAGCGTCAGCCAGACCGATGACAGCGGGAGGAGCTCCACTGTACTGCTACGAGTATACACTATACTTTCTTTGCTGGAAAAACAAATAATATATTATATGTATATTAATGTAGAATTAAAATAATATATCCCAGTTCTGATGTAAGATTATCTAAAGAATGATGATATAAATCACTTATGATATAAGTAACACATAACGTATACGTATATAGATTGATAAACGTCAGGAATGGTTCTTGGGCGTAGGCAACGGGCCAGGAGCGTATTATAACATTACAGACTACACGAACGCATATTAACTACGACACGTAATATAGACTACGGGGTACCGAACCCCTCGCGATTACAGGGAGAGGAACTCTAAAGCAGTGCCTGGGGCTTGTGACCCAAGTGCAGGCTTAAGGGTACCCTTTATAATGCATAAACACTCACCTCCACTGCCCGAGTTCCTCTCACCACCGAACTTACACTTAATCACGTTATATTAGAAACACACAGGGACAGGGCGTCCCGCCTAGTAACTAGCACTACCGCGGCTCAACGTCAACTATGCAACAGCCAGTCCAACGACTGCTTTATACCTTTTCTTACTAACAAGTTTGTCACTACGCATTAGTCTCGGCCAGCTGACACCTGACAAGTTGAGTCATAGACGGGATTATAGAATAACAGAGAGGCGCTACTCCTTGCGCCGACACGGCCATGCTGACGTACGCTCGTCCTCGAGCGTCTTCCGAGCATCGAGAAACAAGATATAGGATCCCGTTCGATCATCCTGACACTCATAAAAACTGGTGTTTTTTTTTTGTAACCTTACAATGATCCGCTGGTCCGGCTAAACCTTCAGCATATCACAATCGTCTGCAGGTCCGGCAAAACCCTTCAGCATATCACAATCATCTGCTGGCCCGGCAAAGCCCTTCTGCACATCACAATAATTTGCTGGTCCAGTAAACCCTTCAGCGTAACACAATAGTTAACTGGCCCGGTAAACCCTTCAGCGTGACACAACAATTTACTGGTCCGGTAAACCCTTCAGCGTGACACAACAATTCACTGGTCCGGTAAACCCTTCAGCGTAACACAACAATTCACTGGTCCGGTAAACCCTTCAGCTAGACCGGAAATCCCTTTAGCCGAGTCACTGGACCGGACGACTCCCTTCAATGACGCTTCTAGACCGGAAATCCCTTAAGCAAGTCATTGGACCGGATTCCCTTCAATGACTGTTTCCTACATTTTTTTTCTTATAGTACTTCGCTTTTTTAATCTTTTTGTTTTTTTTTTCTCTTTTTGCTTTTTTTTTTTTTTTTTTTGCTTTGTTTTTCTTTTATTCTTCTATTACGTTCTTTTACTCGCTTTAACCGACTTTACTCTTATCATAGATACCCGCCGACACGGTCAGCCACTAACCACTACATAATTTGAAGTAATCTCGAGCTAAGATCCCAACCTTACTAAAACAAATGTCGCATTAAGCATTAACTCTGCAAAAGAACTATTGTACGCAACATGGGTAAAATAAAGAACTCGAGAGTACATCAAATCTTGTTGAACTTCTAACTTCAACAAATTATAAAACTGTTAATTACTAAATAGTGGCAGTAAATTCATAAAAATGAAGGTATCAATGATTCTTACGTTTAAACCTTTTACGATACGTTTACTGTTCATATTTTTTTTTCTCTACGATTTAATCATTAAAATTGACATTACCTATTACATCAAACCATTTATTTGAGCATTTCTTTTTTTACCTATCCTTTCAACGGGCTTACATTAACAGAACTTATTTTTCTATTTTTTTGCTATTAGGACACTTTTTCTTACACTTATGGCACTTATACACGGCACTTATATCATTGCACATTTATTTATTTCAACAATTATCACTGCTTTACATTTATTTCAACACTACCCTTTTTTTTACTTTTACAATTTTATAAAACCAAAGAACGTAAATCTTTCTACTATACCGATTTCTACACTATGTTGCCGCTTAAATAATCAAGGTAAGCAGTTAAGTTTTTTTAATCTACCTTCTATAGCACAAATTCCATCAAAAGTGTGCACGTTGCACATTTAACAGCAAAAAATAGAACGAGCTCACCCGGTGATGATTATACTTCCCGCAGTATTGGCAACGGTCGAGTACCAAACGAGATGTAGACCATCACTTCAGCTTCTTTAAACCTTCTACTGATTACAACACTTAACACTCCGCGATATTTTAAACTTTACACGATATATTACACAACTTTTAGGCCCTTCGATCCCACTTCTGATGTAGAATTAAAATAATATATCCCACTTCTGATGTAAGATTATCTAAAGAATGATGATATAAATCACTTATGATATAAGTAACACATAACGAATACGTATGTAGATTGATAAACGTCAGGAATGGTTCTTGGGCGTAGGCAACGGGCCAGGAGCGTATTATAACATTACACACTACACGAACGCATATTAACTACGACACGTAATATAGACTACGGGGTACCGAACCCCTCGCGATTACAGGGAGAGGAACTCTAAAGCAGTGCCTGGGGCTTGTGACCCAAGTGCAGGCTTAAGGGTACCCTTTATAATGCATAAACACTCACCTCCACTGCCCGAGTTCCTCTCACCACCGAACTTACACTTAATCACGTTATATTAGAAACACACAGGGACAGGGCGTCCCGCCTAGTAACTAGCACTACCGCGGCTCAACGTCAACTATGCAACAGCCAGTCCAACGACTGCTTTATACCTTTTCTTACTAACAAGTTTGTCACTACGCATTAGTCTCGGCCAGCTGACACCTGACAAGTTGAGTCATAGACAGGATTATAGTATAACAGAGAGGCGCTACGCCTTGCGCCGACATATATATATATATATA
Organism: Dryas iulia moderata; assembly: GCA_019049465.1. Taxonomy (NCBI): domain Eukaryota; kingdom Metazoa; phylum Arthropoda; class Insecta; order Lepidoptera; family Nymphalidae; genus Dryas; species Dryas iulia. Next base: position 1,079,800 of record CM032430.1, on the reverse strand, counting down.
TATATATATATATATATATATATATATATATATATATATATATATATATATATATATATATATATATATATATATATATATATATATATATATATATATGTATATTAATGTTTGTAGTTTTGTTTGGGTGAACTTCATAACTTTTAGTTGGACGCATGATTATAATTAAGTCTCTTGAAGGTGATATTCTTTTTACCTTTTTACCCGCGACGGAACGGCGACTGTATATGTGTTTGGGGTGAGAGGTTGTTTGTTTGTTTGTTTGTTTGTTTGTTTGTTTGTTTGTTTGTTTGTTTGTGTGTTTGTGCAAATTACTATGTCAATTATTTCCAAAACTATAAGTCCGATTTTAATACGGTTTTCTATGATAGGTTCAGGTTCAATTGGCGTATATTCTTAGATATATTTTATCGTCGCAACTCCCCAGGGGGCGCTGCGGTAAGCATTTTACGTGAAAACTAATGTTTTCAAATATCTCAAAAAATAGTAGTCTGATTTCAATACGATTTTTAGTGATAGATTCAAGTTTAATTGGCGGATGTTCGGGGGCGCTGCAGTAAGCATTTGTTTGTACTTTTTTTGTATTTATTTGTCTAAAACCGAAACCACTGATCCGATTGAAAAGATTTTTCAGAAAAAGATTCAGCTTTGCTTGGCGCATATTTTAAGATTTTTCTTTTTTTGATACGGGGAAAACTCACCAGGGGGCGCTGCAGTAAGCATTTGTTTATGCAAATCAAAAACTACTAGTCCAATTTAGATGAAACTTTCAAGGATAGGTTCAGGCTTAAATGGTGCATCTTTTCATATATATGTTATGGTGACCACTCATCAGGGGGCGCTGTAGTAAGCATTTGTTTGAATATTTTTGTGTAAAACCAAAATTTTTCTTGTATTTATTTGTCTAAAACCGAAATTACTTATCCGATTGGCTAGAATTTTCAGAACTAGATTCAGCTTTGCTTGATGCATATTTTAAGATTTTTGATTTTTTGTTACGATGGAAATTCACCAGGGGGCGCTGCAGTGAACATTTGTTTATGCAGAGCAAAAACTACTAGTCCGATTTAGATGAAACTTTCAACGATAGGTTCAGGTTTAAATGGTGCATCTTTTTATATATGTGTTACGGTGACCACTCACCAGGGGGCGTTGCAGTAAGTACATTTGTTTGTGCAAAACTAAAACTACGAGTCCGATTTAAATGCAGTTTTCAATGATAGATTCAAGTTTACTTAGTGCATATTTTCATATATGTGTCATGTATGTTTACTTAGTGCATATTTTCATGTATGTGTCAACTCTCTAGGGGGCGCTGCAGTAAGTAGCTGCTTCTATTTTTTGTATAAAGCTAAAACGACTAGTACGATTGGAAAGAGTTTTCAGTATTAGATTCAGTAGTAATTCAGTATTAGAGGGCGCTGCAGTAAAATAAGGTAAGTGCAAAGCTAAAATGACGAATTCGATTTGGATGCAGTTTCAATGATAAGTTCAAGTTTAATTAGTGCATGTTCTTGGATATGTTTTATCGTGTTAACTCACCAGGGGGCGCTGCAATAAACCCGATTGGGCAAAGTTTTTAGTATTAGATTTACCCTTACTTGGTGTATGTTTTTAGGTTTCTCTAACGTTAAGAACTCACCAGGGGGCGCTGCATTGAACATTTAATTATACAAAGCTAAAACTACAAGTCCGATTTGGATGCAGTTATCAAAGATAGGATCAGGCTTAATTAGCGCGTGTTCTCGTATATGTGTCATGGTGAGCATGCAGTGAGCATTTGCTTGTATTTTTTGTGTAAAACCTATTTAGATGCGGTTTCTGTGATAGGTTCAGGTTTAACTGCTGCGTGTTTCTATATGCCATATCACGAACTACCACGCGACGCTCCAGTATAAACTAGTTTGTTCAAAATCAAAGTACCAGTGGGTTTTGTGATTTTCACTGATTTGGTTAGACTTAAGTTTCCTGAAAATGTTACGGTGCCAATCTGCCAGGCGATGTAATAAGCATTTGATAACCAGAAAGCATTGGGTTTATAATTTCTTTTGGATTTGCATGAAGATTAATATAAAGTATTTCGATATTATGTAATAATATATAATGTGTATCTATTCACTTTAAAAAGGTTAAAATAAAAAGCAAAATTAAAAATTTTGAAAAAACCCACGACGGTTTAGTTGTAATTGAAAAAGGATAAAATAACTAGAAATCCCCCGCCTAAAAAAATATATGTTACGAGATGATGGGGACAACTTCGTCGGGGGCTGCCAGTTGCAACTTCTATTTTAAATATAGTAGCTAACAGTATAAATTTCGTTCTTAAAGTTTTTAAAAGGAATACCAGTTATTAAAACTGTAAATTCATATTAATATTTTAATTTTTTGCCAAACCTGTTTTAATAGCATGAAAACCTATGAGAAGGTCTGTGCAAACTTAAAGTAATGACAGCCCCCGACGAAGTCGTCCCCATCATCTCGTAACATATATTTTTTTAGGCGGGGGATTTCTAGTTATTTTATCCTTTTACAATTACAATTAAACCGTCGTGGGTTTTTTCAAAATTTTTAATTTTGCTTTTTATTTAACACTTTTATAATACGAGTAAACAATCGTGTTTTTATTTTAGCTTCACATTTTCTGCCTTGACAGATAAAGAAGATCTGGTGATATTATAATCTCAAATTCAATGTCTTCCTTTATCTTACTGGAGGGAAAAAGTACATATGAAAAGTACATTGCTAACTTACACTGCCAACCACACTGAATCTATATAACAGCTGAGCATAGTAGTAGTTTTTTGCTATTTAAGAAAAACAACAAACTTATTTACCCAATTTAGTTTCTTAGCATTGATTTTCACCTTTTAAATATATTATCGCTTAGCTTTCAGTAAAGGATGGTGAACGATGAGAGGCAAAAGGACGCAAGATGGAGTCATTTCGCAACTTTTACGCTTCTATAAATTTAATTAATACAAAAGACAGTCTTTATGCTTTGACTTTCCTAGAAACAAGACGATGGAGAATAGTTAATGCTGAAATAAACTTTTTTAGCTTTATTTAAACACGTATTTACTTTATATGATGTGACGATTCAGTACTTTACTCATTTTCGTTTCCACAGAATTTCGTTATACATTTGTTGTTTAAATATATATTTTAATTGTTGCATCAAGCCGGGACTTTTAATAAATTATATCAACAAAGTGTAGTACAGTGACAAACCTGAAACAGAATCAAATGTTGTTGTATAACTTTTTACCGATCAATCTCCTTCGTATATTCTACATACAACACGATATTGCCGACGTGATTTTGTATTCAACAGGCACTCTCGGATATAAATGAAATAAAACTAAATGCGACAATTATAATGACAATAATGACAACATAGTTTTGTAAATGCAAAAGTTTTAATCAAAATGCTGTAAGACTTGAGACTGTCATCAGAAATAACTTTTAATGGAGAAAAGCAGATAAAAAGTGTTTCATTTAGCTCGGCGTCCACTTGGAGCGCTTTTGCTTTGCTAGCAGAACATCATACTACGCTTGTTGATTTAAATGTATTTTTAACAATGTCTTGCCGTCGGTACAGGCGGGTGGGTGAAAATTATAGAAAGACTCAAATGATTTCTCTTGATTAATTAATGATTGATTATTGACGGAGAAAAAGAAGTGATTTTTAGGAAAGTTCAAATGTCGTGTTTGTACATTTCCGTATCTTGGTTTCTCGAGTATATTGAATGATCATTATAGTCACTCCGTTCTCTATTTCTCAATCTATCAGAGTCAGTAGGTGCTGGTCAGGTAACTCAGACAATAAGAGTACTTAAAACCTACAAAACTTCCCAGTTTTTTTAAAAGATTAGGATTTTTCTTTTAAGGTGTATGCCAAATATATATGGATATGTCCGTATATGCAGCTTTAACTCTAAATTTGATATAAAAACATATATTTACATGTAGTTTTCGTAAGATCGCAGACAATACTAAATGATGAATGGTAGGTAACATGCAGTTAAATACAACAATAGTTTATCCTCCGTCCTCTGACTGTGCAAGTTGCGAAGTTGCCGGGAGTTAGAGCTGGACAGAGCTTACAACGTCGCAGTTAGAGATACCATTAAATCGGGGATTGCAAAGACTTTTCATACAATGCATTTAACTTTTACTGAACTCTGTTACTACTATCTATGCAAATAAAAATAATTAGGGCGAGGCGCAACTTAATTATTATAATTATAGCTTTATACAATATTGCGAATATATCAGAGAGGGGCCATAGTGATTCAGAAAAAGTGGAAGAGGAGTATCTTAAACAAGTCTCTTCCCGCCAGTCTACAGTACGTATTTAATGATAAAAAAGGGCCTTGACAAAATTAAAGTTGTGATAAGAAATTAAATTTAAAGAAATAAAGATGATAAAGAAATGTAGATGTTTTTAATCGGCTGTAGGCAAAAAGAACTGACTTCTGAGCCACTGATAGATATTAGTCTGATATAGTACTATTAAACAATCAAATGAACATTTGTAACAGTTTATTTGATTAACTCATATTCGAATTTGTCTATAAACATTATTAATCTACTTGCATACAATGTCTCCAACTCCCGCTGCGTGTAGTTTCGCAACTACTAGATACTCGTGGTTATATAAATTAAAACTTTTGACTGTAAAGTTAAATTGCATGTCCGTTTACAACTACATACATGTACGTGTGTATGTATAGTTTACACACACACGTATGTATATCGTATCTCTAACCTCACCTACACATGCATTACGCTTTTTACTTACTTTAACAATATCATATGGTGTGCTATTGTAAGTTTAATTGTAAGTCCCTTGTGATTTAAATAAAAAAGATAAAAAAGATCCATGCTTATAGTAGTTATTATTTTATACGCATAAATTCAAATTAGCTTAAAGTTATAAATTGAACAGATTTTAAATAAGGCGTGTTTTCATTTTAATAAACTATTTTCCCCTTCTGGAAATGGAATTCACATCAACGCGCCTACATTCACACGGTAGCAAATACACTATAATGTGTCATTGCCATTATTAACAAAAAAAAATGTTCATAAGTAACTCTTTAACTTGAAAAAGCTAAGGCATATTTGTAAACTAAGTAAATATATGTATGTTTTCCAATTAAAATACGTAAAATATTAACAAATTCGTTGGCAACTTTTCCCGCGGCGCCCTACATGTCGCACTACATGTCGCTGTCAAGGCCGACGGTGCGGCAACACGGCGGTATGAAATCTCTCACGTAACTACGAAATTTGTTCTATGGTTAACTAAAAACCTGTACTTTACATTAGTACTGTTGTTGTATAATATTCTTCTTTACATTTCAATTGATTGAATCCGCAACGTTTCAAAATATATTTAAATATATCTACATATGGAGTAGCACAATCTGACATCGTACATATTTCAGAGAAATTTGAAACATCATATATTTCAAATATAATTAAATTGTGAAACGTTTAGTAGGCAACATACTATGTTTTTCAGTAGTTCACGCTTTTACGTGCATAGCCTAACCTAGTGTCAAAACACTGTGTTCTATACATTTATAATTATTATTATGAAACGCTTTGTATTTTAAAATCAAACAATTTTAGCCGGCGTTATGAATTTCTACGGGGTGACCCGACCGACCATGAACTACTGTAAAATGTTGAAAATATCAAATACAAGAAATATTCGCGAGTAATCCGGTTAAAATAGTATCTTTTCAATAAATGAAAAACATAAAAATAAAATAAAGCCTACGTGGTTTCATAATAACAATTACTTAAACTCATTTCTCATATTAGAGCAATATGCAAGGCCGCCCGCCCCCGCCTACCGCCCGCCCTCCGCTGCACGCCGCACGTACAGCTAATGTATATTCCAGTGGCATTACCAAAATAAATAAATTGCTCGGAGACAAAGACTTCACTTACAAGTATAACGAATAGCTTCAGTCGCCGCTACGACGACGAGGAAGAGCTACGAACTGCGGGCCGTAGCTCGCGAGCTACGGGCTATGGGATACCAAGAAAATATCGTTGAATACGTTTATAAGTTAAAAGATCTCTCCCTACGCTTTATTAAAGCTATACAAAAGGAATCTGTTATGATGAAACAAATAAAACATATTTATGAGCTTGTGTTGTTCTTTAGCGGGAAGTACATTAAGTACTTCTTTTCTTATCTTTTACTTTTGTCGACTTTGTTGAGAACTCTGTGTCTGTAATGAAATTGTGCAAGGATGTAACGTCGAAAAATTTAAAGACGTAAATAATCTAACTAAATTTTAAAGAAAATTATTCTTTGAATGATAACATCATTCCTGTTATATATTTTTATATTTTAGTAGAAGGAGAGAATTCTTTTAATGTCACTCACGTCTGGGTTCACCGACTGGATCATCGACTCGCTTGTTATATGTTTGACGATCTCACTATTATAATGTTATTACAATATTTTTCAACAATATTAAATACTTACTTTAACGTAAATATATCAATATGTTGAAAAAATAGCACTTACATTTACTTGGTCAGTTTGAATTGAATGAATCTTTTACTCTCACTTATTTTAAGACAATTTCATTTTATTAAAATCATTTGTTTGTGGGATTTTCATATATTTTGAAATAGAACTTTTAACTGGAGTAACTGCGTATATTACTGGTATGCGAAAATACAAACACTTTACGGAAGTCCGTTATGTTTTGTATTACAGAACTCAAAAGTGTTATTGCAGACATTAAACTAACTAAATAGAATAGCGATTCAATACAAATGCATAGAATAAAATATTCCGTCAACGTATATCACAGCAGTTGGTACTACCCACTTTGCTAATGTACTAAAATATAATAGTAACCTATATAACATTTCTATTCCAAAAATTATTTTTTCTTTTAACCCCAAGACAATACAACCATTTCGTTCCACATAACAATCAACAATCCACGCGTGAAATTAAATAGCGTTTATTTTGTCACGAATATCAAATACAAATTGTTGAGTAAAGTTATGACGCGTCCATACATCACGCCGCGACGCCCTCTCGCGCCGGCTCCTGAATACCACTCGTGTAAACTTATAAATCTATATAACGCTGCTTGAGTAATAATGCCCTAATTTATATGTGTTGTACAGTATGAAATATAGAGCTGGGGCCAGGAGGCGCTGTGTGAAAGTATAATCATTCCACGCTGAAAAAAGGAGTGTCTTAACACTATTAACATCTCTCTGGATCGTGTATTATTTGATAAGGGCGTGCAAATAAGAAATGGACTGAGATAGCCGAAGTTTAAGGATGAACTTCGTATAGAGAGGGAGACAAAAGCCAACTTGAACCCACAAACCATCCCGTCATCCCTCCAAATACCAGAAAAAACCTATATGTGATTATATTTTTTTAAAGAAAAACTAGTGTATATTTTTCAAGCGCGCCCCTTACTAATTAGATAATCAAATTTTAAACAAACCCCACGATATTACTAGAGTGGAGTGGAGTACGTCGATGGCAGAAGCAATAAGTTATTTCCCGATATATTCCAGAAGCACCAATAGAGCTATAAACGCGGCGGATGTCGGGGATTACCCGCCGCCGTATATCACGGTACCTTCCATAGCATAGTCAGCTTTACGCCGGCATTGAACGCGTGTACTCACGCATAGTTGGGCTTATTGATTTGTAGGCCCCGAGGATAACATTGTGAGGAACATTTTATTTAATATATATTTTCTTATCACAATATTACAACGTGAGTCCGGGTCTATGATTGTGTTATATATTTTTAAGCGTATTTATATAAAAATCGTTTCATATTGCTTAAAAATATTGTTTTTTCCCGATATTTTTTGCTATTTTAGAAAATCCTCTTTTAGTACTGTCTTAGTCTTAATGGTCAGTCGTGGCGCAGTGGCACAAGTGACTGTAAACGACTGGTTGTGGGTTCGATTCCCACTCGAGGAGTGGAAATATTTAATATTTCCATTTTCTTCGCTCTGGTGTCGAGGTAAAGCGCGGCGTTAAGTTCCGCCACTTGACACGCAATGCCTCCGAATTCGGCGGAAAGTGGGGAACGGAGTGTCTTAACACTAGGTTCCCTCTGCCTACACTGCTGTGTGCGGGATATAGCGTGAAGCTATTTATTTATTTATTTATTTTAGTGCTGTCTTAAATGCCTCAAGGAACCTACATGTTAAGTTTCTGTTTTTTGCGCGCAGTATTACTGACAGTGCGTTGTCTATCAATCAGTCAGTAGCATAAGTCTTCAATGTATTGTTGGTATCATAAAACATTATATTATATAGTCCATAAACCACAATAGATGGTATTGTGGTTTATGGATGGTATCATATTACATATAAGAGTATCTGTGGTAAGTATTATTCACACACACTAGAAATAGAAAAAGAAAAACATTTGTAAAAAACTTTTAAATATTTTTTAAAAATTGGTTTTTTACTTTTCAAATTTTCACCGTCACTAAATCTTTACTGCTATCTAACATAATGCAAGTAAATGAATACTCAATTGCTGTTACACTTTATTGATATAACTTATATCGTGTAATAAACTGCCTGAAATTACGCACTCTAATGTCCCACGCCACAAACTGTTTATCCTTTCAGGATATACGAGGTAAAGGCAATAACTCCCTCGTATCGTAGCTACAAGCTACATAATGCCATATACCTGAATCAATCGGAATGCGTAATGTACAGGCGGATGTATCACGCTTATCGCATCGTACTCATCAGAGCGCGATCACAGAGTCACTTGTAAATGTATGTACATTATTTTCATTTTTTTAATGCTACAGTATGAATAATTGCATATGCATCCACGCGCAGATGCGGTGCAGATATTTACGGGAGATAATAAGGAGAAGTAGTATGTCACAAGTAAAGAAGTTCAGGTTAACAAATTTGAGACTACTACTCTAAGACAAAAATAAGGTAAATTTAACTTATACGCAATTAGGATTGATGTTAACTATGGGTGTGGGTTCTATCTCACTATAGGAAACAATTACATTACAATTATTTTCATTTCGGCGCTCGGGTGTTTCAAACAAAGCATGACGTTGAGTTTCGCCACACAACAAACAATGTCTCGATTTAATGCGGAAAATGGAGATCAAGACACTCCGTCTTGACACTAACTCTCTCTGACAATTCTGCTAAGTGGGGGAAAACTGAACTGCTTTCAAAATAAAATAAGTAAGTATATGGTATTACCACGTAATGCGGTGAGCTACGTGAGCTGCCTCACGTACACCGCGAGGCACTTCCAGTCCGCCATTAACTAAACTAGCACTAGAGAAGTGTTATAGCACTAGAATACCATCCGCTCTGGAGTTTTAAAACCTTTTATTTTCTAAACAAAATTTGTGGAAATCAAGTAAAATGCTTTTACTACGAGAGTGGGGAACGCAGTTATTTAAACAATGTTACTCCCGTATAAAATGGAGTAATAAATTTAGATAGGTAAATATATTTCCTTGTTTCATTGTATACGTGATAGTAACAGGTTCGATTCTCATTCGAAAAATTGTAAAAAATGCAAAAACATCATGTTCTTACATTTTTTGTTTTGTGCCCACGTACAAATTAAAATCTGTCACTAAACAAGTTTTTTTTTAAATTTCTAAGACCATAATAAAAACAAATGTAAAACCTAGAATGATGGTTGTAAATAAGCTTCTCGCCACATTTATTACTTTGTAAAATTAAACATTGCAAGTATTTTTTAAAAGTTCAGTATTGCTGTAACAATTACTGTTTCAAGTTAACCGTAAAAATATATTGAAAAGAATTCATTAAACGCATTACGTATTTACATAAGAAAGTTTACATGATTCCCGCAAGTCCGAAACGCAACGACGTTAACTGACGGTTCATTTAAAGTTCAAAGATGCCTCAAAAGGACACAACCGAGTTTGCTGCGAGATATCGAATTCACGTCTTTAACAAGATTTAGTTTATCAAACGACGCTACGAAATGTTTTATCACGTAAGGATAATTTTATGGTATTATTAGGATTTGACAAATATTATATTTTTTATTTAAGTCAGTTCACGATTTAAATATGAGCCTATATAGCGTCTGACTGTAAACGTGATTAGTTACGGCTTCATTTCCCACTGGAAGGAAAGATTATACATAAATTATTTTCATTTCTACGCTCTAGAATCTATGCAAAGTGAGATGATGAGTTCCTTCACTCAGCACGTAATGTCTCGATTTCAGACGGAAAATGGAGACTTTTTTGACCTTAGGTACTCTCCGACTAGTGTTATTTGATTAAAGATTTGTATAAATGTTTACACGTTTTAATAAATTTTAATAAATGCATGTTGGTATTTTGATATAATTAACAATATGAAAATATATACTTATAAAAATTAAATCGGCCTAAACAATTAACCTGTTTATAACGATAATCACGCCACACGGTGCCAGGAGTAACTTTTCGCAACATGTTTTTCGTTAGTACACAGTTACCGAACAGATTTATGTCGTGAAAAAGGAATTATTACAACTAAAAGCTTTCGAAGGCTTTTGTTCTTTCAACCGGAAATAAGTTTATGAAAATCCGCTTACGAATTATTTTTAAAAATTATGAGCGGAATTGTTTTAACGTTATTTTTATTATTTACATTGTTTAGTGTGTACGAGAACAATAACGGGGGATCTGTCTGTTTGTTTTATTTCAACTTCGCTTTTATGTTTATTTATGAACTGTACTTTTATTAAAATAATCGTATGGAAATTCTTATGCATCATATATTACTCGTGATATAAGGACGTATAATAATAAAAACGACAACTACAAAAGCAAATCAGTACTAGTGAGCTCTGACAGGTAGATCTGAGATATCTTTAAGATAATTTAACGTTTAAATAAAAATAATTACAAGTAAATACAAATGCAATTGTCGTGAGCTTAACATTGATTCAGGAAGGATTATTAAATATAATCCTTTAAAATATAATCATAATTATATTATATTATATTAAATATAATATATATTTATTAAATAAAATAATCGCAATTAATTTAAAAATTAGTTACATTTTTAAAAATTAGTTACACTTTTTCACATAAAGCACAGTGTTAAGTTCTGCTGATCAACACGCATTTTCTAGAGAATTGTATAGAAACGTCTAAGAAAAGTCGTAAAGGTGAAATATATTTATAAACCTATCCATATATACATATATAGGTATATTTTTATAATTACATTCTAAGTCCAGTATCCTGCCATAATATTGTATAGAAGGTCCTTTCGACCCTATTTACGAGAGATTGAGTCCACTAAATCCCCTTAAACCTCATTGGTCTGAAATTGATCGTTACGTTTCTATCACTGAAGACTGTTTTGGCTGAATGTTCATTTTGTTTGTACATAAAATAATGTTGTTTATGTTATTTTTTTATTTTACACTTTTTTTTGTTATTTTAGTTAATTTCGTCAAGATGGTGGAGGAAATAAATAATTATAACAAATTTCTAAAAACATAATAATGTTCAAAAAAATATTTTTTAGTGTTCAAAAAAATAGTTTATTCTTTATATTTAGATTGTTATTATGCTAATTACGTAAACGTTCTCCCAGGGAACTGCTGATATAGAAATCCTTCCATGTGAGCAGGTGTTGAGTGTTGACATCATCGGCGTGAGAAATGCAAAATTGCAATTTGTGAATTATATTTTCATTGTATTTTCTGGATCATTAATTATTAGAACTTACATCGAGTAGGTCTTAGTTTAGTTTAGATAATAAGTTAAATGTAATTATTTTTAATTAATTAAATTAGTTTTAAATAGTTTTTGGTTTTTTTTCGACCTTCTGGCTGTAGCTAACGTAACTTGCTTTTAAATACTTTTGACCAACTCGAAATCCTTTGTGTGGCCAGTCGTGGCCCAGTGGCATAAGCGTGTAATTGTAAACAACTGGTTGTGGGTTCGATTCCCATTCGAGGAGTAGAAATATTTAATATTTCCATTTTCTTCGCTCTGGTGTCAAGGTAAAGCGCGGCGTTAAGTTCCACCGTTTAACACGCAATGCCTCCGAATTCAGCGGAAAGTGGGGAACTGAGTATCTTAATACTAGGTTCCCTCTGCCCACCCTGCTGTGACAGCGTGAAGCCGAAAAAAAAAAGAAATCCTTTGTTTTATCAAAGAATATTTATTATAGATATCAAATAAATAAAATTAAAACAAAAGAAGTTTCAAATATAAATGTCTTGTTGAAACGTAAATTACTCATTCAATTTCCACTCGGGAGTAATATGTTTCCGTTTTCTCGTGCCGTCATATTTGTCTTACAAAATATTGCTCGCTTTTCTCAAATAAAACTTAAATTTTACAAAAATGATGAATTGAAATAAATATTATTATTTTTAGTTGTAGTCAGAGAGAGCCTAGCTTCACAACACCCCATTCTCTATATTCCGCCCAAAATCGAGAAATTACGTGATGAGTGGCGGAACTCAACGCCATGATTTCCCTTCGGTGTCAGAGAAGAGAAATGAAAATAATATTGAATAATTCCCCCGAAAGGGAAGTGAGTCTACTATCATTATGTTTATAGTCCCACTGCGCTACGACGACCATTTCGTGATATATAACATTTATTTAGTCTTCTAATGTTTGGAGACATGACTGCGGATTTCTAAATAGAAAATTAAAATAATACAAGTCGTTATTCGACCAGACTTACTTTAAACAGCGATGAAGCTACTCCCTATTAAATTAATTGGCTTTTGATTGAGCCCCGAATTTAATATTCAATCTTTACTTAACAAAACATTTATGTTATTTTTATTTTAGTTTGCCCTTGGAACGTAATTGGATACATTTTCTGATAACAATAGCGTATCTGTATTAACGGAAGAGTCGTACAATAGATTACATATGAACAGTACTTAATTTAATTGATAAATATGAAATAAACTGATTTTCACTGTTATTGATTTATGTAATTGGTACATAAATAACAAAATAGTAATTGAGCATAAACTTGTAAGAAATAAACATAATTTTTAATGTATTACGTTGATTTCTAACAGAAATTGAGTTGATTTCTAAAATAAATTCAAAAATAAGCATGAGGACCCTCAGAGTATACGTAGAGAGAGAGACGACAGTGACCGCTACCGCTTTCGAAATACATTTATTGTTGTTTTGCGTAACTAGGCCACATAGGCAAACTTATATTTGAACATAAATATACTCGCAGCGTTGAGTTCCGCCACTCCACTCGGAATGTCTCGGAAAACATGAAACGGAGTGCATACAAAAACATTCTTTCAAGTAGTAATAGAATCTACAATAAATACGTATACGTACATACATACATTGAAATATTTCTGAAATGAGCCAAAATGTTGTCGTTCCTCGCAGCTATTACCCGCAAACAGACAAGGCGACGGTATTACACAGTATATGTAGAGTTCATCAGAATGTTTGTATGCAGAGGCCGGGCCAAGTGTCACCTCTCGTGGCCAAACAAAGTGATCTAAGACTGTAACTAAGCTTCATCGGGTATTCACTGGCTCGCCCTAACCAGAGTTTTGACTCACAATAGCCACGTTATTCTCCGTTGATCAAAATAAACGCTTTACAACTTTGTAAATAATGTGTCTACAAGTAGAAGTATATGTACAGGTGTATTAGAAATTAGTGTTTCAAGAAATCTTTACTGAGCGTTAAAGTTACAATAATCTAGTCCTCTGTTAGGCAATAATCAAAAATATATTATTTTGTCTTTAGTCGGCGTTCAATATATACACATACATACATCTGAATGCTGAATCGACTGAAATCGAAATCGATACCTAAATTGGCGGATCTCAACACCGGCTTTGTCTTGTTTACCATTACTTGTAGTGCCAACAAATGAAAAATATTAATTTATATATTATTCCACCGAGTGGAAATCAAACCCACATTCAATTACGTTTTCAGTTATTACGTCACACTGCACCGAGCGTGCCTCAAAGAAAATGGAGTGAATTACCTTTCGCTTTACGTCTTTTAATAAAGAAAGTGAAAATAAACGGATAATATCAGATGCTCGTGTAGTTAGTTTAGTTTTTCACGTAATTGTCACCTGCGCAGCGCCGGCCGAGACGGATTGGCTCCTGCTAGGATTACTGTAAGCCCCCTCGGGAGAGCTCACGTGCTGGATACACGACGTCCTCCGTGATCACATAATGCTGAAAGTTTTAATGTTCGTTTTATTTCAAATTTAAGCATTCATAGTATAGTGGGCATAGTGACACGTTGTTTTTGTATGCCTCTAACTTTAAGTAACCTTTAACTCCATTATATACTCCATAGTAAAGAATATAGTTTCCGCGATATTGTTTTTTTATTTTTATCTAAATTGATAAAGATAAATTAAAATCTTTTAATTCCAATTTATTCTCATATTATGAAAAAAAAATAATCTTTTTCAAATTATCCCCAAACAAACTCTTTCATTTGATATTCATATTGAAGGAGCACATTAAAAATAACTATTCGTCCATGTTAGGTTTACAATAACGTCACACAGCTAACCGTGCATATTTATTTAATCTAAACGTGTATATGACAATACATCGTAAGTTAAAATGTAAAAGAAGGTTGCTCTCAATATTATATACGTTTTCTAAAAATGTTTTTGAACTTACTATGTGTGTGAACACAACTTAAATATAAAAAAAATAGATATTTTTTATTTTTTTATAATTTTTCTTAATATGTTTTCTAGATATGAGTTGCTATAACTCATTAAAACGATTAAATATTAACGAAAACAAAAGATTCACTTCCTTTATTGAACTACAAACACTTGTATTCCGTGTACGTAAAAAAATACTAAATAAATTTAAAAAGCAATGTACGTCGCAGTACGTACGTAATATGTACAACTAAGTACACAAAAGCCGCTATTAGAGTTCCTGCGACGTCGCTCGCGACCGATACGCAATCACACGACGACCGCAAGACGCCGGCTTCAGAGAACCTGCGACAAACGGCTCACTGAAATATATTAATTAAAATAAATAGTTCGCTATGTGAGGTTACTATGGCAATGGGACAACGTTTGACAGCAATTGATGGTTGTGGGTTCGACTCCTACATGACAAGGAGTAAATTATTTTTTTATAACGGTAGTTTGATAGTTTGATATAACAATTGTATCAACTGGTAGAGGCCGCCTCGATTTACCTGTCACCACGGATTGCTGTAAAATATTGAATATTGAAATCTTTTATTTCGAGAGACACTAGATTTTTCCTGACTGCTCTGCTTTGTGGGAAACAGTATGAATTTTTCTTCCCTTAATTATCAGTTCTACTTCGTTAACAAATATTACCACGAAAGTACTCAAGTTCAATAAAACGAGCTTTAATGTAATGTTAGCTTTATCAGAAATTCATCCTGTTTGAACATTTTATTTATTTATATTTATTTCTTCGTCAAAGTAATGTATTCAATTGTTTTACAACAATATTTCTTTTGTTTCTATGTTTGAAGCAAACATTTAATTAAATTCTGTCAACAACAATACTCCCACTCTGAAGGTCAAACGTCTAGTCTTATGAAACATGTACACAAAGAAATTAGTAAATTGTTTTCAAATAAACGAATTTAAAATCGTGTATTTAAACGATTTTAAAAGCAAAATACAATTACATTTTTCATTGTTGTTTATGGTATACATTAAATACAAAAAGTACTGCAATACAAAAAGATATCTTAGTGATATAACAGTAATTTCTGCTAAATTTGCTCACTGCATGTCGCATGACCTGCAGTACAAATAAGTCTTGAACAATCATTTATGGGGGATTTGCAAATATGAAATAATCATTTATGTAGAATTTGATTCCACAACTGTTGTTTTTGAGGACTTAAGCAGTGTAGTAAGACTAATTAAAATATTATTATTTCCATGAGTGAAGTGAAAATCTCCAAAAATATTACAAATTACTGTGAATATCAATGAATTACTAGAATCATAGCGTCATTTTTTTTATATTTGGTATAGTTTGAACTATGAATACGCTGGAGTGGAATAAGCTAATTACATTTCAGAACACACGGCGATGTAAGTACAGCGAGTTCCACAGAGACGATAGAACGATAGCCTTTCAACATTTGTGTAGCTTTTAGCTTTTTTTCGTAGCCGCGTAGACTTATAGACCTGGCGTAGAACTTCGGAAATATTTGTTTTTATAACTTTTACTATTTACTTATTTTTTTTTTTTATTATATGTACTAATTTTATTTATTTCAGCTTCACGCTTGTTTCCATATAATTAGAGATTACGTAGAGTCTTGGCACTCTACTTTCTGCTTCAATTCGAGACTTTACGAATTGACCGTCAAAATTCAAAGCCGCACTTTGTCCTATGTACCAGAGTGGAGAAATGAATTGAATATAATCATTTGCCTGAGCGGGAATCAAACAACTGCTCGTATTTAGACAGCTAAACAATGTTTTTATGTCAAGTTACTAGTTCACTACTAACTTACGATATAATACAAATAACATTTTTGTACCATCATTATAGATTTGGATTGCTGTATTGTTAGTGGATCTCTTTTTTATTTATACTCTACAACTCAGTTTTTACATCTCTCCTATATTCTCCATACAACATGACATTGGTAAAGTAAGAAGTCCTCAAATTGCACATTCACAGCGCCATAATAAAGAAATTGAACTGAAGTACATTTACATATTTGAAACTACACCCGAGTCATGTATGAAGAGAAAACTCGTTTTATTTATATTTCTAAGCAGTAGAGTTACATCGCCCGCGGCGTGTTGAGGATGGGTCTGATTGTACGCGGCTATTCGCTCAGATGTTACTAAGAGTAATATTTTATATGTATACATGTATAAATGTTTATATCTCATAAGTTACTTGCTTTAGGTTGAGAAGCATTATAGTTCGAAGTTTAAGTCCACCATTCATATTGTGTCAAATTAAGGCGGAAAGCGAAACACGAACGTATGCTGAGAATTTCTTTTTTCTGTTCCGTAACTTATCTAGCAATGTGAACTTTAGCTAGGTACTATGAAATATGCATTATGAAAATACCGTACAGTCACCATGTGATATGCAATTTTTTTACCAAATCGAATACTTGAATTTTCTTTTATTAGCGTTGCTTCAAGTTTCATACTTTTTTCCTCATAGCAGTTAAGAAGTCAGTGAGACCCTAGGGGCAAGACACTCTGCTTTGCACTTTTAGGGTAAGTTCGAGACATTGCAAGTTGAGTATTCATCGCCGTGCTAGTGTACAAGGCTGCTATAAAGGGGAGAAACAAAAAAAATCATATATAACTATTCTGCAAGTGGTTCTTTAAAAATAGATAGAATATGATATTGTGATGTAAAGATGTTAGGTACATATAAACAAAACTAGAAAAACGCGTTGAAAATACAGTAATTCAATTATCTGATTCCAAATTCACATACAGATCGTAAAAGACATTTAAAATAAAAAAACACAGATTTATGATTTCTCGCGTATACAAGAATAGTTATAAAGAGACTAGTGTTAAAACGCCACGCTGTCTTTTTTAATTATATCAAGAAATAAAGTTATAAGAAAAAACAAAACCATTTTAGCTAACATTTACTTACATATTTGAATAAACAAATTGAAATAAAAATTGTGGGATTGCTATAAAAAGTCAATGTAGCTTTTTTAATTTGCTGAAGCGATATCTGTTATTTGTGAATTTTTCTAAAAACTGTATCAAACGTTTTCGCCTTTGAGGTAACATTCAGAACATTCAGGTATATTTTAAAAGTAAGTTAAATCAATGTTTATTATTTTAAGCGCTGCTCCGGTAGCGGCCGGCCATACGGGACGAGTGTTTGAATTAATATGAAAATATCAGTTTTTACCAAATAGTTTAGCTAAACGATAGTTCAGAAACTAGGTTGTACGTAGGTTGTTTATTTTGCATGCATTTCCTTGGATATAATTACTCTTGTCTATTTTTCTTTTCAAATAGTATTTTGTATTTTTTAATTTAAATAATTAGTTCTCTTAGTGTTCTTTTACTATTAAATATATTAACATAATATGGAAGGACTGTAAATAAGCAATCTTTTTGTAAGCACCACTCGATCCTAACTCGGGAGATGGTAATATTTTTTTTTATCACCTTCACATCTCCACTGTGGGGAAATAGACAAAACACGGTGTTCATAAAGTGTGTTTTGTCACTCAACACGCAATGTCTCGAATTCAGGAGGAAAGTGGAGAACGTAGTGTTTTGACGCTAGATGCTCTCTGACTATCTTGATATTTATAATTTTAAACCTGATAATTAAATATTCGTTATTACTTTTGGTAGTATAGTACTCGTTAGCGTAAATCGATACTATACATCAAATATCTAACGAGATCGGGCCCACACACACGCGGTAATCACGCAAATCGCGGTCGGGCAAAACCACAACATAATGTAACTCTGATAATCAAACCCACAATCAATGTCCTTATTCAGAGTAAGCCAGACTTCAGGGTGATATTTCATATGATTAGTTTGCGAGTCACGATTGTGATAGCTCGTTTAAAACATTGAACCGAGTTGGGAACTCCCTCCGGTTTTCATATATATATCTATTTTATTATTTTTTCACTTGTTATCGAGCAATAAACGGTAATCTGACATCTGGTAATCTGACGGTAATCTGACGCTTTCAGTGTACATGTCATTTTTTTTTTTTTTTTTTTTTTTGGGAAACTCTGTTCATGGGCTCACAGGTGCCCATGGCTTTTTTTAGTATAAATTAGTATTAATTTGTATTATCTTATATTTAATGTAATCTAATGGTGATGTCCATCACTGACCAATTGTAAGCGATTTTTTTTTTTTTGTGGTAAATATATGTACAATGTACATATATATGATTGTAATAAAAATAGCCACCCAGCTCACGCTTTGTTCCCTCTTTGGTGTTGTAATTTTGCGAGTACAGCCTCGGTGACAGAGACGTCACGCTCGTGAATAGCTGCTTTGAGGTTGTGCTCCATGATTTGTTTTGGTGAGGCCGTCATCGCTCGGCTGATAAAATTGGCGATCGCATCACTACAGTCGTCGGAGTAATAGACACAGGAGTTGGTATGTCTTGTTACTGCGACGACCGCGTGAGGGATGCTGTCGTGGATAAGGTACCTCTTGCGTCTGGTACGGACGATGATGACGTCGCCATACGTCTGTCCTTGTGCTTCATGAATAGTCATGATTCGCGACCTGTTTCCGGATCCATATCCCTGATCCATCAGGATTTTCTTTTCCTCCTGCGTATGGATCAGATATAGGGTTCCTTCGTTGTCCTTTGGTATATGTGTGCCAGTATATTTTTCCATTTTAAGGGAGTGGATGATGGGGTTTGAAGAGTATATACTGTTGTACACTCCGGCGATGGCATAGGCAACATCCATGGGGTTTCGGTGGGTGCAAGACAACTCACATGTGATGTTTGTTGTCAGGTTCGGACGGCAGTACCTTAAGTCGAATAGATTTCCTCTATCGATGTAGGGTAGCTGGTTTACGTCTCCGATCAGTGTGACTATCTCCGCACCAGACAACGCGGCAGCCATTACTATGGCTCCAAAATGGTTCATGAGGGCTTCATCCACCGTCAGTCGGTTTATAATGTTTCCCTCATGAAACCCGTTGACTAGGATGGATGCCATAGTGCGCACCTTTCTTTTGGCACGAAGGCCAAAGCGGTGCGCGAGCTTTTCCTTCAGATCTTTTGCTGCTTCGACCGTGGTGGTAATCACTATTTCACTTTCCTCATCGAAGTTCCCGATTATGTAAGTTGTTTTGCCGCAACCGGGTACTCCGTTTATCCAAGCCAGTTTTGCTAGTGTCCAATCTTCAAGAGCTGCGCCGGGCTCGGGATCGCTTGAGATAGTATTTGCCCTTTCAAGTATCCGGTCGTCCAGCATAACTCTCGTGCACTTGGCCACTAAAACAATTGGGTCATTCTCAGGTGTTTTAAACTTGAGGTGTATATGTCATTACAGGCCACGATGTGGCGCAGTGGGACCGTGACTTTATATTGTTTTGAGTTCTTTCCCCACACAATAATATTGAATTCAAATTATTTATATTATTAAGATTATATATTAAGATATTGCAGCGCTAGGTTGTATGAATCAATGTATAAGATCTCTGAAACAGTCGGGAAGTAAACAACTTGGTGAGTTTAAACTTTAACAATTATTCAATCGTTATTCGTTTCTTTGCTGAAGTTACATGCCGTTATTGAAATTAATAGTAATGAATATAAGAATATCAATTTTAAATATTATTAAATTATTCAACAAATAATATTTTCTTTCGCTAAAACACAAATATGTTTTGTTAGTTCGTAATCAAAAAACGAAATGCTTGTTCCGCTATAACGCATTACGAGGTCAATGTGTCGACGTAACGCACGCTTAGCTTTACACGAGCTTTGACGTCATGCGACGAAGAAATAAGCTCTAATACATTGTAATACGGTAGCTTATTGTTTGTATAGGGTTTTCGCAGTCATTACCGAAATTAATTGCGTATTTAGGTGGTAAACCTCCGTAAGACCATTCAACATGTAATCTCGAATTCGGACGGAAAGTGAAGAATGGAGTGTCTTGACACTACCTTCTCATTGACTACTCTGTGTGTAAAGTTGTTTTAGATCATATATCTGAATAAAAAAATCTAGACTAGACCTTCACGATATTGCATATTTTCAGTATATTAGTTTACAGAGGTAAAAGCTTACTTCCCGTGTAACAGGATACGTAAAAGGAACCTTTTTTAAATGTTACCTCTAAGCTTCATTATGTATTCATAGCCGTGTGATCGCTCTTAGAGAGGTTTAGTAGAACCGACCATTTAAAGAGATTTAAGGAGTACCTGTTGTTTTTACTTTACCAATAATAATATAATTACAAGTTATTCTATATTACTGATACTTGTTGAGGCTATCGAGATGCAAAAGTTGTTTTTGATTGATTGCTTGTTTTTCGTTCCTTCGCTCTGATCCCTAAGACACAACGTTAAGACACGGCGTTAAATTTCGCCACTTCGAAAAAGCTTGAAGTGGTATTCATGATAGTTGTGGGCTTCTACTGAAAATAATTGATTAAATGTGTTTAAAATATTTTAATTTCCCCGCTCTGCTGAGACAAAGCGCGGCGTTAAGTGTCGCCACTCAACATACCATGTTACTGATAAGGAGTAACATTAGGTCGTCTACCGTGTTATAGTAAAGAGGATAAATGCTGCTTTTGACCTTAAAATATTAAATTATGGTAGGGAACACAGTAAGCCTTTATGTAGCATATATGTACGCATGTATGTGTGTGCAATTAACACAATTAGTTCAAAGCTGTTAGTAACTGCGACGTGACACGAACAGTACACTTCACTTGATTCTGTATTATTTGTGTAATTAGCGGGATTTAATTAAAGCGGCATACTGTTCGGAAAGTATTTCTGTTCCTTCTCACATCCTTCACATTCCTCTATAGCTTAAGGTATCTACCATGTACAAAAGGGCAGACACCTAGTGTTAACACATGCCCTATACCTTGACTCATTTGAAGACATTGTGTGTCGAGTTTCAAGACACTCTAGAGATGACAAATTTGATATCTTTTTCGATACTGTGGAATGATTCAATTTATTTTTATTTTTATCGCTCTATTAAATTCAGTTTATTTAACTAAGCGTTGAGTTCCGTCATGGCTTGCAATGTCTCAATTTCAGGTGAAGTCAAGTGAAGAACGGAGTGTCACTAAGTTCTTTATAATTACACTGTCAATTTGAACTTAATATATTATTTTTAATTTATTTTCAAAAATTTTTGGGTTCATTATAAACAGACGAAACAGTTAAGGGTATTTGATATTGTGTAATTCAATAGTTATATTTTAATTTTTAATATCAAGGCAGTTAATAGGCACATACATTTTATATTAAAAAAACAGTAATGGCTCCAGACTTAAATGAATATGTTTCTATAAATATTGTAGAAAAGTCAAACCGCGTCATGTCATCTTGCAAAAAGTGACTAATTATTTAGTAACTATTAGTATTCTGAAGACGTCGCGTGAAAAAATTTATAAAGCGGTTCTGCGACGGCGGACAGTTTGTGAATAATTTCTTAATATATTGTTTTATACTACTTTTATGCTTGAGATCATTGTAGCTCAGTGGGACAGTGTCTGACTGTAAACGCAATTGGTTGCGGGTCGATTTCCTCTCTAGAGAAGGTACGTATTTATTTTTTTACATTTATCTGATTTGGCGCTTAAGACGAAGTACGACGTAGAGTTTCGCCACTCAACACGCAATGTATCGAGCGGAAAGTAATGGTCGGAGTGTCTTGACATTAGTTACTCTCTGACTGCTGTGGGGGGAAAAGTGAGTGAGTTTTATGTTCTATATAACACATAATTAATATGACGGCTTAGTTATACGAACATCATCACTAGGTGGTGGTTGATGGTACAGCTCAACATGCAATAACTTACTTTATTTGTTTGAGCCAAATATATTTTACTTTAATTTTTCCGAAAAATTCACATGATATCAAAGTTAAACGCAAAACGGCATAAAGTAAACTAACCAAACAAAAAGATAAAAGAAATGGTAGTACAAATTCCTAAATAAATACGCAGAATAATTAATGATAAACGAATGTTTCCAAATAGTTTTAAATGAAACTTCAACTTGGGCAGCACAAGGAATCATTACCGGAATTATGTTTTTGGAAAATCCTCCTTGAATATCTCTTTAAATCCTCTAAAGCAATATATATTTTTAGATTTCTGCTGAAATGATTTTATTTCTTTTTTTTTTTAGCGTCACGCTGTATCCCGCACACAGCAGAGTAGGCAGAGGGAACCTAGTGCTAAGACACTCCGTTGCCCACTTTCCTGTATATTGTCTGTTATCACCTGTATAGAAACAGAGCAGTTTTATGTATATGTATTGATTATAACCATTATAACAAATTGCAGTACTATGAATATAAATAATTTAGTTGAATTCCTCACAAGCGAAGTATTCAACGCTTAGTTAAAGTGCATGTAACAACGACGCGGCGAATGCAATTGCATTTACAAAATTGTAGGTCATTTAAATTGCCGCGACTGGTATTGAAATAGTACTTTTCAACAATTTACTGCGGGAATTTTGTGAGCTTTTTATAAACTTTTATAGAGAAACACGTTTGTGGTAAGATAAGGTTATGAGAGATTTCTCATTCTTCACTTTTGGCAAATTCTTTTAATTAATATAAGCACTTTTTGCATTTTCTTTTAATTAATATAAGTACACGTTGCATTGTATGTCACTTTATATAAAAGGTTATGTTAAACACATCGTAGTATGTTTAGCGTGTGACATTTATTTATGTAGGTGCCAAACTTCCTACTCCCACGTAACCCTAAATTTCACCAAAATTGTACTAATTTTTATCCTTTATTTTTTCATATTAATATTATATATTAGGTAGCATTTATTTCTCTGCGCTTTCGTGGCGCATTGGCACACCGTCTATAGTTGTGTGTTCGACTCACAGAGGGGGAATGATTATGTTCTCATTTCTTCGCTCAGGTTCGTTAAGGTAAAGCGCAGCGTTGAATTCCGCCAACATGTTAGGCACATTATGTATCAATCAATCGCATAAATTATAAAAATTAAGCAAATAATCAGTTAATAAATCAACGCTAGTAGCTTGACTCTGGATTAAGAGCAATAGAAAACAAATAAACAAAAAGATTATTAACTGAATCGCCGAGTCATCTAGATAAATTAACTTTATTTTGCCAGCGAGCCGATACACTTTTATTCTGTCAAATGTTACTTTTTTCATCAAATATTGTCAATACTCTCACATAAAGCGAGTGTCCATTCCACATAAGCCCAATATAGGATTGTACGCTATGAAAAACAAAATAAAAATATTTTTAGTTTGAACATTCCAACACACGCATATACAAGTATGTACGTAACAGAATATACGCAATTAAAGTGTGTTGATTTGTGTTACAGACGAGGCCAACGACGACAGACGAGTTCAACGATTTGGTTATTTTTTTTTAATAAACTTTTACTTCTTCCTCTATACGGGAACTTTGAATGTTCGTTTTAAATATAAAGTTAAATATTTTCTTTTATAATTTACTTTCAAATACTAATCTTTAATAGTTTTATTCACATGAAATTGAAATTTCGGAGTTTTAATTCAGAGAAATAGGAATGAAAAAATCCTAAGCTTATATTACTAACTCCCAAGTATAACTAGACTATGTACCTACAATTTTTTTTTTTTTTTTCGGTTTCATCGTTTTTTCTGTATATCAGAATAGTCAGAGGGAATCTAGTGTTAACACACTCCGTTACCTACTCCGTTCCACCCTTAACAGAGATATTCCGTGATGAGTGATGGAATTCGTCTACGCGGCGCTTTGTCGTCTTATCAGAGGGAACGAAAGAAAATAATTTAAATATAATCCTTACTCCGAGCTGGAATCGAACCCACAATCAATCACGCTGCGCCTATGCACCTATATAATAAACTAATACTACTAACCTCAAACTTTGCACCCATAGAAGCCCCATGGATGTTGCTTATGCCCTTCGAGAAATATATGTTGGTATATACTCATCTAAGAGGACAGTACACTCCCTTCGGATAGAAAATATTAAGGTGACACCAATACCACGAGACCTAAAGGATACCCTCTACCTCACATTCACTCAAGAGGAGAAGGAATCCTTGATCACTCAGGGATACGGCTTGGAAATGGGTGCAAAGGTACTAACGATTCACGAGGCCCAGGGACTGACCACCAGCACAGTTGTAATAGTGAATACAAAACCAAAGAAAATAAAGCTGCACGACAGTGTCTCACACGCAGTCGTTGCGATAACGCGCCATACCAGCAACTGTTTCTACTACTGCGGCGGTGAGGACGACGCGATAAAGAGACTAATACGGAATGCAACGAGGGCAACGAGCAAAGGTATTGTGGAGTACAATTTGAAGATGGCAATAAAAGACAGAAACGAAGCGGTCATATCCACTACTGTAGCGTTAATGCCATCCACACCCCATCCTTAAATAAAAAAAAAATATGCATGTATGTAGTAGTAAGAAATATATGTAATAGATGTAAGAAATAAAATAAGTTATACAATTATAATATATTAAGTTAGGTAACAATTAATGTTCATATCATAAATTATATAAAATGAACAATGAACAGGCAACTTAAATTTGTAACTGGACTCTCTTAGAGTATATTCTTTAAGTCTTAGTCTTAAGTACTAAAATCGTAAAAAAAAAAAAATTGTATTACATATCATAAAACAAGAATAATGTTAAAAAAGGTACAGACCTTATGTCCGTAGAGCGATAAATAGAATAATAAAAAAAAAAAAAAACCTCAAACTTCGTAAGCTCACATCCTGATACCTCTACACTCTACCATATGCGAAGGAAACTTCAACATGAGTATAACAATAAAGCGCCGGCTGTGGTTTTAGTAATGAGCTCATAAATTCCAAAGGGTCTGGAGTTCACTCGCGCCGTAACTCAGAGGAGTGACGCTGATACGTTATCAGGCGCAGATAGGCGTCTTGTGTCCTTTCCTTTTTACCATCATGATATATTATCAGGTACCTACTGAGAGATATTATTTATCTTAATTTAAATACTATGTGAATATAGTACTAAGATGAGAAATGTGTGTTCTGTCTGTATATTTATTTGATGGTCGTGAGTTGTACTCCCATTTAGGGGATTTTTTCATTTAAGTAATATCTTTTTTCTCTTGTTTTCTGCAATTTGTTATTTATTAAAACCTAAATCTAAAGTTCTTTTTGTTTTCACTAAACAAAACTAAAATACTTTGAAAGAAAGAAAAATTAAAACGATGAATTTGAACATAAAATTTATAAAAAAAGTTGTTGTATTGGAAAAAGCGTGAAGCTATTTTTTTCTACATAAGAATATAATGATTAACAAGTATGTTTAGTTACCATAATGCATTCACTACATCTCGCGGTGCGGGAGGTCGCAGTCGCTGAGATGAACGCAGTCGATAGCGGACGGACAAAAACACTCATAGTGCATTGATGTGAAACTAATTATTAGTTATTGTATGGAAGATATATTTGAAGCTATCGTAGCGCAGTGGAACAGGGTCTGACTGTAAACGCGATGGTTGTAGGTTCGATTCTCATTTGAATTATTATATTTATTTTTTTATTTCTTTGCTTTAGTATTTAAGATAAAGCATTGCGTTGATTTCCGCCATTCGTAGAGCAATGTTTCGATTCGCGTGAAGCAATTTTTTTATTAAGGAAAAAATACTTTAATAACTGTAATATCACGGTCCAGGTAGCGGAATTTTACTTAGCTTTTTGTCTGTGACAAATTGTATTGCTTTTAGTTCTCCAAACTCCGCCTATTTTTTAATAGTGGACGGCTGAATTCCTAGTATTCTTTCAGGATATCAGACGCATTCCGATACTTATTCGACATGAAATTATATTAAAGTATTTATTCATTGCTTCCGTTTTGTGAGTTATATATATATATATATATATATATATATATATATATATATATATATATATATATATATATATATATATATATATATATATATATATATATATATATATATATATATATATAATATTATATATATATATAAAATTTTTCTGAAATTTTTCATGTACAGAATTGACTTTTCTACTCTTTTATTATATATAGAGAAGAGATATATATATATATATATATATATATATATATATATATATATATATATATATATATATATATATATATATATATATATATATATATATATTTATTCTCTATATATAATAAAAGAGTAGAAAAGTCAATTCTGTACATGAAAAATTTCAGAAAAATTTTAATTGGATGCGTTAATATATTGATAACAGAGGCCAAAAATCCACTCAGTAGAATTTTTGTCTGTCTGTCTGTCTGTCTGTCTGTCTGTCTGTCTGTCTGTCTGTCTGTCTGTCTGTCTGTTAATTTGTTCGTCAATCACGCAAAAACTACTGGATAGAAATGGATGAATTTTGGTATGGTGATAGCTTATAGTCCAAAGGTACATATAGGATAGTTTTTATCCCGGTATCCTATGTAGTTTTTTTGGAAAAAATTAAAAACCGATATAAGTAAATCATTTGTATATCGGTATCTACCGGGTAGAAATTAATGAATTTTTGTATGGAGTTAGCTTAGAGGTTAGAGCAATATATGGGATAGTTTCCATCCCGGTATTCAACATAACTCCCGCAGAAAAATAAAATTAAAAAAAAAAAACATTCTAATTATGTCGATAGTTCACGAGTGAAGCTAAATTTGTTTCAATATCACTAAATAAAATAATTATAAAATAAAATAAGCATAACATTTATTAAATATACATTTGACCGGTCTAAAAACCTTTATATAATCTTTATATTTATATAATCTATATGACAACAGATGTCACTACGTTTTCTGCAACGGGTAGCGCCATTTGTTATTATATAGTTGACATTGTATTAGACATATCCGCACTCATTAAAATTATTATTATAAAAATGCAAAAATCTGTATCTCTTCTATTTGTTATGTTTTGACGGGAATTCGTAAAGAAGATTGTTGAAGATGCAGGATCATTTAGGCTACTTTATAAAAAATCAAACCCTAGGAGGGTTAACAATGAAACAGTGGATGAAACTTATGTATGTTTAGTATATAGTGAGAATGAAAGATCTAAACTCCTTGACTGAAATGAATGATTTTTTTCAGGAAAATAGGTAATGAGGCAAAGTCAAACATAGGCTAACTCTCTTTTTTTAAAAATTACCCTGGTATTCAAAACAGTTCACGCAGAAAAGTAAAAAACTGGCAAAGTCAAATTGCATTGATTATTTGCAAGTAAAGCTATTTTTTAATATCAATAAGTAACACAATTGTAAAATAAAAAGCGTAAAGTTTATTTAAGATATTATGACCGGTGGTTTATAATACTATATACCAGATGGTATATATGTACGAAATCTACTATCATATGATAGCAGATTTCGTACGTTTTCTTACTAGAATAGTTATCAAATAATATAGACATTGCACTAAATGTATCGATGATTTTCTCATGAACATAATTAGTGACGAAAGTCAAATATAGACTACCCTCCTTTTATAAAAAAAACAATCCCAAATAGGCATCAGAGGATGAAAGTGGTAGTTCACGTGGCGAAGCCGCGAGCGGGCCGCTAGTATATATATATATATATATATATATATATATATATATATATATATATATATATATATATATATATATATATATATATATATATAAATATATATATATATATATATATATATATATATATATATATATATATATATATATATATATATATTTTCAACAGAGTATTGAATTATATATAAGGTATATAATACCTGCATATATTTGAAATAATTCAATACTAAAATTTTCAACAACGCTTAAAGCCACTGTCAATGAACCTACTTTCTTATATATGAAATGTGTAAAGAACGTAAGGCGTTATACTTTAATACTTTGTAATTATTCTTGACAGTTTAAGATGTTTTTACGCTTTCTACGAGTATGACTAGAATCCCCAACTATTAAGCTTAATAAGGTGTTGAAAAACAAACATTTAGGGAGACTTCCACCTACATACATTATGGTATATTATGACGGTTGTTGCCAACAAAGTTTATTTCTGCTTTTAGGCCATAAAATATATATTTTATTAGGGTAAGCAATGTTGTGAGCAGTTTGTAATTCCGCCCTCCGAGCTCCGCGTCGAAGGCGGCGAGTGCTCGCAGGTGCTACAAGTGGGATACGACGATGCCGATAAGCTCGTAATATTTATAAAATTTTCCACCCGCGTTATTGAAAATGAGTATGTTTACGATTCAATTTTCAATCAATTTTATTTGTTGTTTGTTTCATTTTCAGTTTTGTGTAACTCTAATTAAAGAAGGCAGACCGACTTTAAGTTCCGCGCTCCCTTCCCTACATCCCTTTAATTTGTCAGGAACACTGAGTGTTGCGTATTGTCAAACCACATATAATGTCTAAAAGAGAACATGAAGAAGAAAATATTAGATTTTCATACCAGGCCTGGCCTAAGTATATGAAACTACATAAATTATATCTTGGAAAAACTCGTGCAGCGTTCATTTCCGTCACTTAACACGTAATGCCGAGACATTTTCAACAGAAAGTGAAGAACGGGGTGTCGCTTCTTTGACTATTCTAATATGCAGAAAAAAGCGTAAAGCTGGGAGATATTTACAAAGAAATTACCCATATAGTTTACCTCCGTGGAATCACATCAGGATTTAAGTTCAATGAAGTATGAAAACGTACAACAAGCGTGTACGCGCAGAGCTGTAGCAATAAAAGTAAATAAAACAAGCGCACAGTGTATGGGGCGGAAGTAAATAATTGTAACGCGATTAACGATATTTCAGCTTCAATAAATTTCCTCTTCTAAGAGTAAAGCTGCTCATTACGTTGTAATGAAATTAGTTAATGCTAAATTAATTGATTTGTATGAGTCGTCTTTATGATAGATAAATCGCTTAATTCTTAGTATTTCATATATTGTTGTGCTCATTAATATGTTTGTAGATAATACATATGTATGTATAACTTAATACAAATTAAGATCGAAAGACAAGCAATCTTTCTATCTTAATTTGTATTAAGCTTTCTAACGAATTTAACATCTTGTGATCTCATAGAACGGAAATGAGAACAAAAGCAGCTTTATGCTCTAGCTCTTTGTCAGAGGCAACATGACGTCAAGACACTCTGTTCTCCTCTCTCCGTCCGTAAGCGAGACATTGCTCGTTGTCAATTGGTGGGCCCAGCTCTACGCCGCACTGTATCTTTGCTACCAGAGAAAGGAAAATACTTGAATTATAATCATTATGCAAATAGGAATCAAACCCACAACCGAACGCTTTTACAGCTTTTTTCAAACGCTATTACTGAGAAATGTATTACGTTATACATTTTTAAAATGTAAACACAATATATGAAATATAATTCGTAGGTCCATATACACAAAAACACAAGGATCCAGCGAGTAGCAGAGAGTATACAAGACACACGTGAATAAATAACGAGCTTACATAAAGTGAGCTTTTACTTCACAACGCGTGCGTCTGCTGTTTGAATCGGAATAATGTTTAATACTAAGGTAGTATTTACACTGGACGTGTTATTCTTTTTACAATACGACGGTAATGTGCTTAACGACTATTCTATGTATGTTTGTTCGTATGTGATCTTATACAGACCAAATGTTGACCGATTGTGATAATACTTAAATTAATCGATTTGTCTCAACCTTAGTAGTTTAACAAAAGTATTAATTAATTCTAGTTCAATATTTTTTAACGATTGTTTTCTAACTCTTTACTCAAAAATAAATAAATAAATAAATAAATAAAAACACATTTATTGCCATAAGAGAATGAAAAAAAAAATGATATACATGAAACACAGAAAAAAAAAAGAAATGAATTCTAGCTTACGACAAAAGGTGTAACTCAGCTCTTGATGCTTGAGGTGAGTACCTCTGACATCGCTGGTTTTAATAGTAATTAGAGAGTTGCTAACGTCAAGAAACTCCGTTTTCCACTGAATTGTGTGTGTAAAGAGTCGGAACTGAACGTCGCGTTTTGAGGTGGGTAGTGTGGAGAAATAAAAATAATAATCATTCAAGAATTTGAATTTTGTAATATTTATTCAAAACGAAATGTATTTTCTACCAGTGTGAAGTTACCCTAAACTTGTGTTCAATTGGCATATCAAAAATGCGAAAGTCTGTGAGTTTGTCTGTCACGCTTTCACGGCTAACCTACCGGTCCGATTTGGATGAAATTTAGAATGAAAATAGTAAATAACCCTGGGTCTAACATAGGCTACTTATTTTTTTCAAAAATCACCTCTAAAGGGTTGAAATAGGGGATGAAAATTTCTATGAAAAATCTAAACCGCTTGACCGATTGTAATGAACTTTGGAATAGATATAGTTGATAATCCAAGGCTAAGCATAGGCTACTTTATTTTTCAAAAGTTCGCTCCCGAGGGTTGCAAAATAACGAAACAATTAGGAAATCCACGTGGCGAAGCCGCGAGCGGGCCGCTAGTGTACTTATATAGTAACATTTACTCAACGCAAAACTATTAGCTTTTACTTTTGCATTTAAGCAGAACGATAACTTAATTAATTAACGCTGTAAAAAAACACCTTACTTATGAAATTTTTTATGTTTATGGTTCGTTACGAGTTAAAAAAAATGTAATACTTGTAAGGTTTTAATATATATTTTTTAAAAGGGGTATATTTTGTCATAAGAAATAGAAGATATGATGAACTTAAATCTTAACAAACATGAGCTACTAAATTTCTTTTAAATTAATGTTAAAGTGTAACACATCTGAGTCTCAGTAAGTCTCCCGCGCACACACAATTACATGTACGATGTACTGTACATCGTACATGTAATTACTACTATACTAAGTACATGTACGATGTACTGTACATCGTACATGTAATTACAGGACATTTTGTTGTTATTGTAGTACACTTGCTGTTATATAAATAAAACGAAGTACGTTAAATGTGTCGTTTTTAAAAACAATAAAACTCCCGCAGTCTTAACAAGCGGGAGACATTACAAATATTGCGTATAAATATAAGTTATTGTAGAGGCCATTGTAGCCCTGTAGGACAGCGTCTGGTTGTAGGTTCGATTTCCACTCGGAAAGATTGTAGTTAAATTATATGTTTATTTCTATGCTCTAGTACTTACCATAAAGCGCGACGCTGAGCCGACGCCCTCCACACATGTTGCCTCGATGTCGCGCAGAGAGTGGAGAGCGGTGTGTCTTGACACTGGAATATACATATATTGTGGTTCTTATTTTGAGAGTTTTCGGTAAAACAAAGATTCATCTTAAAGTAAATGATGAAATTAGCTTATAATCATTGTTCTTGCGACTAAACTGGAATTCATTCATGTTCTTTGTCTTAAAAACCACAGTGCTTATAAACATAGTTGGGAACTATCTTAGTATCATTTAATACATTCCATAAATATAAAGCCAACAATTTCTTAAAACAAAGCATATTTTAGTATAAATGTAAAGTTAAAGAAAATTCTTGGAGCTTTCGTGTTTTTCAATAGCTTTTATTTGATCAATTAGAAATGCAACATCCTAAATTTGAATAAATGATGAATGAGAGCAGTGTTGTCGCTCACAGCTACTGACGACCCGTACGGCTACTGACGACGTCTCTGCAGGAAGACTATTTGATTTCTATAATTCACCTTATTGAGGCATTAGTGACACAGTGTAAAAATTGTATAGTAAATGCATTGTAGGTTCGAGCTCTAATCGGAGGGAATTATTTTATATAAATAATTGATATTTCCTTGCTATAAGGCAAGGCAAGTAAGGCAAAACGCATCACCAGTTACAACTTACCAGACCGGTAATTAAGGCAAAAAGCAGCGTTAAATTCTTCACTCAACTCATATATAGTCCAATTAGGACATTTAAAGATCCAATTAGTAGTCCAATTATCATAATTGTTTCATTTCGGATTAGGACAGTTTCAGTTACTACAATAACGGATTTAGGATAATTACATAAATATAAATGAAATTACAGGAGATTAAAGTGTACTTGAGAGGAGGATGTAACTTGGAATTCAGAGCTATCTAAAGTTTTTAATGAGGTAAAGAAGATCAGTGAAAAATCATAACGGTGTAGAAACAAATATTGGTATTGAGTGGAATTGTTTAATAATTTTGAAAACGGTAAAAAAATTGAAACAATGTATTTTACTGTCTATAAATTAATAGTAATAGGAAAAAGCAACTTTATGCATTACCTCGAGCAGCAGAGTGGTCAGAGAGAACTTAGTTCATAGTGTTGTATGGAAATTAACGCAAACTTAAGCTTACGCTTAATCACTACTCAAATGTAAGCAGTTGACATTGTTGGGCATCTACTAGGACTCTCGTAGCGCACTCGTAGGTGTAATGTCTCGATACACTAGCTTGTGAGGCAATCCGCAATCAGAACACACAATTGATATGTAGCGCATCAGTAAACAGCCGGGCGTTGTCGGCGGAATGCGGAATGCTAATAACACGTTAAGGAGACCGAACTGTAAATATATGCATTTAGAGCAGGGGTGGGCAAGCTCTTAGCAACGAGTCTATCCATTTTTAAATCTTTGTGTCGCGCCAAATCGCACAATTTAGCTGTGCATAAAAGGCTGTGGGAAAATATCTGTAATGTAAATAAACGCTTGGCGGGCTCGCATAATGTTACTTAGCGGACTGTGAGTTGCGCACCCCTGACTTAGAATATGTGACTCAGTGAATGTGAGCCTTAATAGTAAGTTGAATATAGGTTTGATTCCGGAAATTCAGTGTACCGCCATTGTTAGGAAACTACAAAAGGCTGTATTAACTCGCTTTAGTATAATTCTCTATTCTTTTTTTACAATTTTATTTAAGAAATCAAATCATACTGAAGCTTATAAAACAAGGGGCGATTGTTAATATTTTTAAAATATATCTATCTCTGATCATAGTATATAATGTGGGAAATTGGTATTTGGTTGTGTGTTAAAGCTTATCAAATTTGGTGTAGATTAAATGCTCATCTACACCAGTTGCTAAACTCAACACTTTGCAAGTATTTGACACCAAATTGAGAAAAAAGTGTGAAAAGTGTCTCGGAAGTACAGTTCGTATTCGAGTATTTATATTTTCAGAATCTTACAAGAAGAAGGAAACGCTTAATAATTTGGCAACACATGTAATGGTCATAAGTAGTATATTTACTGATATCCGATCCCATAATCTTATTAATTAATTCGATTAGTATAAGTAGTAATAGGCGAATCAGCGCTTAGAATGTGTAAGCACGAAACTTCAACTTTGCACATTTACGAACGGTTCTTCCGCGATATAGCACTTATAAAAGAAAACGTTACAAGCTTATATTATCTCACTGTTTATTTTTACTTTTAAACGGCTGGTTTGGAGACAAATACTTTAAAATTAACCTGTGCTGAAAACTGTTTTGTATTCTTTTGTACTTAAATAACTCTTTATATCCTTATATTCTTAAATATACTCAAAAAGTCGCATGATCGGTCAGTGGATAAAGCGTCACGTATCTCTGTAGTATCGCTACCGGTTGGGGTTTCGGGAGTTAATTGAAGGGTCGCTTGAGATTGACAGTCGAATAAACAGAGACACAATCTTATACACTTTATAAATTTACTTTGTTCTTGTTAATTGGGATAATTTGTTTCTTTTTACCTTTAGAAGTGATTTGAATTCAGTGAAAAACAATAGGTAAAGGAAAAGAAAAAGCTTTTACCCACAACGAAATTTACGTTGGCAAAGGTGTATGTAGGAATGTTGATATTTTTATACTTTATATGAAGATTAAGGCCAGTCGTGGTGCAGGGGCACAAGCGTGTGACTGTAAACGACTGGTTGTGGGTTCGATTCCCACTAGAGAAGTGGTAATATTTAATATTTCCATTTTCTTCGCTCTGGTGTCGAGGTAAAGCGCGGCGTTAAGTTCCGCCACTTAACACGCAATGCCTCCGAATTCGGCGGAAAGTGGGGAACGGAGTATCTTAATACTAGGTTCCCTCTGCCTACCCTGCTGTGTGCGGGATACAGCGTGAAGCTAAAAAAAAAAAATATATAAATGTTTCATTTTCACGCTATAGAACAATCAGTCATCAGCTGGTCGGCAGCTTTACACATTTATTATTTGAATGCAAACTTACCTCACTATCTTGTTCTATTTTTTTACACAACGAGCAACAATTTTTGAGGTAAAAATCCATTTCAAAATAAGCTCCTCATCCTCTGGCATTGCGGAGACTAGTACAGACAACCTGGAATGTATACAAATCTTATCTGTAATATTTATTATTATCTGTAATAATAAACAAAACAATTATTATAAACTATGTGGACTGAGTTTATATTTTTACTATTTTTTTTTTTTTTTTTTATGGAATAAAGGAGGCAAACGAGCAGAAGGCCCACCTGGTGTAAAGTCGTACCTTCGCCCATAGACATCCACAACATTAGAGTTGTAGATGCGTTGCCAGCCTTGGGAATGTAGGACAGAAGGAGGGACGAAGGATGGGAATGGTGGGAATAGGGAGAGCTGGCTTACATGCCATCGAACCGGAACACATCATAAGATATTTGGCGGTTCGTCTTTGACATGATAGTGGTCGCGAGCCAGTCGGAGAACGAATCTCCTACCACCAAGCTACTGGGTTACCCGCCTTTTACGGGACGCTACCCAGCGGCGGAGGGGAATTGTATTCTTAACCCGTCCCCCCACGGGTAAAAATTATAGGTATAAAAAAATTATAATTATAAAAATAGGTAAGTTACATTATTCGTGTAATTTAATAAGACTATATCTTACAATATAACTCGTATTTTTTATAAATTAACAAAACTGGTATCAATATTTAATGCACTATATATTTAGTGACAATACAATCTTAAATGGTAATAGGTTTGGTTCGATTTTTAGGTTATGGCGTTCTGAGAGTGTCTGTAGAATACAAGTCACTTCGCCAATTTAATATTAAACACATATTTACAAATGTTAATATTAAACACATATTATATTTATAAATATTCTTAATTGCAGCTTATTAATAAATGTTATCTTCAAATACAATTCATGCAAATCAAATTTCATAAATTATAATAATTATATTATTGTATGAACCCTTAGTTATAACTAAAACTAACAAAAACATTTGATACTAACCTTTAACAATCTATTCAATTTTAAATACTACCTTAAGAGTGTTGGGGAAAATAATCATCAAGTTATTATTGTACCAGTATACAATATAATAATCCCAATGTCCAGACCATAGAATATTCTCGTTGTTTAATGTTGCGAATGATGTAGCAAAAGTGAACATTGAGTTCCGGCTGTATAGTTCTCGATGTCCAACGACTTTTATTGATAAATCCTTTGTTTATTGTAATCACCAAAACCTGTACTCCACACATCCAGGACTGTATAAGGACTATATGTAGGATTTTGGTAGTATTTAGAGAATTAGAATTTAAATACGTGTGCTCGATGCTGTTGTTGTATGAAAAATCTTTATTATTAAAATGTGGGGTAGACACATAATTACAGATAAAAATTGCTGTCATAACTTGCTCCGGCGCTTTGCGTGGACATAATGCCTCTAGAATACGGTGTAAAGTGAGGAATGGAATGTCTTAACATTAAGTTCTTAGAGTAGGTAGCTACTCCGCTACTCCGCTCTGTGCGGGATACGGCGTGAGGTTACAAAAATAAAAATTAAGTGCTGAAAAACAATGTTTAAAATTAAATTTATGAAAAGAAACAACATTTTTTTACTCCATCATGTCTCTGCTGTAAAATAATACTGTTGTAACTTAAAACGAGTGCAGTTTTCACTAGAGCGTTTATAGCTTTAATCGCTGGGTACAATAGTACCGTAGATATAGTCTTTTCGTAGTGTCACAGACGTAAAAGTTACTTAAGAAATATGATTTTTACTAAGTATATAAAATAGATTATTTTACATCAAAAGGCAATGCTTATTTAATTTTGTAGGATTTTATAATATTACACTGATCTCCCAAAGCAGCGATGTGTTTTATATATATCTATGTTGTGACAAAAACAGCTTAAAAAATCTTTAATTAAGTTTTGTATCTATGTTCACTCCGACAGCCATATTTTAAAACCACTGTGGTGTCTAGAACTAATTAAAGTTTTATAACAAACTGTTCTTATTATAGGAAACTCATAAGATTTCCCGCTTCTTACTTAAGTGGTCAGTGGATAAGAAAGGGTATAATGAGTTCTGACCTAACGCAGTCAGCGCTTATCGGGACGATGTTGTGGACTTGTTATTAGGAGCGTCGTCTAAACTAAACCAGCGGAGCGTGTTTTAGGATTTTCACATTGACCCAAGATTATGAAGGGAGAATCTATTTACATTCTAGCTAGCTGTGTGTGAGTGTGTCGGATTATGAGTACATATGTGAGTATAGTTTAGGTGAAAATGTTTGTAAGAATAGATAGATAGATAGGGTTAAGATGTTCTTCACCTTATATCAATTTAAGCTACATTGTGCATTGAGTGACAGATTTCAACGTTTATTATATTATACCAAATTGAAAATTTTAAGCAAATCAAAGAGTAACTTAAAACATCCGACGCAGTCAATTTACCTACACAACTTTAAAAAAAATCGACTATAATAGAATAGAAGAAGAAAGAAGGTATGAAAAAAGACTCGACTACATGTGGTTGAAGCTATATTCTTTGCTGTACAAAAAACTTTCTATATATTTATAATTTTTTTTATCATTTTACTTGAAATTGTTATTTTAAATGAATGGCCTGTGCGTATAACTGAACTTAATCAGTTCTGACTAATGAGAATATTTTTTTATTTCACATTAATTTTGTTTAGTTTTACCATCTATGAATAGTTTAGGTATTTGTACTAAACAGTATAGTTATATTCGTAGCTAGCGATCGCTCGCTGCTTCATCTGCGGAACTGCAGACTTTGTAACTGTCCTTTGAATTTATCCTCTATCTCAACTTATGTTTAGATGTAGCCTATGTTTGACTCTGGGTCTTCAACTATTTTATTCCGAACATTCAAAAGACGGACGGACAGATAGGCAGACTTTTCCATTTATAACATTAGTATAGATGGCTAAGTCTATTTTTTTCAATTACACTAACGACATTTTAGGGACATAGAACTTACTTACTAGCAGTTATCATTAGGTATTAACTGTAACTATAATAGTTAAAGCAATAAACGTGTCCTTGTAACGTATTGAGTGGTGTTCAAGTCAAGTACAGTTATAACGATAAGTACTTCACGTTTCTATTGATACAACAGATTTGTATATTGAGCTCGTTAGTAGGAGACATTCTAACACTCACGACGTATTAACTTTTCTTAGCACATCACAATATGGTAGAGAGAACTTAGTGATATATGTGTTATCGAGAAAAGTGGAGAACGGAGTATCTTAAAACTCTTTTAATTCTTTATCATATTTAATTCTAAAACCGCGTTCGTTACTTGCGGGTGATTTTCTTGTATGAAATTTCCGTCTACATAATGAATAGTTTGCACTTAATTTAAACAGAAATGCTTAATAAACTCTTGCATATTATCTCCAGCATCTCAGTGCGCAAGACTTGGAAACTTTAACCTCAGCTGCTTTAGGAATTTAAAGTTAATTCAACAATGGCTTCCGCTCAATTTGCAAATTACAATGTTTAGTAATGTCGATGACCGCCTTCCGTCATGGATATGGTAATGAAACTATAACGATACTAGCGACTGCTTGTGGCTTCCTCTGGTTAACTACGACGGACCACGGAGTGTGTGCATAGAGTTAACATAGTTAACTTACTAACTTCAAAGAAAATCTTAAAATAACTTCTCTCTGTGTTATTTATTATATGAGAAAAAGCGTAACAGTAAAAAATAAAAAAGTCAATTGAAATGAAATGAAAACACAGATTGTAAATCTTGTTAATGAATGACAAAGTAATTATACATTACATGCACTCGATGGCTATATTGAACTCCGTTACCATGGTTACGTACTTTTGTACTTAATAATAATAATATATTTAATAGAAGGTTGCCGTGACTCAGTGTGACAGTGTCTGACTGTAGACGCGATTGGTTGTGGATTCGATTCCCATTCGGGGAAATGATCATATTTAAATTACTTTCATTTCGTCACTCCGGTACCTCAGACTAAGCGTGGCGATGGAATTCAGCATTCTACACGCACTGTCTTGATTTCTGGTGGAAATGGAGAACAGAGTGTCTTGACACTAGGTTCTCACAAGTTATATATTTAATACACCTAAAAAAAATCTTTAAAACACGAGCTTTAATGAGCGTCGAGTGACATTTCATAGTATGGGCTCTATAATTAATACCCAATAATTGCTTGCGTCCACTCTATTAACATGGAAGCCGGACATTATCTCAAACAATCATTTGGACAGGGAATTGCCTGCACTGACATAAGCAGCTTCCTGCCTTTTTCCGCATAGTAGGATAGGCAGAGAGAACCTAGTGTTCGTTCTTCGTTCTCCATTTTTCGTTCGAAATCAAAACATTGCTTATTGAATGGTGGAATTCAATGCCGCGCTTTGTCTTGAGTTGGAGTAATATAAATAATATATGAGAACAATTATTCCTCCGAGTAGTAATCGAACCGACAACCATCGCTTTTACAGTTAGATGGCTTTAACTATAATTTTAAGTACAAATGCACGTTTAATGAATATTACAAGTAATATTGTTTTCTCAAATCCACTTGCTATCAGAGATTATACTCGTTATATACAGCTTGGGTGTCACTTTTAATGTTACCAGATCTGTCTGTGCGTGTATTCTCGCTAAGTAATTTTAAGTTTCACTCTCTAATGTGTGGAAAATGAGAAATTGAGCGTCTTGACAGTTTGACTTGGTCTCTGCTTACTCGGGTACATGTGGAAGAAATGTGAAGCTAAAAATAGATATTTCTGTTAGTAAGAACACTGTATTACAGTTGACTTGTTTAAGCATTTTCTTTTATAGGTTTCGTTGCATTTAGAAGAAAGTAGGTCATTATTTTATATGTCATTCGTTACAGTCAGGCTTCATATTTATTTTACTTTTCTATCATAGCTTGTAGAACTAAATTCTATTAATAATATAGTTAAATAAGAAGAACTGAGTGTTGTAGCACTAAATTATCTCTGTCCTTTTCGCTGTATGCTTGTGAAATATGTGAGAAATTAAAAAACATATTTTTACCCGCGACGGAACGGCGACTGTATATGTGTTTGGGGTGAGAGGTTGTTTGTTTGTTTGTGTGTTTGTGCAAATTACTATGTCAATTATTTCCAAAACTATAAGTCCGATTTTGATACGGTTTTCTATGATAGGTTTAGGTTCAATTGGCCTATGTTTTTAGATATGTCTTATTGACTTAACTCACCAGGGGGCGCTGCAGTAAGCATTTTACGTGAAAACGAATGTTTTCAATTATCTCAAAAAATAGTAGTCTGATTTCGATAGATTTTCAGTGATAGATTCAGGTTTAATTGGCGGATGTTCTTAGATATGTATTATCGTGTCAAACCACCAGGGGGCGCTGCAGTAAGCATTTGTTTGTATTTTTTTTGTATTTATTTGTCTAAAACCAAAACTACTGATCCGATTGAAAAGAGTTTTCAGAAAAAAATTCAGCTTTGCTTGATGCATATTTTAAGATTTTTTTTTTTTGTTACGGTGAAAATTCACCAGGGGGCGCTGCAGTAAACATTTGTTTATGCAGAGTAAAAACTACTTGTCCGATTTAGATAAAACTTTCAACGATAGGTTTAGGTTTAATTGGTGCATCTTTTCATATATGTGTTACGATGACCACTCACCAGGGGGCGCTGCAGTAAGTACATTTGTTTGTGTAAAACTAAAACTACGAGTCCGATTTTAATTCAGTTTTCAATGATAGATTCATGTTTACTTAGTGCATATTTTCATATATGTGTCATGTATGTTTACTTAGTGCATATTTTCATGTATGTGTCAACTCTCTAGGGGGCGCTGCAGTAAGTAGCTGCTTTTATTTTTTTGTGTAAAACCAAAACGACTAGTACGATTGTTAAGAGTTTTCATTATTATATTCCGCTTTACTTAGAGCATGTTTTTAAATTTATATTACGGTGACAAGTCACCAGGGGGCGCTGCAGTAAACATTTGTTTGTAATATTTAAAACAAATCCACAACTACTAGTCCGATTGGGCAGAGTTTTTAGTATTAGATTTACCTTTACTTGGTGTAAGTTTTTAGGTTCTTTTTTACGTTAAGAACTCACCAGGGGGCGCTGCATTAAACATTTAATTATGCAAGGTTAACACTATAAGTCCGGTTTGGATGCAGTTATCAAAAATAGGATCAGGCTTAATTAGCGCGTGTTCTTGTATATGTGTCGTGGTGACACCTCACCAGGGGGCGCTGCAGTGAGCATTTACTTGTATTTTTTGTGTGAAACCTATTTAGATGCGGTTTTCTGTGATAGGTTCAGGTTTGATTGTTGCGTGTTTTTATATGCCATATCACGAACTACCACGGGGCGTTCCAGTATAAATTAGTTTG
Organism: Dryas iulia moderata; assembly: GCA_019049465.1. Classification (NCBI taxonomy): domain Eukaryota; kingdom Metazoa; phylum Arthropoda; class Insecta; order Lepidoptera; family Nymphalidae; genus Dryas; species Dryas iulia. The sequence goes on along the minus strand of CM032430.1, from coordinate 1,038,399 downwards.
TTCAAAATCAAAACTACTAGTGGGTTTTGTGATTTTCACTGATTTGGTTAGACTTAAATTTCCTGAAAATGTTACGGTGACAATCTGCCAGGCGCTGCAATAAGTATTTGATAACCAGAAAGCATTGGGCTTATAATTTCTTTTCTTTTGGATTTGCATGAAGATTAATTATAAAGTATTTCGAAATTATGTAATAATATATAATGTGTATCTATTCACTTTAAAAAGTTTAAAATAAAAAACAAAATTAAAAATTTTGAAAAAACCCACGACGGTTTAATTGTAATTGAAAAAGGACAAAATAACTAGAAATCCCCCGCCTAAAAGAATATATGTAACGAGATGATGGGGACAACTTCGTCGGGGGCTGCCAGTTGCAACCTCTATTTTAAATATAGTAGCTTATATATAGTAGCAGTATAGATTTCGTTCTTAAAGTTTTTAAAAGGAATACCAGTTATCAAAACTGTAAATTCATATTAATATTTTAATTTTTTCCCAAACCTGTTTTAACAGCATGAAAACCTAGGAGAAGTTAGCAAACTTAAAGTAATGGCAGCTCCGACGAAGTCGTCCCCATCATCTCGTTACATATATTCTTTTAGGCGGGGGATTTCTAGTTATTTTATCCTTTTTCAATTACAATTAAACCGTCGTGGGTATTTTCAAAATTTTTAATTTTGTTTTTTATTATATTGCGCAGTTCAGACGATGAACGTTTATATATTCAAATACAACAGGTGAAATGTTAATATTCCTTATATAATAAGTTTTCCTATGAGATGGCTTACATGAGTAAGCTTACAAAACAAAATTTATAATAATTGGATTAATATAAAAGGAATTGAAATTAAAAGTTTATTTAATTAGAGACAACGAACTACTGATGGAAATGAATGAAGGTACGAGTAGATTAATGGCGTAAACATTTATTATTCGAAAATACATTTGAATTCAATCAATTTAAAAAATTGATACTACCAAAAGCATCCGGGAATAAAAATAGTTTTATTTGGAATTTAAAATTCACGAAAACAAAAGGATAACCTTTTGTTTTCGTGATTTTATATAATAAGTGTTATTTTATAAGTGAAAGTTTAATTTAATTGATTAAAGAACTGATTGTGATGCCAAAGGAAATTAATTTAAATCTTTAAGATATGTAGACAGATCTACTTCACATTCATACCTTTACTGCAATCAAATTTATAACTTTTTAAGAACAAACAAACAAATAAACTTGACGTAATACAACTCCGTGCTGCTTGGACCCTGCCCAAGCGCTCGAGCCAGTGACACTATACGCTCTTATCACGTCGCGACTTCCATACAAGTGTTATACATACATATGTCTTGTGTTAGCATTTCCCAGTTTATTCCTCTGAATATGTCTTGAAATAATCTGCCAAATTAGTTTTCAATTAGTTAGCAAAGTCGTTTTGTGGTCGGAAGGAGGAAAGAATTGAGTGTTTGAGTGATTTAGGTCACAACTACACGACCTTGCTTTAAACGACCCTCTAATTAGAAACGAACGACTCAAAGTAGTCATTAAGCCGCTATTGTAAAATACAAGTTGAGTTTTTAATTTCTGAAATCTTTCAGGTATGAAAAAGAAAGTCTTGGAGCCGATGTTTTAAATACAAATGTTTCTTTTCGTTTTATTTCGACTGAGTGTTTTTGTTTCTGAGCTAGAAAGATGCTACGGATTGCAAAGAATGTTCGCAACAACGCATATAGTATGTGCATATGTAGATTAGAATGACATAAATAGTTATCAAGAAACTTTTCTCTAGTTGTATACCAATTACAACTGTCTTTGATTATTCTATAGAAAATGACATCAAAATTCAAAGACAAATTCACTTGATGGTTATTTTGCTATTAAAGTATGTCAGGTGTGACACGTGACATACTTCGACACGAACGATTATATTCGAATTATTTTAATTTCTCCGCTGTGGTGACAAAAATACTATGAAGAACGCAACGTAACACTACATTCTCACATATCTTATTAATTTGCTATTTATGGAAGTTGTGCCTGAACCCTCGACAATATATGAACTTAACTTAGGGTACAGCGTTAAACATAAAAACATAATTTTCACTCGACAACACAGCTACATACATACAGGTGTCAAATTCAACAAATTATTCTACACGTGTTAAGATGTTGGAAGCGCGAAATAGTGCGCGTAATTAATTACTTTCTGATCTTACACAAGAGGTTATGTTACTATAATGCGTGTATATACGATATATTATGTATGTATGTGCGAATATAATATAAAAATTAAATAGTTGGGCTTCCTCGTTCTACCTTAGAGAAGGCAGACGTGAGCTGCTGTGGGACACGCATCATATCTAAAATATATAGAAAGTAGACAGCGGAGTTAGGCCAATCTGGCGCAGTGGAGGAGTAACAGATGGTCGCATACGACGTGGTTGTGAATTCGATCTACACTTGGAGGATGATTACAATTTGATATATTTTTAATGTATAAGATATTTAACACGAATAACTACGCAAAAACTTACTTCGGCTGGACTCAAACCCACAATCATCAGAATTGTTGATACATTGAGGCCAATATGACTTGAAATAAGGTTTATTTTCAGTACCAAAATAATTCATTTAGTCATTCTACATAAATATATATTTTTAATTTAAATGGAATAGTAATTGATAGTTCCAAGAATTTTAAATATCTAAACCGTATTTCATAAGATTGTAATCCATAGAAACAAACAAGCGTTCACGGGGTTGTTCACGCTCGGCGGCTCGGCTCTAGACGTCTTCACTACAGCGGAATTCAATTTGTGTTGTAATAAGCTGAAGTTCACGAGTCCACGACTCGCGTGGCGCTACACCGCTACACCGCTACACCTCTACGCCTCTACACCTCCACACCGCTACGGTGTATGACCGCTTTACTGGTATGTAAGATAAGATAAAAATTCAGTACAGCTAAAATACTATTACATAAAATGTACAATATAATACACTGTAAGTTTTAATATTGTTTTTTTGATGGAACTCAACGCTGTGCTTTGTTCTGCCGAAGATAGAAATTCCTCCGAGTAGATTGCAGATCTACAAACGTCGTATTTACATTTAGTCGCTATTGACATTCTTGACTCGGGAGATAGGTTTTACTGGTCTAGTTACCTAAACACAGTGTTGGGTGGATCTTTATATTCAGAAGAAGCGGATGAAAGCTTTCTACGAAAGCTTTGACGCTAGAACGGAAAATATCCTGTTAATTAAATTACATAAAAGTAGGCAAAGCGCGGCGTTAGATTCCGCCTAATAAAGAGAAATTTTGGATTTCAGCCAAAAAGTGGAGAACGGAGTGTCTTGGTCTATTAGGTTTTTTTCTAACACACAATGTTAAACATGCGGGACAAAGCGTAAAGCTGAAAAAATGTATAAAACTAGTTACAACATTTTAATTGTGTAATTTAAGTTGGTAAGAAAAAAAATCTGACGTCGAATCATTCATTAAAATATCTTTAGTTAACGGAACTTTTTAAAAAGTTTCTAACAGAACTTCAAACAATAAAACTTAAGTAGGACTGAATAAAATACAGGAAATGGCAGACTGCAGAGTGTCGACGTATTACTTAATTGGGTAGAACATTTCAACTTTATAAAGCACTTGCTCTCACTTTTGTGGGAGGGGCAGGGAGAACATAATATCAACACAATCTATTCTTCGCGGTCTGTCTAGAAAATATTTAAAAAATTAACATAACGAGAATGAAATATTAAAATTCCACAACGTATGTTTGACTTTCTGCTGTAGAAATTCTAAGTCAGTATGTAAACAAATTTAATAAGATAAGATTATTATTTTATGTAAATAATACACGATAAAAGTTTGTGAAAGTAATGTAATTTGAGTTTCGTGCAGATTAGCTACCATTTAATTAATTAATATAGTAACTTATATAGTTAAAAAAAACTGTTGCGTGTAGTATGTTCATTGGACAATCCAATATTGCAAAAGTGTACACTTGAATGAAACATATTTTGAATTTAAATTCTGTCATTTGCCATGAATTGGACCCATAATTATCGTGTTAAAAGTTAAACTATCTCCCACTGCGTCATGATGACCATATTGCTATTAGTAATATATAACATTTTAAGTACAAGTAATATATGTACAGGCAATATATTTTCTGCTAATGACATATTTCTGTTGAATCTCTCACTCGTTCTGTTTCTTTTAGTCCAAGTTATTATCCTAAATAAACCTAGGTAATAACTTGTTTTCTCAATCTTGTTATCTTTGTTTGTTCGAGTTATATTATATTGTGTTTATATTATTGTATGTATATTCAATGTGATATTAAATAAATGTATCTATTGAAATAATGTATACTTTCATATTGTAGGGTTTGCAGAAGAAACTTACTGATAGTACTCACTCACTCGCCATCTATTCCGAGACATTGTGTTAATTGGCGGAATTTAACGCGTTTACCATATATAGTTTCACGACCAGTCGCGATTAAAGTCATACTATGCGCCCCTGATCTGTGACTATATATTATACTTTATAAATATTAGTCTCTTTAAAATGCCAGATGCAAGGTGAAGAGGTGTGAGGAAACTTAAGAATGACCTAGCCTAACCTAGGCTACGTCATTCTTAAGTTTTCGCTTCTCTGCCTTGCTTCATATATGTATTCGAACCCACAACTAATGTATTTTTTTTTTATGGAATAAAGGAGGCAAACGAGCTGAAGGCCCATCTAGTGTTAAACGGTTACCTTCGCCCATAGACATCCACAACATTAAAGTTATGGATGCGTTGCCAGCCTTGGGAATGTAGGATAGAAGGAGGGAGGAAGTATGGGAATGGTGGGAATAGGGAGAGCTGGCTTACATGCCATCGAACCGGAACACATCATAAGATATTTGGCGGTTCGTCTTTGACATGATAGTGGTCGCGAGCCAGTCGGAGAACGAATCTCCTACCACCATACAACTAATGTATACTATAGCGTTACCACAGACACACTATAGCGTTTGTTAATATACGAAAGTGGATTACTAAAGAAGAAATTTATTCGTCGCCCAATCTATTCTTCATACAAATTTTTGTCTCAGTATAATTTGGCTTGTGCGATGTAAATTTTTATAACCCAATTTACAGTGTATGCAACTCTGTGATTACTTAAGTCAATGAAATAAGAGAAATGTGTCATTTCTGAAAACTACTTTATATAATATTGATCACTTAATACCATAAGTCTTTAAGGAGGAAAAAATAAAAAAAAACTTACAAAAAAACTCAATAAAGTTTTTAGTTTACAATAATATACAATATAATAATCATTTTGTTTTCGTGATTTTGACATATTTTAAAATAAAAGTACTTTAACCGAATTAATTGCGTATATTTTTGCATATACACCAGAAAGATGGGGAAATTCTAAAATTCATTATATTATTGAGTTAACTAGGTAATTATTATGACAGACAAAAACAAAGTCATTAAAATAATATCTTAAAGAACGTTAAACAAACATTTATTCGAACACAGCCTTAGGTCTGCATTATACGAACATAACTAGTGAGGCTGAAAGTTGGCGAGTCGAGCAGAAATCTTTAAAACTTACATCTTAAAATACAAAGAAATTTTACGTACTTTTTGTAAGTTTTCCGAGAAATATGCAACTTCACCAAAGTTATGATGAAAACTAAATACTTTATGGAATGCTACTTAAAAGTAAATCTAGCTTTTCTCTAAGTTTCTCTTTGTTCGAATGAGAAATCTCGCCATTACGTACAACGAGCTAAGTCGATAACTTGAAGTGTTTTGAATATTAAATGCTTGTTTATTACATTTTCTTTTTTTTGTTATGTTTATAATTTACATTATATTAGGATAGTAAACAGTAGAAACACAATTAGTGTAAATTCATAAATTCATTCATAAAATTTGTGCTTACTTTATATAGCGGTGTCTAAGTGAACATTGTGGTGCAGATCAATATAGTCTAATTGCGATTAGTTGTAAATTCGACTCTCACGCGGGTAACTGCTTATAATTACGAAATCATAATTTCCCCGCATTGGTAAGACAAAATGCATCATTAAGTTCTATAGTTCAAAACGCCTCAAGTGCGCAACGGAGAGCGGAGTGTCTTAACACTGAGTTCCATAAAACATGAATTCGATTGAATGATTCGATCTAGACGGAAAATTGAGAATGGATTTTCTTGATACTAGTTCTTTCTGTCTATGCGTGTAAAATCATAATATTACAAAAATAACGTACAACGTTATAAATATCGTTTTATCGTATATTGGATACGAATGATAACACGCATGTTACAAGAAATATTTATTTTAAGATTTACTCAAAATAAATACTTTTTGTATGTAAAATCAATTTGATAAATATTTCTTTAAAACTAATTTCTCTATTGAATACAACGCGGTCGTTAAAAGTAAAGCCTACGAAGTTCAAAGTTATTTTCATATAAAACTTGAAACTTATGCATTTTATACGAATGAGCTAAGTTTTTATTACCGCACTATGCACTGATACCGCAGGAGTTAAACTAGCTTGTATTTTTATTTATGTCTAATATTTATTGCATTTATTCAAGAAAATCTAGTTTGGTCAGTCATTTTAGTGACATTGTGTATTGGCAGGCGTAACTCAACGCCTGAATTCGTTTCATCACAGCAGAGGTTTTTTTCAGCCACACACTTTTTGTGCGTAGTAGTCAGAGTGAACCCGGTGTCAAAAGGTACTTAGTGTTCCACTTTCCGCCCAAATTCGAGATATTGCATGTTGTGTTAAGAAACTTAACGCTGCGTTTTGTATAATGTACCTGAGCGCAGAAATAAAAATAATTTAAACATAATAATTTCTCCGAATGGGAATCAAATCCACAACCGGTCTTGTTTACGCCACGGTAGCCGGAATATGAAAATTATTGGAATATTTTCTCAAGTGAGAATTGAACTCCAACTCTTTGAACAATCGTGTGTATTATCCGATACTTATCAACTGCGTCACGCTGGCGTCGTTGTATCTTAATTCCATTCGGTATATTCAAAACTTATTTCCCCTAAACGGCATCTTTTTACGAGATCTGCCTACTTTTATGTCAAAGTGTCAATGTCCCACGAGCCCTCTCCTTTTTTATGTATAACAAAAAATAAACTTCCAAAGTTGTGATCTGATTAGCATAGTGATTACGTGTTTTTTTTATGATAAATAAAGTGTTTTAAGAGGAGAATAATCATATGCTCTTCGCCCGACGAGATAAGACAAGCAAATTACATATATTTTAAGTATAACTGTTATCTTAAATGGGTTTTAAACCTACTTCTACCATCACGTGTATATCAGACAGGTGTCAACTGCGCTCAAACCGTAAAGCATTACTATGTTTTCACTGTCACTACTTTTCGACATAACGGAGAAGCGCGGGATTACCTCGACTTTCGCAAGTTTTGTTCTTTCTATTTATAATTATAAAAAACTAATGTTATATTCGTCGCCGACGTGATGGAGTATATCACTCCATCACAGTATCTGACTCAAAGCGAAGATTGTGGGTTCGATTCCTACTCGGGGTAATGATTATATTATTTTTTTTATTTCTACGTTCTGGTACCTAAGACAAAGCGCGGCGTTAAGTCCCGCGACTAAACAAGCAATATCTTAATTTCGAATGGAAAGTGGAGGATCGAGTATCTTGACACCAGGTCCTCTCTGACTCCGCATAGCGGTCTCGCATAGTCAACCACTTGATTCCATTCAACGTTGAGCTGTCTGAGTGGACATGATGATGAGCTTTCATATATCCACTTATACACCATGGCGTCACTGAAATAGTTAGAATTACTTAATAAGCTACTCCGCCATATAAATTCTTAAAATAACATTTGAGTTTTCCAGCTTTTTGTAGTATTTATTTATTGACCAATAAAAGTGACATAGAAGGGCTGTCTCCCCGCGGTCGACCCAGTTGCTTCTAAATGACAAACGATCTCGCGGATCCGTGGATACACGAGAATATTGCTTAAACGTTATATTAAATTAGTGATTAATGTAAAAAACAAGAATTAAATTATTTTTAGGAGCCCAGTGGTGGCGCTGTGTGACTATAATCGAGACTGGTTGTGGGTTCGATTCCCACTCGAGGAATTGAAATATTTCATTTTCTCAGTAAATGTTGTATGAAAACATATAAAAATAAAAGAACAATTTGTACATTCATTTTATTAAACTCCTCCAAAACACATACAAAATATAAAATATATTTTGGGGTAAACATACCATTTAACTTGCAAAGTGCAATTGTACATTTCATTTTAACCGCATGTATCATATAACGTTAGCCTGTAAATTCAACTTTGCCCTTTAAGGGGCGGTATCAAGTGACCTCCATCGTAGTACGTACGTACATACTGACACAACTCTCAAATATTGTTATTGTTGTCGTTTCATACAATCCAGAAGAATGCAAACTTACAATGAGGATAATGCACTTTTTGTTATATATTTTGAAATGATTTCAATAGAAATTAGGTTATATTTTTGAAAGAAAATTTGATTTTTTAGTATAAATATAGTGTTAACTTCTATTTTATAATGACGTACAGTAAACCACACTCTCAATACCAATTCTAAGTACATCTAAGCACGATACTGCCATAACAAGACAATTGAGATACATACTTATTACTAACTTTAAGTATAAAACGTAATTATAACGAGTTAAAAAAACTGTTTTGTGTGACAAAAAATGTGTGTGCTCATTGAAAACGGTAAAGCTATCAGCAAAATCATTAAATGCCTTAAACTAAACAGTTTATTTTCAAAGGTCATGAGCTGAAAATAAAATCATTCTGTCAGTCAGTCCATTGTACATTAAGTAAGTAAAGTAACCTGTTAGGCAAAGAGGTACTTTATTAATTAGTCTGTCAGACAATTAATTAGCAATTTGTTAACCAATTAAATAGCAGCTTCATTTTTACCCACATCCTGGTCGAACAGATCCTAATGTCAAGAAACTCCTTTCCTTATATATATATATATATATATATATATATATATATATATATATATATATATATATATATATATATATATATATATATATATATCATGAAGTTTAGCATGTAGGGGGTTTCGGGGAGAAAATTCGATTTAGCTAGGTTTCATTTTTATAAATTGTTTTTCTCTCTAGATTTTCGGGCTTTAATATATTTGCTAAAATATCATTAGTATACGAATATCAATTTCGCGATTTTGACAGCGCTGTGATAGCTAAATTAGAAGAGGGGTTGCTTTTTTTTGGTTACTTTTTACGATTTGTTCACGGTTCGATTTTGATATCCAGTCTACCTTTTTTACTTTTTTTTTGTTGTCACTCCATACATCATGTATGGATATGGATTGAATCGAGGCGGAAAATTACGAACGGAGTGTCTATACTCTAGGTTCTCTCTACTTACACTATCATGTGGGAAAAGTGAATAACTGAAAATTAAACAATAAAATTAATGCAATCCCAATCATAAAAAACACTTTTCTTGTATATCGCAGGTTAGCAAAGAGAACTAAGTATCAAAACACTTCGCTAAAATCTATTAAATTCATCCATTCAAATGTTATACTCGTGTGCTTGAAAAACGTTTCCGGTCAGTTCTCGCTGCGGCTCTGCGCTGTGTGGCGTAATACACGAACAGCTACACTTTAGCTCCAGCTTCTATTTCCGCAGGAAAAGCTCTTGAAACAGCTTTTATAGTCAATCGAATACCACTTAGCTTCTGTAGCGAGTGGTTAATATTCTATGAGAGGGATGTTAGATTATCTAAGTATAGTTCGTTTTGTAGTATGTATATTTTGTTTATTTTATCGCTGTTTACGCTTTTGTGGAATACTTGAGAGAAACATCTAGGTTTGTACTCTGTATGAAAGACGGAGTGTCTTGACACTACGTCCTCTTCGACTACCCGGTACACGGGAAAAAGCATTAATCTGCTTTTTTACGGACACTTACGGCTATACTTTTGTAATTTATTCCATGAATTTCGTTTTCCTTTTCATATTTTTCAATTTATATTTTAAAGTCAACTAATACAGTATTACATGGGCTTAGTATCTATGTATTTCTTAAGAGTCCTTTATCATCATATTATTGGCATTTTATAAGTTTTTCTGAAGCAAGAAGTTATTAGTAAATAATTCTGTTAAAACAACAAATCTCAGACATTCTAGTTAAATTTACATACTAATAAATATTTAACAAAAAGTTATTTTTAATCCCACACTATTTTAGCCACAATTATGAAAAGCTCCGATACATTAAAAAGCTTGCTTGTGTTTATAATTTCGTGAGCATTTCATATTAATTAATTTCATAAGCGGCAACCGGAAATTTCTCTCGTAACAAGCCTTGAAGGGACTTCATTAAAAGTTCTAGTTATAAAGGGATAACATTTACTTGGTGTAAATGTTATTAGCTTATGTTAGCTGGAGTTATTTTGTAAAAAGCTTGGTGAATACTAAGAGAAGTTGAGTTGCTACTTTACGAGTACTTTATTATTAAAAATTATAAATATCCCCTTCCACATTCACTGGTGAAAATATTAATTATATACTTAAATTTTATTGTTATGAATGGCCAGTCGTGGCCCAGTGGCACAAGAGTGTGACTGTAAACGACTGGTTGTGGGTTCGATTCCCACTCACATTCCCACACACTTAACACGCAAGCCTCCGAATTCGGCGGAAAGTGGGGAACGGAGTGTCTTAACACTAGGTTCCCTCTGTCTACCCTGCTGTGTGCGGGATATAGCGTGAAGCTATTTAATTTATATTTTTAATGAATAGCTATCGTGACGCAATAGGTTAGCATCTGGCAACAAGCAGGATATGTTGTGTGTTCGATTCCCACTCAAGATTTTATTGTTATTTTGTCATTTCTCTTCATTTCTCTTCAAAAGATATAACGCGGGCATGAGTTTCGCTACTCAGTGTGCTATGTGTTGAGTCATGGTAAATGGAGATTGAAGCGTCGTGACTCTAGGCTCCCTCTGATTACTTTGCTATGCGGGGAAGAGCGTATAGTTACTATTGTATTGTCGACAATGTTTTTTTCTTTATACTTAACGTTTTCTAAAAACACTTATTACAGTTGTTAGATATTTTCCATTGATCCATAAACATTATATAAATAATACAAGCGACATCCAAAGCTAATGGATATTCCAATAGTAATAGAAAGAGCTCGTTAATTAACGGCCCTCAGTCATCAAACGGCCACTGTGTGTTCCAATTACCCCATTACCTGCGTAATAGTATCGTAAACGCGCTCCTCTCATCACACGACTCTCACTCTGCCGCAGACGCAGCATCCCTCCTGCCTGCTGCCTGCTGCCTCCTGCCTGCTGCCTGCTGCCTGCTGCCTGCTGCCTGCGTCTGCACGAGGGATTGGAAATCATTCGTTTTATAGGTTTTTATCGATTTCCAGTTTAATTACAGACTGTGGTTATGTTGATTGGTTTAGTACGTTCTAGTTGATTTGGTGATGGTTTGGTTTTTGAACGAATATACCTTTGAAATAATAAATCTATTAAATGAATAGTTCTGCTTCTTGTCAATTATTAGAAATCTGTATATTTTAATAAACTGTGTTAAAAGTTCGTTCACGCAGCGGCTACTGAGTCGAGCAAATGTCACAATTTATCTAAACGGAAAAATATAATAAAATATTTGACATCGTTTATCGTGTGGTTGTGAAATATGTTAGTTGTGTGAGATATGACTGTACGAATGAATTTTAACCGACTACAAAAAAACTGGAGGTTTCTTAATTATGCGTAACGTGTTTTATCACGTGTAGTTAGTTTTTTGTGTGTGTATGTGCGATAAATTGGTCACTCATTAAATGATCCGTTTTTTACGTTACGTATAACTTTGTGTGAAGTTCATTTAGTTTTTTAATTTTTAAGTATTTTTTTTATTGAATCAGTTACAATTTCCTCCCGTATAAGCGGATATATGTATATAGCTTCAATATACATTATTGCAAAGAATGAAATATAGCGTGGCGTAACGAAACGATGGGGACGACTTCGTCGAGGGCTGTTATTTTCAGTCACTTTCAGTTTGTACAAACCTTCTCATAGGTTTACACGTTGTTAACACAGGCTTGGCAAAAAATAAGATATTAACATGAATTAACAGTTTTGATAACTGGTATTCCTTTTAAAAACTTTATGAATGAAATCTATACTAAATTTAAAATAGTGATCGCAACTGGCAGCCCCCGACGACATCTCGTTACATATATTCTTTTAGGCGGGGAATTTCTAGTTATTTTATCTCTTTTCAATTATAATTAAACCGTCGCGGGTTTCAAAATTTTTAATTTTGCTTTTTATTTGGAGATATAACTTATTATATATCGGAACTAATTTACCGGCAGGTTCCGTCATCCGTCAGCTGGAAAATGAAAATAACTTAAATACTTGTTGTATTTAGTGGAGGGTGGAGATCGAATCCACAATCACCACATTTACAATCTTTGTCCCATTGTACTACTCACATATAGCCACTTATATACATATCTATAAATATAATGTTAGAAGAGAATGGGGTCCATGATGGAATGCTTGCCCGTAGCGATCTCCGCCAGCCCTACTTGTTAGGGCTGCAGAGTTCCATCCGCCACGTACACCAGGGCACTGTATGATAGGGCGTCCCCCCGAGGCGACGCGCACCAGCGCGTCCCCGTTGGTGTGAGAAGTGGGGAGGGGGGAGTAGACGAGTGCGGCGTTGGAGACCGCCACCCGACACGCCATGTCCGAGACGGCGGGAAGTGGAGGACGGAGCTACAAATAGCTACGTGGAATGTAAGAGGAGGGATGGAACAGAAGATGAATGAATTACTAGATGTGATGGATGATAGAGATCTGGATGTGATCTGTGTGACTGAGACCAAGAGGAAGGGCAGTAACACTACCGATCTGCCGGGCAGTCGCGTAGCTCTCTGGGCCGGCGTACCAGAGAGTGATCGCGGGTGTCAGGGGGTAGGTGTGTTGTTGTCCTCTCGATTGGTGTGTGCAATGGTGGAATACAAGGCGATCAACCCGAGGCTCCTTTGGGTTCGCTTTAAGCTGGGGATAACAAGATTATTCTTGTTAGCGGTCTACGCGCCAGTATCCTCAGCTCTATCAGGCGAGCTAGAGGAGTTCTGGGAGAGTGTCAGGGAAGTTCTAGGTAGCGTAAGAGCGAATGAAAAGTTAATAGTGTGCGGTGACTTGAATGGATGGGTCGGAACCGAGCGGATCGGTTACGAGCTTATATTAGGGGAGTACGGTGATAGGAGAGTGAATGAGGCTGGTAAGCTTATTTTGGAACTTTGTAAGGAGAAGAATTTGTTTGTGGCAAACACGATGTTTGACCACAAACAAATTCATCAGTACACATGGGAGCGAATGGAAGAGAAAAGTATGATTGACTTATTCCTGGTGGATCAGCGTATTCGGAACCAAGTTATGGACACACGTGTGTTTAGGGGTGCCGACTTGGGAACGGACCATTATCTAGTTGTTACTAGAATAAGGGGTCTGTTCACAGGCTGGCGCGCCCGCACGAGGTGTCCAAACTTGGAGGCGAATAACCGCATAAGAAGCTGGAAGCTTCAAGATCCACCTATTAAAGAGGAATATAAAGAAAGGGTTTCCAAGAAGCTAGACAGTTACGAAATAGGAAATGAGAGTGTAGAAGTATGCTGGCAGAATCTTAGGAATAGTATGACTGAAGCAGCAATTGAGGTGTGTGGTACTGTGAAAAGAGGCTTTAGTAAAAAGCGCGATGAATGGTGGGATGACGAAGTGAAAGATGCCGTAGAAAGAAAGAAGAAAGCATGGCAGGATTATAAAGCCTCTGGTAAGAATAAAAGTATGAGAGAGATCAAGAAGAAAGAGTATAAGTTGCAAAAGCACCAAACGAAAGCACTGATTAAGGCGAAGCGTGAAAAGTCGGAGAATGAAAGAGATGAAAGGTTGACGAACAACTTCCGAGAAAACACGAAGCTTTTCTGGAGAGAAGTTAGTGATTCTCGGGGTTCTTCGTCAACCTGCAGAATGAAAGGGGTGCTTTCGAAGGACGGTGATATAATAACTCAACCAACACCCGTTTTGCAACGATGGGCGGAATTCTATAAGGAGATGTATGAATGTGATGATGACGCCTCTGTCTTAAGTAACAGCGATATGCTGAATCTTGATGTAGCAGACGGCGAAATCTGTATAAAAGAAGTAGAGAGTGCCATAAGAAGTTTGAAATGTGGTAAGGCAGCGGGAGCAGATGGAGTTACTACTGAGATGATCAAACATGGTGGGCCGCGCGTCTTGGACCTGTTCTTTCATCTGTGCAATTTATGCTGGAAGAAAGGGGAGGTCCCAGATGATTGGCGAGGCGCAGTCATCGTGCCTTTGTATAAAGGCAAAGGTTCACAGATAGACTGTGCAAGCTATAGGGCTATCAGTTTGATTAGCTTAGGTAGTAAAATTTATGCTAAAATTTTAGCGAGAAGAATGCAAGAGAGATCTGAGAGGCTGTTGTGGGAGGCCCAAGGATGCTTTAGACCTGGAAGAGGGTGTATGGACCAGATCTTCTCCCTCCGCATGATCACAGAGAAATTTTTGGCTGTAAACCAAAAAGTTTTCTGTGCATTTGTGGATATGGAGAAGGTTGACAGAGTTGTGCGAAAGAAGTTATGGGAGATACTGCCTCGGTACAATGTGAACGGACCCTTGTTGCAGGCTGTAAAGTCTCTTTACCGAGATCACTCAGCCTGTGTACGAGTAGGAACTGGCATGTCGCCTCGGTTTGATATTCAATCGGGTGTCAAACAGGGTTGTGCCATGTCAGCTTGGCTGTTCAATTTGTACTTGGATAGTTGTCTCCAAGGAGTGAAACAAAGTGATATGGGAGTGAAAGTGGGTGACTTGAAGGTAAACTGCCTGTTGTACGCAGATGATGCAGTGCTTATTGCATCATCAGAATGCGAGTTGCAGGCATTGGTCACCATCCTGAAAGATGGGTGTGAAAATAATGGTCTAAGCCTGAATGCGAGTAAAACTAAGATTCTGGTGTTTGAAAGAGACGAAGAAAGAACGGAATGTAAGATCATGGTTAACAGAAAGAAATTAGAACAAGTGAATGAGGTGGTATATTTGGGAAGTATGCTTAGCAGAGATGGAAGGTATGATATGGATGTAGAAAGGCGTATTGCTGCCGGTAACAGGGTTAACGGTGCCCTCGCTGCGTTGATGCGACGGCGGAACGTGAGCATAGCCGCACGTTTAGCTGTGCACAATGCAGTGCTGGTACCGACGCTGCTATACGGCAGCGAAACGTGGGTATTGCAGAAGAAGAATGAAAGAAAGATGAATGCTGTGGAGATGAGATCTCTTCGAAAGATGTGCGGAGTCAGCTTAGCTGACCGAATCCGCAATGAAGAGATACACAGAATGGCAGGTATTAGCGAGAACGTCATAGTAAGAATGAAGAAGGGCGTGCTCAGGTGGTTTGGGCACGTCGAGAGGATGAGTGATGAAAGAATGGTAAGAAAGATTTATGAAGCAAAGGTGAGTGGTAAGCGAGGCAGGGGGAGACCTCGGTTGACCTTCGAAAACACAGTATCGATGATACTGGAGGAAGGTCACGTAAAAAGCATGAGGACCCCCCGGAGAGCGTGTATGAAGAGGTTGATGACTGTGGACGAGGCGAAAGAAGTATGCAGGGACCGTAGCGTTTGGCGCTCCGTTCTCTCTGACTACCCCGCAAGGGATACAGCGTGAAGCTAAAAAAAAAAAAAAAAAAAAAAAAAAGAAAAAAAAATAAATAAATAAATGTTGGAATACCTTTATATCCAGTAAGTATTGAATGGTGTTGAATGAGATATAGCACTCGCTGGGAGTCAGGACATCGTCGGAATTTATTACACGAACAACCGGCGAGTGTGAGCGATGCTTTGTGATCATTTGCCCACTTTATTACGATTCTGCGCGTTTGTTTCTATTGAAAATTGAATATTTGCGTAGTTTTATAAAATATTGTATCAGTATTTTAGACGAGTGTTCGTTTTGTTGCTCTTGTAGAATAAATTGAGGTAAATAAGTGAAAAATGTATTCAAATAAATAAATTGGAGTGTCTGTTTGTTATATTGAAATAACTGGTTTTTACTAAATGCACATGTATATAGCATATGAAAAAAATAAAAAGTCTCTTTGAAGTATCAGAATATATACGTGAAAGTTTTATTTTAACGTTAGTTACGTAATACATTATATTAAGAACAGGGTAGAAACTATACTGTTATAGAAAATGTAATTATATTGAGTTTACGAGTACAGCCTGTTTTAATATTTTATTGTGTTATTCACACACTTAATATATAAAAACAATCTTTACAAGCTTATAATAACTTGAACGTAGCGGGACTCGAACCTGCGCCTCTTGGAAACTGTCCACTCTGACCGCTTAGCAATACGTTATGCATATGCATATCCTGTTGGTAAATAAAATTACATAAATGAAGTAAATACAGTACAACAGACTCCAATTCTATTTACGATGTCATCAGCCGGTGGCTTAGTGCACCATCGCAGCTTGCTCCGCTTTGTTGAGATTAACTTTAATAATATTAAATTTAGGGATACTATCAGTGATTTCGTGGTCGATTAGATTTAACAATAATGTTGTAAATATTGTTGATGTATAAATAGGATGCTTAAAGTTAGAATAATTGATATACGAGTAATTTTACGAATGTTGAAATAATAAGGAAAGACACAATTGTCACTTCTAAAAGTTGTTTTAGTTCCTTTTATTAAAACGCTGCAGATGGTACTAGATCTAACTACATAGAATTTATTTGAATAAAAAATATTTACAAAATATTCAGAGGCTACCTTAGCGCAGAGGGATAGCGTATAACTGTAAGTGGAATTGGTCGTGGGTTCGAATCTCATTAGGGGTTCTGGTGATAACACATTAGGTTCTAGTGATAACACATAGCACGGCGTTGAGCTCCGCCACTGAAAACGCAATGTCTCAGTTTTGTGTGGGAGACGGAGAACGGAGTGTTTGCCATCAGGTTGTCTCTGCTAAGTGGAAAGAGCTGTATATGTGAAACGAAAAAAATATATTCATGTTTGTGAAGATATCAATATTATATTTAGATATTTCAAAATTACTATAAAAACATAAAGGTTATGTAATTTCATTATGAATGTGTTGGTTTGCTAAAAATCTTTACAATTATAGAATAGTCATTGAAAAAACAAATGATTAGAAAAACATATATAAAACATTGTATGCAAGGTGCATTATCATTATATAAAGGAGAACAAACAAGGGTTGATTCAAACCCCTCATCACGTACGTACCTGAGAGCAACGCAAATAGTTATAACGTGAGTTTCCGGTTAGATTATATTTTTGATATCATTCTGCTACGTGGGCAGTGGTTATATAACACGTAATACAAACGTATCGTAGGCTAATTCTTTTACAGCTTACACATGTGAACATATGACATATACTAAAAATTATATAAAACTGACTCTTTCTCTGTCTCTGTAATCGGCGTGTCGTATTTGAAGCGAGCTTATATTTAGCTAATGATGTGCCTTCACTTGTTTCTGTCCAGTGCAAGATATATGTAGCCGTATGGAGTATGGAGGAGGACAATGCTTTTGTTGATGGGTTCGTCGGAGTAGTAACGCCCGCATCACCTCTTTGTGCACCACTAAGCATGTAAAAAAATGAGGAAAAAAGGGTAGTAGTAGAAAAGTATTATATTCTCTCATCATTTCATAAGGTGCTTACTAGGAAAATATTGTATGTTTATGACATTCGGGTATTTGTGCAAATTTTCAAGCAAAACAGCCATTAAAAAGCAAGATATCGTGTAACATGAATGCCAAGATACTAGTGGTAAGCAAAAAGCCTTTTCAAAGTAAATTTTACAATATTATTATTTGTCAAGATATTGACTCACGGAGAACGGAGTGAATAAATATCAGGTTCTTTATATAACAACACAAATATAATATAAACAAACCTGTTAATTGAATCCGCAGATTTTTATAAAAAATGTAATCAATTTACTCCCAACGAAGCAGATTAATCGAATAAAATCTCGCAGCAGCCAATTACTGTATAAAACGGATATCTGATAATTACATTAAAAAGCATAATAATTTTCATTTTGCTGTGATTTGATTGATTGTATTTAGGTCAGGTTTGATTTTATCGTTTGTAGAACATAAATTATATTTATTAAATATACACTATAAAAGTGTAGGCCTCGTTAGGGTACGTTGTAAATAATTTAGTAGTAAAATATTCATTTAGATTCTTGCATCACTCGCATATACTCATATCAGGGAGAACTTAGTGTGAGTAACCCGCGGCCCGGTTAATGTTTTGATGCGGCCCGCTAAGCTTTACTTTCTCACAGAGATACAAGTGACAAATCAGAGCGATCCTCTTGCCCGGCCTTCGGACCCGTCGGGCGTACGGGTCTATCTCATATATTTACAAATAATCTCCAGCTATTAAGTTATATCAAATTTATTCCTGTGTATTATTTTTTAATTTTTGTGTGTAATCTATTCATTTCCACATGTCTTATTTCGTAATCTAATGGTTATTCTGTCTATCTTAATGTCTAATGGTTATAATATAAATAATTTAAACATTATTAAGAAATGTGATTTTTGCACATCAAAAAAATCAACATTTACAGATTGCTAGAAAAAGATTGCTTCACCCCTCACCGCTGTTCATATTTATATCAAAACATATAACGCGCCTCACCTCACCAAAGCGATGAAATAATAATAATTATAATTGAAGTCAAACTACCAACATCTCACTTACGACCATACATTATTCCGTTGAGCTCCGATTGCCTTTATACTACAGCGATTTTGAAATGAAGCCATCAAGTATCATAAATATGATTCACAGTATACATTTGTTTACGCGTCCGGAAACCGAGTGAGTCCAAGAATAATGTAACCTGTAAACTCCATTGTCTGATCTGAATGGCTTATTATAAAGTAAACCCGCTCATTGTGATCGCAGCGAGCGTTGCCTGTCACAATGCCGCCCGCCCAGACCGCGCCGCCCGCCCAGGCACAGCCGCTGTAACGTCTTTTGAAAATCATTATTGAATTGTTTCATACAGCCTGAACAAATATACAATCATTTAAAGTAGCTTTATTCTTAATTATTGTTATTTTTTATTATAGTAGGTATGTGAAATATTAAATCTCGTTGGGAGTTTTTGAGTATTCTAATTAAATCGAAAAATGTAAGTATACTAAGCAATATATACTACTTAGTCATTACTTTATTGTCGTATTTATCACGACTTAAATATTTTTAAAAATATATATTCTTACGAAATACGAAAATAATATTTTATAATACAAATAGGAACCGTACTGAACTATTTTTCAACTGTACTAACACTACGCTACTTTCCAAGAAACTTTAAAACTTAGAATACAGGTTATTTAAAATTATGAACCGAACCGTTTGAGTGCTTTACAGTTTGTGAGTACGTCACTGATAGAGTATCCGTGAATAGTAGTTGTATTCAATATGTAAACCAAACTATTTATTGAAAAAACACGGTTTATATTTGACAAGCGCTTTATATTTGACAAGCGCTTTATATTTTATTTAGTATATATAAAAAACTGAACGCTTATATACATTTTTATACATTTTTTGATACCAAATTCTGCCTTTTACTATGAAAAATATTGTGGAATAATTCACTCTCTTTTTGAAATTTCGTTTTAAAGATCAAGCCATTTAAAAACATTTATTTTAAGCAGAATTGAACCCAATACCAAACTATAGACTCCCATATCCTAAACTGAACTACAACATCTGTCTTATGCAGCGGTAATCTGCATCGTACAAACAATATGAATAATTGCGTTAATTTGAATAATGTAATACAATATCTGTTGAGTTAACGTGACGGGTAATAACCGGGGAAGCTGATTATGACATCATGTACCAACAATACTGACAATTAGGGCGTGAGGACGGATTAATTATGATTATTATATACATACACACATACAGATATACATATATACATATACATTACATTTGTATGTGGAAGTAATGTGTGTTGCTTTAGGTAAATCTAAATGCAAGGATTTTTTTTTTGAAATTTCTTTAGAATCGTTTTGATTTGAAACTCAATGTATTGAAAATAGGTCACGAAAAAAGAAACAGACATGTACGTCTATAGAGCATAGCGTGCTGATTGGCGCGATAGTATACGTTTATATTGTTTTTTGTAACTCGTTATTTAACAAATGAAAAGTAAAATACAACGTACAATAGGAGAATGCTTTTAGTTAAATTTCTTCACTCTAGTGACAAAATAAAGCACAGCGTTGAATTCTGCCGTTCAACATCTAACGTGTCGGATACGAGCAGAATGCGGAGAAGTGTCTTACCACTGTAATCTCTCTACCCTGCTATAAGAAAAGAAACTCGAAGCTAAGATTTTTTTTGTTACGGGTGTCTTTAACAATTTCATTAGTTTATATTCAAAGTACAGACACTTTGATCTCTAGAGGAAAGGTTCCGCATATCGGAGGGCGGTATTCTGAGAATTTGGACAAGGGTCAAGAATGTTGTGATGGTTTAGACATTTTGTAAATTTATTGATTTGATTTGCGGCCATCGTGTCGCAGTGGGACATAGACTGACTGTACTTAAGATGGTTGTGGATTTAATCATTTAGAAGGAGTTATGTTTTTTACTTTCTGTTTTAGTTTAAGATATATAAATGGCGGAACTTAACGCCGAAGCTCATCTTACCAGACCGGGGAAATTATTTAAATATAATAATTGCGGGACAACGGATTGAATCCATAAGCCCTTACCTGTGCAATCAGACTACTATGTCAGTAGGTATAAGTATCAGAAAACTTATAGTATTTTTAATATCATATAATAATGATAAATAGGTTTTATGTGTTTTAAGTGTCTTTACATATTACTAAGAGTCATAACAACTTGTACGTAGAAACAAATGTAGTAGTACCTATGTTTGTATTTCTCTTCCTCTTTTCCCGGGCCCTCGCATCTTTTTGTAGTACATGTAGAGAATTTAGTGTTACGACTCTCTTTTTTACTTAATTTCATAATTCAAAACGAACAAGACCATTCTAACTTTAGTTGATTTCTAACTACAAGACAAATATGTTCTAAATTGTACAGATCGTATTTAGTAAAGGGGTTCACACTGGCAAAACTTCGTCGTCGTATTTACGAGATCTACATTAATAACATGTACCGGGTTCGATGGGCAGGTCGTAAATAACATATGACTTGTGATGCTTGTTCAACATTTTAGAAACTTCTTAGTAATTAGCCACTTTGTCTTTTTTCTATTTTTCAATCCCGTTAAAACAAAACGCGGCGTTAGGTTCTGCTTCCCAAGATGTATTATGTCTCGATTGGAGGCGTTTAGTGAGTTTTTCATATGTTTCTTTTCTTACTCTGCCATTCGAGAAAAGTGTTAGGCTGAAAAAAAAGAATAAATTAATAAAGTAAGCACAAATTCACTAAAATGAAGGACTCAGAAGAACCGGCGCAATAAACGCAGCAAATATCAATCATATCTGCATCAGTAGATCTCCGTAACTCCTAAGTTTACATGTTAACATTTCAATACCCTTTCACTTCACATTCAGTGCAGATAGATATCGGTTGTTTTGCTTTGTGTAAGCATTTCCAGTTCTCTTGCTTTAATTATTCTATCATCGATTTACTTACAGGCTACAGGTAACTTGTGCTTTGACTCAGCGTGTGTAAGATGGCGATCGTTTCCTAGTACTCGATATTAACGCTTAAACTATTCATGTTTGTTAGATAATGTACATATATATGTATACATAGTATGCTAACATCAGATTTAAATGATTATTGATCTAAATAAAGTACCTAGTACCAAGAAATTCAAATGTTTAAATTCTATTTCTTTTGTATTGTGGTGCAATAGGACAGTATTTGACTATACAAAGGATACTTACAGGCTACAAATTCGACTAATCAACTTCCTGCCTGTTACGGATATCATTATTTCTAAAAAGTATAGATGTGTTTTAAACATAGTTGGAAAAAGGAGAGCCTAGGGGTGGTTAAGGTGCTTACATTTAAATACTCGTAAAAATATTATTAAACTCCTTTTCCAATTTCTCCGCAAAGCGTAAAAGGAGTAAAGTGAAAATAAAAAAGCACAGAATGTTCTTTATCGTTCCACTTCATGATAATAAGGTTATATTATTAATAAAATTACTATTAGCAGTTTATGATATGCGAGTAGTATGAGAATGAATTTTCCATTGACATGATACATTACGTACAAGATATGAAGTATGCCAGAGACAGCGCGCGTTGAGTTATGATCTCATCGCCGCGTCGCTCACTTCTGTTACCGTTAAATAATATCATGTGCATATTTTTGTTGTGTTTATATGTGAACTTTTGCTTAGAGAAGTAAAAAAAATGTAAATATATTTTATTAACTTCCACATATCGGGGGTAACAGAGAGAAAGGAATGAAAACACACTTTGTTTGTTCACATTTACACCCGAAATCCTTCTATCATTAGTTAATGATTGTTGTTTGTTGTGTGGCGGAACTCAATGTCGCGCTGTGTCTTCTTACAGCCGGGAAATGAGAACAAGTTACATAATTTTAAAGAAAATGATAATATTAATCTTAGTAGAAATCTTATTATGAAGCATTTTTCGCAACATGTGAGATAAGTAAAGCTATATTTTTTTCTTTCGTATTAAGAACGAACTAAAATATACAAACCTTTGCTATGTTCTAAACATTCTTTTAATTATTCATAAGCCACGACCATTTTATATAGATATTTTTTAATTGTTAAACTGAAATTTTTAATATTTGTAAGTAAAATATTTATTAAATTTAGTTTTGCCGTTATTAAGAATAGTCTATATAAGCAGACAGAAATAATAAAAACTAAATCAATCTATATGTACGGAGCTTTCATACTGTATAAATTACAATTGATTAACTTAAAAATATTAAAATTACCAATAAATTCAAGGCAATAAATTCTAATGACATGTAAATTTTATTCATGCTGCATGTATATATGTATAGATAACAATATAACGAAAAGAAAGCTTTAGAGTTATCACACTATAGTATATCGTAGTTTTTTGAAAATATGAATAAAAAAGAAGAAAAGACAGTGAACTCCGATATGTATGTAATCATTTTTTTTGTGGTTGATTTTAAATATTGTTTTAGTCCTCCTTTTGTTAAATATTAATATTAAAGTTTTTGATATAAACTATGTTTAATTCAAAATTTCTTAAAGTATTGTTCTCGTCTCGAAATTGACGAATGATGGGGAAGAACATCATAAAGGGCAGGAATTAATTTAGGACACGAGAAAAGGATACAAGCGGAAGTTGCGAACACATTGCGGGATCATCCGCACGGTGTCATTCAAAGTTGGAGATATAACGCCCGCAGCGTTTTGGTCCAATACAACTATTCATAATTTTCTGATTAAACGAATCTCTTGATTACGCTGAGAAGTGTTTCTACACAAAACTTTTTTCTCCAAATATATGTTTCTTTTTCTCAAAATCTAACATCTATAATTACGGCAGATACTTTATAACGGAGTGTCTTTACATTTGGTCCTCTCTGTCTTCACTGCTACGTGGTAGAAAGCGTGAAGCTGCAAATATATTTTTTCTGTAACAAGAAGTGATTATTATAATATTGACGTTGACTATTTTATAAATGTTTTTATAAATTACTTTTTTTTCTTAAACTATTATTATATTTTTTTCAGATGCACGTTATAACTTCCATAGAGACTGCCTAGTGTTTAGTAGTGATACTACGTTTTTCACCTTCCGCATTGATTTGAGATGTTGCAAATTGAGTAAGGTTATTTCTAGGCGCAGTTTGCTTTACCAGAATGCAAATAATTTAAATATAATGATTCTTCTAAGTGAGAATCGAAATTACAACCGGGCTTAAACGGGCATCCTATTAAAAAAAAATGAAATCCAAAAAAATCTCTACAAAAATCATATTTTTGCACCAAAATAATATTTTCAATTCGAATTCGAGCACTCTCACTCAAGCCGCTGTTTTTAGGACATTTTATAGAAATACTGTAAACATTTTTTTATTTATTTCAGACGTTTTTTTTTCGATGATAAAATTTTATTAATTTTGTAATATATATGATTATTATTGAAATGCAAGAAAAACGAGATTATGTATATGTGGAAGGTCTTCTGTTTATGTAAAATATAAGGATATTTTTCTTTACAAAAGTATGACACAAATTCCGTATAAAAACGAAATGATACCAATCAGCTTGACGCTTTTTCCCCAAGAACAGGACAGGTCACTTGGTTCTCTACTTTCCGCTCGTATTCAAAACGTTACGTAAGAACAATTATTCCCCTGTGATCAAACAAGCATTCTATTTACAAAAACACTATTCTACTACACAAGGATTTCAATGGATTAATACTAAAATTGAGTGACTAAGAACAACAAAAGAATTTCACTATCCGTTTCCTAAATTTGTAGATACATGAAGATAAAAGGACATTCGTAGCAACAATCAATGAAAAGTGCTTTGATGTGAGATATATTTTTACGAGGCTATTATGTAAGCCTAGCAGTCCGTTACTATGACATAATCGTAAGGGACTATTCCTAAACCAGTCGTTGGCAGCAGTTTACATAACACAGAGAGTGTAATAAAAAGGTATTCGCTGTAACTTGCTGAAAGGTTCCTCAGTTTACGTAGGAATACTAATTGCGGTTGTACTGTGTATGTATATTCAATTTTAAAACGGTTTTAGCACAGAGCAGTCGGAGAGGACCTAGTATACAAATAATAAACATTTAAGAAGCTCACACACTGGAACTCAAGCCCAAAGTGAATGTAAACGTGAAGATTGTGGGTTATATCCTCACTCGAAATTACTTTCACTACGCCGCTCTCGGAAGACAAAACAGTAATAGTTTTAAGACACAAAATGAAGAACAAAGTGTCTTGACAGAACCTAGTGTCAAGACACTTTGTTCTTTGACAATTCTGCGGAAAAAACGTAAAGTCACTTTTTTGTTATTTCTATTTTTGTGTGAGTGTGTGTGTACTTCGTATGTTAATTTTTTCATTGCATTATTTAATTATATTAGATAGTATATTAGATAGTAAATTATAGTTATTGCAATGTACTAGAAAATATTGATACATTATGCAAAATTATTCCAGTTGAAAAACCGATGTCAAAATTAATAAAATCACTGAACGCTCGGTTAATATCAGGGATTATCTATATCCTCGGCAGACAACGCGCTCCCCAGAGATGGTGAACTAAGTATAACATTACTAACGACATTCAAGGTTTTGTTAACAAAGCCGAGTTAGAGCGATGCTATTTACTAGAGAATATTATTTTCCTCAAATCTTTCATACATAGTGGGATTGGTCTCCGAGATAGTTTAGATCATTTTAGGGATGTAGTGGGACGAGTCAAATAAATATGAATAAAAACTCCTCGAGTGGGAATCGAACCCACAACCAGTCGTTTAAAGTCACACTTGTGCCACTGCACCACGACTGGCCCCTACGACAGTAGTTCATATTAAATATAAACTATTATACACATTTTCGCTTATTTTATCTTCCGTTCAAATATTTATTTAGTAGTTTGGATGTACCTTAAGCTTTGATTTTGTGAGTGCAGTGCGGAGGAACTTGCTTCTGTTGCTGTTGTTCGAACAACGTATTTGCAAATAACACGCTCAGTTACGAGAGTTAACGAATTGGTAAATGCATTATGACCTTACAGACTTAGCTATAGATACAATAATATATTTACATAACACAAATACTTTAAGAAAAGCTTATAATATATAATAGCTGATAGAACAATCCAATGCCTAAGCATTGAAAAAACTTGCAATCGACATGTGTTGCGAAGTGTACACAAATTACGGCTAAATGAGAATGAATCACTCGGTTAGCACTTGAAAGAAATTCGGATTTAAATTTCTACTATATATAAAAATATAAATATATCTATATATAAAAATATATAGTAGAAATTTAAATCCGAATTTCTTTCAAGTGCTAACAGAGTCATTCATTCTCATTTAGGCATTTATTGTTATTATCCTTTTAAAACACATGAATATATTTGTATATATAATTGTAAAAATGTATGAAATACACTCAGAGATAAAAAAAAATATAGCCCCCAGTTTTTCTCGCAAAATAGTTAGATATAATTGGATATAGTCTAGTGTCAAGACACACCGTAACGCTATTTGGAAAGGTTTTACCTTTGAAACCCATAAAATTATATCGAATTCACAACCATCAGGGAACCTTAAACATTTCAACACACACAATAGTCATTAAGTAAAATAAAGTTAAACAAGAAAAATCTAACAATCTACCAACATATCAACTTACTGTTGATATGTTGGTAGATTTTACCTCGAACGGCGAAAATATACACAAGATAAGTCGCATTAGAAAAATCTATTCCGCTAACTCGTAACGCCCTCCCGAGCACGCTATGAGTTGCTCTTGACCCACACTCGCACAGACAGCGACTGCGAGCCGTCACTCCACTCTCTGCTCAAGACGAGAGGAGGGCGTCGCGGGAATGAGAGAGTGCTCTGTCAATAGCAATACTGCGAGGGGTCTTCTTTTTGAAAGGTCAATCGCACTTTAGGGTCGCACTCATAAATGAGATCAATATGTACTCGACGGAAATTTGCTGAGTTGCACGTCTTGTTGTAGGGTTATGAGTTCTAACAATATATGGAGTTACGAATTTCGGATTATGTGACGGGAAAATTTATATACAGTTGAAGTTGTATGCTAAAGCAATGGTTGAAAGTAGTGTCCGACCGAAACTGAATTTTCAGCCGAAACCGAAACCGAACCTTCGGTTCTGACTTCAGTTTCGGCCGAAACCGAAACCGAAACCGAAACTGCTGATGACGTCATAAAATTTGAATTATATGTAAAAAAATACATTTTTTACGCTTTAAAAATTACACGTGCATTTGAATTATTGTGACAACGTTGATTTTATTATATATACTAGCGGAAATAATTAATGGATCATAAAAAAATTCCAAATTTTTTGAGGTTTTCCAAGTAGTTGTATTTTCCTCAAAAAAGTGTCTAGTTTTGAGATCTTAAGATGAAAAATATCTTAAAACGACGAGTTCCTATCTATCCTGATAAATACTGAAAGAGAAAAAAAATCTAAATTTTTTCATTTCATTTTTTAATCTATAAAGTTGGAACATATTTTTTCAACTTGACAGTGGTCAAGTCTATATGGATCGGATAGCTTGTTAGTCTAAACCTACGCCAGTTCTCTTTACACAAGGCTCCTAGGGATTTACATAGAAGTTTTTTGAGCTGTAGTCCAGGGACCTTAAGATTGGCAAAGATTGGCAACACTTGGTTATTAGGTGTTTATTTACAAAAAGGTTTTCACCTTTAACGTAACTGTGCATTTCTTGCAGAGAAATTTATGTGCTAATTTATGATAAGATTTACATTAGATATATATTTATATTAACTTATTGACTATATACTGTGTAACATTTATATAGAAAACGGTTATGTTTAAATAATATTAAGGCAAGCCTGTAATATACTAACTAGCCCTGGGATCGCAAAATATCAATTAATTATAGGTATTCGACCCCTGAAAGGAGCCACACTTACGCGAACAGACACACAGTTTCGTTACAGACTAACAGGGATAGTTCATTTAATCTGTCGTCAGCAGTTCATTAATTTATAATATATTAAAATTTACTACATCTTAATATTAGGTTCACAAGCTATAAAAACGCTCAAAAGTATGTAAGCTACGTAAAAATTCTTGAGTAGGTCATGAGTTTCGGCATTGCCGAAGGTTCGGCAGTTTTTTTGCCGAAACCGAAACTACGGCCGAAACTACAATTTTGTGCCGAAACTTGCCGAAACCGAAACCGAAACCGAACCTTCGGTCGGACACTAGTTTAAAGCTTTGATATTGTTTTGTGTTTTTTATAGCATAGTAGGATAAACAGATGAAATCTAGTGCTAAGACACTCCATTCTCCACTTTCTGTCTGGAATCGAGAAGCACTTTCACTAAGGTGACACAGCGGTTATTTTCATTTTACACAGCTCAGCTTGCATTTTTTTTTTATTTCTTCACGTCTTATGACGACATTTCAAATTGCTATCGCTGTATTTTTAAATATTGTATGTTTGTGCAAATGTATGTATGAATAATTACATATTGTTAAGAAGAAGTTTACAGAAAGCTAGTGCATTGTAAATATCAACACTAGGTCCATATTTTACTAGACAATAGAAAATATATATAAATAACTTGTATTTATTGTCTCTAGATTTGATCAAGACTACAAGATTTAATTAGATTGGTACGACAGTTATCAGTCCAGGGCTTCAAATTTACATTAAATTGTGGCAAAAATTAAAAGTGTAATTTTATCTAATTAGCCACTTGGCTCTGTACTTTTCACTCGAGGCATAGCTCTTTTGATCTGCGTAACTAAACGCCGCACTATACTATGGCTTGTAATATTAAAAAACATATGTAGTTAATACTAACTAAAATCATTTAAGGTTTGCCTTCAACAATCTTGTACAGTCAGCTAAAGTCAGCATCAAATAAAATATAAGCGTATATGTATATACATATTAATACACGTATGTATATATCAATACTAATAAACAAAATTGTAGTGTCTGTTTGTAATATTATAATAACCGCTTTGTAGTAAAATCATATGCGTATGTATGCACATGATACAAGTACCAAAATAACACATTATTATATTTTTCGTCTGTTTGGCTGGCTGTGAACGGCTGGATCGATTTCGACGGGACTTTCACTGGCGGGTAGCTGATGATATTTAAGAACTTTACATTTTTCTTAGCTCCACGCGGACGAAGTCGCTAGCACGGCTAGTCATCAATACAAATGTACATTTCAATACATAAACTCTCAAACAAAGTTGAAGTAAATTCTGTGTGGAGTAACAGAAGCGGAAGCGCGAGACTTGTAGGTGTAACTCGCGGCGGCTCTCGCTAAGGTAATATAAACTCAGCGCGGAGTTCGCGGGTTCGTATTCAATATCAATAAAACTTTACTAGTCTAATTACTTCCGGTCGCGGCTTCTGTGTCGCGGCCGGGTTGTTTAGTATAGGGTTCACCCCCCCCCCGCCCACCGATGACGCAAGCCGAGGTCCTAACCCCGCTAGGGGGTGCCCTTGCGCCTGTCGGTTCCCTCTCGAGCAGCCATTTAGTGCTTGCATTTCGCAGGGACTGAGTACCCTCTTCCCTCACCCCCCCGGTGTCGCTGTAAAGACCATAGGGTCAACAGCATTTCCACAATCAAAAAAAAAAAATAAATAAAAAAATAAAACTTTAACGTACACCTTTATACTCTGTGTGTGTAATTGCTTTAGTATCTACTTCACTGACTTTGGTACATAGTGCTTTGAAATATGATATGCTTAGATATGCATATCATATTTCAAAGCACTATATAACGTCTACATATCTTAAGTGCAGATGCACTTAAGATATTGTGTTATATTAAAAAAAAATGATTCACGATTTGTCCCGCCCATCAGGGCAGTTATAGATTATATAGTATCATTGCGTGTTGACTGGCGGCTTAACGCCGCACTTTGTGCTTGCTAAAGCAGAGAAATTGAAATAAAATTATTAACAATTTTATATTCAAAACTGACTGCAAAATCCTAGTTGTATCTGATTTATTGTAATTACATAACATTTTGAAGCTATAACTGAAAATCAATTTGTAAATTTCTTATTCGTTATAAGAAACATGACAGCAAATTAATTTCGCCTTTAAACTGCAAATTGACTAACTAAAGCAAGGAGCTCCTCCGGTTTGGTGAACAAACAATGACGCGAGAAGCAATTTAACTCGGCGTCCTATAATATTGAACACACAGTGCTCGTAACTAATTCCGTTTAGTTTAGTGGATGTTTTTAATTTGACTTGTGGGTCTGATTTTTTATTTCAGCATATATAGTAGGGGAAGAGGAGAAGGGAGTGCCTTGACACTAGGTCAGAGAGAACTTTGACTACATTATTACGCGGATAAAAGCGGAATGCTTTGGAATGCTTTACGCCCAATACCAATTATCGACCCTTGTCCAAAAACTGCAACCTTAGACTGTTCTAGCAATATTTTTGTATCGAGTAAATGATTTTTTTGGATAAGCTAAAGGTTAAATATGTAATCCTTCGATTGATTATTGCCAATAACCAACCGAAGGATTGCTTATTCGATTATTGATATTGGGCGTTAGTAACTAGGTACTTCGAAAGGGTGTGGGTTCGTTACCCGCCGCTGTTAAAAGTAGAAAACACTTAATCTCTTAAAATGCCGAATGAAGTGGCATTGGAAGTAAAAATATAAAGTACTGTCACGGTTTTCCCTGCCTACCTCGAACAATGCGGGGTATTTTTTTTGTGAACGTCAAAGATCAAAGTCAAATAATTTTATTCAAAATAAGATCACATAAGCATTTTGAACGTCAAATAAATTACCACCGGTTCTCTAAAGTTAACGCCTCATACAATTACATCTATAATAAAATTCAATATAACATTAGGTCTGCAGGGAACAAAGTACAAATTTTATTTATTTTACAGCAATGTGTAGGCCACTTCTGGGGGAAATTGTTGAGAGAACAGTAACAATCGCGCTCCAAATGCGTTTTATGAGAATGGCTGTCATTTTTAAAGTCGTTTCGTCCTAATCAAATAATTATACTAAACACTTTTTGAATTTAATTTTTCTCGTGTAAATAGAAGTGTTACGGTTACGTTTAAAAGAAATATATTTGAAGTTGAGCATGGCAATAAAATAGGGCTTTCATTTAGCTATAAAGAAATTGCCCACACCATTAAGCATATGACAAGGGGTAAATCTCCGGGTCACGATGGACTCAGTATCGAGCATTTACAAAATGCTGGACCACATTTACCGAGAGTGCTGGTTTTGTTGTACAACCAATGTGTAATCCATAGCTTTATGCCTACTGATATGATCCGTACTATAGTGGTGCCTATTGTAAAAAATAAAACAGGTGACCTAGCCGACAAAAATAACTATCGGCCAATCTCGCTGGCAACGGTTATCGCAAAGGTATTTGACAGCATGCTTAACACTCAATTAAACAAGTTCATTAAGCCTCACGACAATCAGTTCGGTTTTCGACCCGGACTGTCTACAGAAAGTGCTGTATTGGGTGTCAAGCATGCTGTCATGTACTACGCTAGGGGCAAGACGCCAGTTTACGCCTGTTTTCTAGACCTGTCAAAAGCTTTTGACCTGGTTTCATACGACCTCTTATGGAGCAAGCTCAGTAAAGTTAATGTACCACCGGAACTCACCAATATATTGAAGTATTGGTATAGAAACCAGGTCAACAACGTGCGATGGGCTGGCGTCTTATCGCGTCCGTATGGGTTGGAGTGCGGGGTGAGACAGGGGGGTTTGAGCTCGCCAACACTTTTCAACCTATACATTAATGAGTTGCTCGAGGAGCTCAGCGGCACCAGAGTTGGCTGTTACATTGACGGAGTTTGTTGTAATAACATTAGCTACGCTGATGATATGGTGCTGCTGAGTGCCTCCATCTGTGGACTTCGTAAGTTATTGGCACGTTGTGAAGCTTATGCGGTGAAGCATGGACTTATTTATAATGCTAAGAAAAGTGTGTTCATGGTCTTTGAGGCTGGGGGCAAAACACCAGACAAAATTCCGTCTCTTTTATTGAATGGTACTGCACTTGAAAGAGTGTTCCAATTCAAGTATCTTGGGCATATATTAACGCCTGGTCTCAGGGACGATGCAGATATTGAGAGAGAACGAAGAGCGTTGGCTGTGAGGGCGAATATGTTGGCTCGCAGATTTGCGCGTTGTTCAGCTAGCGTAAAAAGTACTTTATTCAGAGCTTACTGTACAACCTTTTACACATGCGGCCTGTGGGTCAGGTACTCGCAAAAAACATACAACGCTCTTCGTGTACAATATAATAATGCTTTCAGAGTGCTGATGGGATTACCCCGCTTTTGCAGCGCATCAGGGATGTTCGCTGCTGCGCGAGTAGATTGTTTCCACACCATAATGCGAAAGAGATGTGGATCCCTGGTGCGTAGGCTGTGGGGTAGTGCTAACAGCATTCTCGGAATGATTTCGAACAAGCTGGACTGCACATACGTGAATCATTGCTGCTCCATTTCTAGTGGAATGGCGCGGCAATGAATTTAATTTTAATTTTAAGCTACTAACATAGAAATTAAGTCTTGTAATACTAACAAATTGAGTCATGGTTACTTTAATAAAAATTATTATTATTATTATTATTATATTAAATCCTTTCTAACGTGTTTTTGTGGAAGAAAAAACTTAGCGGTTTGACAGTCTTTTCTATGAATATTTTGGGGATATTGCATCTTGAACGGCAGATCCAAATCTTTGCGACCTGGGTAGTGATAAGCAAATAAAAAATATAAATAGTCTGTATTCGAAGTGGGAATTAAATCATTAGGGTGGTACCATTACCATAGCGTTTAGCGCTCCTTTCTTACTGACTACGCCACATGAAGCGTGAAGCTAAAAAGATATAAAACAAAATAAGGGTATAATAAGATGTTATTAAACTATGCCATGAGTGTTTGAAAATAAAATTCCAATCGATATTTTGTTATTTGACATATCCGACAATGTTTCGAGATAAATTTAATATTTATTAGAAATGTACTCAATTCTCTAAGATTTTGGTAATCAGTGTACTTTCAGTACTTAGGTAATAAACAACATATTAAAAAAAATCGACTATAATATATACTTTCAATTCATTATGTGGACGTATATCATAAATTAAGAAAGACGTTTATAAAACGCATAAAAAAATAAACACAGCGAAATTCAAACACGGGCCTTCTGGAAACTGTCCAGGCTTCCAAAAAAAGGATTCTCGTACCTACCCTACTAACTACGATAGATGAGTGAATCTTAATAAAACATGGTTTGTGACAAAGTTTATTTTATTCCCCTCGAATAACTTTTAACATTTTTAAAGTGTTATTCACAACTCTTAGGAAATTGAAAACGACATTTGAAAAACGTATAAATATTTAAACGCAGTCGGGTTCAAATCCGTGCCTTCTAGAAACTGTTCAAGCGCTCTGACCGCTACGCCACGCATTCTACATCCGGCTTCCGAAATTCTTATACGCTTATTTAAATCACTATTCCGAATGGAATAGAACCCGCAACCATCACATCTACCGTTACACACTGCGCCGCTGCGGTAAGACGGCCGCTCCCTTTTCTCTAATATATTTAGTTAGTTTTCTAACTGCGCTACGTTATATTCGATCAGTGGTTATAATTCGAGGTAATGGAACGTTCGAACGCAATTGTCTTCGTAATGGACGGTAATGGGCGGCGCTGGTTCAGTTATAGCGGTTCCTAACGACGTTACCGTCTTTAAAATTTCTTCTAAACTGTAGAGAAGTAGAGCTTTATTTGAAGCTAAATATACGGACCACGTGGGAGCTTTAATGGGCAAAGAGAATGATTGTTTTATATTTATTTCTAAAATGTTATTGTAGCTGAGCTCTTTCAGAATAAACGGAATGAGTCTTGACTCTAACCTCGTTTGACGGAATACACCTACGTAATAAATTTATATATACATATGCTAAAGGTATTTGGAGCCCATCATAATAGGAGGGAAGTGCTAACGAAGACTATTGTCACTTATGTGTTTTCATCCTGTTAAAACTTTTGATTAATTTAAAACAGAGTTCATTTAGTTACCAGGCAATACTAAAAATATTTGTAATAAACAATTGAAAATTTGACGTGTCTCTTACACACCATTCAAGCGATCTGATCATCAACCATGTGTTCTATATCTGGTTACATCGAAGTTTTATACATATTTATACATGAAATTTTATTTAAACTTTTTTTAGTTGCTAAAAAATGTGTGAATAACATTTTAAGTATTAAAATTAGTCACTACTATATAATCTACTTGTTATATTTATTCGCTAATATATTCGGAAAATAATTATTTTAAAAATTACTGCTTAAAGCAGCCACGAATAAAAGTAAATAAAGTTAGTTACTTAAGCCTCAGCTCTAAAAGTTTAGAGACTTCTGTTCTCTATAAATAATTCAATACATTCTAAAATTCCTAAGCAACTTGTATATTTAATATGGAAAAGTTTGCCGCAAAATCATAATCAAACTTTAAATCTACTTCCAGACTACGCCTGTGTTGTGCCAGTTTCAACTTGTTTTATTTTACTCCATTATATCTTCACTTGCTGAGGTCTTCTCAGGTCTGAGGCATTAACTTTAGTGAACCTATATCCGGTAGTAAGTAATTTTACGTTTAAAAAATTAAGCATGTAACTTCTTATCTACACCAATATTTTAAAGTGTTTGTAACTTTTTAAACTTTATATTACTTTTTAAACTTTATATTTGTCCCGTGGGGAGACGGGTTAAGAATACAATTCCCCCCCGCCGCTGGGTAGCGTCCCGTAAAAGGCGGGTAACCCAGTAGTTTGGTGGTAGGAGATTCGTTCTCCGACTGGCTCGCGACCACTATCATGTCAAAGACGAACCGCCAAATATCTTATGATGTATTCCGGTTCGATGGCATGTAAGCCAGTTCTCCCTATTCCCACCATTCCCATCCTTCCTCCCTCCTTCTGTCCTACATTCCCAAGGCTGGCAACGCATCCTGACTTTAATATTGTGGATGTCTATGGGCGAAGGTAACCACTTAACACCAGGTGGGCCTTCAGCTCGTTTGCCTCCTTTATCCCATAAAAAAAAAATAGTGAGTTTTATATAAGCCAAAAAAGTAATTTTGATTTGAGGTAATAAGTACATCACGAATACCAGCGATCGAACACCTTCCTTGTTCTAGTCACTTTTAAAAATTAGTAGCCAGGTCAATTCAGTGCTTCTTAACATAAATGCTATCGGTGTGGTATTCAAAGTAGGACTAATCTAAACGTATTCATTTAGATTTTAATGTACGGTAGTAGTGTTCAGTAATTACAAGCAAATGTATTTACTCCGGCTTAAGTTTTCCTTATTGAATGAAACATACTCATTATAATTCGATAAAATTATAATTTGGCCTACATTGGAATTTGAGCGAGGACGTGAGCATCTGAGTATATGAAACAGTCGTATAGATTACACGGGCAAAGCTCGGGCCGGTCGATAGTTTTGAATAATCCAAAGTCAAACAAACAATATTAGACTTTGACTTTTAGTTTTGTCCACTTGAGCTTTAGGATATGATGCAGGACTACATGATGTTTTTTTAGGATTTAGTTATTAGAGGTAACTTCGTCAGTGAAGTACGAGTATATAGGTACATACAAATGTATGTAAGTAGTAAGAACTTATCATGAAAATGGATAAAAGTAATAAATGTATACTTGCTTTATACGCGATGATAACATTCTTACGTGATTGTTGTCATTTTTGATGTTATATTATTATGCAAAGCGTTTCTTTCTAACATTTGTTCATTCTGTTTAATAAGCAAATAATGATATGTTGCTATTTAGTTTATATGAAAGGGACTCCTTACCATTCCTCGCATTCCACCGTGCGAATGCCCATCGCGTTGTAGAGAGAGGAGCTCGGACCAGTGCCGGCGACTTGCGATCCAAGTGTTAGTTTAAGGTAAAAGACTTCAAAAAGCGCTTATTAACACTCGCCTCCACTACCTAAGCCTTATTCCAAGCATTTGACGTTATAAAACATATTAAATTTATAAAGTAAAAGTTCCCAAAAATATTTATAAAAGCTGAAGCTCTATACTTAGACCTGTACGTAGCACTTTTATACTTTCATAACGTAATTACACGGCTCACTGCGTTATATATTTTAACAATACGTTGAGGAACTTTGTACGGGCACATGATAACCTCGTTTCGGTAATAATCTTAAAATATCGGCCTTCCCTGTCTCCGCCGCCTCTTTGATGTACGTAGGGCTTGTAATGGCGAAATGCTGTGATGGTCTTAAATATGTACGACATAAATAGTATTTTGTTTTATTAGTTACATTTTTTACAGCTCATGCGTTTTTTTTGCATAGCAGGGTAGTCAGAGAGGACCAAGTATCAATAATACACTCCGTTCTCCCCTTTCCGCTCGAAATCGATACATTACTTGTTCAGTGGCGGAACTCAACGCCACGCTTTAAACGGTACCAGAGTGAAGAAATGATAAGGTAAGGAATGATAAATATCGTCATAAATCGTACAACAATTCAATAAATCATTTGCTTGAATGGGAATCGAATCTACAACCATTGCGTTGTAGTCAGAAGTTATCCCACTGCACCACGACAACCTGTATCAATTGCATAATGTTATAATTACGAAGTTTTAAGTATCACTAATAATTCTAATTTGTTACTTTATGAATTAACCGGATACAGCAGTGTCGACATAGAAAACTGAAGTGCCAAGTGATTTCGTTTTTCTCTTTCTACTAGGAGCTTAAACGTTGTGTGTTTAGTTACGGCACTCCATGTCATTGGTCATTTCAGAGCGAAGATTTAAAAAAATATTTAATCATTCCATTTAACTGAAACATTCAACTGGAAATCGAACCCACAACCAATCATATTTACAATTATACTATCCCACTATACTACTTCGACCTGAATAACCATTTATAATACAAAAACTCTTAATATGACAAAATAACATGCGTCTATAGAAAATATTTTTACATTAAATATCAAAGAAAATAAAATGAAGCACATATTTGGAGTAGTTTGTCCCGTTTCGGGGATTAAGGATCGACATCAAATACATGAAGCTACATTGACTGACGCGAGGAGGGACTTGCGACGGATAGTTAACATGTTTTCTGAATTAAAAAAATAGGCGGTACGAGACTTCAGAGGGTTTAGGAGAGTTTTTAACCCTTCATTTTTAGGTGTCATTTATTACCGTAAAATAGTTTAAATTTTTTCTATTAATTTCATGTTTTTTTCTGCATTGGACAATAGTAAGAGAGAATGTAGTGTTAAAACACTCCTTTTTCTAGTTTTCGCCCGAATTTGATATATTATTCTTTTTCTCTCTGTCTCTCTCTTTATTATTGGTTCTTCATTTATAGCTGTCATTGAACGATAACTTTTTACTTACCGTTATTTATTTTTTAGAAGAATACAAAGTAAATATAAATCTACATTTACGAGAAGAGGAAATCTTTGTGTTCAACTTTTCAAAATAGAAGGGAAGTCAGAGAAGACGTAATGTTAAGAGTCTCCGTCCTCCACTTTTCGCTCGAAAATCGCGCCGAATCTAACATCACGCTTTGTTTATGGTACCAGAGAGAAGAAATGAATATTTAATCAACAATGATTCCTCGAATGAGAATCGATACCGCGACCATCGTGTCTACAGACACGCTGTCTCACTGAGCCACGACGGCGCCAAAATGTTACGAAATATTTATTTTACTTTTGACAGTTAGCTTGAAACGATAATTTGATTATTCCATATATGAATATTTAATTCCATTTCATAGATATAGCTCCCGGCGTGACATTTAAACTTAGGCTTTAGTGTTTTGTAAGCAACATTTCTCTCATATAATATTCGTAAAGAGAGACGCCTACGCGCTCCACGAGTGTACTACAATCGAGTATTAAGTAGCACGTTATTGCGTAGGTGTAAGTATGTATATATCCAGTGTATCTGTATGTGTAGTTACATTACAATTACATTAGAGCCGTTAAGTTATACTATAAAACTAAACATAACAAATAAAATAAAAATTTTAATGTAATCGAAAAATTACGTACATGAAACTTTCTATGGTTGTTTTACTAATTAAAATAAATTTTACTTTGTTTGTATATCTTTTTTTTTTTCTGACACTAACTAACACGGACACGAACACGCACATGCAGTGGGATTCGAAACCGCGTTTCTTAAAAGAATTTCGCTGTGTTCAAATGTATATACATTTAATAACGTTATGTTTTCTCGACCTTCCTGTTTCATCATTTCTTTACATGATTACAAACTATGTAAAAATATCTATTTTTATAAAAGTATCAGAACAATCTCTGAATCTAAACAATAAGACCGCAATACCAATTCAATGTTATTGGAATATAAATAGTACAAATATATGGAGTACTTCAGGGTGTCACAAGTGAAGGCCACGTCACTGCTACATTAACATTCACACGATGTTCCACATTGCGTTTGCGAGTACGCAGCTACCTTCGGAAAAGCTTTGAAAACTCATGTTATTAGTATTCTATTCTATACAGCGTATAAAGTTCTCTTTTGATATCTTATTTACTTCAGAATAGCTGAATGTTGAAAACTACGTCAAACTATTAACATTTATTCTGTTCTTTGGTAGGCTTTTTATGTTAGGAGCATAAACAAAATACCTCCTAGAATTAGAATTAATAAAATATGTATTATTCAAAAAGCAATGTCTCGGGGGGAATTTTAGTAGTAGGTTCTCTCTGTCTGCTCTACGATACGGGTAAAAACGTAAAGTTAAGTAATATTTTTTTATTTAAAAAACATTTGTTTGCAAGTGTTTAATTTCATAGACTTACCTTATACATTTCAAAAGTGCAATACGCAGTCTTGCAGCTGATATGGCGGGACGTGAAAAAAAGAGTGTTATGTCATTAAGTTCTGTAATTATATTTATTCTTTCTTAGTTTCACGTATTTTCAACAACTTCCTCTTACTTGACAAAAGAAATGAAAAAAATAAAAGAAAAATGAGATATAGTTATTCCCCTAAGTAGGAATAGAACCCACAACCATCACGTGTACATTCCGGCCTTGTCGCACTACAATACAAGCAGCTACTGTTATATAAAGTACTGAGAAAACAATAAGCAAGTTTTGTTGATAAAGTCACTGGAGCTTATTTGTGGTCCATTGATAGTGATGTATTCCGTCTTCTGCGGCCGTTTGTTATCGTTTGAGAGGTCTTTGTCTCGCGGACTGTATTGACTGCGAGGGAATATGACATTAAAAATATTTGTCGTTATTTTTCTTTTAGACCACATCAGCGCGCAGCGGGGCAGTGTGACATTACCATTCGGTAAATGTAGATATTTAACAATATTTATTTTTGCTCCTTTTAATTAAACAACACGGACAGCTTGAAAGTGGTTATGCAAGGAAATATTTATTTGTATATAATTTGCTTATATTTATTATTATTTATTTATTAACTGGGAAATTTATTTTGATAAATTAAGAATTTAAATACGAGAGGTTTGCATCAAAATCTTTCTATGATATACTTTTACTTTTTTTTATATAATATTGTGTGTTGAGTGTTGGTGCCGTTCTTTGTCTTAGGTACTAATATAATGAATATAATTTAAATGGAATCTTTCCTCGTGGTGGGAATGAAGTCCACACTCAACATGTATACAGTTACACGATGTCCCACTGTGCCGCGACAGCCGCTTGGACGGAGAGAGAAATATAACATAGTAATTTATCTATTTTCAAGTCATTTAACACAGTATCAATTAATATAAAATGCACAAACTGATTACAATTTATATCGACAATTTTTACATAAACCTCGTTAATGCGTGTTGTAAGTTTAAAATAAAACATTTTTATATAAGCTAAGTGAACGACGACGCTTAAAACGTCCTGTTTCATTGGAAGCTTCGAATGCGAAATGCAGCGAAAAGCGCTTTTAATATAAAGTAAGTGTAAATTGCAAAGCCGTAAGAGCTTTGAGTATAATAAATACAAAAGTAATTTATTTTTTCCTTAACTTATCCTGTATCACAGTCACTGTGACTGTAACGCGACGGGTTGTGGGTTCGATTTCCACTCAAGGAATGAAAATATTTTATATTTCCAATTTCTTTGCTCTGGTTTTGAGGTAAAAGGTTCCCTGTGCCTATCCTGCTGAGTGCGGGATACAGCGTGAAGGTAAAAAAAGAAAATCTCTCTAATATATCGGGTTAGGCAGGAAGGAGACAACGTAGTGATCACATCATGAGATATCTAAATTCAGCTCTTTACCACATTATATTTACTAGTGCCATATTTTAATATTTTTGAATGATATTCTACAATTGATGATTGAAATCGACGTCATAGCGTGTGCAGGCTGACACGTCTGATGCTTGAAATAATGGAAATTTTGTGAAATAATATAAAAAAATGTTGTAAAATTGTAAAATAATTACAAATCTCCTTAGTCTGGTTCAGTAGAAACGAAATTAACTGAAAACAACGAATATGGTAAAAAAAACACAAAGGATTATGAAACAATGCATAATTTATAAATCGTATTGCATACATTAAAACGAGAACGTTATCTCGTTCTCGTTCTTTAACTTATTCATATTCATAGTTCGTGGCCTTCACACAGATGGCGCGTCAGAGATATATTTTTATAAAAAATA
Organism: Dryas iulia moderata; assembly: GCA_019049465.1. NCBI lineage: Eukaryota > Metazoa > Arthropoda > Insecta > Lepidoptera > Nymphalidae > Dryas > Dryas iulia. The sequence goes on along the minus strand of CM032430.1, from coordinate 997,703 downwards.
TGACGACAATAAATATAAATGTAACAAAATACATACAGCTCAAGTTATTATGTTTAACAAATGTGTTTCGACATTCGTATTGTTTCGCAGTAACATATATCAGTCATCTAAACTAATTAAAGATAGATTCAAAAAGGTACAAAGTTCATTCAGAAAGTTAGTTCAAATCCTGTTTTTAATTTTTTTTAGCTTCACGCTGTATTCCACGCAGGGTAGGCACAGAGAATCTAGTGTTAAGACACTCTGCTACCCACTTTCCGCTGAATTCTTCAACGCCGCGCTTTGTCTCGTCTCTGTCTTCTTTCACCAGAGCTAAGAAAATGGAAATTAAATATACTCTTCGAATCGAATCCACAACCAATCGCGTTTGCAGTCATACCTATGTGCCCCTGCGCCACTGCCCACAACTGGTCTCCATTAATTATTTATGAAGATTTGATATTTATTTTTCAGTTTCACTTTCCCTTTTTCCGCGTAGCAGTTTAGTGAGAGGACATAATGGCTACGCGGGACAGCGTCTGACTGTAGACGCAACGAGTGTGAGCTAAATGACCACTCGTCAGAACGATAATATTTAAATTATTTTCATTTTTTGAGAATGTTAATATTTTAATTATTGTAATTCGTTGCTTGGCTCGGGATAATACAAAGAAAGATATATACAAAAAAAGTAAAACTATAAGAAAAACATGTATAAGACGAATTATGCGTAGTCTCTAAAATATAAAGAGAGGGGAGAACGGAAAGTGTTAACACACTCCGTCCTCCCTCTCTCTATTCTTTCTATGCTGTAAAGTAATAACAGTGGATGACACCTATGGCTAAATATATATAAAACTTAGCAGCATTATCAATATAACTTAAAGCGACAAACAACGCTAGAACGCAATTTAAAAATAGGATATTATAATAAAGCAGACTTTCAAATTACCAGTTACTGTCCAGTCCTTTACTACTGCCCTGAGACTAGACTGTACGTGGTAGAAGTGACGCGTGTTTTAATATAGTCTTAGTAGACAAAGGTTATATTTTATAAAGAGTTAGATTTCGCATTATACGTCTTCTAAAAATGTCTTTTTCAATTTCTGAAGTGTGTAAATAAATGTACAAATACTTTGAAATGTTAAAAGTGTTTTTTTATATATTTTGATATTGGGTGCAATATGTACATGCCGATATTTGTACGAAATTTCAATAACTTGATGTCTCTGAACGAAGCGGAAACTGAAGAACGGATTTATTTATTTACATACCCCAAAAGATGTAAAAGTTGTGTAAGAACACAACCAACTATTATACCTATATAACAACCGCGTCTCGTCGTCTTAATTCGTTCGTTCGTAATGATCTATATTTCAACATATTTTTTTATTTTTTTCATATTTTTAAAGTATTATTCACAATCATAAATATTTGAACTATATAATAACGGGACTAGAACCCGCGCCTCTTGATATCTGCTATGTCCAAGTTTTGATATGTTTTCAAAAAACATTTTAATACCTATATAGTGTAGCTTTTCTAAAACATGTTTCATTGCACTTCTGCTATTTCGCACATTCTGAGTCCGAGGTTATTACGTGAAACACGTCCGTATTACGCTCCTCATTAATTTCATAAACGTTGACAAGAAAAGCTCACCGCTTTTAAAACAGGGCTGGAGGGAGTTTAATTAAAAGTCAAGTAGGAATCCCCGCGGGAAGGCGGAGCCTGTAATATCTTTATCTTAGATACTATAATCTATTCAAAATGTTAATAGGGACGGTTGCAATTTGCTGGTCCACTTAGCGTGGAATATCTGAACACGTTGATTGTATTATATTATTATAATATTACTATATTTTAAGTTAATATTGAAAGAGTTCATTGCAGTACAGTGGGTTAGTGTCTGACTGTACACACGATTGGTTGTGGATTCGATTCCCATTCGGGGGATGCTGATGAATGATTTGAAATTTTTCCCGTTCTAATATTCAGGACAAACCACTAATTTAGTTCCACCATTCAATATATCTCGAGTTGTGGTGGAAAGTATCAGAGTGAGAACACACAACACTGAGAGCAGAGGGAGAACAGAGTATCTGGACAGATTCAGATTATGCTAGATTCTCTCTGTCTGTCTTGTCATCCAGGAAAAGTGTTAACCTGAAAAGACATAGTAATATATTATAAACAACAATACTTAAAACTAAAAACAAATAATAACAACTAAAATTGATCGCTTTACAATTCTACACTCTACTCTTGACTAAACTCGTTCCCAAACAGATCGAAGAGCAATGGGAGGGATTCAGACGGTTTTCAATGAGTCATTATGTAATCTTATCCTTTTTACATTTCGCGAGTTTCTTAAAGTATATTTTACAAGAATTTAAAATAGCGATATTGCTAATTGTAGGAATTAAACACAGGCGTTGGTTGTTGTAGCCGCGCCTCGGGAATGCAGTCGCACAACTAGTTGTCATTCTAGTTGCTTGCACTGCTACTTCTAAAGCACAGCGTGACATGTAAACTTCTTTCTAACTCCAGAATAAAATGAAAAAGAGAGAAACTATAACATTATTTAATTTTTTTTTTTTTTTTTTGAAAAAAAAAACTATTAATTAATTATATGAAGGAAATAGTTTGGATAACTTTTTACCTAAATTGTGCGAACGGAGGAGTATGAACATTGAGAAGAAGTGCAGAGAAGCAATATTTTGCGCATTTATGTATTGGAAATATATTCAAGAAAATAAATTCCACTTCCATAAAATGTGCTGAAACGAACATATTATTATTAACATCTCAAATTACTTTAATAAATTGATTATAGATATAGATGGAGTACTTAAAAGAGGATAAATGATTTAAAGCCACATAAGATCTTTTTTGACGTCTCTTTAATAATTATCTTATTTGTATTTTATTCATCGAAATCTATTCATTAGAAAAAAAACCTAATATGTACGCATTACTCGAAGGCGCGACACATTCTGCCTACACAGTCGTAAAGTTTTTATAGCTCATAAAAACTTGATTAAGTAACTTGTGAAAAAACAATATTTATGTAAAAAAACTTTATTCAACACAAGATATATTTGGAAAAATAATAAATACATACTTATCTTACCTCAAAGCAATTAGATTAAGCTTTGCAATAGTGTCACTCAACCCACAGACGCACAAACAACTCAGGCTGGATTTCAAATAGCTTAATCGATTTGGTAGAATACCCTTCTTTCTGCAGCCTCACATATTCCCGCATAGCAGGGAGAGTCAACTTCGTTTTTCGTTGTCCACTTTCCACCTGCGTTCAACATATTTTGTGTTAGATGATAGAACTCAATGCCGCGCTTTGTCTACTATACTTTTAGGCTTTGTATTTTTAGGCTTAGGTATTAGAGCGATAAAATGAAAATAAAGAAAATAATTTTAAATATTTTTCAAAATAAGAAAACAACCCAAAACATGTCTAGTTTAGGTACTTGTTGTTCTATATGTGCTATTATTATAATAACACTAGTGCCCCGCCCGCGTCTCGCCTGCGTAGAGTACACTACTATAGCTATTTCGTATCCTCGGCTGCCCCTTTTCTCGTTTAAATTAAAAACTTTACTTTTAAGCAAATTTAGTAATATAAGCGTTTATAATTTTATCAAATCATATATTTATTTCATCTACTATCACATCACTAAATTTATTGCCTCAGACCTAAGAAGAATGTCATTTTTCCTACTGACATCTCATTTACAAATCTATAATTAAAAGTTATATAAATATGAAATGTATGTATATTTATTTCTTGTTTCTTATTTCTATAATAATTTTGTAAATAAATGAGATTAGAAGGTTTTTAGCTTCTCTTGTGAATAGTTAACACAATGTCACTGCATCAGTTGTTTTATTTATCTGCGGAAACTGTATTTAAATACCAGGATTAAAACTATCCCATATATTGCTCTAGCCTCTAAGCTAATTCGCATCAAACAGTAGGTATCAGTATATAAAATAATTTACTTATGTTTTTTATTTTTTCCAAAAAAAACTACATCGAAAACTGGGATAAAAACTATCCCACAAGCACTTTTGAACTATAAGCTACTACCATGACAACATTCATTCATTTCCATGCAGTACTTCTTGCGTGATTGGCAATCTAATCGATAACGCACCCATTTTTTTTTTTAATTTTTCATGTCATCTACTCTATCTTTTATAAAATATACAGACTTAATCTAAATGAAATACGCATTTACATATTTTTTTTTCGATTTCTAGACTTAAAAGTTGTTAAAAAAATCTATTTTATTTTTATTGCTTGATAAGTTTATTGCATCGTAAAAATATAATTTATATTTTAACACTGCAGCTGAAATATTGTCGATGACTTGGCGTACAGATGACATAAAAAGTAAATATTTTCCATACTGAGTCCAGTAATATATTAATAAGTACCAAACATTATGAAATTCCAGGTGTGTTGGCTTTTATTCATAATCCACGTAAAAAACATTGACACTGATGCTGGTCTCAGAGTGTTGGGTGGCAGGGATGCCTTGCAAGACGAATTTCCTTTCGTTGTCCGCTTGGAGGTGCTTAGAGATCCAAATCCTGAGAAGAAAATTTACGATGAATTCTGTACAGGCGCTGCTATCGCTTCCACCTGGATCCTCACAGCTGCTCACTGTAACATGTATCAGGAACCTTATGCAAAACTATTTGCAAGATGCAACAGTTACTTTCCGAAATTCCAAGGACGACTAGTTGCTCTCCTTGAATTCCACATCCACCCTGCGTACAGTATTGATAATAGCGCTAATACCGATACCGATATAGGTTTGTTCCATTGTGAAAATTTATCACTTGCCTCTTATGCGAAAATCAGCGCAGTCGACTATAAATCGTTTGTTGGTCGTGAAGCAGTAATTCTTGGGTTCGGCTCCACTAACGCTTCGAAATTTGATAAGCCTTTACAAGTTTTAACAGGTATGTTTAAAAAGTGTACCGATGATGATGGAGAATATAAGCATTCATTATGCGTGGTTCCATCTTGCGGTGTACTTGCCACTATATGCGGGGGTGACTCCGGCGGGCCAGTGCTGCTGTCATCCAACGTTGTAGGCGTGAACTCCAAAGCCTCTGGTGACTGCCATGAAGATATTAGTTCATTTTTACCTGAACCGGGTACCTCTGCGAGTATAGTGGCGATGGTCAGCCCTTATATAAATTGGATACAGAAACAGATTTCAAATAAGTAACACGCTGTATAAATTATTTTTCATTATTTATCTGCAGTTTTGTGCTTATGTTTTAAATTAGTACAGATTATTATTCCACTAAATTAAAAATAAACTCTAATCCAATAAATCGTTTTATTACCATCATATTAAAACCGATATCCTGGGAAGTAAGAGTGTTTTGTGATTGTGTTTTGAGATTTTGTACGTTTCCTCTTAAAAATATCTTTTGGTGATTCACTTCACCAAACTAACAAATAAAAAACTGGTACAAATTTCTTTACAAAATTTGTTATGTAATTTAATATTTAGGTTATTGAAAAAGAAATGAGAGTTACATGAATGCCAAGTTCCAAGTTAAGAAATAAGGCTAAAAAAATGTATTAACAAAATAGATAAATTATAACTTATTTAACCTTTTCCCCATTCCATGAAAGAAAGCACATCTCACTTCTTCCTGTATCAAGAGATCGTCAGAAAAAATCAAGCCAAGATCTTTCTTCTTTCTTCACTTCCGAAATTGGGTAATTGTGTGTTGACTGGCGGAACTCACATATCGTATACTCATGAGAAAATAAAGTTTAATGAATATATTTCTAGCTGAACAGAATTGTAAGTATGTTCCAATAGTAAATTACCCATTACACCTCGCTACGAACACCGGAAAGCATAAACGAGCGATTTCCGCTATACTACCGACCAAAGCGCAGAATGTGGTGCTTACTTATAAATACTTACAAACGACGTAACCTGCGACTTTATATGTGTTTATATTGTATGTAGCTGTATAGCGTTTCTTGTGAAGCTAGGTGTTTGCACGGAATTCACTTACATTTCGGTTTGAAAATGGAATCATTTTGATAAAAAATCACACACGTATTATATGAATATTGTGATATTTGGCACTTGAGGCCAGTCGTGGCATAGTGGCACAAGCGTGTGACTTTAAACGATTGGTTGTGGTTCGATTCCCACTCGAGGAGTGGAAATATTGAATACTTCCATTTTCTTCGCTCTGGTGTCAAGGCAAAGCCCAGCAAAATTCCGTCACTTAACACGCAATGCCTCCAAATTTGGCAGAAAGTGGGGAACAGAGTGTTTTAACATTCATTAGAAGTAGTAATTAGTAACAAAAATATAAAATATGTTTTAAGTGTAAACATATACATATGTACAACCGTTAGAAGGGGCACTGAATCAAAAAATATAGCTTTTAGTTTCCAAAACAATATTAGCAAAACATTGAAATTTACCTAAAAAATAAAGGTCCACAATTTATTTTTATTATTTAAGATTAAATTTGCTTAATTTATAGGAATAAAACTACTACAGATAGTCAATATTCCTAATTTGTTAATGTGATAATTTGTTTACTATTTTTAATGTAGTAAATAAAATTGTCAAATTCAAATGATCATTTACTGTAGAACATACTCTTGCAACCTTTGAATCGTCGAATGAACCCCTGAAAGTTGTCGCTGGTTTGGAAAGCAGTTCTGCTGAGAAGAGAGAGACAGCTCTGCAAACAAACTCAACACTTGCTCTCTTCAAATATAAAAAATTATAAATTTATTAAATGATTATAATATATAATACAATGGTAGCTATCCTGCACTGAACTTGAATCGTATTACTTCCGTGCCTTTTTATTCTTTAAATATTGTTTTTATGTGACTATAAATTTCTCCAGTGGTAAGTCTAAAACAGGCTGTAAAATTTTATTACAGATGCATTATTTACTGAAAAGAACAGAACTATCGTAAAAGATTTATTTACTTTTTAAAGGCGATAGCTTGGCGGTACAAGTTTTCTTTCTCTCTGTTAATAGTAACAGACTATAGTAGTAACAGCTATGCTGAAAATAGTTTCAGCATAACATTGGATATGTTGTCGGAAAAATTAAGCATTTTAATATAAGTACGGCAAAAAAGACATTTTGCGGCCCGTTTTTAGGAATAAATATAGAATTTATATATTCAACACTGCCCTCTAGTAGCAATTCATAAGATATATGTTATGAAAATAGCTATAATAAACTTGACAGTAAAAGTAAAGCGGAATATATTAGTAACAGAATAATGTGTTAAATATTAAAAGAACACAAACTATATGAGTTCTGGCGACTTATAGTGATCTCAAAAATTAATTATAATATTAATATAAATAAGCAAGCCAAATAGGTTACTTTCGACAAAGATTACCCAAATTTTAATAAAACGCAAACATAATATATGTATAACTATGATGAATGATAGCTAATAATGTACTACTAATTACTACTGTACACTGCCGTATCATGCGAGTATACATACGAGTACGTGATCTGTCCCATTTTGTTTCGAAGGGTGTGGTATGTTATGTTGACTGTAGAGGCCAGTCGTGGTGAAGAGGCACAAAGCGTGACTGTAAACGCGACTGGTTGTGGGGTTGATTCCGAACTTGAGGTATGAAAATATCTAATACTTCCTCTTCTTAGCTATGGTGCCGAGGTAAGGCGCGCCATTGAGTTCCGCTACTTAACACGCAATGCCTCCAGAATTCAGCGGAAATGGTATCTTATCATTAGCCTCCCTCTGTCTAACCTGCTGCATGCAGGATATAGCGTGGTTCTAGTGTTGAATGAATATTGGATACAGTCAGGTCGGAATTCATAGCAAGTGGCGGGGCGGGACCAGTCTATCCTTTCCTAATTACATCTACGTTGAATAGTTACAGTTGCTACGTTGAATAACAAGAAGACAGACAGGACAGCCAGTGCTTTTACGCAAGCGAGTTCTGGATGATTCGAACAAAAAGTTTATGATACTTTTTTTTTTTAATTATTCTGATAACTGACAGCAGTTTCTAAAAGTATATTTATAATTGTGAAAGATTAGCTTCTGATAGCTTTTTATATAACTTAAAAATAATGATTACTATTATCTCCAGTCTTGAGGACATACGATTAACATTATTTAAAACATATATTCCAGTAAAGAAGCAGATAACAGTTATAGTACGTGAAGTAACTTTAGTTTTTTTAAGTGTTTAGCAATTAGTGACTAATTGCAATTGTGCGTGTTGAGTAACGATACCTTCGATCTATTTGTTCTTTGCCTTATCACGATTTGTTAATTTTTTTTACCTGAAATTGTAATAGCCACCAACTTGTTACTATAAGGGGCACACGTTGCCACCGTGCCACAAGTAATAAAACTTACAATAGGTAGTACATATTTGTTAGTAGGTGCGTTTCATAATGTGCGGTCAGTTCACCGGACACTGCTATATGCGACTCATTAATTATGTTGTTTCACATGCTCGTTTCATTTCACCGAAATTCACCAATGATTATTATAACGGGGGATGTACTATTAAAAAATAGTTATATAAGGTCTAGTTTTTATATGAATTATAATCAGTATTGTTTTTTGCATCTTTTTCCAGCATGGAAGGTTAGTGAGAGTATCTGTTGTTAGCATTACAGGGTAGTCAGAGTGCCAAAACACTCTTTTCTCTGCTCTCCGTGTACATTGGGATGGGAACAACATGTCTTAAGCATCGGCACTCAAGTCTGCGTGCTGTGTTGTTGCGCAAGACGGCGAATTTAAAATGAAATAAAATCATTCCCTAGAATAAGAATCGAACTCGTAACTAATACTGTAATTGTCTTTAAATTTATAGCACATTAAAAGATAACTGGTGAATTCAATGTCGGAAGCCTGAATACAACTCCGCGTGGGACATTATCCATGTCGTAAAGCTTTACAAAAGCTGTCTTAATACACAGAAATTTCAACAGATAGAATTAACTTACGGGACTCATTTTGTACGTCGGCTTTACATTTAGTAGATAAATATTATATAGAGATTGCAGCATCACGCAGGTTTTGACATTATAACCTTCAAATATACCTTCAAATATCTTAATCTAATATTTGACATATGTTATTTTTGTATTGTAAAATAACGTTTTTTTTCATAAAGACATGTATAAAGCTATAGTAGTCTGGTAGTTGGGGGTCTGACTGTTTACAATGTTTGGGTTCGATCCCATCTCGGGGAAAAGGTCGCGTCTACATTATATTTTACATTTCACAGCTGTAGTAAGATAAAGCGCGACATTGAGTTCGGTCGCAAGAAGCCATGTCTCAGATTTAAGCAAAAAATAAAAATGGCCTTTCTCTTTCTATTCTGCTATGCGAGGAAAAACATACAGTTATTTTCAGTTTTCATAATAAAAAAAAATACATAATCATTTTTGCAAGTAAACACAATTATGAAAGTTTATCTTTAAAAACAAAATTAGATTATATTAAGGACAGGTAATATAAAAATTATGAAACTTGAAGTATAAGAGGAAGAAGGAGGACCAAATAGCGATACATTTTATTTAAACGCGAAGGGCCGCGCCGCGGCGATACGAAGTTTTTTTTATAGGATGTTACAAGTCATTAAAAGTAACGAAAATACTTGTTTTTAAAAGAAAGGATATTAAAAAATATACAAAAATGTATATTTTTCATTGCAGCTTCATGCTTGTTCCGATCAGGGTAGTCAAAGAGAATGTATTATCGTTACTCCGTTTTTCACTTTCTAGGCACTGTGTGTTGAGTGGCGGAATTCAATGCTTTGTCTTAGGTACCAGAGTGGAATTGAAAATATTTTTAAATATAATCATTCCCTGAGAGGGAACCTAACCGACTACCATCGCTTTTACAGTCAGACGTTGTCTCTCTGCACCACGATGGCCACAACTCCTACAAGCAGATTCAAATTCATTAAACACATTCTGCGAGGCAGACACGATTATACCGTAATTAACTGTACATACCACTTGTTAGCGTTCAGTATAAAAAATACTTATTGTTTTAAGCTAATATGTTGTTATTTAATTAGCCGCAGTCGTTTAAGTGACGACGGCACAGCTCCGGCATTGCTGCTTACTCTGTGACGGACAGGCGTCGTTAGCGTCAGCCAGACCGGTGACAGCGGGAGGGAGCTCCACTGTACTGCTACGATTGTATTCTATATATTTTATTTACTAATCACTAAATCACAAATAATATATTGTATGTGAATTTATTATGTACGGTGGCAGAGGAGGATCCAAAAAAACAATACAAGTTGGGGCAACTTGAGGGGAACTTGTGAGGAAATAAAAACCAATAACTGATACCAGCGCAGTGTGGGCACGTAACAAGTTGATGTCAGAATCAAATATTGTTGTATAACTTTTTACCGATCAGTCTCCTTCGTATATTCTATACAACACGATATTAGCGACGTAATTAAATGAAAATAAATAAAATTAACTAAATGCAGCAACACTATATAATGACAATACTGCAAAAGTAGTTTTGTAAATGTAAAAGTTTTAATCAAAATGCTGTAAAACTTGAGACTGACATCAGGAATAACTTTTAATGGAGAAAGGCAGATAAAAGGTGTCTCATTTAGCTCAGCGTCCACTTGCAGCGCTTTTGCTTTGCTAGCAGAACTCCGTAATGCCCTTGTTGATTTAAATGTATTTTTAACAACGACAACAAAAAGAAGTGATTTTTAGGAAAGTTCAAATGTCGCGGATACTTGTACTAAATACATTATAAATTAATAAACATTGATTTAAAAAAGTTTGTACATTTCCGTATCTTGGTTTCTCGAGTATATTGAATGATCATTATAATCACTCCGTTCTCTATTTCTCAATCTATTAGAGTCAGTAGGTGCTGGTCAGGTAACTCAGACAATAAGAGTGCTTAAAACCTACAAAACTTTCCAGTTTTTTTTAAAAGATTAGGATTTTTCTTTTAAGGCGTATGCCAAATACATATGGATATGTCCGTAAATGCAGCTTTAACTCTAAAATTTAAATAAAAAACATATATTTACATGTAGTTTTCGTAAGATCGCAGACAATGCTAAACAGCTAATGTATATTCCAGTGGCATTACCAAAGTAAATAAATTACTCGGAGACAAAGACTTCACTTACAAGTATAACGAATAGCTTCAGTCGCCGCTTCGACGACGAGGAGAGCTACGAACTGCGGGCAGCGAGCTACGGGCTATGGGATACCAAGAAAATATCGTTGAATACGTTTATAAGTTAAAAGATCTCTCTACGCTTTATTAAAGCTATACAAAAGGAATCTGTTATGATGAAACAAAAAAGACACATTTATGAGCTTGTGTTGTTCTTTAGCGGGAAGTACATTAAGTACTTCTTTTCTTATCTTTTACTTTTGTCGACTTTGTTGAGAACTCTGTGTCTGTAATGAAATTGTGCAAGGATGTAACGTCGAAAAATTTAAAGACGTAAATAATCTAACTAAATTATAAAGACAATTGTTCTTTGAATGAAAACATCATTCTAGTTATATATTTTTATATTTTAGTAGAAGAGAATTCTTGTAATGTCACTGTCTGGGTTCACCGACTGGGTCACCGACTCGCTTGTTATATGTTTGACGATCTTACTATTATAATGTTATTACAATATTTTTCAACAATATTAAATACTTCCTTTTACGTAAATATGTCAATATGTTGAAAAAATAGCACTTACATTTACTTATTTTAAGTTACTTATTTTAAGATAATTTCATTTTATTAAAATCTTTTGTTTGTGCGATTTTTATATATTTTGAAATGGAACTTTTAACCGGAGTAACTGCGTATATTATTAGTATGCGAAAATACGAACACTTTACGGTAGTCCGTTATGTTTTGTGTTACAGAACTCAACACTGTTATTGCAGACATTAAACTAAACAAATAAATAGAAAGGCAATTCCAATACAAATGCATAGAATAAAATTTTCCGTCAACGTCCATCACAGCAGATGGTACTACCCACTTTGCTAATGTACTAAAATATAATAGTAACCTATATAACATTTCTATTCCAAAAATTATTTTTTCTGTTAACCCCAAGACAATACAACCATTTCGTTCCATATAACAATCAACAATCCACGCGTGAAATTAAATAGCGTTTATTTTGTCACGAATATCAAATACAAATTGTTGAGTAAAGTTATGACGCGTCCATACATCACGCCGCGACGCCCTCTCGCGCCGGCTCCTGAATACCACTCGTGTAAACTTATAAATCTATATAACGCTGCTTGAATAATTGCTCGTATTTATGTGTGTTGTGCAGTAAGGAAGAAAGAACTGGGGCCAGGAGGCGCTGTGTGAAAGCGTAGCCACTTTATACGACTTTATAAGAAACTTTATAAGACACTTTACACGACACTTTATAAGAAATGAAGTGCCTTAATAGAAATAAGATTTTTTAGATCATATATTATAACTATGTCCAAATATGAAAAAGGCCTAGGGGAGTCAATGAAAGCAGACAGAGAATCCTTTCATAACGGTGTTGTAGTGTATGGCCGTCTACAAATGATATACGCACGACCTAAACGGAACAGGAATACCACTGGCTCACCACTACACCAGTACCGCAGCAGCGCAGGCGCACGTCCACCGTCCACGACGTCTGTCACAAGACTGACACTTTTCCAAACTACTCAATAATGGTGTACATGAGACAATGCTACATATCTATTTAATAGATACAAACACTACATCCCTTCCTTTTTATATATTTTTATTTATTGTAAATATACAGAATTTATAATTATCAATTAATATACCTATTATATTATTTCTCGCTCATAATATTTATTTGAAGTATTTATTTTTCTTTTATATCATCTTAATTTAAATCATTCCCTTCTTCCACTGTCTTCCATTGTCTTTCCACCCGCTTTAAATAAATCACATTTCTTCTCAATCCTTGTCCTTAATCACCACATGTGTTGTGACATCAAGCATACTTATAAGTTCCTAGTTTTATCAATTTCCTTAACCCATACCTTCTCCTTTTCTTCAAACTCCACATGTTTTCCTTCTCTCTTTTTGTCCCTATATTCGTTTCCTTTTCTTTTTGCCGATTTTTTTTTTAATTCTTATTTCACCGTTATTCTCTGAGGGATTCATCTCTCTTGTCATCGATATTTTATTCCTGTTCATTGCTCTAAAATAAAGTTCAGACGGAGTTGTAACAGAATGAGGAATGTAGTTGTACATTATCAGATATCCATATATTGCTAGTTTCATATTCTTTTCCTCTTTTACTTATCTGTAACCTCTTCAATGTGTCCCCGTTTTGACGCTCCTCCATTCATTTGGCCAATATGGCACAGTATTGAAGAGTATAGTATTGAAAGTTTTACCAAAATCGCCAACCTCGTTGCTGACAGCTATAGTGGATTGTAAGTAAGTAGGCTAGCCTAGTAAAAATTTCTTCCATTTTTTTTTTTTTATAATATGTGCACTCATTATGGTTTTTGTAATTTTAATTTCTTTATAGCAATTATAACAGTCAATAGTAACAAAATATAATCAGTACATAATAATGCCTCAATAAATAGATTTATTCAATATCTGTCCACGGTTCAGAAGGAGTTCACTGCGTTTTATAGGAGCTTGCAAATGATTCCTTTTAAAATAATTATTTTCTTTTAAAAGTATATTTTCATATTTATAAAATTATCTTAATATGCTTGTACTGCTTTACATATTCACATTGATACACACTCATAAAGTTACAAATTCCATTTCTTACAGTATTAAGTTCCAAACCCCTTTCTGGAGTCGATTATTATTCGATCTTCTAATCTAAGCCAGTATCTCCCAATATTAGCTTTTCCTCTTAGTTTCTGTCTCAGTATTTCTTTAAGAGTCTTTGTTATGGCAGCCAAATTAAGGATCCATTTATTTATTTATGTAGCTTGCTAATCCTAGAAACTTTGCAACTCATCTAATGTTTTTGGTACTCTAAGTTCAGATAAATATTTGCAGAGTGATTTTGCTCATTCAGGTCATAAATTCTATTCATATCTTAATTTTCATTCATATTCAAAATAGTTAATTATCTGCGTTTTGTAAATTCATTAAATTTGATTTAATAACACATAGCTTGCCTTCACTTCTTATAGTAAGACCTGCCTCTTTCTCATTGATTCCCCAAATATATCGACAATAGAATTTGTAACCTTTCCCACTTTATGAGCATTTTCCGACATTTTTTTTTTTTTTGAAAGCTCAGGACACATAACTCCGAATATAAATAGTTTTTTATCTGTATAAACCACTTGTTGTTATAATTGTAGTTAAATATCTCAAATTAGGATAAAGCTCTATTTGATAGAAAGCAAAATATAAATAATATATCAATCTTCGAGAAATATTGTGTTTTATAATTTTAGGTAACAAATTTTCCATGCAAGGTAGGCGGTGATTTACACGTGGAATAGCTGCGCTTGTATAACGCATAGCAATGCATAATGGGATACCCATAGTGATGGTTCGTGTACGTCTTCTATCTTTTATTTTTTTTTTTTTTAGTTATTTATTCTTCGGTATTGGTATTCTTCTATATGATTGTATAACTGATTTTATTCAGTCTGATTTTAATAGGCTTCTGATTGTAATAGGCTTCGTACGAAATTCTATTTAAATTTAAGTATATTTATTCCCATTTTTAAATTGTTTATATTTACACCCAAATTCAATACCTCTAACTGTGTATTGCTATATGTTTTCCTAGTATATTTCGTGATTTATATGTCCTAGGTAATGTATTTTTATAGTATTGCATTTCTCCTTTTCGTTTATTTTTATTATTGCTTCAAATGACTTCTTTATTACTCTATATTAACGATAGCGTTTTATTTCCATATACGAGTAATATTTAATTGATTTTTCCTTCTTCATTGTAGCCAATTGCTTTGTTTTTCTTTAGATATTCTTAAGGTCTGTCAGTTAATAAGTTTATCTTGCATAAAGAGTTGGTTATCATTTTTAAATATAGTCCCCCTATTTTACATTTGATTGTTGCATCGTCAGTCATATATATTAAACTTATTAATTTTTAAGACAATTTAGTGTATTTCTCTCTGTTGTCGCTTATAGTAATTTTTTGCTTATATGTATCTTCCTAATAAATAACAACTTTTAAATTATTAGCAATTGTAATACCTTTATCCAATTTTATTTCATCGCCCATCTTCAAAGTTTTTTCTAATCTTTGACTGATATTTCCAATAATTTTATTAATTATATGTTCCTCACATTGTTTCTCGTATTTACGTTTTCCAGCTTAACTTTTCCTAAGTTTATGAAGAATTTTCCAAAACTTTTCCCTTCTCATATCATGAGGTTGAATAATTGCCTCCTACAAGTCCTGTTTTGTTCCAGGTGGAAGTCATTGTTTAATATAAAAATAGCGACCTCAAAACATCAGGATAATCTATTGATACTCTACTTGCTCTCGTTATATTATATAACATTTCTTGAACGCAGTCCAACCAAGGACGCAGTGTAGCTTCTTAATAAGCCTAGCAATATCAGCGACTTCTAAATATATTTGTAGATACCGATTCACACTAGTGTACCATCACCTTCCAGGTCTAATTTTCCTGGTGGAGGCAGCTGACTCGCCATAGCCTTAAATAGTTTGTGATGATAAGAATTCTATAGAACTCCAATAGAAGCCAGACGAATAATTCCAATTTAAAGAAATCCCACACTTCCCATTTAATGGAAGTTCGTCGAATAATTCCAATTTAATGGAATACCATAATTCCAATTTCATGGAATTCCACACTTCCAATTTAATGGAAGTTCGTCGTATAATTCCAATTTAATGAAATACCATAATTCCAATTTAATGGAATACCATAATTCCAATTTAATGGAATACCATAATTCCAATTTAATGGAATTCCACACTTCCAATTTAATGGAAGTCTGGCGAATAATTCCAATTCAATGGAATTCCGATAAGTAATTCCAATTTAATGGAATTCCGATGAGTAATTCCTATTTAATGGAATTCCGATGAGTTATTCCAATTTAATGGAATTCCGATGAGTAATTCCAATTTAATGGAAAAGATAGAACTTCAAATTAAATAAAAGTATACAAACTGTGTCCAAACCTATTACTTGATATAAATAATGTAATTTAATAAACTTTATTACGTATTTAATACTTCATATGAATACTTACTTAATTTTAATTATGCCCTATGATTCCAACAGAACCAAATTCAAGTTTATAAACATTTTAATATAAAAGATTAAAATATCTGTAATATGAGTCATATAATATGTTTGTTTTATAATATGTTTTTTTTATTTTTAATATGTTTGTTTTACGTTTTATTATCTATACTATAATAAATCTTTTTAAATAAAATTTCAATTTATTAACATTAGTAGGATGGAGAAAGTAAATATAATAATTAGTAGAATGGGACATGTAAAAGTAATGTATATTAATAAATCAAATTGGAGCGTCCGTCTGCAATATCAAAATAACCGCTTTTCACCAAACATATGTATACACAATAGGTACATCCACCACAGTTTTACTGGCAGACAACTGATGTAACAAGGAGCAACCCAGGCTATTTGTATTTTAGAATTATACATTTTATAATTCCACGCGGACGAAGTTGTAAGCACTGCTAGTCTTAATATATATAAATTACGTGTCACGTTGGTTGTCCGCGATTGACGCTTAAACTACTTAACCAATTTTAGTGAAATTTTGTAGGTATCTATTGTTTGGTCCAACTTAAAAGATAGGATACTTTTTATCCCATAATATTTTAATATTATAATTATAATTTTCTTTAAAAATCTTAATCGTGCGAATGAGACGAATATTGTGATAATTTAACATATTGTCAAAACTTTGACATAGTGACATTCAGTTATACACTTAGTGTACGTCTCGTAGTTATATCATAAAGTTGACGACATCACGATAATATGAAAAGGTCGCATATTAGTACATTACTAATTGTCACCTGGCCAGACCATGACGTTGGATGATCAATGATAAGTTATAAGTTGTCGTTTAACGATATGGATCATCCATTTGTGTGACGACGTCATGAAATCATCGATCTTATTTGACCAAATCGAAAAACAATTATTTAACCAACCAAAGAAAGGTCCACTAGTTATACATAAAAATGAATTACAATTAGACACACATAATGGTGAAGTAAATAAACGTAATATCAAATATTACATAAAATGATATTATGTATACATATCCTGTAACCAGCGTTCTAAACCATATTGCAATACAAATCATATGTTTTTTTTTGAAATAGGGAACTGTTGAACAATACAAGTCTATGTTATATTAACATTTATAAAATATTACAATTTTAATAATTTTGTATTAATATTTAATAAGTTAGTTCTTCGCTAACTTTACTACAGGCAAATCAAATAATCTCTTATTTCCAACCAATAATACTGTATATTTTTTAAATAAAGAATTGTTGGACAATTCTATGTTACATTAAGATACATAAAAGATTAAATTCAAATTCAAATTCAAAATATCTTTATTCAAATAGACTTTTGAAAGCACTTTTGAATCGGCAAATATACATAAAGCTACCACCGACTCGGAAGGCAGTTCTGCTGAGAAGAGCCGGCCAGAAACTCAACAGTTGCTCTTTTCAAATATATAAATTACAATTTTATTATTTGATACAATGGTAGCTAACCGGCATTGGATTTATTCAGATTAATCCCACGCATTTTTATCCTTTAAATACTCTTCTACAGAGCCATAAGCTTTACTTATTAAAGTATTTTTTACAAAGATTTTGAATTTCTCTAGTGGTAAATCTAAAACAAGCTGTGGAATTTTATTATATATGCGTATACTCCGACCCATAAAAGATTTATTTACCTTTTGGAGACGATAACGTGGCGTTACAAGTTTATTTTTATTTCTTGTTCCTATAGTATGTATGTCACTGTTTTTAGCAAAGCACAGAACATGTTGTCGGATAAATAAAATATTATAGTATATATACTGTGAGGCGACTGTAAGTATACCTATCTCTTTAAAAACATCTCGCAAAGAATCTCTGGCTCTTATATTATAAATGGATCTTACGGCTTTTTGAAGAATAAATATTGAATTAATTTCTGCAGCACTTCCCCTTAAAACTTTAATATAGTGTATTTTTGTATTATTGTTAATATCATTTAATAAGTAAGTTAGATCTACGATAACTTTACTAAATGCAAACCAAATCAAATACCGTCTTGTTTGCGATCTTTGTACTCGTATATAGTTATATAACCTAGCTGACATTAATAATAATTATAATAAAAAGTACGTAGGGTTACATTTTCTGATTACATTTAATAATATATTTATTTCTTGTTTATTGTAATAAGAAGTAAGATATAATTAGATATTTTTCATTATCTCTAATCATTTTATTAACTTCTACCCTCCTTTCTTTTTTTTTAATAATTACTTTTTTTACCTTTATCCTCGTCGCCATTTGTAGTGTATGGCCGTCTACAAATGATATACGCACGACCTAAACGGAAGAGGAATACCACTGGCTCACCACTACACCAGTACCGCAGCAGCGCAGGCGCACGTCCACCGTCCACGACGTCTGTCACAAGACTGCCACTTTTCCCCACTACTCAATACTGGTGTACATGAGACAATGCTACATATCTATTTAATAGATACAAACACTACAGCAACAAAGACAGAGAGAATTTTAAACCCCGTACTAATTACCTACCTCAAGAAAATTGAACCCATTCCGCGATCCCGGCCTACACTAGAAAAACTTATTATATATATTTCGAGCACGTCCATTATACGATAGTCAAAATTTAAACAAAACCTATCATGATATTAGAGTGGAGTGGAGTATGTCGATAGCAGAAGCAATAAGCTATTTCCCGATATATTCCGGAAGCACCAATAAAGCCGTAAACGCGGCGGATGTCGGGGATTACCCGCCGCCGTATGTCACGGTACCTTCCACAGCATACTCAGCTTTACGCCGGCATTGAACGCGTGTACTCACGCATAGTTGGGCTTATTGATTTGTACGCCCTGAGGATAATACTGTGAGGAACATTTTATTTCATATGTATTTTTTGTCACAATAAGACAAAGTGAGTCCTGGTCTATGATAATGTAAACTTGCGTGGGGTAGAGTGGAAAACATAACATTTTTTCACTTTCCGTTTCGATATGTTAAGAAATACTCTCTTCCCTACACTCCTCAAGGAAAGAAGGAAATAGCACTTTAATAATGTTTAAAAGTATACACAAGTTATAAGTTTTAGTTTTTACGCTCAATAATTTCGGTTGTGCGTTATTTATTAATCAGTTAAACACAAGACTTTTGATACTAATATCATGAAAAATTGTATTGTACAATCCTACCATAATACCACCATCATAATATATGGATATTGGTAGGTATTGTCTTATATTCCGATTTCGTTTTACATCCCAAAATTTCAGTGTTCCTTAAATGTTACCGGTATGTAACTAGATGCAAGTGAATAATATTCAATCGCCGTTACATTTCATGTAATAGACTGCAACTTACGCACTCTAATGTCCCTTGCATCAGCTATGTATCCTTTCAGGATATACGAGGTAAAGGCAATAATTCCCTCTGATCGTAGCTACACGCTAAATACTATATACCTGAATCAATAGGAATGCGTAATGTACAGGCGGATGTATCGCTTATCGCATCGTACTCATCAGAGCGCAATCACAGCGTCACTTGTAGCAGCGCTCCAGGTTTTCATTGTATGAATAAATGTAGTTTTGGATTTTATTTTTATAAACAAAATCTGTGGAAATCAAGTAAAATGCTTTTACTGCGAGAGTGCGGAATGCAGTTATTTAAACAATGTTACTCGCGTATAATATGGAAGAATAAATTTAGATATATAGTAATTTAGATATTTACTTTTTTTTTTTAGCTTCACGCTGTATCCTGTATACAGCAGGGTAGACCGAGGGAACCTAGTGTGAAGACACCCGTTCTCCACTTTCCGCCAAATTCGGAGGCATTGCGTGTTAAGTGGCGGAACTTAACGCCGCGCTTTACCTCGGCACAGGTCTATTGTCAGAATTTGACAAATATTATATTTTTTGTCGACACCAGTTCACGATTTCAATACGAACCTCGTAATAGATGCCATCGTGCGTAGTGATAACGACTGACTGTAAACGTGACTGGTTATCGCTTCAATTTCCATTGGAAGGAGAGATTATATATAAATTATTTTAATTTCTACGTTCTAGAATGTAGGCAAAGCGAGATGATAAGTTCCTCCACTCACCACGCAATGTCTCGCTTTTAGACGGAAATAGACAACATACTTTCTTGACACTAAATTCTCTCCAACTAGTATTATTTGATTAAAGATCTGTATAAATGTTTACATGTTTAAAAAAATTTAAAAAAATACGTATTTTGCTATGATTAATAATATGAATACATAAACTTAAAAAATATTGAATCGGTCTACAATTATCCTGTTTAAGCATCCCACACTCTGCCACGAGTAACTTTTTGCAAGACGTATTTCGTTAGTACACAGTGATCGAATAGATTTATTTCGTAAACAAGGAATTATCACAACTAAAGGCTTTCGAAGGCTTTTGTGCTTTCATTCTGAAATAAGTTTATTGAAATCCGCTTACAAATTATTTTTCAAAATCGTGAGCGGAATTGTTTCTACGTTATTTTTATTATTCACATTGTTTATTATGTACGAGAACAACAGCGGGGGATCTGTCTGTTTGTTTTAACTTTACATTTTTGTTGTATATGTTTTAAAAATGTTACTTTTATAAACGCATTTGTATGAATTTCCTATACCTCATAGATTGCTCGTGATCTAATGATGTATAAAAATAAAAACAACAATTACAAAAGCAAATCTAAGTACTAAGGATATCTGTCAGGTTGACTTTATATTCATTTTGATGCACGAATAAGAAATAAATAAAGTAATTACAAGTAAATACAAATATGATAATTCAATGAGTGTTCCGAATGAGGATCAAAACTCATTTGATCCTCATTCGGGTATCATTATACTTTTATTTTCCCCTTTTGGTATGATAAAGCGCGTTGTAAAGTTCCTTCACTTAACGCGTCAACAAATCGTAAAAGTGATAGAAATACATATATGTACATATATAGGTATAATTTTATTATTACATTCTCAGTCCAGTATCCTGCTATAATATTGTATAGAAGGTCCTTCCGACCTTATTTACGAGAGATTGAGTACACTAAATCCCCTTAAAGCTCATTGGCCTGAAATTGATCATTACATTTCTATCACTGAAAACTGTTTTGGCTGAATGTTCATTTTAAGGTATACACGTCAAAAAATGTTGTCAATATATATGTTTATATATTACTTGTATTTTTTTATTTTATTTTTTGTCAAATTTCGTCAAAATGGAGGAAGTAGATATACAAATATGACAAATTTCTAAAATTCGTTTTTGGCCTAAATTGAGACATTACTTGTTGAGTAAGTCAACTTAACGCCGCGCTTTGTACCAGAGCAGAGAAATTAAACTCACATAGAACCATTTACCATTGTAGGATTCGAACACTCAACCATTGTACTTATAGTCAGACGCCATCCCACTTCGTCATGACGATATCTTTATTATATATTATAATATATTTTTATTTATTAGGCCTTTTAAAATCTTCGAAACATAACTTTACCCTTTCAAAATATTAAAGAAAAATAATACAAGTCGTGATTTAACAAGACCTACTCCAATCAGCGATAAATCTACTTCTAATTAAATTAATTGGCTTTTGATTGAGCCCCGAATTTGATATTCAATCTGTTTAGTTTTACTTAACAAAATATTTAATATTTATTTTCATTTTAGTTTGCCCTTGAAACGTAATTGGATACATTTTCTCATAACAACAGCGTATCTGCATTACCGGAAGAGTCATACAATATGAGATTATATAAGGACATACTTCATTCAATTGGTAAATATGAAATAAATATATTTTTATTCTTATTGATTTATCTAATTGATATATAAATAACAAAATAGTAAATGAGCATAAGCTTGTTAGAATTAAACACAATTTTCACTGTATCAAAGATTCGAGGCAGATAGATTACTAAGTTGAAAATAAAAAACTTGAGGACTCGAAAAGCATGTAGAAATTGATGACAGTGGAGGAGGCGGAAGAACTACGCAGCGACCGTAGCGTTCTGGCACTCGCTACTACTCGCTAAATATAAACCGTGAAGGTAAAATAAATACCCTACACACCGTTCATCAATTTCCGGTTGAATCTGGTACATTGCGTGTTAAGTGACGGAACTCAACGTAGCTATTTGTTTTGTCACTATAGAGGAGAAATGAAAATAATATAACAAAGTCATTCCTCCGGATGAGAATCGAAACCGCATGTACGTTAAATTTATTGTGCAACTCAATAAAGTTATTACATTATTATTATTAAGTTATTTACAGTCAGATGCGGCGGACACACTGTACCACGGTAGCTTCGACGAATCAACTGTTGTCAATTACATAAAAGCCATTATTGGCTTTTCTTTAAGCTAGGAAAGCGGATGAACAAGTAAGATATATTGGCAAATGAATCTACAAGCAATTTAATCATATTTTATGATATAAAACGCATGGTTTAGTGGTCAGATCACTTAGACAGTTTCCATGACGCGGGTTTTATTCAATTTTTATTTATTTTTCTAAACATGTTTTTTAAATAGTCCGTAGCGGCTCATTAAGCGCAATATGATTTCATATGAACGAAAACAAAGTATTAACTTTCTTTTTTAGACTATAAATGAAACACTTGTATTCCGTGTCGTTGTAAAAATAGTATCATAACGTTTATATTTACAAGGCAAACTGTACGTCGTACGTATGTACTTACGTTATATATACAAATAATTACACAAAAGCCGTTATTAGACGTCCCGCGACGTCGCTCGCGACCGACACTCAACCACACGACGACCGCAGTACGCCGGCTTCAGAGAAACAGCGACAAGCGGCTTACTGAAATATATGAATTAAAACAAATAGTTCGCTTTTTGAGGTTAGTATGGCAGTGAGACAGTGTTTGACTGTACACGGCGATGACGATGGTTGTGGATTCGAAACCCATATAATTCATTAGTAAATAATTTTATTATAGCTGTATCTGTATCAAGCTGTCGCTATAATAAAATAACTTACTAATAATTGTATCGGCTGACAGATTAATGCCACGCGAGTGCCCACGCACAACTGTAGTGTTCGAAACATCGGGTTTCTAAAATATGTTTTTGAATACTAATAATATACGCGATTGTTCCGGATAAAATGATTTTGTTCCAAAACGTAAATAGATCGTGTTAAAAAATATCTTGCTGCTAAGACACGGCGCGCGTTTCAACACTTTTTTTTTTGCAATTTAATTTGTACCACTACGGAAATAAGGTACAGTACCTTTTTTTTAAATAATCTTTTTTTATATATAAATTCCTTTTTTCATTAACAATAAAACTAAGCTTAAAACTAAGTTTATAAAATATACCATAAGAGAGTCCAGTTTTCTTTCAATATTAATCCAATATCTGCGTTTCAACGCTTAACATATATTTTCCCAAAATCAGGGAGAAAATGGAGAGCTGAATGTCTTGACTTTTAACCATTATAAGTAAGTATTTATTGTACTGTATGGGTGATGAGAAAGGTTAAAAAAAGTTTCATTTTTATAATGAGTCATAGAAAAAGTATTTCTTTTTCTATCGCTGTAGTTCATTTGATAGCTTAAGTAAATCTCATAGATTTATGATATAACAATGTAAAAGCTCTTAAAGACATTGTCAGGCTAAAAATTGAGTAGCATTTAGGTAAAAACAAAAGTCAATACAGACAAAGTTTAGTTTTACTTTAATATATAAATTATTTTTATAACTTTTAATACTTAAATAAAGTCAGACAGTTCAATCAACTCGCCGAACGGAAGTAACTAAATTTGAACCGGAAATTGTTATTTGGACGCGAGATTCACCAGGGAACGTTTTAGCTGTACTTATATGAGAGTGTTAGGCTGAAAGATATTTAAATACAACATAATTCATCCTTTTTACACATCTCTAGGTAAAGAATTAAAAAAAAATTGTGTGTATAGTGGCGGAGCTCAACACTGCACTTTGTGTTCGCAGGGCAGTGTAACAAGACTAGTTAAATTAATATTATTTGAATTAAGCTTGCGCGAGCTTTCAACTTGCATTTCGTAGCGGCGTAGACTTGTAGATCTGGCGTAAAGCTCGTTTGGAAATATTATTTCTATAAAGTTTACTATTTACTTATTTTATGTTTTTTATTGTATATGCTTGTCTGATTTGTTTCAGAGAAAGAGTCTTCATACTCTGCCTTCTGATCGAAATCGAGTTTTTACATGTTGAGTAGGGAAATTCAAAACCGCGCTTTGTCTTACGTATACCAGAACGGAGCAACGAAATATCTTAAATATAATCGTTATCCTAATTATTATTAAGCCCACAACTGACTTACGATGATGAGTGTGTATTGTAATTGTTTTTCTGTTTTATTATAGACACAGAGGTTGCTGGATCTCTTTTCTTTTATAATCTGCAATACTATAACTTTAATTTATTCACAGTACATTCTGCATGTAATATATTATATTTATTACGCGGCTGTATATGTATAAATATTTATATCTCATTGGTTATTTGCTTTAGGTTTACAAGTCATATAGTTCTAAATTTTTGACTACACCTTTCGTATTATGTCAAATTAAAGCGGAAAGCGAAACACGAACGTATGCCGAGAATTTCTTTTTTCTGTTCCGTAAATTATCGAGCGATGTGAAGTTTAGCTAGTACTATGAAATATGTGCTATGAAAATACCGTACAGTCACCATTTTATATGCAAATTTTCTACCAAATCAAATAGTTGGAGCGTTACAATATTCTGTTTTATAAGCTTTCCCTCAATTTTCATACTTTTTCCCTTATAGCAGTTAGGAGGTCAGAGAGAACTTAGTGTCAAGACACTATTCTTCACTTTCAGCGTGAGTTCGAGATTTCAACGCCGCGCCAGTGAACAGGAGTGCAGTGAGTGAGAGAGGGGAGAAATAAAAATAAATCAATTGTAATTATTCCGCCGAGTGGTTCTGTAAAAATAGATAGAATATGATTTTGTGATTTAAATATATTAGGTACATAGGCCACGCTTTGACTTTTTTAATTATATCAAGAAATAAACTTATAAGAAAACACAAACTATTAAACCTCCAATTTTAGCTCGCATATACATACATATTTGTATAAACAAATTGAAATAAAAATTGTGGGATTGCTATAAAAAGTCAATGTAGCTTTTTCAATTTGCTGAAGCGATATCTGTTATTTGTGAATTTTCCAAAAATTGTATCAAATGTTTTTGCTGTTGAGGTTACATTCAGAACATTCAGGTATATTTCAAAAGTCAGTGAAAACAATGTTTATTATTTTAAACGCTGCTCCGGTAGCGGCGATACGGGACGAGTGTTTGAATTAATATGAAAATATCAGTTTTCTGTTTCACGAAATAGTTTAGTAAAACGGCAGTTCAGAAACTAGGTTGTACGTAACGTGTTTATTTTTGTATGCGTTTCTCAAATTTCTTTGGATATATTTACTGTTGTCTATGTTTTCTTTTAAAATAGAATTTTTTGTTTTAAAAGTTAAATAAATTGTGCTCTTAGCGTTTGTCCGACTGGAAACTCAATTTGTTGTGGACGGAATGGAGGAGCCCTAAACCGAGACATTGCGTGCTGAGTGGTGGGACGCAACGACGCGCTTTAGCTAGTTACAAGTACGGAGAAATGAAAATAATCTAAATACAATCATTTCCCCAAGTAGAAATCGATTCACGATTCACAACAAATTGAGTTTCCAGTCAGACGCTGTCCCACTGCGCCGTAGCGCATGGACTCATTATTAGACTAATTAAAATATTAATAAGTTTACTTAATAAAAAGTAAAATGAACACTAAGAGCACAACTTATTTTCAAAGTGTCTCCTTGACCATCTTGCTTTGTGGGAAAAATATAAAGTTGTAATAAAAACTTTAGTTAGGTAATAATGCCTAAGACACAAACATCTTTTTACATTTTTTTTAAATTGTGATATATAGAACTTTTGGATGTATTCTGGTATTGTAAAAGCGTACATACTGTGCCATGAATGACTTACTGACTCGATGTAATGGAGTTACAGAAGTAATGAGTTTATGCTTATTTCTAGTATTAATATTATGTATGTCATCGCATTTAGTTTAATTATTAATATTTTTCTTAACATACATGCAAATATGTATTGGGAAGCAACAGTCAATATATTATTTTTTTAAAATTTTGTTTCTTAATGGGTCTTTCGGGCCTAAGTTTCAAACGTACTAATAATATATTCTGAGTTCCATTACCACTCATTTAGAGATACTATTCGTGGTAGTCTCAGTCAATGTCTTCTTATTAAACAAGTTTGGGCAAACAATGAAACCACAAGATAAATTAACTCTGGTATTTGAACCCACAACCACTGCCTTTATTCAGAGTAAATTGCGTCACAATGGCGTCTAAGAAAGCTGTCAGGGTGATGTTTCATATGATTAGTTTGCGAGTCACGATTGTGATAGCTCGTTTAAAACATTGAACCGAGTTGGGAACTCTCTCCGGTTTTCATACATATATCTATTTTATTACTTTTTCACATGTTATTGAGCAATAAACGGTAATCTGACATCTGGTACGCTTTCCTTGTACATGTCATTACAGGCTACAATGAGACGCAGTGGGACAGTGTGTGACGGGATATTGTTTTGGGTTCTTTCCCCACACAATAATATTTTATTTAAATTATTATATTAAGATTATATATTAAGATATTGCAGTGTTAGGTTCTGTGAATCAATACATAAGATCTCTGAAACAATCGGGAATAAAGAACTTGGTGAGTTTAAACTTTAACAATTATTCAATCGTTATTCGTTTGTTTGCTGAAGTTACAAGCCGCTATCGAAATGAATAATAATGAATATAAGAATATCAATTTTTAATATTATTAAATTGTTTAATAAACAGTTTTTTTTTAGCTAAAACATAAATATGTTTTGTTAGTTCGTAATCAAAAAACCAAATGTTTGTTCCGCTATAACGCATTACGGGGTCAATGTGTCGCCGTAACGCACGCTTAGCTTTACACGAGCTTTTAACGTCATGCTATGAAGAAATAAACTTCAACATAATGTAACACGGTAGTTTATTGCTTGTGAGCGGTTTTTGCAGTCATTATCGCAATCAAATGCGTATTTAGGTGGTACATTCACCGGCGTCTATTGCGAAAATCTAAATATACTAAAATATTTATTTTCATGTTTCAAAGCACATGTATAAAACATATTATAAATACATAATTTATATAAAAGCATACAAAATATTTAATGAGTATTTGTAAAAATATAATAATTTTATATAATTGAGGCAGTCGTGGCACAGTGACACAGCTAAAGCGTTACTGACTGTTAAGCGACAGTTGTGGGTTCGATACCCCCCAAGGAACTATTTATATTTAATATTTACATTTTCTTTGCTCTAGTATGGAGGCAAGACGCGGCGCTAAGTTCCACCTTTCAACACGCAAGAGAAGAACGAAATGTCTCGACACTCCTTTCTCTCTGGCTACCGTTATACGTGAAAAACTGGGAAGTTATATTACATCATATATCTGAATAGTAAAATCAAGACTAGACCTTCCGAATATTGCGTGTTTTCAGAATATTAGTTACAGACGTAAAAGTCTATTTCCCGTGTAACAGGATACGCAAAAGCAAAATTCTTTTAAATTATTTCAACAAAATAAAATAACAGTGTTCACAATTATTACTAAAACTTAAATTAGCTACAATTTTCACTAAATATTTATGGATGCGACTGTCGCCGTACTAGGAAACTTGTATTACGACGTACAGTACCAACCCCTTAGAACTAATAACAAATTAGCTATTTAAACAATATAGTGCAAAAAATTTTGACTGTTTATATAAACTTAAAGCTTAAACTATTACTTTAACGGTTTATAGAAGAAAACAAATTAAAAAAAGTTTACATTTTAGAAATTTGGAAAGTGTATGTGTATCCGCGTGTATGTGTGTGTGTGAGTGATTTTAAAATGGATTTTGATGCGCCACCCCACGAAGATATACAATAAGAAATAAGAGATTGACACAGTGCTAAATAAATACGTTTTAAAATTATCGGTTCAATAAAGTTTCTGAGGTTTCTGAAAATATGTAGTAACTTCCGAACCCTACCAGATACAGGTTAATTGATTTTGATTGATTGTTTGTATATTTTATATTTTTATTTTTTATATTTGAAGTTCGTGTGTGTGTCGCGTGTCGAGTTTCAAGACACACTAGAGATGACAAATTAGATATTCTCTTTCACACTTCGGAATGATTAAATTTAATTTATTTTTATTGCTCAATCAATCTAGTTTATTTTACTAAGCGTTGAGTTCCGTCATAGCTTGCAATGCCATAATTTCAGACGGAAAGTGAAGAACACTAAGTTCTTTATAATTACACTGTCAATTTGAACTTAATACGCTATTTTTTATTAATTTTTAAAATACCTTGGGTTCATTATAAACACACAGAACAGTAAATGGTATTAGATATTGCGTAATTAAATAAGTATATTCTAATTTTTAATATCAAGGCAGCTAATAGGCACATACATTTAATATTAAAAAAGCTTACCAGTAATGCTCCAGACTTAAATGAATATGTTTCTATAAAAATTGTTCTCATAGAAAAGTCAAACCGCGTCTTGTAGTGGAACATCTTGCGAGAAGTGACAAATTATTTAGTAACTATTAGTATTCTGAAGACGTCGCGTGAAACAATTTATAAAGCGGTTCTGCGACGGAGGACAGTTTTGTGAATAATTTCTTAATATATTGTGTTATGCTACTTTTATGTTTGAGGTCATTGTAGCTCGGTGAGACAGCATCTGACTATAAACGCAATTGCGGGTTCGATTCCCACTCCAGGGAAAGTATATATTATATTTTTGCATTTCTTTGCTCCAGCGCTTAAGACGAAGTACGACGTTGAGTTTAGTCACTCAACACGCAATGTACCGAGCGGAAGGTAGAGGACAGAGTGTCTTATGTCTCTGACTGCTGTGCGGGAGAAGTGTGAGTTTTTTACAAGTTATATAACACATAATTAATTTATATATTTTTTAATTGATTTTACCACAGTACGGCGTACGGTACAACTTCACACTGGTAACTTTTAAAATTTTCATACAGAATTTATAATGCAAAAGTCTTCAACATTTTATGCAATCACGGTTACTTTGCTTTCATTTATAGTTAAATACCATTATTCCAATACGTAAGAATTCCATAATATGGTCTCACCAAATTTTACATTTTCGTACTATCATTAATAGGATAGTGTCAAATATCGGCATATTTAGTTATGCTTGAGATATTAACTGATAGTTCTAGACAGGCATATTTTAGTGGAATATAGAGAAACTTAGATGTTAGTTATTTTACTTGCTTACATAAAATAAGGCTAAACTTGTTTATAGTCAGGTTCGTTAGTGATTCTGAAACGTACTTGTTTATTTAACAAGTATAGACCCTTATGTATAGACGCTTCGACGGCTAAGTTATACGAATATTGTCACCAGGTGGTGCTTGATGATACAATCTAACACACAAAAATTACTTAAATCCTTCTGCTAAAAAATAATTTAGTTTAGTTTTCCAAATTAGCAATAAGGTAAATAAAATGAAAACTAACAGAACGGCATAAACTAACCTACTCAAATTATAGTATAAAAGAAAAGCCCAAAAGAAATCCCTAAAGAACTATACAGAACAAAGAATGATAAATAAATGTTTCTAAATAGTTTCAGACGAAACTTCAATTTGGGTATCACAAAAGTACCTGCAAATGGCAAGTAACTTCATAATTGAATGATCTACAAAAATATCTGAACACTCAACACTCCGCAAAGCGTGTAAACTTCAGCTTTGCAAAGCTCAGTTTCATCCACGTGTTTATTACTTCCGAGCGCGCGCTCAGAGTCGCGACAGTAGGTCAAGTGCTCTCTCGCGACTTCAAGGATATACATTCAAGGGTATAGCTGCGTGTTTACAATATTAACTATGTTATTATATGTTTTAGTATATATGAGTATTTTATATGAAATATTTATGGGGTATTAATAGTAGTGTCTAATGTCTGACTTTAATAACATAAATATTGTTCTTATAACTTTAAGACACAAAACGTATCTACAACTAACACATCCCATGTTTCTTTGTTTAAAACACCATTAGTAGTATATTGGAAAATATATACGATAGTGGATGGAATTTCCAGTTTGAGAAATGTTTGTATTTAAATACCCTTAACAAGTGTTTAGTGTTAGACAACTTATGGTCTAAAGTCAGTTGGGCAAATTATGATCAACACGATTCCATCTCTAAAACCGGCGGAAAGCATAGAATCGTGTCACTTGTTAAACATTGTTAAACATTCTTCCTTTAATATTATACGAAAAGTATACTGTTTATTACATATTCCCATAAATAATAACGTTTCTTTTATTTCTATAAAGCAAAGAGTAAAAAATCGCTTAACTCATGATGTCGAGTCGCATGTATTATGCGCGACGCAGCGTTGTGCGCTTAATATGCTTTTATTAAAACCACGCTTCCTGTTACAAAACACTTTACTTTTTTGACATGAAAATGCATTTCGTTTGAAAAAGTAGGGATTTTGCAGCTTTAAAGCTCTTTACAAGATATTCATCTAAAGTTGTAAAGGAAAGCATTCTAAAAGGTGTCATTTGATATTTACTTTGTATAAAACTACTGATATCTGTTTATCGTTTTTAGTATTCGTAAGGTGTTTCTAAAAATAGGATCGAGATATATTCATTTTGTGCTTTTGTTGCATTCTATTTTTATGGATATTGTAAAGAAACTGAAACTTTCATCAAAACATAATATAAAGTATTATTTCATATGTATGTAATCAACATAATACGATGGGTTGAGTTCAATTCCGCCATTTTCTCGGACTACCCTACTATGCGGAAAAAACCATGAAGCTGCTCTGTATCAATGTAATTATACGTCAGAGATTTCCAATCAAATTCAATTATTATTGTTATAAATTTTAGCACTCAAGAGGACCAAAATAACAAATCAATAAATTATGTACTATCAGTAAAAGTTACTGAAGAATAGAATAGAAAAGTTATGCTATTTATAAAAGTGCATTTGAACATGTTACATTAATTCAAAAACTATATTAGGTTCATATATGTGTTTTTGTATGAAGTAATATACTCCTAATGGTCTACTTGTATTAATAAATAGAAAAAAGTATCGACACATTCATACTCATATATACAAATATATTATATACCCGCGTGTATATTTCTTTACGTCACGTTTTTCTAAAGAGAAACCTCCCCGCGTACATTAATCAGGCTGGAATGCCAACTACTGGCAGTTTTTATTTCGCCTATGCTCCTATTTGTCTCACTTACGACCTCTGTGACGACTAACGTACGCAGACTTTGAGGGAAATAGAATATGCTATTAAAACGTAAATAATATTTCGTGCCTGGTTTTAAACGCGATTGATTGTGGGTTCGATTTCGACTCGGGCAAAAGATTAGATATTAGTTGTCGCCCGCAGTTTCGTTTATATACACGTCATGGTGCACGTTTCCGAGGACATACTCCGCTCTTTCCTGTCAATGAATTAGTACTTTGAAAAAAGAAAGAATATTTTTTTCAGATTTCTACGTCTCATAAATTTGACTGCATTGACTGTCATAACTTATATAGAAACAGACTAGTTTAATTTATATTCATTCATTATCATCGCTGTATCATATTGCAATACTTTATTTTTTAATAAGTTTTGAAGTTTAATTCCTAGCAAGCAAAGTATTTAACACTTAGTTAAAATGCACGTAACAACGACGCGGCGAATGCAGTTTGTAGGTCATTTAAATTGCCGCTACTTTTAATGAAATAGTACTTTTTAACAACTTACTGCAGCAGTTTTGTGAACTTTTTATGAAGTTTTATAGAGGGAGACCTTTTTGTTAGTATAAGGTTACGAAAGATTTCTCATATTAGGTACTACTTACATTTGGCAAATTGTTGTAATTAATATTAGTCCTAGTACACGTTGCGTTGTATGTCACTTTATACAAAAGTATATGTTAAACACATAGTAGTATGTGTGTATGTGACAGTTATTTATCTGGGTGCATAGTTGTGTACTCCCTCGTAACTAATTTAATTTTAATTTCCGCTAAATATCTACTATTTTTTTTTACCCGCGACGGAACGGCGACTGTATATGTGTTTGGGGTGAGAGGTTGTTTGTTTGTTTGTTTGTTTGTTTGTTTGTTTGTGCAAATTACTATGTCAATTATTTCCAAAACTATAAGTCCGATTTTGATACGGTTTTCTATGATATGTTAAGGCTCAATTGGCGTATGTTCTTAGATATGTCTTATTGCCTTAACTCACTAGGGGGCGCTGCAGTAAGCATTTAACGTGAAAACGAATGTTTTCAATTATCTCAAAAAATAGTAGTCTGGTTTCGATAGATTTTCAGTGATAGATTCAGATTTAATTGGTGGATGTTCTTGGATATGTTTTATCGTGTCAAACCACCAGGGGGCGCTGCAGTAAGCATTTGTTTGTACTTTTTTGTATTTATATATCTAAAACCGAAACTACTAATCCGATTGAAAAGAGTTTTCGGAAAAAGATTCAGCTTTGCTTGATGCATATTTTAAGATTTTTCTTTTTTGTTATGGGGAAAACTCACTAGAGGGCGCTGCAGTAAACATTTGTTTATGCGAATCAAAAACTACTAGTCCAATTTAGATGTAACCTTCAAAGGTAGGTTCAGGCTTAATTAGTGCGTCTTTTCATATATATGTTATGGTGACCACTCATCAGGGGGCGCTGTAGTAAGCATATGCTTGTATTTTTTTGTGTTAAACCAAAATTTTTCTTGTATTTATTTGTCTAAAACCGAAATTACTTATCCGATTGGCTAGAGTTTTCAGAATTAGATTCAACGTTGCTTCATGCATATTTTAAGATTTTTGTTTTTTTGTTACGATGTAAATTCACCAGGGGGCGCTGCAGTAAACATTTGTTTATGCAGAGCAAAAACTACTAGTCTAAATTAGATGAAACTTTCAACGATAGATTCAGGTTTAATTGGTGCTTCTTTTCATATATACGTTACGGTGACCACTCACCAGGGGGCGCTGCAGTAGGTACATTTATTTGTGTAAAACTAAAACTACGAGTCCGATTTGAATTCAGTTTTCAATGATAGATTCAAGTTTACTTAGTGCATATATTCATATATGTGTCATGTATGTTTACTAAGTGCATATTTTCATGTATGTGTCAACTCTCTAGGGGGCGCTGCAGTACGTAGCTGCTTCTATTTTTTTGTGTAAAACCAAAACGACTTGTACGATTGTCAAGAGTTTTCAGTATTAGATTCCGCTTTACTTAGAGCATGTTTTTAAATTTATATTACGGTGACAAGTCACCAGGGGGCGTTGCAGTAAAATATTGTTTGTGCAAAGATAAAATGACGAATTTGATTTGGATGCAGTTTCAATGATAAGTTCAAGTTTAATTAGTGCGTGTTCTTGGATATGTTTTATCGTGTTAACTCACCAGAGGGCGCTGCAGTAAACATTTGTTTGTAATATTTAATGCAAAACCACAACTACTAGTCCGATTGGGCAGAGTTTTTAATATTAGAGTTGCCTTTACTTGGTGTAAATTTTTAGGTTTTTTTCACGTCAAGAACTCACCAGGGGGCGCTGCATTAAACATTTAATTATGCAAAGCTAAAACTACAAGTCCGATTTGGATGCAGTTATCAAAGATAGGATCAAGCTTAATTAGCGCGTGTCCTCGTATGTGTCTAGATGACACCTCACCAGGGGGCGCTGCAGTAAGCATTTGCTCGTATTTTTTGTGTGAAACCTATTTATATGCGGTTTTCTGTGATAGGTTCTTGTTTAATTGCTGCGTGTTTTTATATGCCATATCACGAACTACCACGGGGCGCTCCAGTATATATTAGTTTGTTCAAATTCAAAACTACTAGTGGGTTTTGTGATTTTCACTGATTTGGTTAGACTTAAGTTTCGTGAAAATGTTACGGTGATAATCTCCCAGGCGCTGCAATAAGCATTTGATAACCAGAAAGCATTGGATTTATAATTTCTTTTGGGTTTGCATGAACATTAATATAAAGTATTTCGATATTATGTAATAATATATAATGTGTATCTATTCACTTTAAAAAGTTTAAAATAAAAAGCAAAATTAAAAATTTTGAAAAAACCCACGACGGTTTAATTGTAATTGTAAAAGGATAAAATAACTATAAATCCCCCGCCTAATAGAATATATGTAACGAGATGATAGGGACGACTTCGTCGGGGGCTGCCAGTTGCAACCTCTATTTTAAATATAGTAGCTAACAGTATAGATTTCGTTTTAAAGTCTTTAAAATACCAGTTATCAAAACTGTAAATCCATATTAATGTTTAGTTTTTTGTCAAACCTGTTTTAAAAGCAAGAAAACCTATGAGAAGGTTTTTGCAAACTTAAAGTAATGGCAGCCCCGACGAAGCCGTCCCTATCATCTCGTTACATATATTCTATTAGGCGGGGGATTTATAGTTATTTTATCCTTTTACAATTACAATTAAACCGTCGTGGGTTTTTTCAAAATTTTTAATTTTGTTATTTTTTCATATCAATATTATAAATAAGGTAATTTATAATATTGATATGAAAAGATAAAAATATTATATATACAATTTATATTTCGGCGCCGTGGTGGCGCAGTGGGACAGCGTCTGAGCGATGTTCGTGGGCTCGATTCTCACTCGGGGAATTGAATTCCGCCAATCAACACTCGATCATTCATTCACACGTCTCGATTTCGGACGTAAAGTGGAGGACGAACTGTCATGACACTAGGTAAAAAAAACTGTAAATTTATTGTTTAATAGTTCGTATTACAATTGATAATTGTATATGAGCTTGTATAATAAAAGTAATAAATAATAATCTGAGGCTATATACGTCCATTATGTTCAATTCTGAAAAAGGCCTGTAGATACTATGAACATTACGTATCAATCAATGCATCATTAACAAATATTAAATAAGTAATCAATTAATAAATCAACGTATAAGAAGTTTTATTGTAGAATAAAGAAAATAAGGAAAAAATAATTAACAAAAAAGATTATTCATTGAAGTCCAAGTCCTCTAGCTAATAAACTTTATTATGTCACCGATATACGTTTGTTCTATCAACAGATGTTTTTTTATAAAATATTATTAATATTCTCGTATAAAGTGCATTCCACATAAGCCCAATATAGAATTGTACGCTTTAAAATACAAAATAAAAATAATTTTACTTTGAAAATTCCAACATTCGCATATGTATGTAGTACACATAGATATTACGCGAACGATATTGGTTATAGTTATTGCTATTTTGATTAAATTTTTGTTTTTCCAACTTACGTTTTAAACTTTGAATGTCCCCATTTAGGCAAAACAACTTTATCATTTCCTAAAAAAAAAAATTTAGGAGTTTCTATTTAGGGACATTTGAATGAGAAAATCCTAATCTAATGCTACTAACTCCCAATTATTATATAACAATATATATACAGACAATATTTTTCTTTTTTTTAGTTACACAAGTTTTTCCGCATAGCAGATTAGTCAGACAGAGTTATTGTTAACACATAATCAATCCCACTGCGCCTATGTACCTATATTATAAACTAACTAACTACTACTATATGGTAGTTCGTAGGTTCATATCCCTACAGTACAGTACAGTACAGTAGCCTCTACACTCTACAATTTGCGCAGGAAACTTCAACATGAGTATAACAATAAAGCGCCGGCTGTGGTTTTAGTAATGAGCTCATAAATTCCAAAGGGTCTGGAGTTCACTCGCGACATAACTCAGAGGAGTGACGCTGATACGTTATCAGATAGGGGTCTCGTGTCCTTAGATTTTTAACATCGTCATATATTATTAGGTACTTAGAGATGTTATTTACCTTAATTTCAATACGGTGTGAATGCCTGCCATGTGGTATTAAATTGAAAAAAATGTATTCTGTCTGTACCTTTACCTTTTCGAGTCACTTATGTGTAGTTCATTGATACGTCGCGAGTCAGCGGGCAGTGGTGGGCGGTCGGTTGTAATGTGGTGCTGAGAGAGGAAAGAGAACCGAGACTGCTGAGCAGATACTGATTATATTTTCAATAAGTCATACATTAAATAAGTACAAAATGAGGTTACATTATGTTACCTCATATAGAGATTAGTAAGTATGTTTAGTTACCATAACGTATTCATTACATCTCGCGGTGCGGGAGGTCGCAGTCGCTGAGGTGAGCGCATTCGACAGCGGAGACACTAGCCCGCTGGAAATGAACAAAGACACTCATATTGCACTTATTCATGTAAATCTAATTATTAATTATTGTATGAAGGATATATTTGAAGCCGTCGTGGCGCAGCGGGACAGCGTCTGATTGTAAAAGCGATGGTTGTAGGGTCGATTCTCATTTGGGGAATTATGATATTTAAATTTTCATTTGGTTGGCGTTGAGTTTCGCACTCCGTAACGCAATGTCTGGATTTCGGATGGAAAGTGGAAACCAAAGTGTCTTGACACTAGGTTCCTACTGACTCCGGTAGACAGCCATGCGTGAACAAGAGTGAAACTGCTTTTAAATTTAGAAAGGATAAATTAAAAGGAATAATTGCAGTCCAGGTAAAGGAATTTTACCTAGTTTTTTGGCCGTGACACACTACTACAACTTTTAGTTCTCCAACTTTCACCTATTTCACAAGCGCGGTAGCGGACGGCGGAATTAATAACATTATCTCGAGATGTCGGACGCATACCTATTGTAAATTAAATTATATAAAAATGTTAAGTCATTGCTTCTAAATTTTGGGTTGATATGAGAATATCATACTAGATTTAATAATTTTCAACAACGTTCAAAGGTTCTATCTGTTTAAGTATTCTATCAACTAAATTATACTAAACTTATGTAGGGAATGTGCAAACAACGTAAGATGATATATTTAAGCTTTCTGTAACTATTTTTAAAAAGTTAAAGATATTTTTTACGCTATCTACAAGCAGGATTAGAGTCAACAACGATGAAGCTTAGTAAGGTGTTGAAAAACAAACATATAGGTAGACTTTCACCTACATACGTTATGGTGTATTATGACGGTTGTTGCCGACAAAGTTTATTTCTGCTTTTAGGCCGTAAAACATATATTTTATTAGGGTAAGCAATGTTGTGAACAGTTTGCAATTCCGCCCTCCGAGCTCCGCGTCGAAGGCGGCGAGTGCTCGCAGGTGCTACAAGTGGGGAACGACGATGCCAATAAACTGGTATTATTTATAAAATTTTCCACCTGCGTTATTGAAAATGAGTATGTTTACGATTCAGTTTTCAATCAATTTTATTTGTTGTTTGTTTCATTTTCAGTTTTGTGTAACTCTAATTAAAGAAGGCAGACCGACTTTAAGATCCGCTCTCCGTTCAATACTTCCCTTTATTTTGTCAGGAACACTGAGTGTTGCGTATTGTCAAACAACATATAATAAAACTAAACTAAAAGAGAACATGGAGAAGAAAATATTAGATTCTCATACATGGCCTGGCCTAAATATATGACTAAATAAATTATATTTTAGAAAATTTCGCCCTGCGTTTATTTCTATCACTTAACATGTAATGCCGAGATATTTTCAACACAAAGTGAAGAACAGGGTGTCGCTTCTTTGACTATTCTAATATGCAGGAAAAAGCGTAAAGCTGGGAGATATTTACAAAGAAATTACCCATGTAATTTACCTCCGTGGAATCACATCAGGATTTAAGTTCAATGAAGTATGAAAACGTACAAAAAGCGTGTACGCGCAGAGCTGTAGCTATAAAAGTAAATAAAACAAGCGCACAGTGTATGGGGCGGAAGTAAATAATTGTAACGCGATTAACGATATTTTAGCATCAATAAAACTTGCCCTTATGAGAGTAAAGCTGCTCATTACGTTGTAATGAAATTAGTTAATGCTAAATTAATTGAATTGTATGAGTCGTCTTTATGATAGATAAATCGCTTAATTCTTAGTATTTCATATATTGTTGTGCTCATTAATATGTTTGTAGATAATACATATGTATGTATAACTTAATACAAATTAAGATCGAAAGACAAGCAATCTTTCTATCTTAATTTGTATTAAGCTTTCCAACGAACTTAACATCTTGTGATCTCATAGAACGGAAATGAGAACAAAAGCAGCTTTATGCTCTAGCTCTTTGTCAGAGGCAACATGACGTCAAGACACTCTGTTCTCCTCTCTCCGTCCGTAAGCGAGACATTGCTCGTTGTCAATTGGTGGGCCC
Source organism: Dryas iulia moderata (assembly GCA_019049465.1). Lineage (NCBI taxonomy): Eukaryota > Metazoa > Arthropoda > Insecta > Lepidoptera > Nymphalidae > Dryas > Dryas iulia. The sequence continues at coordinate 958,956 of CM032430.1, read as the reverse complement.
AGCTCTACGCCGCACTGTATCTTTGCTACCAGAGAAAGGAAAATACTTTAATTATAATCATTATGCAAATAGGAATCAAACCCACAACCGAACGATTTTACAGTCAAACGCTATTACTGAGAAATGTACTACGTTATACATTTTTAAAATGTAAACACAACATATGAAATATAATACGTAGGTCCATATTATACATCAAATACACAAAAACAAAAGAAAGTAGGGAGTAGCAGAGAGTATACAAAACACACGTAAATAAATAACGAGCTTACATAAAGTGAGCTTTCACTTCACAACGCGTGCGTCTGCTGTTTGAATCGGAATAATGCTTAATGCTTAGGTAGTATTTACACTGGACGTCTCTCTCTTTTTATTCGACTGCGAAGCGTGAAGGATGATGTTTATATCAGTCTATGCATCTTTGGACGTATGTGGTCTTATGGAGACCAAATGTTGACTCAACTTTATGAGTATCACTAAGTATTCTTAAACCTATATTCATAATTAATTCAGTCTTATACAATAACTTTAGCTACGGAGCTTATTTGTTTCTTTTCAATAGCTTCACATATTAGGAGTTAGAGAGAAGCTAGTGTCAAGAAACTCCATTTTCCACTTTACCGTCGAAATCGGTACTGATTTGTGCGTGTGAAGTGTCGGAACTGAACGTCGCGCCTTAAAGTAGTCGGGAAATGTAAATAATTCAAGTATTTAAATTTCATTACCTTTATTTTTATTATTATTTTAATTACTTAAATTATATTTAAAACGAAATGTGTTTTCTACCAGCGTGCGGTTACCCTAAAGTTCTGTCCAATTGGCATATTAATTTTATATAGTAACATTTATTCAACGAAAATTATCAGTGTCTTTTCCTTTTACATAAAAACATAATAATAATTTAATTTATTAGCGCTGTTAAAGACGTGATTATTTATAACCTTTTTTTGTTTAAAGTTTCGTTGCATTATAATTTTTTATTTTTAATGTTTTTGTTTTATTAACAAAGTACAGTGTTGAGTACTACCAAAAGTGCTCTGTATCAAGGTACAGAATGTAACACACATTTGGCTTGGAGGCTAGCACTCTAGGTTCCGTCTAACACAGATTTGGCTTGGAGGCTAGCACGCTAGTTTCCGTCTGTACACTTGCTATATGTGAGATAGAAAAATAGAATACAAAAATGGTCAACATTGTCTTCAACACCCCAGTAGTGAAGTAGATCAGACCTGACTGTACACGCGGTGGTTGTGGGTTTTATACTCTTTTGGAGAAGTCACTACAGTGACGATGATTTTAATTAGTGATCTGCAAGAATGGTTTTTAATCAGTTTTTGGCAATAAGTTTTTACTGTCCACCATAAGCGAGACAAACAAGTCGGTTTGTTATATTTATCCAGCTTATCAGAAGAAAATTAATATATTTAATTTACTTATTACTCTACTCTTTTATATACGAAATTTAGTAATGCGATTCCTGAGACACCTCAGGAATAAGTTTTCCTAACACCTCACTAAATGCAGAAAAAGTGTAAAAAAGAACCTGTAATACTTCTAAGGTGTTAATAGATTTTTTAAAATCTGCTATATTTTGTTACAATGAACAGAAGATCTGAGGAACTTAAATGTAAACTGAAATGAATAACTAAATTACTTTTACAATATCACATGTAAGTCTCAGTAAGTCTCCCGCGCGCACACACAGTACATCGTAGATGTAATTACAAGACATTTCGTTGTTATTGTAGTACATTGTAGTACACTTGCTATTATATGAAACGAAGTCCGTTAAGTGTGTCGTTTGTAAGAACAATAAACTCCCGCAGCCTCTACGAGCGGGAGACATTACAAATATCGTTTATAAATATTAATTATTATAGAGTCTATTGTGGTCCAGTGGTACAGCGTCTGACTGTAATTGATTGAGAGACACGATTGGTTGAGGGTTCGATTTCCATTCGAAGAGATTGTAGTTAAATAATATTTTTATTTCTACGCTCTAGTACTTACCATAAAGCGCGACGCTGAGTTCCGCCCCTCGACACATGTTGTCTCGATGTCGCGCGGAGAGTGGAGACCGGAGTGTCTTGACACTGGAATGTACATATATTGTGGTTCTTATTTTGAGAGTTTTCGGTAAAACAGGAAAGAAAGTAAATTTTGAACTTGGCTTTTTATCATTGTTCTTACGACTAAACAGGAAGTCTATTGAAATTTTGTTAACGGTTTCTAAGATATTTTACTGTTTATATTTCAAGTACTTTGTCTTAAAAACCATAGTGTTTATAAACATAGTTGGGAACTATCTTAATATCATTTAATACATTCCAAAAATATTAAGTGAACAATTTCTTAAACAAAGCATAATTTAGTATAAATGCAAAATTAAAGTAAATTCTCGAAAGATTTCGTGTTCTTCAATAACTTTTATTTGGACAATTAGAAATGCAAAATCCATAATTTGAATAAATGATTAATGAGAGCAGCGTTGTCGCTCACAGCTACTGACGACCCGTACGGCTACTGACGACGTCTCTGCAGAGAGACTATTTGATTTCTATAATTTAGCTTATTGAGGCGTTAGTGACACAGTAAGTATAGACACAAAAAGTATTTAATAGTAAATGCAATTACTGAAGGTTCAATCCCCGTGGGGGGATTGATTATACTCGTATATAAATTATTAGCACTTCGCTGCTGGAATAAGAGAAAACGTATTTGAATTCCGTCACTCAACACACAATGACTCGAATTAGGACATTTAAAGATGTAGTACAATTATTATAATTGTCTCATTTAGCACAGTTATTATAATTATAATTATATAATTATAAATGAAATTACAGGACTTTAAGTGTACTCGAAAGGAGGACGTAAATCAACTTCAGAACAATCAAAAGTTTTTAATGAAGTAAAGAAAATTTGGAAAAAAAAATCATAACGGTGTAGGAGATAATTCACAGTTAGGTGAACCATTTAATAATTTTGAAAATGATTAAAAAATCTAAATGATTTTACTGTGAGAAATTTTACTGTGTGTCGGTGAAGTCTAGTAAGAGGAAAAATCAACTTCACGTATATCAGGGCAGTCACAAAGGTTCTCCGAATTCAAAACGTTGCGCCTTGTATGAAACTCAATGCTTACTAAATCACTGCTCAAATGTAAACAGTTGACATTGTTGGGCATCTGGTAGGACTCTCGTAGCGTACTCGTAGGTGTATTGCCTCGATACATTAGCTTGTGAGGCAATTCGCAATCAGAACACACAATTGATATGAAGCGTATCAGTAAACAGCCGGGCGTCGTCGGTTGAAGGCGGAATGCTAACGACACGTTAAGGAGACCGCACTGTAAATATACATATACATTTAGAACAGGGATGGGTAAACTTTTAGCAATGAGTCCATTTTTAAATCTTTTTGTCGCGCCAAATCGCACTGCTCAATCTTTACATAGCATAAAACAAAGTCGCTCCCCGCGTCGTATGTATATATATAAGAACTTTTAAACCACGTAACGAATTTTGTTGCGGTTTTTTTTAATAGTTAGAATGACTCAAAAGTAAAGTTTATATGTATGTATAATACATGCATAACAAAGTAGCGTAACACTGGTAATTTTAGAGGTTTCCAATGTGACGTCACAGGGTGATTGTTAATATTTGTAAATTAAACCTACCGCTAAGCATAGTTTATATTTTGTGAAATTGGTTGTGAGTTAAAGCTTATAAAATTTGGTATAGATTAAATGCTAAACGCAATACTTTGCATAATGTTTTACATCAATTTAAAGAAAATATCAATTAAATATATATCTGTGTTGCGCGCGCAATACCACAGAAATATAGTATATGTATATACGAGTGTATGCATATGAATATTTATATTATTAGAATTTTACAAGGAGAAGGAAAAGATCAATAATTTGGTAACATATGTAATATACTTATTGATATCCGCTCTCATACTCTTATTAACTAATTCAATTAGTATAAGTAGTAACATAAGCGAATCAGCGCTTAGAATGTGTAAGCACAAAACTTCAACTTTGCACATTTACAAACGGATTTCTTTCGCAATATTTCACGCGCAACGACGAGATATTTAGGAGATTTCGATACCACAGCGATATTAGATACATATATTACGATTTTTTCATCCATAAAGTTATTATTGGGAAACCCCGGCGCGGCGTGTAGCGGCTGAGTGACGTGACGTGTCGCATTCCGCGGGACAAAGCGGGTCGCGCTAAGAGGCTTACTACTTAATATCGCTCGCTACAGAAAATGCCTTCTTTTATTTACTTAATTCGACATGGTTTTTGTTAGAACGAATGGGCAAAAAGTGGGTTCCTATATAATGAAGGGAAACCCAACGAAACGTATGAAATTGTGCTAGGCTATTTAATTGTATTGTAAAAAATATATATCATAAAAGTTTTTATAAGTTATTGTAGGTTTCAATAAATACTTTTTTTATAAATTTCTCTAAAAAGAAAAAAATATTGTAATAACTAATGTAATAATATATTTAGTTACTTCCTACTCTTTTACAAGTTCTGATAATAATTAGGGACAGCTGACAGTAAAATAAGAAAAAATAACAGTAATTTACTTATTATAAATATTGAAAAATATTCAAAAAATACAATTAATTATATTGCTCTTTATTCTTGTAACTTAAATTACTTATAAAGGAAAACGTTACAAACATATATTATCTTACTGTTTATTTTTTCTTTTAAACGGCTGGTTTGGAAACAAGTATTTTAAAATTAGCCAATGTTGAAAACTGTTCTGTATTCTTATATACTCAAATAACTGTTTATATCCTTATATACTCAAATATACTTAAAAAGTTACAAGATCGGTCAGTGTACAAAGCGTCACGTATCTCTGTAGTATTGCTACCGGTTAGGGTTTCGGGACTTAACTGGAGGGTTGCTTGAGATTGACAGTCGAATAAACAGAGACACAATCTTATACACTTTATGAATTTAGTTTGTTCTTGTCAATTGAAATAATTTGTTTCTTTTTACCTTTAGATAATTGTTTTGTATCAGTGAAAAACAACAGCATAAGAAAAGTAAAAGCTTCACAACTACTACGCAACGGCTACGCTGGCAGAGGTATATGTTGGTATATTACTTAATATTTCTTCCTCAAGCTATAGAACAATTAGCGGCCGAAAACTGAATCGAGTTAACTGCTACAGCAGCGGACCCTTCAAGCGAGGACGTTAAGTAATGAAATTTATTGATATCATGCATATTATCATTATAATGCATTAAACTTATAAATGTATTATGAAACTCTAACTAGCTTGTAAACGAGCCACTAAATTTAGGAAGTTGAACAGTCTTATTCGAATGCAAACTTACCTCACTATCTTGTTCTATTTTCTTACAACGAGCAATAGTGTTTGAGCTATAAATCCATTTTATTATTATTTTATTATCCATAAGTATCCTTATCCTCTGGCATTGCGTAGACTAGTACAGACAACCTGGAATGTATTCAAAGTTATCCTTAATAATATACAAAACAATTATTATAAATTATGACGACTGAGTTTATATTTTTACTATTATAGGTAAGTTACATTATTCGTGTAATTTAATAAAACTATATCTTACAATATAACTCGTATTTTTTATAAATTAACAAAACTGGTTCACATATTAAATACTTTAATACACTATATGTTTAGTGACAATACAATCTTAAATGGTAATAGGTTCGGTTCGGTTCTCTTAGGTTATGGCGTTCTACTGCGACGACTGTCTCGAGGAGACGGCCCAGCACACGTTGGAGGTGTGTCCAGCCTGGGCGTCTCAACGCCGCGCATTGCGCGGCGTCGTTGGGTACGACCTCTCGCTGCCTGCCGTGTTGAAAGCCATGGTGGGCAGCGAGGCGTCGTGGGACTCGGTCGTATCCTTCTGCGATGCAGTAATGCTCGCGAAGGAGGCGGCGGAGCGGGCGAGGAAGGAATCTTTGGAACTCGCCATCCGTCGCAAACGGCCGGGTCGCCGGAGGGCGGCACACGACCGTCGCCTTCCGCCCTAACATCGGCCAGAGGGCGGTCAGAGTAGGGCTAGCTGGTCGTCTACTCATGTGGCCCGAGTAGGTGCGCGTGGTAGCTCCGCGCGCTACTCAGAGCAGGCCATCGGGGGTGCCCACCACCCCTTGACTCCAACGGCGAGCCTTGCTGGCACCCGCCGCCCAGGTCCGCGGACGATTGGGGCAGTGCCCGAGACCTGGGGTAGTGGCGGGAAAAAAAAATGTTATGGCGTTCTGAGAGTGTGTGTAGAAAACAAGTCATTTCGCCAATTTAATATTAATCACATGTACACATATTTTAATATTAAATACATATTATATTTATAAATATTCTTCATTGCAGCTTATTAATAAATGTAATCTTCAAATATAATTAATGCAAATCAAATTACATAAATTACAATAATTAAATTATTGTATGAACCCTTAGTTATAACTAAAACTAACAAAAATATTTGATACTAACCTTTAACAATCTATTCAATTTTAAATACTATCTTAAGAGTGTTGGGGAAAATAATCATCAAGATGTTATTGTACCAGTATATAATATAATAATCACAATGTCCACACCATAGATTTCTCGTTGTTTAATCTTGCCATTGTTGTAGCAAAAATGAACATTATGTTTCGACTGTATAGTTCTCGATGTCCAACGACTTTTATTGATAAATCCTTTGTTTATTGTAATCACCAAAAACTGTATTCCACACATCCAGGCTTGTATAAGAACTACATGTAGGATTTTAGTACTATTTAGAGAATTAGAATGAAAATACGTGTGTTGGGTGCTGTTGTTGTATGAAAAATCTTTATTATTAAAGTGTGGGGTAGGCACATAATTACAAATAAAAATTGCTGTCATAATTTGCTCCGGCGCTTTGCGTGGACATAATGCTTCTAGAATACGGTGAAAAGTGAGAAATGGAATGTCTTAATATTAAGTTTCCTCTACCTACTCTGCTCTGTGCGGGATACGGCGTGAGGTTACAAAAACAAAAATTAAGTGCTGAAAAACAAATTTTTAAATTAAATTTATGAAAAAAAAAACATTTTTATACTTCATCATGTCACTGCTGTAAAAAAATACTGTTGTAACTTAAAACGAGTGCAGTTTTCAATAGAACATTTATAACTTTAAACGCTGGGTGCAATAGTACCGTAGAGATATAGTCTTTTCGTGGCGTCACGAGACGTAAAAGTTACTTAAGAAATATGATTTTTACTAAGTATATAAAATAGATTATTTTACATCAAATGGTAATGCTAACTTAATTTTGTAGGATTTTATAATATTACACTAATCTCCCAAAGCAGCGATGTGTTTTATATATAACTATGTTGTGACAAAAACAGCTTAAACATAAAAAAATCTTTAACTCAGTTTTGTATCTACGTTCACTCCGCCAGCCACATTTTAAAACCATTGTGACGTCTAGAACTAATTAAAGTTTTATACCAAGCTGTTCTTATAGTAGGAAATTAATAAGATTTCCCGCTGGCGTCTTACTTAAGTGGTCAGTGGATAAGAAAGGGTATAATGAGTTCTGACCTAACGCAGTCAGCGCTTATCGGGACGATGTTGTGGACTTGTTATTAGGAGCGTCGTCTAAACTAAACCAGCGGAGCGTGTTTTAGGATGTTCACATTGACCCAAGATTATGAAGGGAGAATCTATTTACATTCTAGCTAGCTGTGTGTGAGTGTGTCGGATTATGAGTACATATTTGAGTATAGTTTATGTGATAATGTTTGTAATAACAGATACGCTGTGGTTAAGATATTCTGTTCTTCATTATTTATCAATTTAAGCTACATTGTGTATTGAGGCACCAAGTTCGGTACAAGTTCGGATTGAGTACGTGTTTTATCAATTCTAATTGAAAATATTACGTAAATTTAAACGAAAAAATTCTTGAACTGTGACTGAACCCACATCCCTCTCGTGTACACTTAGTAGTTTCTTCTCCACACGCACGCACACACGCACACACGCATACACGCACACGCACGCACACACGCACGCACACATGCACGCACACACGCACGCGCGCTGCAACGCAGTCAACGTACTTACGAAACGTGTAAAAAAGTTGACAACAGTAGAATCTGTGAAAGCCCCGAAGGTAAAAAAAAGACCTCAACGGAACTGTACAGTCGAAACAATATTCTTTGTTAGATATAAAATATCTTTTTATATATTTATATTTTTTTATCAATTTTACTTGAAATTGTTAATTTTATTGAACGGCCTGTGCGTGTAACGAAACCTAATCATGTTTGATTAATAAGGATATTTTTTTACCGTCAATATTAACTTTGTTTAGGTTATTACCCTTAACAGTATAGTTGTGTTCCTGACTTTGTGACAGGTTTACAGCTTCGCTTGCGTAACTATAAAACTTTTCATACAAACTTTTACCCCTTGTTTCAACATTTTAGAGGTTGTTATTTGAAAGTATACATAAAGTAAGTAGCCTTGGTTTGGTCTTCAACTGTTCAACATCCAGATCGGGTCGGCCAATTAGCCATAAGAGCGTGACAGATAGACAGACTTTTGCATTTATAATATAAGTATGGATGACTATCGATCAATTTGCAAATTACAACGTTTAGTAATGTTGATGACCGCCTTCCGTCATGGATATGGTAATGAAACTATGACGATACAAGCGACTGCTAGTAGCTTCGCTTAATCAACATAGTTAACTTACTAACTTAAAATAACATACTTCTCTCTCTGCGTACTTTATTATACGAGAAAAAGCGTGTAACAGTAAAAAATAAAAAAGTCAATTGAAATGAAATGATAACACAGATTGTAAATCTTGTTAATGAATGACAAAGTAATTATACATTACATGCACTCGATGGATATATTGAACTCCGTTACCATGGTTACGTTATTTTATACTTAATAATAATAATATACATAATAGAAGGTTACTTACTATACTATATTACATAGTGAGACAGCCTCTGACTGTATACACAATAGGTTATGGGTTCGATTCCCACGAGGGGAAATGATCGTATTTAAATTATTTTAATTTTTCCGCTCCGGTACTTAAGACAAAATCTGGCTTTGAGTTTCGACATTTTATACACAATATCCTAACTTCTGGCGGTAAGTGAATAATTGAGTGCCTTTACACTTGGTTCTTGTAAGTTACAACTTTAATAATAGTTTAGGAAACATTCTTTAACATGAAAGTTAACGAGCTTCTAGTGACATTTCATAGTATGGACTTTATAATTAATACTCAATAATGCTCGCGTCCACTCCATTAACATGGAAGCTGGGCATTATCTCAAACAATCATTTGAATACAAAATTGCCCGCACTGACATAAACAGCTTCACGTCTATTCTCGCATAGCAGGATAGGCAAAGAGAACCCAGTGGCATGACACTTCATATTTCATTTGTTAGTTGAAAATCGAAGGGAGATTTCATTCTCTCTGCTAACTCGGTTACATATGGAAGAAAAGTGAAGCTAAAAATAGTATATATTTTTAACCTCACTTTTCTGTCGTAGACAACGATATTACAGTCGACTTGTTATAGGTCTCGATATATTTAGATCAAAGTAAGTCATTAAATGATGTGTCACCCGCTCAAGTTTCATATATATATACTCAGTTTTCATATATATTTTTTTTACCAACGATAGGTTATTTTTACAGAACTAAATTCTATTAACAACATTTAAAATACGGAGAACTAAGTGTTTGGCACTAAATTATATTACCTTATTCTGCTGTAGGTTTGTGAAAGATGTGAGAAACAAAAAAAAAAAGATTTTTGGTGCCGAAAGAAGGCTGTTTATGAAATGAAATTCAACAAAAATACTAATATTCCTTAGATATTTTTTTCTGTGGGATAAATAAACAAACTCCATTTGCAAACATCTAAAAAATCTTTGGATAACATTTTAAAAGTTTAAAGCAAGCGTTTTCTTCATGCGCAACCTTAATTCATTGGAGAATTTATTAATGCTATCAAAAGTTAAAATCAGTGATTTATACATATTAACTTTGTAATACCTTTACTAAAATCACATTTACAATTGTTAAAGCAAATAAATAAGTAATCTTAAGGTAATATACATCCGTGCTGCTTGGACTCTGACCAAGCGCCCGAGCCAGTGACACTATACGCTCTTATCAGACTACGTCGCGACTTCCACACAACTGTTGTTATATGTCTTGTGTTAGCATTGCTCAGTTTATACATCTGAAGGTGACATATCATGAAATAATCTGCCAAATTAGTTTTAAATTAGTTACCAAAGTCGTTTTGTGGTCGGAAGGAGGCAAGAATTGGGTGTTTGAGTGATTTAGGTCACAACTACACGACCTTGCTTTAAACGAGGGTCGTTTAAATTAGAAACGAACGACTCAAAGTAGTCATTAAGCCGCTATTGTAAAATACAAGTTGAGTTTTTAATTTCTGAAATCTTTCAGGTATGAAAAAGAAAGTCTTGGAGCCGATGTTTTAAATATATATATTTCTTTTTGTTTTATTTCGACTGAGTATTTTTGTTTCTACGGATTGCAAAGAATGTTCACAACAATGCATGTAGTATGTGTGTATGTAGATTAGAATAACTTAAATAGTTATCAAGGAACTGTTCTCTAGTTATATAAATATCGAAGAGCTTCTCTGGTTCTATAGTCATACAATAACAATATCTTTTATTACTCTATAGAAAATAATATGAAAAATCAAAACAAACTGATGTTACATTTGTTTTGCTAATAAAGTTTGACAGGTGTGACACGAGTGTATCCGTTATAATCACGGGTTCGATACCTACTCGGAGGAACGATTATATACGAATTATTTTAATTTCTCCGCTGTGGTGACAAGAACAGTACGGAAAATGCAACTTAACACTACGTCCTCACATATCTTATTAATTGCCATTTATGGAATTTGTATTTGAACCCTCAACAATATTTGAACACAAAATATAATTTTCACTTAACAACACAGCTACATACATATATACATACATACAGGTGGCAAATTCAATAAATTATTCTACACGTGTTAAGGTGTTGGAAGCGCGAGATAGTGCGCGTAATTAATTAATTTCTGATCTTACGCGAGAGGTTATGTTAATATTATGTGTGTATATACGATACATTATGTATGTATGTACGTATATAACATAAATATTAAATAGTTTTGTTTCCTCGTTCTGCTTACAGAACATAGACGTGAGTTTCTGTGAAACACACATCATATCTAAAATAAATAGAAAGTAGACAACGGATTTAGACCAACCTGGCGCAGTGGAACAGCGACAGATTGCATGCGACGTGGTTCTGGATTCGATCCCCACTCGGAGGATGATTACAATTTAAATTATTTTCACTTTTCCGCTTTGGTGAGACAAAATGCAGAGTTTATTTCTACTTTGCAACACATAAAATCTTAAATTCAGGGGCAAAGTCGGCAACGGAGTCCCTTGATGCTAAGTTAGGCTTACCTCACCTCGCCTCTAAATAAGCGTGAATCTGGAGAAACGAGTTCGGAGAAACTTCTCTCTATCATCGCATTGAAGCAAATGAAAAAAAAAGGATTTTCCTAACATGTCTACATGAATAAACTGAAATACTTCTACATCTATTTACATGAATGTTCAAATCTGTGTGTATAAATTATTTGCTTATAGTTTCACAAATTTTACCAACACATATATTTTTATACGTAACTTTATGTAGTTTTTTACGAATCAAAGTTATTGAGAACTGAATAATTGATAAGTCCGCGCTAAACCACTCTACAATGTAAACGCTTTCATAGTAAACACATAAACAGCGTACACGATAACTGCGAGACCGATCTCGCATACAGACGAGCCTGGCGCGGCTCGTCGCAGGAACATCGTTGGGTTTTAGTATGTAGTCGCTAAATAATTCTTTTTAGAGTCTACTTCAAATTGAAAGGTAAAGGTAAAACCTAAAGTTGGTCTGGAAAGTCAATCAAAGTCACTAAGTATTTAGATAGAAAGGCCTAAGCGTGAGGTATGTAAGTTATTGATTTAGTAGATCGTCGGTTTAGTAAATTTCTGTTAAATTATTGACTTTCAAAACATAAAGCAAGTAAGTTTTCATTATACATAAAAATATACTTTACTTTGACTCTGATTTTAAGCCTAGACACGATAACAATTTTAGATTTAAAGCTTAAATTAACCTATCAAGTTTCTACGGCTCATTCAGTGATATTGTTTCTAATTCATTACTTTTAACAACAGCTAAGGTTATGTTTTGTTTTGAAGAGTAGCACAAGCGCAATATACATTAATGTGCAAATAAATATATTGCTCAATATACATATGACACTTCAACATCAGAAATACACGTTCAATTTTATTGCACAATTTTCTCTATAAGACAATAACGTTGAGTATGCCAGTTAGTTAAGCAACTCTTTGATCAAGAAGGAGTGATAGGATATTATTAGGACACATTTTTGTTACATATTCCAATTCAGTATTACATTACCTCCCTTGTTTAAATTACACGTTGATTTACACAATTAATTATTGAAAATAAAATTTGTCAAATGATTTTAAAATATTTTTTTAGATAATACCTGAGAAGTCTAAACATTTCATAGTGTTGCTTTTAAACTACTACTATCGTTTGGTAAATGCTTAGATTATGCATCTATGTATTTTCGGAGTTAGCTAAATCCTGACACTTACTTTATATTTTGCCGAATAAAATAAATATTTGGTGAAATTGTTTATGTTGGTGAGTAATTTATTCCCTTATCTATAAAGGATGAAATAATTTCAAACATAAACTCGTTCTAGTTTCTATTATACTTTTAAAATGCGCCACAATATTTAAAAAAAACTAAGTAAAGAACCTATATCAATTCAATAGCTGTTATCACTTTGATTTAAACTTTAAACCTTGTTATATGCAATCTTTTTACTTCGAGAGTATTTGCTTTGTTACTAGTGTTCTCGTGTAAGACAAATGCGTCAGCGCGGTAGTAACCCGCGCCAAGTTGATGTAACACATACCGCAATACTCTAAATTGCAAACCTCCAAGTTGCGACTTGGCAGGTACAGGTGGCGAGAAATCACACTGGCTTACGAAATTGAAAATTTTTTGCCATAGCTCAGTTCAGTCGTGATGCAGTGGAACAGTGTCTTGCTGTTAACACGATATTTCAATTCCTATTCGAGGAATGTATATACATATATATTTTAATTTTTCCATTCTTGTACCTAAGACAAAGCGCGGTGTTAAGTTCCATCACTCAACACGCAATCAACTTCTCGGTTTCTGTCAAATAGAAATGGAGAACGGAGTGTATTAACGTTACGCTCCCTCCGACTATTCTATTTTTTACAGGGGAATGCTATTAACATAAATTGTAAATCATGTGGCTTCAAAATTCTGGTACTGTAATATGTAAATATTTATACTTCAAATATTATATTACCTATTTCATTTTCTGTTGCTTTGAGTCTTCATCGTGGCGCAATGTGAAAGCCAGACGCTTTCCTGCCGCGACCGTTGTGAGTCCGATCTCAATTCGTGGGGGTGATTATGTTAAAATTATTTTTATTTTTTGCTAGAAAAAAGAACGGGGGGAAGAACGGAGTGCCATGTCACTAGAACAGATTTTCTGTACCTATATTACAAGAACAGGAATTTATATAAGTGATAAAACGTGAGGCTAATAATAGCAATGTTCTATTTACGTTTCCGTTTTCCGATTGTAGGGGTTTTTTCTTTCGATGTTCAAATATCTTTTGCAGACTCGTACTTTAGAGAACACAGAGTACATTTATTTAGAAAACTCTCCGTTGACACTAATCGGACCAGAGAAATATCTACACTGTGGAGTAGAGAGCAGAGTACCTCAACAGTTGGTTCTCCTTTATGCAGGCAATGCCTAAATCTAATAACTATAGTTTCATTCTGTACTATTCATACTGAAAACCGTAGCGTTATCCAAGCGCACGTCAGTTCAGCTCATAGTATCAAACAGTGACGCTATCACGTGATTATTATATTTTTACAGATTCCCTTTTTTATTGCAATCGTTTGTTATCCGCGCGATTTATATTCGAGTATTTAGCTGTAACCAGTCAGTTATCGAATTTACTCGGATATTTGCATTTGAGCTTACTATTGTATGGTATTTTTATAAAACTATACCTACCTATTATATTTATGTACATAGATTAATTAGTTATATTAAATAGAAAAAGGATTCTTAATATAACGCTTTTAATGTAGACATTCTAGTATCAAGACATTCCGTTTTTCACAAAACCTCGTGTATTGCGTGTAAAGTGGCGTAATTCAGTGCAGGACTTTTTCTTGTCAACAGGAGTGGAGAAATGATCATAATGTTAATGTAAATATATACTTGAATGCATATCGAACCGACATTTTTAAAGTGTTGTTCACAAATTTTATATATGAAAAACATTTTCAAACAAATTTAACCCAATTCGAACTTGCGCTTCTTAAACGACCTCTAAGCGCTCTGACCGCTAAGCCAAGCGTTATGTACTGAGCACATGCAAGGCATGTACGTTATTTTCAAATGTTTGTCCATTTTATAAAAAAATCAAATGTATAATTATTTGACTAACTCAATAACACAACAATGGCGTGCTTCATTAACGAAACACAAGTTCATTTACATACATATAGTTTGGACTTCAGTTTGGTAAAATGTTCGAAATTAGCTTTTTACAAAAGCTTGCCCCCAGCCTACTAAATAACTTTGTTCTATTTTTGATACATTTTGGATGTGGAAATATAAAGATAATATTTTATATTAAAATTTAGTAGTAATGTCGTCGATATGCAGTTAAATAAAAAAATAAAAAATCTTTATTGGAATTTAGAAAAAATAATACACACAAAAACAGTACGATAATGGCTACATTAGTTAAAAACTGTGTTGTAGCTGTGGTGTAACTGTGGGCGTTAATGACGCCCTCCTCCTAGAAAGGACTGAACAAAATTCCAAAAAAATATTTGATATAAACTTAAAAATTTCTATAACTTAAAAATAATGTTACATTTAGAATAAATTTAAAATTATTACAAAGAGCATGCGTTTATTTGTGTGTGTGTGTGTGCGTGTGCGTGTGCGCATTTGTGTGTGTGGTCGTGTGTGCATGTGTGTGTGTGTGAGTGTGTGTGTATGTGTGTGTGTGTGTGTGTGTGTATGTGGATAAATCTGTCAAATAATGAGGTTCTCAATTTCTTCATACGTCAAGCCTTGTAACCAATTTGCGCTTATGCGTTTACAATCGCGGAGAGAGCGAGGGTAAAGATTTTTAGCTTTGTTGACTCTATTATATATGATAGGCGCTAGGTACTCATAGTGCTGCTTGCATATAGCAAGCCTACTGCAGTGGGTTTTGCAGACTAAGTCAGATCGGCGTTTACTGTTGACAGTCAATTTGTCATACGGTGTTTGTGTGTGTTTGCGTATAATCATGTTGAGTAAAAAGAGTTTTCTGACTGAAAGAACATTAGCTATGCGGTATAACTCATTACTTGAGAAGAGTAACGGCTTACACAACATAACTTTGAGTATAGATCTTTGCACTCTTTCCAGACGAAGCATTTTAGTTTTACCTGTACCCCCCCCAGACAATAATACAGTAAGATAATATAGATTGAACGAGAGCATAATACACATTTTTAAGCGTAGAATATTCCATTACACCTCTCAATTTTTTAAATATATAGATTACTTTCCTTATTCTTCCGCACATTACATTAATATGTTCCTTCCAGGTGAGTGCGGTGTCGAACCACACTCCCAAATATTTTATATGAGTAGAATTATCAATATTTATGCAATTACACTGGCTATTATTATTACAAGTTTTGGCGTGAACTCTGATAGAAACTGGCAGTGAAGAAAGTATATTGTTATTTGGGGAAAATGCAATGAGTTTTGTTTTATCTAAGTTTAAGGTTAGTTTGTTATTTGTTAACCAACTATGCACAGTGGCCAAGGAAGATTCCGCGAGTTTAATAGCTTCAGCCCAGGTTTTCCCGTGTACAAGCAAGGCAGTATCATCAGCATAAGATATTATTTTGCAGTTCGGTAAAGATAAATTAGACAGTGCATTAACATACGTACATAAGGAATAATGTAGGTCCTAGAACACTTCCCTGAGGAACGCCGAAACTTAAACTTTCTTCGTTACTTAAGACATTATCTATAACTAGACACTGTGAGCAATCTGTTAGGTAACTCTGAAAAATGTCATTTACGATACCTCTGATACCCATTGTATTTAGTACAATCAAAAGCTTTGGGATAGACACAGTGTCGAAGGCTTTAGACAGGTCTAGGAAAATTCCCATAACTTTTTGCTTACGATCAAAACATTTGATTATTGAATTAGACAAATCCAGAACAGCATCAGCTGTGGATTTACCTTTTCTGAAACCGTACTGGTTACTTGAAATTAATTTGTTAGACTCTAAATAGTTGACGAGTCTCGAGTTAAGTAATTTTTCAAAAATTTTGGACAGGCTAGTAAGAATTGAAATCGGTCTGTAATTGTTGATCACACTAGCATCGCCACCCTTGAGGGTTGGGTGAATGAGAGCCTTCCTAAAAACCCTATGAAAGATACCTGATGCGATAGACAAGTTAAAAATATGAACAATAAGCGGAATAAAAACATGCTTCGCCTTTTTTATCAATGAGGTTAGGACACAATCCCATCCTGTGGCAGGCGTATTCTTTAAACTAACTATTATATTATCGACTTCAGTATTGCAAGTGCTGTATAGTGACATTGATGATGATGTATAAGATGAACAATCAACTAAATTATTAGTTAAATCTGACCCACACTCATTAAATTTTATGGCAAGGTTACTACCAAGGGAAGCAAAATATTTATTAGCCTCACAAACAACTGAGTAATGATCTTTTCCTGCGGTCAATAGATTTAAGGACGAATTTGGTATTTTATTAATATGACAAGTTTTTTTTATTAATTCCCACGTGGCTTTAGTATTATTTTTTACATTTTCATATTTTTTTCTATCATATTCTCTTTTTACTCGTTTTAATAAGTTATTACAAAAATGTTTATACCTATGATAAATTGTGATCAATACGGTATTATCTGGACTTTTCTTAATTCCGCGATATAGTTTGTCCCGATGCCTTATACAGCGCAACAAGCCAGGTGTAATCCAAGGCTTGAGTATACGATTTTTGCTAGAGACTGTAAATTCCCTAGTGTTATCATGAACAATCTTTTTAAGTGAAATCGTTAGTGATGTCGCAGCCCGGTCAACGTCATTATCCAAGAGAATGTGAGAAAAATCATGTTTTTCTATTTCCTCTAGACAGGCTTTTTCATCCAACCGTTTGAGGATACGTTTAACAGAATGGACATTTAATTTAAGTTCCCAACCAAGTACAACCGGAGCATGGTCTGTTATAAAAGAATCAAGAATGAGAGTAGTGGCAATATTATTGGATTTCAGCATTACGTGATCCAAACAGTTGTGATTTCGAGTTGGGAGCAAGTGCGTAGGTAGTAGACCATGGGAGGACAAGAGGTTGAGATATGTATCCGAGCAAATATCAGTACTAGTAGCCGCTATATTAATATTCATATCACCAATGACAATAATATTATTAATATTATGTAGTTGCTGGAGATTTTTGTCCAAAGATATATTGAATCTATCCAAATTCCTATACGAGGGTGACCGATATATGGCAACTAAAGCAGTTGTGTTAGAAAATTTAATAATAAGACTATTAGCATCATGCCATTCTGGTAATTCAACTGTGTGCACAATGTTGCTTTTCACATAAGCCACCACCCCATCATTTTGATTTACATATTTAGAAGAGTAAGAGGAGAAACCAGGTAGACAAGGAATGTTATTACATTTGCTAAGCCAACATTCTGTTAGAATTATAACATCAAGTTCGATATTAATTTGATTAATCAGTATAAGAAGATGATTAAAATTACATTGAATGCTTCTTATGTAAACATGAAAAATTTTAAATACTAAATTATTTGAAGCAAAGTGGGAACTACATTGATTGGGACTGCAAATTAGAGATTTAGAAATCTGAAATTCTTCAATTTCATCTACTATATTTTGCAAATCATTCATTATTGTTAGAATAAGAAAAACATATAACCGTATATGAATATATCCAGACATAAATCATACATGAATACCAACAATATACAAGTATAATAACTTTTCAAATAATAAAAAACAATACATATAAATACATAAGCAAATACTAATTTAATAAATGGTAGATTGTCACTCCCATGTAGCATATTAAAGTTTAATTTAAATAGTTTGGCTGTTATAAAGAAATAAATAAGGTTTAATACAATACTTACATATATGTGTACATTTGTATTATGTGTATTGTGTAAAGTGTGGAGTGTGTAAAACATTTCTATAAAGTCATGTATAAATAATAATATAATTTTTTGCTTAATTTTTCCCAATATTATTTGAAAATAGTAGTACAAATAAAAAAAGATATAAAATTTTACGTACATACATTTCTTAGAACTTACATTAATAAACCTATAAGCATGCATAATGAATATAATTTTTATAATAAACAACAAAAGGTGCAATGAAACAAAGTAGTTATTAAAACTAGTCACTTTTGTCCAAAAGCGGGTAGATCGTCCTCGCTTTTTATCTGACGTAAGGGCGCGCCGTCTGTTTTGCGTAAGAATATTTTACCGTGCGATACCCAGCAATATTTGTATTCATTACCGTACCTTAGCATAGTCTCGAGCCAAGAAAAAAAGATGTTTCATTTTATTGGTTAGATATTCCGTGATAAAAATACGTTTATTCTCTCCGCCGGCATCAATAGTTTGAGTTTGTAACACAGAACCCCCTTTATTAAATTTTTTATATAAATATAACAGTTTTTCTTTCATAATAACACTATTAAATTTTACTATAACGGGTTTTGGAATAGATTTATTATTATGTATGCGGTAAATATCATTTATGTCGTGAGGCAATATTGTTAAGTTTTTGGCCAATTGTAGTGATTGTGTGTAATAAATGCTCCTTTGAGTCGGATCCCTGCACGGGAATATTTCTTAATTCCACGCAAGTAGATCGGGACATTCGGTCAAAGTCATCCATCTTTTCTTCGAGAGATTGTATATATTTTAAATTGTCTTGGCGCTCTGTTTCTAACTTATGAATTTTCTCATTCAATGAATCATAAGTTTTGGACATAAACTCAATCGAGTTACATATATCATTATTTTGTTTCTTTATTATATCTAAAGTGGAGTAAACCTTTTCAATTTTTTGTTCTTGTTGTAATTTAAATTCAAGCATCATATGTTTAATTTCATTCATAAATACCGCGAGCTCAGATTGAGTATCAACATCGGTCTCAAAACGTTTGCGCTTCTGACGTATCGACACGTTTATATCGTGCCTGTCGGTTAAGTTCGGCTCCGAGCTGCATTGCACGATCGTAGCGGGCGCAGACAGGTGTAGCGGCAGTTGAGGCGGGGGGGATCGGTTTATCGGCATATTGTTGACTTCACAAAGTACCAGGAGCTTATAAAAGAACTCGAAAGTAGGCTGTAGGTCAAAGTACACTTTGAATGTCCGAGAAGATGAACGCAGCAAGGTATGTCGTCTCGTTCTAGCCGGTTGCACTACGAACCACGTAGACCGAGACAGGACTAGCTCGTAGCTATTACACACACATAAACCACACCAACAAGAATTGTAACCTCTTCGATAGTTATGCACTCCTATTATTTTACTTTAATTAATATTTTAACATTTGAATAATTTTGACAAATAAAACATGGTTAATAATAACTCTTAAACACGTACAGTCGACACAAATGTCCGGAGGAGAAAAAGAACAGAAAAGTTGCACAACGTCCGACTGTAAGTGCAATGGTAGCGGGTTCGATTCCCATTCGGGGGAATGGTTATATATTATTTTCATTTCCCCGCTCTGATATCTAAGGCAAGGCGCGGCGTTGAGTTCTGCCGTTCGACTCGCAGTGTTTCAACATCCAGTGGGACATTGAGAACAGAGTGTCTTTACACTAGGTTCTCTCTGACTACTTTGCTTTTCCCCAAAAGCGTGAAGCGGCAAAAAATAATGGTATGTAATTATAAAATAGTATGTTAGTTTTAGGCCCCTTAAGTGGGAATAATAAATTAACCATCTATCTTTGCCTCGAAGAAAACCCGTATAACTTGCCATTATATTACGAACAATACTAGAACTAAGTATTAAGACTAGGAAACGAATATATGACCATTGCATATAAAGTGACACACTGTAACACTGCGTCTGATAGTTTCATTGTAACATTACACATACTTTAATATTATATTTGTAAATATGTACAAAAAGCGTAGCGCGACTGCGACAACTACTGACTGTGGTGAAGTTTTAAATTAGTTTAACTTGGTCTGCAGCGGCGCATAGCTATGTAATACAGCATATTAAAAGTTTATAGTTGTGAGGATTATCAATTCAAACCACGTCAAAAGTTAAAACGTTTTCAGAAAACATTTGTTGACCATGACGCATGAAACACACAACAGAGCGTTTGTACAATTTGTAAGAATCGGGTTCGAATCCCGCTGCGTTCACATTTTTACTCGTTTTCTGAATCGTATCTCATACAACTTAATTACATTAATTTCTTTCTCATTATATTGATTTTATCTTACGTTTTTCGCACATAGCAGGTAGTCAGAGAGGATCTAGTGTTAAGGCACGCCATCCTCCACTTTTGTTTCGAAATCGACACATTGCATATCGATGACTATTTTAATATGATAATTTCTGAATGGGAATCGAACCAACAACCATCGCTTTCCAGTCAGACGCTGTTCCGCTGCGTCACGACGGCCTCGCATTGTTTTATCTATTAGCTCTACTATATAGCTCTGTGTGCGGGATGTATGACACGTCAGACGCAACAGGATTAAAGCCTGTAATGTTATATTAGAAAGTTTTATGCTAGTCCTTTTATGATTTTATAGAAATATTAACAGACAGATCTTAAAAACAGTCGTGGGACTGCCGATAGAAGTGAAAACGGAACTATTAAGTTGAGTGTAATTAAAACTATATGCAAAAATTTTTTATGTTTTATTTATTAGTTACATATGATGGGTTAAACATGAACAAAATATAAATACAAAGTGGTTGAAAAAAGCGTCCAACGCGCACATAATACAGTCAGAAATAGTCGATGTATTAGTGTATACGTGTACACAGGCTACTGCGCGTGCGCTAGTCTGGCTCTCCATAGCTATAGATATACTATTATCATTAGCATGTCGGTGACGCGAACCGAGGATTTTACCCTCTACCAAAACGCTCAACGCGCCTAAAGAAGTTCTCACTTCAACAAAATAAACGAAAAAAGTATTCATATAAGTTATGACACTTTAGCCAGCCCGCACCTCTATCTCGTAGTGTTATATAGCGTGTGGTCGATAAGTGTGCTCGAACAATTGGCTGCAATCAATGTTTGATACACAACGCTCATTAAGCATTTATATGTTCAAAATTAAATATTTGTACATCAAATATTTCAAATTCATACAAGTATTACTATAACTTTTATTTTATTTATATCGAGATATTTTATTTATGTCAAGACTTTGTACCCCACTTTCCACCTGACTTCGAGTCATTGTGTATGAAGTAGCGAAGTTTAACGTTGCGCTTTGTCTTATTACCAGAGAGAGAGATATCTGAGATCAAAATAATTTCAGTATATACGAGTATCCCCCGAGGGGAAATTCAACTTACAGCAATGACTTTTACAGGCAGAAATTGTGTGCCGCGACTGAAGCTTTGAAATGTATTTATATCTGACCACTGACGGTGAAAAATAAAGAGAAACAGATGGAATGTGCCATTATTGCTTAATATAAGCTTTTATTTGGCTTGCCTTATGAGTAAATGTGGGTCAAATGTTTGAAGCAATATTTAGCCCACTCCCCTTTGATTGATTTTAAATTTGGAATTTAAAGTCAATTTGGAATTTAAAGTTTAGAAAATTTTAAATAGAAAAAAAAAACTATTTTGAAAACGTTTGACGACATCACACTTTTTCCCACATGTCAGGGCTGTTCCGTTCTCCGTTTGCCACCAGATACCATGACTACTAGATTAAAAAGTTATGGGGTAAATTAGATGTCACACGGCTAATGATTCTAACGATGTACCGACTGACAATTACGTGCAGGAGAACCAGAGCGCACCGCCGCCGTCCGCCCCCCGCGCCGCCCGCCTAGCTCTAATAACTTGACTCTGTAAAGAAAATGATGGATTAATGGTACATCTTAAGTAAGTTGTTATTCAATACCTTAATGTAATTTTTTGAAGCATACAAGGTGAATATTACATAATTTCGGTACCTTTTAGGATATACACGTCCTTTCGGAGTTTTTTGCTGGTGACACAAGTTAGAGCGTATATTTATATTATTTTCATGTATCCACGTTTGTAAAATTAATTAAGGCATCGATGTGACATTACAGAAAGCAAATGAAGCATCTTTGTATTTCTGCCAACAACCAACCAAACATATTTTGTCTACAAATACACAAATATTTACTTCGGCTGAACTTAAACCTATAATCATGAGAATTATTGGAACATTTTGCGATATATCAGTGAAAATAGGGTTTATTTTTAGTATCTCAAGCATTAATTCTACATAGAATATTTCAATTCAAATAAAACAGTAATTGATATTTCCAAAAATTTTAAACATCTAAAGCGTATTTTATTAGATTTTACTCCATTGAAGCAAATAAGCGTTCACGGGGCTGTTCACGCGCGGCTGCTCGGCGCTAGACGTCTTCACTTCAGCGGAATTCAATTTGTGTTGTAATAAGCTGAAGTTCACGAGTTCACGACTCGCGTGGCGCTATACCGCCACACCTCTACGCGTCTACATCTCTACACCGCTACGGTGTACGGCCGCTTTATCCATACTTATAAATGCGAAAGTCTGTGTGTTTGTCTGTCACGCTTTTACGACTAATCTACCGGTCTGATTTGGATGAAATTTATAATGAAAGTAGTTGATAATTATGGGTCTAACATAACTAAATAATTTTTGAAAAATTAACCGCTAAAGGGTTGAAATAAGGGGATGAAAGTTTATATAAAAAAAACTAAACCACTTGACTGATTGTAATGAATTTTCGAATCGAAGGTCAAAGATAGGCTACTTTATTTTTAAAAAATCCACCCCTAAGGGTTGCAACATAACGAAACAATTAGGCAGTTCACGCGGCGAAGCCGCGAGCGGGCCGCTAGTGGTATATGAATGTTCATCTTGTTTGTTCTGCTTTGCACATCTTACATTTAACACTTTATACAAAGAAATCATAGTGCATAGACGCTCCGTGTTTCACTTTCCACTTGAGTTAAGTTATTAAGTGGAAAAATATATACTTTTATTTTAATCACCTCAAAATGCGGTGTTGTGTTCCGAAAAGCAAGATGCAATATCACGAGGCGCGAAGAAACTTAAGAATAAGGTGGCCTTACTTCCTATATACAAACCCACAAATAATGTTTCCTGTCACATCACCACAGAGCGACTATAGCGTTTGTTAATATGTTAAAGTGGATTGCTAAATAAGAAATTTATTCACTGCCCAATCTATTCTACATACAGAATTTTGTTTCCGTATAATTTGCCTAGTGCGATATAAATTTATATAACCCAATTTACTGAGTATACTGTGTATACTACCCAATTTACAATGTATGGTACTCTGTACTTACTTAAATCAATGAAATAAGAGAACTAAGTGAACTCGAGTTCAATTCGACTACGAATTGTTTAATAAAAATAAAAAAAAAAATAGCTTCACGCTCTATCCCGCACACAGCAGGGTAGGCAGAGGAAACCTAGTGTTAAGACACTCCGTTCCCCACTTTCCGCCGAATTCGGAGGCTTGCGTGTTAAGTGGCGGAACTCAACGCCATGCTTTACCTCGACACCAGAGCGAAGAAAATGGAAATATAATTTCGACTCCTCGAGTGGGAATCGAACCCACAACCAGTCGTTTATAGTTACACTCTTGTGCCACTGGGTCACGACTGGCCATTGGTCCTGGCACATAATGAAAATAACTTTATATATTATAGATTACTTAATACAATAGATCTTTATGAAGCAAACAATTAAAAAATATGAAAAACACAAAAGTAATATAATACAATGTAAATAAGAACTTTTGTTCTTTTTATTTTTACACATTTTGAAATGGAACTATTGTAACCGGATTAATCGCGTACATTTTTGCATATAACTTTATATGTCATATTTTGCATATGAAACTTATTTATGACAAATATTTTTTATAAATAATCATTTTAGAGAATTAACTAGCTAGTTGCTATGTCAGATAAAAACATATACATAAAAATATTATATAGAAAGTTAAACAAACATTTATTCGAACACAGCTTCAGGTCTGCGTTATACGAACATAACTAGTGAGGCAAAACTTAGCAAGTCGAACCGGACTCTGTAAAACTTCCGTCTTAAAATACAAAGAAACCTTACGTACTTTTTATAAGTTTTCCGAGAAGTATGCAACTTCACCGAAGTTATGATGAAAACTACATATTTAATGGAATGCTACTTGAAAATAAATCTAGCTTTTCTCTAAGTTTCTCTTTGTTCGAATGAACGTTATTACTTATAAAGATTGTTTCCTAATATATAAATGATAACCCGCACCTTACAAAAAATATATATTTTAAGACTCACTTAGAATAAATCCATTTTGTATATACTTATATACCTATATCTTTTTGATAAATACTTCTTTAAAAATAGTTTCTCTATTGAATACAACGCGGTCGTTAAAAGTTACGCCTAATAAGTTCAAAGTTATTCTCATATAATTAACCATATACACAGACATACATACATACATATATACATACATACATACATATATACATACATACATACATATATATAATACATACATATAAACATACATAAATACATACATATAAACATAAATACAGAAATGCGTACAATACATATATACATACACACATATAAAATATACACAAGATATACAGTAAGAGTCAAATTATACGTCTTGTTTAAGATAGTGCTCTTTAAGACGGCGCTTAAATACTCCTACCGACCCTGACTGTCTTATTCTTAATGGGAGCGCATTCCAGAGCTTGACTGACTTGACAGTAAAGGAGTCACCATAGCATTTCGTACGACACAAAGGGATTTCAAGGAGGTTATTATTACGGGAACGGAGGTGTTGGGTGTGGAGGGTATCCGACCCCAAGAACTTAAATCGTTCTTTGAGGTACGACGGAGTAGCAGGATGGTAAAGGATAGTGTAAAGGAGAGTGAGGGAATGGGAATAGCGCTTATGTTTTATTGCCAACCATTTCAGTTGAGCACGGTATTTTGACACGTGGTCGTACTTCCTCAGCCCGAAAATAAATCTTATTACAAGATTCTGTATATATTATATATTTCTTAGATATTCTATTCAAGCCAACATAAGTTATGGATATATTTGTATATATGTTTAAATGGTAGTTACTTGTGTATATTATGTTGAAAATTTGATGGATAATTTAAGATATTCCTTTCTACTCATAGTAACTACACTACTGAAGCTCAGATATAGTGAAAGTGAAAGTTACATTTATAAAGGAGTTGCAAACAGGTGGTTTTAAATTTGCCAAGAAATTGTATATGGACTGCATAGTATAGTAGTAGTGCTTAATATTACATACTAGAGATGCGAATAAATAAAAAAAAGTACTTGAATATTATCAATCCCACGAGCTTTACGTGAATGAATTACAGGTAGATACAAAAACATAATAAAGAATTAACATACAGCTACACCGTGTGGTCGAACACGTGGAGATTTAATAAACAATCATTACTTTACAAGTACCTAGAAAATACTTAATGAGAAGTTAATCCATTCTTTACTTTCTGTTGAATATTGACGCTAATAGGTCACTTACTTAACAGAGTGGCGCAAGTTTCATGTGTTTTTCTTACGAAAAAATAAATATAACTGTTCAAATAAATATGGACTATTAATTGTAATCTGACAAATGAGCAGAAATCATATAATTTACGAGCACGCATATGGTAAGAGGTTTACCGCGTAATACTGGAAGTGCACTCTCGCTGTATACAGCGTGTTAATAAATACTTATATTACACTTCAAATAGAAATAATACTGACTAATTAATTATTATGGAACGACGTTTTATTTTCAAACAGGAAATCTCATTAGAAATTATTATTTTACTTGTTTACAATAATGGCTTATATTAGTATACTAAGTTCTACGCTACTGTGTTCTACGACAATTATCTAATAAATAAAGTAACAATATAATATCAGTTTATTGATAACTAGGGATCGCTCGCGGCTTTGCTGCATGAACTACACAACGAGGGGCCAGTCGTGGCGCAGTGGCATGCACGTGTGACTGTAAACGACTGTTTGTGGGTTCGATTCCCACTCGAGGAGTGGAAATATTTAATATTTCCATTTTCCTTCGCTCTGGTATCAGAGCCAAAGCGCGGCGTTAAGTTCCGCCATTTATCACGCAACGCCTCCGAATTTGGCGGAAAGTGGGGAACGGAGGGTCTTCACACTAGGTTTCCTCTGCCTACCCTGCTGTGTGCGGGATATAGCGTTGTAATCTTGATTGATTTTGGGTTGTGTTTCTACTACCTACCCTACCCTACCTCGCTACCCTACATTTTATATTGTTTATTTATTCTAACAATAAAGGAGTGGGAAGGACTGCTCCGAGGGGACGGAGGAACAACGCGTCACTGACAGGACACACTTTGATCTTCCGCATTTTATCATTCACTCGAGTTAAGGCTATAATTAATCAAAAGCTCTTTGATCGCGGCGTCGCACAATTTAATTGTGAGCCGTAACGACGCTAACGAAAAATAGCTCGCAAAGCTTCCTGTTGTTGTTTGGCCTGAATTATATATGTATAAAGCCTGAATAATATTTTTTTATATTTCGTGTCTTTTTAGTGTCTTTTTTATTTTGTTAGTGTTTTTGTGTCGTTAGAGTGTAAAAATAGTTTTTTAGTCTGTTTCAGTAGTCTGATATTGCGTTTACTGTGGAAGTCAATAATATTATAAATATTTACGCTCGTCCTGATAATTCTTTAATATACAACTTGAAGACTGTTCACTGTGAGAATATGTATCTATTAGAACTGTGTGCATACATACTTGGATAGCTCATTTAGGTATTAATTAATAGATAGTTTAGAGTGAGACATCAGCTAAACTTCAACAATATATTAGAAAAACGAAAAAATAAATATTTTTTGGCAATAAGTTTTGTATGAAAACATATAAAAATAAAAGAACAATATGAACATACATTTTATTAAACTGCTTCAAACCACTTATACAATATAAAATATTTTTTGGGGTATAACTACGCATTTTAACTTGCAAAGTGCCTTGTAAGTTTCATTTTAACCGCATGTAGCGAATAACGTTAGTTTGTAAATTCAACTTTGCCCTTTAAAGGGCGGTTGCTAGTGACCCTCATTGTAGTACGTACGTACATGCTGCTTGTACACGCGAGTACACACTCGTATAACAGCTTGAGCTCACAACTCTCACAAGATTGTTATTGTTGTCATTTCATACAAACTGGAAGAATGCAAACATACAATAGGATAATGCACTTTGTGGTATACATTATGAATAGCTTTCAATAGAAATTTTGTTATATTTTTGATAGAAATTTTTAGTATAAACGTGTTTAATGCGCTACACTCTCAATACCAATTCCTGTATTACATACACTAGTAGGTACTGCCATAAACAATTAAAAGCAAATTAATTGTTACCCACATAGCCGATTAGTCTAGAGATCCCAGTGTCAAAACACTTCGTTCTATACTACAACAATCGTTAAATTATTAAAATAAACTTTGCACATTGACATTTTCATGTACTTCAATTTATTAATATAACATTTAAATTGAGGCCATCGCTGGGAAGTGGTATTGCGTTTGATTGTCAAAAAGATTAGATTATTAAAAAGACCTTATGTTCTCTCTGCTTACGCTGTCATGCGGTGAAAAGCGAGAAACCGAACATAAAATACAATCCCTACTCAAACTAACTTTATGCTTTTTCTTGTATATCACAGGATAAATAAGAGAACTTAATATCAAAATACTAAGTTAAAAGCACCCATTTCTATTCAAATAAATATTTAGATTAGAATTTTCCTGTTGCACTTGAAGTCATATAGCAACTACATTCAAATGTTATTCTCGTGTGCTTAAAAACGTTTCCGGTCAGTGCTCACTGCGACTCTGCGCTGTGTGGCGTAATACACGAACAGCTACACTTTAGCTCCAGCTTCTATTTCCGCAGGAAAAGCTCTTGAAACAGGTTTTATAACAAATCGAATGCTACTTAACTTATGTAGCGAGTGGTTAGTATTCTATGAGTGGAATATTGTAACTGTTCATTTTGTAGTATATACTTTTTTTATTTTATTGCCGTTTTTTGCTTTTGTGCTAGACAGAGAAAAAGAAAGGGTTTTTCATTCAGTATGAAGGTGTTTTGACACTAGGTCGTCTTGGACTCCCATTCCGTACGATTTGTGATATAATCCATAGGTATCACTTTCTTTTTCGTATTTAATCATTTATATTTCAAAGTCAACGAATAAGACTAGTATCAAGGACATAGTATCTATATGTTTTTATATTCATCATCATTTACTAGTAAAAAATATTTTTAACACTAGAAAATGACTTTTTTGTCATTTCATTAGTGTCTCTAAAGCGCTAAGTAGTATAACGCATCACTACATGCTCTAACATAATAAATAAAAAACATCAGATATTTTTATTAAATTTATATCCAAATAAAAAAAATACTCAAAGCTATTTTTAATCCAACATTATTTTTGGCCACAATTATGAAAAGCTCCGGTACGTAAAGAAGCTTGCTTGTGTTTATAATTACGTAAGCATTTTATATTAATTAATTTCATAAGCGGCAACCGGAAACTACTCTCGTAACAAGCCTTGAAGGATCACATTTACACCAAAGCTGGAGTTATTTTGTAAAAAGCTTATGTTGAATACTAAGAGAAGTTGAGTTTCTACTTTACGAGTGATTGTTATTAAAAAAATATAATTCTGCAATTCACTGGTGAAATATTAATTTAAGTAATACTTAAATTTTATTGTTCTATACTTAAATTTTATCGTCACGAATGGCTATCGTGACGCATTAGGTGAGGGTCTGACAACAGGCACGATAATTATATGTTCGAATCGTCACTCAAGGAAAAGACTATATTGTTATTTATTTATTTATTTATTTATCTTGGGTACCACCACTCAATACGCTATGCCTCGAGTCTAGGTGGAAAATGGTGAAAGGAGTGTTCTTGACATTAGGTTCCCTCTGAATATTATTCCTACAAAGAGTATAACATTTTATTTAATACTAGCGACCCGCTCGCGGCTTCGCCACGTGAACTGCCACTTTCATCCTCTATTGCTCTTTGGGATTGTTTTTTTTTATAAAAGGGGGGTAGTCTATATTTGACCTTGCGTCACTAATTATGTTCTTGAGAAAATCATCGATACATCTAGTACAATGTCTATACTATTTGATAACATATAGCGATAACTGTTATAGTAAGAAAACGTACGAAATCTGCTATCATAGTATATCTATATGATAGCAGATTTCGTACATATATACCATCTGGTATATATGTACGAAATCTCTAGATTACCCGTGAAAACATAAAAGATTTTTGCATTTTTATAATAATTATATTAATGAGTATATCTAATACAATGTCAACTATATAATAACAGATGGCGCTACCCGTTCCAGAAAACGTAGTTACATCTGCTGTCATATAGATTATATAAAGTTTTATAGACCGGTCAAATGTATCTTTAATAAATGTTATGCTTATTTTATTTTATAATTATTTTAATTAGTGATATTAAAACAAATTTAGCTTCACTCGTGAACTATCGACATAATTTGAATGTTTTTTTTTTAATTTTATTTTTCTGCGGAAGTTGTATTGAATACCAGGATGAAAACTATCCCATATGTTGCTCTAACCTCTTAGCTAACTCCATACAAAAATCCATTAATTTCTACCCGGTAGATATCAGTATACAAATAATTTACTTATATTTTTTACTTTTTCCAAAAAACTACATGGAAAACCGGGATAAAAACTATCGTATATGTACCTTTGGACTATGAGCTATCACTATACTAAAATTCATCCATTTCTATCCAGTAGTTTTTGCGTGATTGGCGAACAAATTAACAGACAGACAGACAGACAGACAGACAGACAGACAGACAAAAATTCTACTGAGTGGATTTTTGGCCTCTGTTATCGATATATTAAAGCACCCAATTAAATTTTTTCTGAAATTTTTCATGTACAGAATTGACTTTTCTACTCTTTTATTATATACTAGCGACCCGCTCGCGGCTTCGCCACGTGAATTACCCCTTTCATCCTCTATTGGCCCTTTGGGACTGGTTTTTTTATGAAAGGTGGTAGTGTATGTTTGACCTTGCCTCATTAACTATTTTCCTGAGAAAATTCATTCATTTCAGTCAAGGATTTCAGATCTTTCATTCTCACTATATACTAAACATACATAACTTTTATCCACTGTTTCAACCTCCTAGGGTTTGATTTTTTATAAAGTAGCCGATATTTGACCCTGCGTCTTCAACAATCTTCTTTACGAATTCCATCTTAATCGGGCCAGTAGATTACCCGTGAAAAACATAACAGATAGAAGAGATACAGATTTTTGCATTTTTATAATAATAATATTAATGTGTACGGATATATCTAGTACAATGTTAACTAATGGCACTACCCGTTCTAGAAAACGTAGTGACATCTGCTGTCATATAGATTACATAAAGTTTTATAGACCGGTCAAGTGTATCTTTGATTAATGTTATGCTTATTTTATTTTATAATTATTTAATTTAGTGATATTGAAACAAATTTAGCTTCACTCGTGAACTATCGACATAATTTGAATGTTTTTTTTAAATTTTATTTTTCTGCGAGAGTTTGGTTGAATATCAGGATGAAAACTCTTATATGTTGCTCTACCCTTTAAGCTAACTCCATACAAAAAATCATCAATTTCTACCCGGTAGATATCAACAATCATTTACTTATATACAAATGATTTACTTATATCGGTTTTTTATTTTTTACAAAAAAACTACATGGAAAACCGGGATAAAAACTATCCTATATGTACCTTTGGACTATAAGCTACCACCTTGCTAAATTTCATTCATTTCCATCCAGTACTTTTTGCGTGATTGGCGAACAAATTAACAGACAGACAGACAGACAAAAATTCTACTGAGTGGATTTTTGGGCTCTGTTATCGATATATTAACGCACCCAATTAAAATTTTTCTGAAATTTTTCATGTACAGAATTGACTTTTCTACTCTTTTATTATATATATAGATATAGAAGAAAACTAAATTATAATTTTAATATTACAAAAGAAACAGTTACAAATTTCTTTCAAAAATTACTACCTCATTACATATGTTTTAAGACTACGTGTAAAACCAACGTTTCATTATTTGAACTTGTAGTAAGTTCATACAACTACAAGAAAGTAAGTAGTTATTTCTCAAGTCACTTAACTCCCGTCTGGATTACAAATACAATTATAATTTACCAAAGTGGTGGTTTAAACTACATTACTAATATAAGTAAATGAGCGATACATGAACAACAAGCGCCGAACATATGTTCTGGTACATACTCGGTAATAAATAGCTCACCCTCGTGAGGGGATTCACTCAGTCTAGACGTCTACAGCCGCCTAATTAGTCTACTAAATGCTCATACATACATATTTCTATTATGATTTCTTAATCACTATAATCTTATAATAGAAAGTGTGCTCAGGTGGAAATTGATAAAATATAAAGGAATTAGTTATGTATGAAATTTTATTTGAAGTAAATGAATTAATATGATTGAAATTGAAGGAAAATAACATATTAAATTAATATAAAAGTTTTTTTTTTATTACTTTCTATTGTTATTAAAATATTATTGATATTAATTATTGACAAGAAATTTGAAAAATCTCTTTACATAATGCAAAAAGCAAAAATAAATCATTGTAATAAGCGTATAAAAATTTAGATGTCGCCGGCTATAGAACGTATAACTTAGCCGTCAGAGCGTTTCAAGAAGCGTGGCTTCAAACTCCGATACGTTTAATTTTTTAAACGTTTTCTAAAAACGTTTATTACAGTTGTGAGATTATTTCCATTGATCCACAAGGGCTTTTTAAATAATACAGGCGACATCCAAAACTTATGGATATTCCAATAGCAATAGAAAGAGCTCGTCATCTAATCAACGTTAAATAACGGCCCTCAGTCGTTAAACGGTCACTGTGAGTTCCAATTACCCCATTACCCGCGTAATAGGATCGTAAACGCGCTCCTCTCATCACACTACTCTCACTCTGCCGCAGACGCAGCATCCCTCCTGCCTGCTGCCTGCTGCCTGCGTCTGCACGAGGGATTGGAAATCCTTCGTTTTATAGGATTTTATCGATTTCCAGTTTAATTACAAATAGTGTTTAATGTTGATAGGTTTAGTTCGTTCTAGTTTGGAAGTATTGATTTGCAGATAGTTTAGTTTAACACGAATATACCTTTGTGCTTAATCTATTGAGCGATCAAAATGTTTACTTCTTATAAATTATTAGGAACCTATACATTTTTATAAATTGTATTAAAAATTAATTCATACTGAGAAGAGCAAATGTCACAATGCCACGTTGTGTTTCAGTCTTTGTAAAAATAATTATTTAATTATATCTATTTATATGGAAATAAGTTTTAAGCATACTGTTTTAATTCATTGTTCTTATTATATTATTAATTTATATTAATCTATCAGTCAAGTATGATAAGAAGAAAGTGGAAAACGGAAAGTTTTAACACTATGTTTGCTTATGTAGAAAAGAAAGTAGCAGGAGGCTAAATCTTTGGCACCTTCATATTTTTCCTCGGAAATCAGGGTGGTCAGGGAGAAGCTAATGTCAATATATGCTCCTTCTTCCGTCTCCAATTTCCGCTCGAAATTTGATACGGTGCGTGTTGAGACGCTACTCATTGTCTTCTTTAGAATTTTTTTTATGATACGCCAAGCAGGGTACACCTTTCGCCTTATTTCGAGACAGTGCTTATTTAATGACGGAACTCAGATCTGAATTTTGGGTTATCAGATGTAATCATATAACATAAAATGAATATAACATAAATATAATCATCTCTAGACAATCGAATTCACAACTATCGTGCCGTGTATGTAACATTGTCCCGCTGTGCCACTGGTCACTATAGCCACTTACACACATATCTATTAATATGATGTCGGATTACCTTTATATCCAGTAAGTATTGAATGGCGTTGAATGAGATATAGCACTCGCTGGGAGTCAGGACATCGTCGGAATTTATTACACGAACGACCGGCGAGTGTGAGCGATGCTTTGTGACCGTTTGCTCACTTTATTACGATTCTGCGCGTTTATTTCTATTGAAAATTGAATATTTGCAGAGTTTTATAAAATTGTATCAGTATTTTAGACAAGTGTTCGTTTTATAGATTTTATCTTGCTCTTTTTTGTAGTAAATTGAGATGAGTGCGTGAAAAATGTGTTCATATAAATAAAGTTGGAGTGTCTGTTGTTATATTGAAATAACAGGTTTTTGCTAAATGCATATATGTATATCTATGTATGCACGTTACATATTGTACTAAGCTTTAAAATGAAAAAATGCATGTTGAGTGGCGAATCCCAACGCCGCGCTTTGTTTACCGGTACCAGAGCAAAGAAATAAAAACTCAATATAATCATTCTCTCGAGGCGGAATCGGACCCACTATCATGGCTTTTACAGTCAGACTCTCTCACTGCGCCACAATGAGCTTATTAACACTTAGGATATAAAAAATATTTTTAGAAAACGTAATAAAATTTGAACGTAGCGCGTCTTTTGGAAATCGTTATTAAACAGAATAACATAAATGAAGTATATACAGTTGTAAGTTTAAATTCCGTTTACGATGTCATCAGAATCAGTTTAGCCGGTATAGCCACTTTGTTTAGATTAACTTTAATTATATTAAATTTAGGGTTAGTATCAGTAACTGGTCAACTGGATTTGAAAATAACGTTGTAAATACTATAGATATATGAGCAGGATGCTTGAAATTATAAAAATTGATATTTTTATTATATATATTATAAAAATTGATGTTTTAGTTCTTTTCACAAAAACGATGACGTGTGACGCTATCTTAGCGCAGGCGGATAGCGTGT
Source organism: Dryas iulia moderata (assembly GCA_019049465.1). NCBI lineage: Eukaryota > Metazoa > Arthropoda > Insecta > Lepidoptera > Nymphalidae > Dryas > Dryas iulia. The sequence goes on along the minus strand of CM032430.1, from coordinate 924,370 downwards.
AACTGTAAATGGGATTGGTCGTGGGTTCAAATCTCTTAAGGAGTAATGACTCCACTCTGGTGACAAGACAAATCGTGGTGTTGAGCTTCGCCACTCAAAACGTAGTGTCTCAGTTTCGTGTGGGAAGTGGAGTGAAGTGTTTTGCCACCAGGTTCTCTCTGTTAAAAACAGTGTGTGAAAGTAAAAAAAAAAAGTTTTTAAAATTAATACAAAAAATCATAAGGCTAATATCATTTTATAGAAAAGCTATGTGTTTCTTTGTTAAAAACAATTTTTAATTATAGAAAGTTCATTAAAAGAAAAATATGATGAGAAAAAAAATAAAGTAAGCTATTACATATCTCGCGTTATCATTCTTGTCATAATATAATGGAGAACAAACAATCGTTGATTCAAGTCCCTCATCACGTACCTGAGAGCAACGCAAATAGTTATAACGCGAGTTTCCGGTTAGATTATATATTTGATATCCTTCTGCTACGCGGGTTGTGCAGTGGTTATATCGCATGTAAAATAAACGCATCGTAGGCTAATTCTTTTACAGCTTACACATGTGAACATGACATATACTAAAAATTAAATAAGACTCACTCTTTCCCTCTCTCTGTAATCGGCCTGTCGTATTTGAAGCGAGCTTATATTCAGCTAATGATGTGCCTTCACTTGTTTCTGCCCAGTGCAAGATGTATGTAGCCGTATGGAGTATGGAAGATGACAATCCTTTTGTTGATGGGTTCGTCGGAGTACTAATGCCCGCATCACCTCTTTGTGTGGTGATGCGTGTCACCACTAAGCATGTAAAAAATGAGGAAAAAAGAGTAGTAGTAAAAAAATATTATATTCTCTCATCATTTCATCAGGTGCTTACTAGGAAAATATGGTATATTTATGATATTCGAATATATTTGCAAATTTTCAAGCAAAACAGCCATTAAAAAGCAGGATATCGTGTAACATTAATGCCAAGATACTAGTGTTAAGTAAAAGTAAATTTTACAATATTGTTTTTAGTCAAGACATTGACTCACAAAGAACGGAGTGAATAAATATCAGGTTCTTCATGTAACAACACAAATATAAACACTACGAGCTTTCACTTCAACAAACAAACCTGTTAATTGAATCCGCAGATTTTTATAAAAAATGTAATCAATTTACTTCCAACGAAGCAGATTAATCGAATAAAATCTCGCAGCCAATTACTGTATAAAACGGATATCTGTTAAATTACATTTAAAAGTATAATAATGTTCATTTTGCTATGATTTGATTGATTTTATTTAGGTCAGGTTTGATTTTATCGTTTGTAAAACACAAATTGCACTTATTAAATATACACCATCAATGTGCAGGTAGGCCTCCATAGGCTACATTGTAAATTATTTAGTAGTAAAATATTTATTTTAATTCTCGCATCATTCGAATATGCGAGTTATATATGCTACAAGTATATACTCGTAGTAAGGTAGACAAAGAGAACTTAGTGTTAAGATACTCCGTCCTGCAAGTTCTCCTTAGGCTGATGTGAGTAGTTTTTCATGCTGCCCGCCAAGCGTTTATGTATATTACAAATATGCCTCTTCTATCCAATTAATGTGATTTGTTCCTATAATTTTAATTCATTTAATTTTTGCATGTGATCTATGCATTTTCATATGTTATATTTTGTAATCTAGCGTTTTTAATACGAATAATTTAAATATTATTAAGAAGTGTGATTTCGGCCCACCAAAACAATTCTATTTTTGACAGGTTTCTAGAAAAAAATTGCTCATCCTGTTCTTAAATATCAAAACATATAACTTTATTATTATAATATATAACTTTGCCAGAGCGATAAAAAATAGTTATTACTGAAATCAAACTACAAATATCTCATTTACGAGCGATCCCATTGAGCTACGATTGCCTTTATACTACAACGATATTGGAATGAAGCCATCAAGTATCATAAATATGACTCACAGTATACATTTATTTACGCGTCCGGAAACCGAGTGAGTCCCAGAATAATGTAACCTGTAAACTCCATTGTCTGTTCTGAATGGCTTATTATAAAGTAAACCCGCTCATTGTGATCGCAGCGCGCGTTGCCTGTCACAATGCCGCCCGCCCAGCCCGCGCCGCCCGCCCAGGCACAGCCGCTGTAACGTCTTTTCAAAATCATTATTGAAACGTTTCATACAGCCTGAACAAATATACAATCATTTAGAGCAGCTTTATGCTTAATTCATGTCATATTTTATTACAGTAGGTATGTGAAATATTAAAACTCGTTGCGAATTTTTGACCTTAGCGATTTAGCTAATTATTATTTAAATTAATTTTTACAATAGGCTCTTAGAAAATGTTTTAGAATCGTCACACTCATTTTCCCAATTATATAATGATCGCCCCAGAAAATATGTTAATAATGAAATATCCATATATTCAATTATCTATTTTAGAAGCATACTTTGAGTATAATATGAACCCCACATTTAGGACACTTTATATTACTCGATCAGTATTGGTGTTGAGTTTAGCCAATCAACACGCAATGTCTCGGATCCGGGCAAAAAGTAAAGAACGCAGAGCTTTGACACTAAGTACTCCAGCCCTGCTTTTTGGAAAAAGCATGAAAAATGGTGACAAGGGTGAGGTAGCACCTAAACATATACCAAGGAAAAAAGTGTTCGGAGAATGAACAATTCTCTTAAGAGATCAAATAGCAAAATTCAAAACTGTGCTTTGTCTTAGGTACTAGAGCGAAGAAATACAAATAGTATATATTCCTTCTTACGAGTGAATGTGAGTGTGTTTGATACACATAACCAGCGTGATTTACCGTCAGACGCAGTCACTATATGTATATTTCTATAGTATTTAATTATATATGTTTATATTTATCGTAAAAAAAAAACATAAAGACTATCCTTTTCACCTATAAAGTTAACTTATTTAAGAAAGAGTTGTACTTAAGCTATTTACCTCCCCCTAAATAAAGTGTACAAACGCTAGCACTAGCCAGCTAACGCCACTCGTATATCGCGAGCTTAAACAGCTTATTTACAGTTCACTCTAATACCTAATAAATTTCAATTAAACACGTATTAAGTAATCATTTCGGCGGGTAGTGGAAGCTCGTGTTGACGTTTGTCATGGAATTGATGAATCGTTACTTGTTGTACGGATAGATGGACAGTTGTTATTTTATATATTGAAAAGACTTGAGAAATGTCTTGACACTAGGTTCTCTTTGCTTGCTCTGCCTAAAAAAGCCTAATAAATTACAATACGGCAGGACCCGCGGGTTTAATTTACTTATTGAAATATTGATATATACTCGTAGATGTAGTAAATTAGTAATGTTTGTAAATTCTTTTTATTAATGGTAACAAGGCCATTATCACGTACGTCGGTCAACGTTAAACAGGAAACGATGGTTGTGGGTTCGATTACCACTCGGAGAAATAATTATATTTCCATTATTTGCATTTCTTTGCTCTTATACCTAAGACAAAACTCAATATTGGTTAGTGAACAGAGTGTCTTTTGACACTATGTTCTTTCTGACTACCTTACTATGTGCGATAAAAGTGTGAAGCTGAAAAACAAATAGCAAATGGAGCCTAAACTTATTGGATGGAAAGGAAAGCTTAAATTATCTTAAACTTATTGTGCGCCTACAAGCTGCGCGTCAATTGTTTTACAAACAACAATACTTACTACCACATTATAAAGCTTTTATTTCAAATAGGCGTTTCCTGTGCAGAAACTTTCATATACAAAATCACAGGAAAAGCACTTTAAAAAGCAGTTAAAATAAATATGAAAGTGATGAACGAAATTACAGTGCGCTTAGTGCGACGTCCAATCCACGAACTCTTTGCCAAATACCGCCATAAAGTCGGCCTTTAGTACCGCGCGACACCTCCGCGCGCCGGCCGCCCTGCCGCCCGCCCTTCAGCACATGCGAATGTTGATACTTTATTAAGATGGCCTATAAGTGGTTTTGTTATGTTATTATTAGTAAATGTCTTTGGAACAAAAAACTACCTATAGTAGCGTGGGAATATGGAACGCGTAATGAAAGTATTTATCATTCGACGTGTCCAAGAAGAAACTATCTCATTACATTATAACGCAAATTTCTATTTGAGTACATTTAGAGAAGTACTTGTAGTAGTCTATTTGAGTTCGTTTTGTAGGCGATGGTTTTTATTTATTTGTTTTTTTTTGTAATACCTTAGACAGTTAATTATATTTGATTAAATGATTTTTTCTTTTCTAAAAATGTAAGTATAGCAAGGAATGTAAACAACTTAGTTATTGCCTTTTGTGTTTGCTCTCATGTAAGTGAAGTCTTTAGCACAATAAATGATTTGAGCCTAAACCTTATTTAGCCCTAGTAAGGTATGACGGAATGCTATCTAAAAACATTGTAGTTTTAGTTCTGATATGGAAAGATTTAACATTTAAATTACATTATGGTGCTAAAGCACTCTGGGTGAAGGTAAGTAATGGAGAGATTCGTCACTAAGTTTCAAAGAGGGTTTGGGAAAAATAATTAAGTTTAGTGCCACGTTAATCATAACTTGAATATTTAAAATAACGACATTCTTATGAAATATAAAAATAATATTTTGTAGCACAAATAGAACTATAATACTGGATTATTTTCAGCCATATCGCACAATACTACTTTCCAAGATTTTTTAAAACATAAAATGCAGGTTATTTAAAATTTGAAACTGGAATTTTTTAGCGCTTTACAGTTTGTGAGCACGTCACAGGTAGAGCATTTGTGAATAGTAGTTGTATTCAAATCAGAAGCAATTGAAAAAAACCAAAGTATTTATTGAAAAAACACGGTTTATATTTGTAAAGTAGTTTACATTTAAAAATAAATATATTTTTATATTATAGTTATATTGTAGTTAGAGTATATTCAGAAAACTGTTTGAACGCTTTATACATCTATATTCATTGTTCATATATGATGTGATTCCAAATACTACCATTTCATCCGATAAATATCTGGGGATACTTCAATCTATCCTCGATTTTCCGGTTTATAGATCCAGCCTTTGAGCAATGTTTAATTTTACTGGAAATTGAACCCACAACCTCGAAAATCCCAAACTGAGCTACTTTATATGTCTTATAGGTAGATATAGTCAAATGCAGCGGTAATCGGCGTCGTACAAACAATATGAACAATTGCATTAAGTTGAATAATGTAATACAATATCTGTTGAGTTAACATGACGGGTAATAACTGGGGAAGCTGATTATGATGTCATGTACCAACAATACAGACAATTATGGCGTGAGGACGGATTAATTATGATTATTATGTACATACATCTAGGTAACATGTTTATGTATATGTATCAGTAATGCAACACGCATTGCTTTAGGAAAATCTAAATGTGATAAAAAAAATTAAGTGAAATTTTTTTAGAATCGGTTTATTTGAAACTCAATGTATTTAAAATGGGTCATGAAAAAGAAACAGACTTCTACGTCTGTAGAATACAACGTGCTGATTGGTGAGATAGTATACGTTTATATTGTTTTCTGTTACTCGTAATTTAACAAATGAAAAGTAAAATACATCATATATTAGGGGAATGCTTTTAGTAAAATTTGTTTACTCCAGAGTAAAGAAACTTTACTAAAGTCCAGTCTTGTTACCAGAAGCACAAAGCACGGCGTTGAATGCCGCCACATGTAATGTCTCGGACATGTGTGGGAAGTGGAGAACAAACCATCTTAAAACTAGGTTCTCTTCGACTATGCTTCTTTGCAGACAAAAAAAAAGTGAAACTGAATTTTTATTTTGTTTAGTTTACACTTTCTTTAATAATATGTTTTCTTTTTATTAGCAGGGTAGGCAGAGGGAGCCTAGTGTTATGACACTCCGTGCCTCACTTTCTGTCGAATTCGGAGGCATTGCGTTTTAAGTGTTGCAACGTAACTCCACGCTTTGCCTCGACTCGGATACAGTAAGTATATGTATCAGAAAACTTATAATATTTTTAATATCATATAAATAGTTTTTATGTATTTTAAGTGTCATATATTATACACTACATATATTAAGAATTGTAGCAACTTGCACAGGAAACACTTCTCTCTACAATAATAACATGTACCGGGTTCGATGGGCAGGTCGTATAACATATGACTTGTGACGCTTGTTCAATATTTTAGCAACTTCTTAGCAACACTTTGTCCATTTTCTATTTTTCAATCCCGCGAAAACAAAACGCGGCGTTAGGTTCTGCTTCCCAAGATGTGTTCCGTTCTGAGATTTTCATATGTTTTTTTTCTTGTCCTGCCCTGCCATCCGAGAAAAGTGTTAGGCTGAAAAAAAGAATAAATTCAAAATAAGTTAATAAAGTAATCACAAATTCACTAAAAGGAAGAGCTCAGAAGAACGCAACGCTTAGATCTCCATAATTCCTAAGTCAACATGCTAACATTTCAATTCCCTTTCACTTCACATTCAGTGCAGACAGATATCGGTTGTTTTGCTTTGTGTAAGCATTTCCGCTTCTCTTGCTTTAATTATTCTATCGTCTATTTACCTACAGGCTACAGGTAACCTGTGCTTTGACTGAGCGTGTGTAAGACGGCAATCGGTTCCTAAAACTCGATATTAACGCTTAAACTATTAATGTTTGTTAGAAAATATGCATATATATGTATACATAGTATGTTAATATCAGATTGAAATCATTATTGATCTAAATAAAGTACCCAGTTACCAAGAAATCAAATGTATAAATTATATTTTTTTATATTGTGGTGCAATAGGACAGTATTTGACTATACGAAGGATACTTGGAGGCTACAAATTCGACTAATCAAGTTCATGCCTGTTACGGATATCATTCTTTCTAAAAGTATAGATGTGCTTTAAACGAATATGTTAAAAGGGGAGATTAGTGGTGGTTACGGTGCTTACATTGGTATGTAAGCATTAATTGTAAGGACTAAATATATTACTACGGTTTCAAAATTACGATGTAATTGAAATTTCGTATGAAAACAATTTAACTGCTTGTATTTTATAACAGTGACAGCCTGATTGTATTGGCATTGCAAATTATTTAAAGCATTTTTTTTAAATAAGAATAGTTTTTTTAACAACTTTACTCAAAGGCATGATTTATTCTTAGCAATTAAATAAAAATATTATCAAACTCCTTTTTCAATTTCTCCGCAAAATGTAAAAGAGGTAAATTGAAATTAAAAAAGCACAGACCAGTCTTTATTTTTCCATTCCATGACAATTAGGCTATATTATTAATAACCGTCAGCGTCAACCTATAAGCATAGAGTAAAAAAATATGTATGGAGCTTTCATAACGTATAAATTACAATTGATTTACTTAAAAATATTAAAATTATTCAAATCAGCGCGCGGCAATAAATGTTAATGACATGTAAATATTATTCATACTGCATGTATAAATAGAAAAACAGATAATATTATACAAATAGAAAGGTTTAAAATTGTCAAGCTGTAGCATGTATTTTATGATTTATTATATGAATTTGAAAATAAAAAAAAATATAATTTTGACTGATCCGCGAGGCTATTGAAATACAAAAACATCCAAATTTCAATAGAGAAGACGGTTGGAAACTTTCTACCACCTGGGACCCAATTCTAAAAACTTTGAAGTCTCAAAAATCACCACACCAGAGGGCATGATACAGTCAGCTCATTCTGCAAGAATCCAGGGTAGTACGCGAGGCAACTAAGAAATCGTTGGCGGTAGTTTGATATAATAATATATCAACTGACAGACGAATGCCACCTCAGTCTACCTGTGACCACGGACTACTGTAAAGTGTTCGAAACGTCGGGTTTCTAAAAATGTATTTTCGAATACCAATAATATACGCGATTAATCCGGTCAAAAATAGTTTCATTTCAAAAAGAATAAGTATATTTTTAAGTTTTACTTAATTGATCTCTTCCATAGTTTTACCTATCGTGTATTTGTATAACTATAGACATACTAATTTACATAGAAAACTAAATACAAGCATTAACAAACTCTGCACATTAAGGGGACGGGGACGTTATGGGGAAGGACATCATAAAGGGCAGGAATTAATTTAGAACACGAGAAAAGGATATAAGTGGAAGTTGCGAACACATTGCGGGATCATCCGCGCGGTGTAATGCAAACTTGCAGATATAACGCCCGCGCCGTTGCGGGTCAATTCATAATTTTCTGATTAAACGAAACTTTTGACTACGGTGAGAAGTGTAGACACAATGTTTGAAATGTGATATTTATTATTCATTCGTTCCGAATTGCATATCAACATATTTCTTTTTTCATAAGTAATATCTCTGATTCGGGCAGAGAGTTTATAACGGAGTGTCTTTGCATTTGGTTCTCTCTGGCTCTGATTTGTTGTAAAAAACGTGAAGCTGCAAATGTATTTTTCTGTAACAAGAAGTAATTGTTATATTTTATTTTTATTGATTACTATTGTATATTTTTTATTGATTACTTAATTTTCGTAAACTATTATTATAACATTTCTTTTTCAGATACACGTTATTACTCTCATAACAGGTTATTTAGAGAGAGCTTAGTGTCGAAACACTCCGTTTTTCAATTTCCGCTTGATTTTTGATTAATGGTATTTCAAGGCACACTTTGTCTTAACAGAAAGTAAATAATTGAAATAATAATAATCATTCTTCCGAGTGAGAATGGAACTCACAACTTCACATCATTCTTGTACTTAGACGTTACCTTACCATTGTACCCCTACCACGACACCTTGTTATAAAAATGAATTCGAAATAAATTTCGTTGCATATATTCAAAATAATATTTTCAGTTCTCAGAAATAACTTCAGCCGTATTTTAAAGAAGTTTTCTGTTTCGTTACAAAAATGCTTACATTTAACTAAACTGAAGATCACCTTTGTCATTCAACTTCGCGGGTCAGAATACAAAGATCTCCTCGAGCACTCTCACTCAAGCCGCCGTTTTTAGGACGTTTTATAAAAATACTGTAAACAGTTTTTTATTAATTTCAGATATTTTTATAAGTAAACTTGTGATAAGATCGATAAAGAAATTTTAATAAACCTATTCGTATTTATGGAACAAACAGTATCTCGATTTCGGTCGAACAATATTTTGAAAGGTTTTTCAAAATATTGTTCGACCGAAATCCTTTCAAACCCATAAAATTATATCGAATCCACAGCCATCGCGTAACCTTAAGCATTACAAAACGCACAATAGCCGTTAGGTGAAACTACAGTCAAATAAGAATATTATAGCAAAACATACCAACAAAAAAACATAAAAAAAATACACACAATAAGTCGAATTAGAAAAATCTATTTCGCTAACTCGTAACGCCCTCACGAGCACGCTATGAGTTGCTCTTGATCCACACTCGCACAGACAGCGACTGCGAGCCGTCACTCCACTCTCTGCTCAAGACGAGAGGGGGGCGTTGCGGGAATGAGAGAATGCTCTGTCAATAGCAATACTAAAAGGGGTTTTTTTTTAAAAAGGTCAATCGCACTTTAGGGTACTTGTAAATGAGACCAATATGTACGAGACGGAAATTTGCTGAGTTGCTTCTTTTATTGAAGGGTTATAAGTTCTAATAATATATGGAGTTACGATTTTTCATCACGTATTTTATAGCATGGCAGGATAATCAAAGGAAATTTAGTGTTAAGACACTCCATTCTCCGGTTTCAGCCTGGAATCGAGACTGCGTGTTGAGTGGCGGAATTTAACGTCGCGTTTTTAGAAAGGTACCACAGCGGTGAATTTATATTAAATATTTTATAGCTCATATGTCTCATATAATGTAATAGCTTAGTAGTTATATACTGGATTCGACAAATTCAAGAGGTGCCAATGGTTAAGAGTTCAAATTATTTTCAATATTATAAGTGGCGTGTAGTTACGGCCTTGCTATTACGCATTGATTTTAGTATAAAAGTTACTCTTACAAGCAAATATATGTATATAGGTTTAATTTTAACAATATATTTTATATTATCTTTAAATATTATTCTAGTACTTAGAAATAGAGAAACTTTCATAAAGATTTTCAATACTGCCGAAAGAATTATAAGTTTAATTGTGTGGTTGGTAGCGTGAAGAGTCAGCCTTACGAGTGAACATCGCGCAGATGCGCGGGATAAGAGGGCTTAGCTCAGACTTATTTTTTTATTTCTTGACGGTTTATGATGACATTTCATATTGCTATCGCTAAATTTTTAAATAATATATGTTTTTGCATATATGTATGTATTAATTCACGTATTGTTTAGAAGAAGTTTAAAGCTCATATATTGTAAATATCAACACTAGGTTCATATTGTACTAGACAATAGAAAATGCTTATACCAATAACCTGTGTTTATTCTTACTTTTGATCTGATTGAATCAAAATTTCAAGATCTTATTAGATTAATACGATAGTTATCAGTTCAGGGCGTCAAATATAGATTCAAATCGTGCTATTAATAAAAAGTGTAATTTAATCTAATCAGCGACTTTGCTCAGTACTTTTTATACATATTTGAGAAATAGCATGAATAGCCGCGGAACCAAACCCCGCAATGTACTACAGCTGTTAGTATTATAAAAAATAAACATAGGTATTTAATACTACGAATGCGTATTGATCCTTCAACAATCTTGTGTCAGTTATTGTCCCTCTGCCCACATATTCGTTTATGTATATATCGTATTAATACATATACATACATATATATGGGGCCAGCCGTGGCGCAGAAGCACAAAGTGTGACTGTAAATCCACTGGTTGTGGTTTCAGTTCCCACTAGAGGAGTGGAAATATTTAATATTTCCATGCCACCACTAACACCCAACGCCTCTAAAATTCGGCAAAAAGTGTGGAAGACACTTTGACGTCTTAACATTAGGCTGATAGGTGTGTGGGATACTGCTTGAAGCTAGAAAAATATATATATCTACTCGTATGTATATAATTATATCGTCAGTACAAACGTACATTTTAATACATACCATCATTCTAAAACTAAGTTGAATCAAATTCTGTGTGAAGTAACAAAGCGGAAGTTCGAGACTTGTCGGTGTAACTCGCGGCGGCTCTCGCTAAGGTAATTTAAACTCAGCGCGGAGTTCGCGGGTTCGTATTCAATTTCAATAAAACTTTAACGTACACGTTTGTACTCTGTGTCTGTAATTGCTTTAATATCTACTTCACTTACTTTATTATAAAGAGCTCTGAAATAATATATGAATATCTTAAGATATTGTATTATATTATATTATAAAAAAGTTGATTCACGATTTGTCCCGCCCAGGAGGGCAGTTAGAGATTATACAGTTGCGAGTTGAAAATGAAAATAAAATTACTAACAGTTTCACGTTTTAAAGTGTTTGTTAAGACCTATTCGTATTTGATTTATTGTAATTACATCATATTTTAAAGCTATTACTCAAAATCAAATTGTAAATTCTTATTCGTTATAAGGAACATGACAGCAAATTAATTTCGCCTTTAAACTGAAAATTGACTAACTAAAGCAAGGAGCTCCTCCGGTTTGGTGAACAAACAATGACGCGAGAAGCAATTTAACTCGGCGTCCTATAATATCGAATACACAGTGCTCGTAACTAATTCCGTTTAGTTTAGTGGTTGATTTTAATTTGCGTTGTGAGTTTGACTTTTTATTTCAGCATACGTATATAGTAGAGAAAGAGAAGAACGGAGAGCCTTGACACTAGGTTTCTTCTAACTACATTGTTATGCGGGGAAAAACGTGAAGCTTACGTATATCGTTATGGAAAACAGTGCTTCAAATACAATTAAACAAAGTTTAGAGACTTCTGTTCTCTATGAATAATTCAATACATTCTAAAATTTCTAAGCAACTTTATATTTAATACGGAAAAGTTTGCACATAATCAAACTGAAACTTTTAATTTACTTCTAGACTAGGCCCGTGTTGTGTCAGTTACAACTTGTTTTATTTTACTCTACTATATATCTTCCGTTGCTGAGTTCTTCTCAGGTCTGAGACATTAACTTTCGTGAACCTTTATTCGGTGGTAAATTATTTTCCGATCTAAAAAAAACAGTAGCAGTCGTGGGACTGCCGATAGAAGTGAAAACGGAACTATTAAGTTGAGTGTAATTAAAACTATATGCAAAAATTATATATAGCTTCACGCTATATCCCGCACACAGCAGGGTAGGCAGAGGGAACCTAGTGTTAAGACACTCCGTTCCCCAAATTTCCAAAAATTATATGATTTTTTTAATGTTTTATTTATTAGTTACATATGATGGGTTAAACAAATCATGAACAAAATATAAATACAAAGTGGTTGAAAAAATAATTAATATACAATTATCTTAATTATACATAGTATTTATATTTACACGAATTTCAATGAATTCAAGTTTGAACATTATTTTCATTATCGTGCGCTAGTCTGGCTCTCCATAGCTATAGATATACTATTATCATTAGCATGTCGGTGACGCGAACCGAGGATTTTACCCTCTACCAAAACGCTCAACGCGCCTAAAGAAGTTTTCACTTCAAAAATCCTTGCCTGTTCTAGAGTTACTATTAAGAATTAGTAGCCCGGTCAATTCAACGCTACTTAATAGAAATGCTATTGCTGTGGTTTCAAAGTAGGACGAATCTAAACGATATTCATTTAGACTTTATTGTACGGTAGTAGTGTTCAGTAATTAGTAGCAAATGTGTCTACGAGTACTTAGGTTTAAATTTCCCTTATTGAATGAAACATACTCATATAATTCGATCAAATTATAAATTTGACCTAAGTTGGAATTTGAGCGAGGACGTGAGCATCTGATTATACGAAACAGTCGTATAGATTACACGGGCAAAGCCCCGGCCGGTCGATAGGTTTGAATATTGAAAGTCAAACAAACAATATCATACTTTGAGTTTTAGTTTTGTCCGCTTGAGCTTTCGGATAAGATGTAGGACTACACGAGTTTCTTTTAGAATTTAGTTATTAGAGATAACTGCGTCAGTGAAGTATGTATATACATACAAATATATGTAAGTAATAAGAACTTATCATGAAAATAGATATTTTTTTTTTTTTTTTTTTTTTTTATGGAAAGGACAAGGCAAACGAGCGTTCGGGTCACCTGGTGTTAAGTGAACACCGCCGCCCACGGCCCCGTGTAACACCAGAGGAGCTACAGGGACGTTGCCGGCCTTTGAGATGGAGGTAAACGCGCCTTTTGAAGATATTCATGTCGTATCGACCTGGAAACACTGCCGCTGGTAAGCCATTCCACAGTTGAGTGGCGTGTGGAAGGAAAGTCCTACGAAACCGCACAGTACTCGAATGCCAAGTATCCAGATGGTGTGGATGGTATTTAAGTTTGGAACGTACTGTGCGGTTGGAGAATTCGGCGGCAGGTATCAAGTCAAACAGTTCTCCAGAACAATCCCCGTTGTAAATGCGATAGAGAACGCACAGTGAAGAAACGTCTCTACGCAATGCCAAAGTGTCAAGCCCTTCACAGATTACTGAGTCCCCAATGATTCGAATGGCTCTGCGTTGTATGCGATCAAATGGTTCAAGCTGATACTGGGGGGCACCGGCCCAGAGATGAGAACAGTACTCCATATGAGGCCGCACCTGGGCCCTATACAGGGACAATCGGTGTTTGGACGTGAAGTACTGTCTAGCTCGGCCGATGACACCCAGCTTCTTCGAGGCCAATTTGGCCTTGCTTTCCAGATGATCGCGATACTGGCACTCACTCGAAACTTTAAGGCCCAATAAGCTGATATAGGGCTCGGCTTTAAGGGGAGTGTTCTCGAATACTGGTGATACGACAAATGGGGATTTTTTAGTGGTCAACGCGCAAACTTGTGTCTTCTTGGGGTTGAATTGAACCAGGTTCCTTTCACCCCATAAGGAGACATTCGCGAGGGATGCCTCAACAGAAGACACAAGTTTTATTCGGCACTCGTCGACGGTATCCCGAGAAAGACCTGCACGGCCGGTATATACGGCGTCCACCGTGCTATCATTGCTATATATCAAAATACTTACTTTATGCGGAATAATAGCATACTTACGTGATTATTATATTTTTTTATGTCATATTTTTCATTTATTTAATAAGCAAATAATGATATATTGGTATTTAGTTAATATGAAAGAAACTCCCTTCCATGCATTCACCGTGCGAATGCCCATCGCGTTGTAGAGAGAGGAGCTCGGACCAGTGCCGGGGACTTGCGATCTAAGTGCTAGTTTAAAGTGAATGACTTTTAAAAGCGCATTAACACTCGCCTCCACTATTTAAGCCTTAATCCAAACATTTGAAGTTATAAAAAAATATTAAATTTATAAAGTAAAAGTTCCCAAAAATATTGATAAAAGCTGAAGCTGTACACTTAGACCTGTAAGTAGTACTTTTATACTCTCATAACGTAGTGACACGGTTCATTGCATAATATATTTTAACAATACGTTGAGGAACTTTGAACCGGCACATGATAAGAAATCGATTCGGTAACAATCTTAACATATCGCTCTTCCCTGTCTCCGCCGCCTGTAATGGCGAAATGCTGTGATGGTCTTAAATATGTACGACATAAATAGTATTTTGTAATTATTAGCTACATTTTTAACAGCTTCATACTTTTTCCCGCATAGCGAGATTAGTCGGAGAGGACTTAGTGTCAAGACACTCCATCCTTCACTTTTCGCTTGAAGTCGACATTGCGTGTTCAGTGGCGAAAATCAACACCACGTTTTGTTTGAGATACCAGGGTGAAGGAACGAAAAGTGAGTTAATATCATTATAAATCATATATCAAATCAAAATTGAGCCCCCAACCATCGTGTTATAATCAGATGCTGTACCACTGTGCCACAACAGCCCTTGTTCACTGCGTAATGTTACAATTATGAAATTTTATGTATTATTGATGATTCTATTAGTAGGCACAGAACACTTTGTGTACAGTGTCAATAGATTCCGTCCTTTATTTTCTACCAGACGCTTAAACATTGCGTGCTGAGTAGTAGAACACAACGCCAAACATTATTATTCCAGAGATAAGTAATAAATATAATTTAAACATTACTTCAACTGGAAATCGAACCCACAACCAATCACATTATAGTAATCCTGTCCCACTACACCATAGCGGCCCCAATAACCGTTTATAATATAAAAACTCTCAATATGACAAAATAACATGCGTCTATAGAAAATATGTTTACATTAAATATCAAAGAAAATAAAATGAAGCACATATTTGGAGTAGTTTGTCCCGTTTCGGGGAACAAGGATCGACATCAAATACATGAAGTTACATTGACTGACGCGAGGGGGGACTTGTGACGGATATTTAATATGTTTTCTGAATTAAAAAAATAGCTTGAAAGAAAGTTTGACGGAATACGTTAAAGGGTTTCGTAAAGTTAGTGGTGGAGAAAAACTTTTTAATTCGTATATCATCAATAAGCGGAGAAGGAAAAGAAAGAAAGAGTAGCGGAATGCAACGCCGCGCTTCGTCTTTCTCTTAGGAATAATGAAAACAACATCATCATGATAATTCCATCATGGCGCAGAGCATCAGTGTCTGGTTGGGTGTGGGTTCGATTCCCACTCAGTGGAATGCCAATTTATTCATTCAAGGACGACAAGAATTTTCGATTGACAGGTTTAATCGGAAAAGCTTTCTTTCTTTACCAAAGCGTGGGTGGATATATAAACAAAAGAAAGTGTTTTACAAATTACTGCAACAATCATAAATATTTAGATACGATTGTATTGCCGTGTCAAAGATGACACTAATATAGGACTTTCATTTATTTTGTTTTACTTAAAATGCAAAGTAATAAATACATGAAACATTTCAGAAAATTATTCAAAGTGTATTTTATTCCGTAAAGCCACCAAATTATTACTGTATTTAGAATAGACACAAAAATTGACTGATGTGTCTCTCTGCTTTTCCCGGCTAGTGGCCTAGTCAGAGAGGGCCTAGTGTTAAGACACTCCGTCCTTCACTTTCCGCTCAGTCAAGACATTGAAGCGAACAAATGAAAATTTAATAAAAAGTGGTCATCGAATTAGCAACCATCGCTTTTACAGTGAGACGCTGTCTCACGGCACCACAACGGGCCTCTTTTGTTTTATTAATATGGTAATATTAAGTTGTTACAGATTTAACTCACATGAGATAAAGGCGTGACATTTCAACTTAGGCTTTAGTGTTTTGTAAGCAACATTTTGCTCATATAATAGTCACAAAGAGAAACGCCTACGTGTTCTATACTACAATCGATTAATAAGTAGCACGCTCTAGCGTAGGTGTAAGTATTTATATTTACCTAAAACATCTATATGTATATTAATCCAATATTTCTGAATATTATAATTATATTAAAGCCGTTATAATCTAACTTACATTATATGTTTCTACTTAAAAAAATAAAAGAATTAAATATATAAGTGACGTCAGATCTGTCATCATCATCACGTCAATTAACATAAACTTATTAGTTATTCTAGTTATTACTAGAATTATATTTATTTCAACGCAGTTGTAAAATTACGAACATGAAAATTTCTTCTTTTTGTAATTTTACTTTCAGTCATTAACAAGACTTGCAACTTATACAAATACCGTTCTGTATATTATTGTGAAGTAATACTACAACATCTCTGCCGACGGAACAATAATGATTATTGTAGTTCAGAAATGTACTTTTATCATTATTGCAAATACCTCTTAGAATTGCTCTTAGAATATGAAAAATTCGAACTCGCTCCTCTTCGAAGCCTCGACGCTCTGACCGCTGATCCACACTTCTTTTACATGACCTTGCTATTTCCCTGCGTTCAATTTTTTTATTCTTTCTAAAAAAGTTAAATCATTGAATAAGTTTTCTTGATCTTCGTGTTTCTTAATATTTTACTATAATAAATTATGTACAAATTCTTACTTTTATATCAGAGAACTCTCTGTATAAGACATGTCACATCATAAACATAAGCTCTAAACAATAAGATCGTCATACCAATTCAATGTTATTTAAATATAAGTAATACAAATATATGGAGTACTTCAGGGTGTCACAAGTGAAGGCCACGTCACTGCTACATTAACATTCACACGATGTTCCACATTGCGTTTGCGAGTACGCAGCTACCTTCGGAAAAGCTTTGAAAACTCATGTTATTAGTATTCTATTCTATACAGCGTATAAAGTTCTCTTTTGATATCTTATTCCATACTTCGGAATGGCTGAGTGTTGAAAACTAAGTCAAACTATTAACATATTCTGCTCTTTGGTAGGCTTTTTATGTTAGGAGCATGAATAAAATACCTCTAAGCATTGGAATTAATAACATATATCTTTAGGAGTTAAGTTTTGCCTCGAATTAGGGCGAGAAGTAGAAAACCAAAAGTCTTGATACTAGGTTCGTTCTGACCGAAGCTAAGATTTTCTTACCTAAAAATGGTTTGTTAAATATCTTGTATCCATACACTCAAATACTTACTCCACATATTTTCAACATAAATACATTTGACTTAGTAATGTGTAGTCTTATAAATAGGGTTTTTGATTTCAGAGGAAATGAAAAAGAGAGTGACATGACGTTAAGTTTTCTAATTATATTTAAACGTTTTTTCTTTATTATTTTTTACGTATTCTTGCAAATTCTTCATTGTATTGAGTGGCGGAAATAAATGCAATGCCTTCACTTACCTGCTCAAAAAAATACATCAATATAAGAGTAGTTATTTCACTAACTAGGAATAGAACCCACAACCGTCGCGTATACATTCCAACCTGTCGCACTACAATACGAGCAGCTACTATTATATAAAGTACTGAGAAAACAATAAGCAAGTTTTTGTTGATAAAGTCGTTGACGCTTATTTGTGGTCCATTGATAGTGATTTATTTCGTCTCCTGCGACTGTTTGTTATCGTTTGAGAGATATTTGTCTCGCGGATAGTTTAAAGACTGCGGCGGAATATGAGATTAAAAATATTTGTCAATTCTTTTCTTTTTGTTATTTCGGCGTCATTCTTGCTGCACTACCCTACAGTGTGATCCCATTTGGGAAACGCAAATATATCCAAATATTATATTTTTCATTGGGTTTTGAAGAAAATGCGTAATAGTAAGAATAAAAAGTTAATGAAGAACAGACTATTTCCAATCTATAGGTATAAATTAATAAGATAATTAGTATATAAAACAATGTACTTATAACATATTTCTATTTTTATAAATAAGAAATTTATATTCGAGAGGTTTCACCAACAACGTTATCTCTTATGTACTGAAAACCTCAGTCTATCTAGACTTATCAACCATTTATTTTTAGAACGGATATCGAAGGCGGCATTAGTATAATAAGATTTGTCTACCGAAATCATGTCACTCCAAGTGGTAATTGAACCTTGTGTCACGACAGTCTCTTGAATGGATAAATATATATAACGTAGTAAAATTATTTATTTTCGAGTCATTTAACACAGTATCAATTAATACAGAGAATCCCAAAACCGATTACAATTTATATTGACATCTTTTACATAAACCTCGGTAATGCGTGTTGTAAGTTTAAATTAACATTTTTATATAAAGTGAGCTTAAAACGTCCTGTTTCAATTTGGAAGCTTCGAATTATAACGAAATGCACCGAAACTTACGTTTTTAATATAAATTAAGTGCAAATTGCAAAGTGGTAAAAGCTTTGAGTATAATAAACGCACAAGTTATTTATTTTTTCTTTAGTCCAACGTATCTATCTCATATTACAGTCAGTCGTGGTGCAGTGGCAAAAAGTGTGTCTGTAATGCGACAGGTTATGGGTTCGATTCCCACTCGAGGAATGGAAATATTTTATATGTCCAATTTCTTCGCTCTAGTGTCGATGCAAAAGGTTCCCTCTGCCTCCTGCTGAGTGTGGGATACAGTGTTAAGTTAAAAAAAGAAAATATCTCTCTTGTATCGGGGTAGGCAGGAAAGAAACAACGTAGTAATCAGATACTCTGTTGTCTAAATACAGCTCTCTAAGACATTATATGTATTAGTGCCATATTTTTTTTATTAAGGCAAGAGAACCTTCAACATTGGAGTAGCTACAAAGTAGTAAAGTAAGTATAAATCTACTTCCTCTGGTTTAGTTCATATGGGAAATTAACTAAACACAACAAATATAACAAAAACAAACAAAGGATTGTCAAAAAATGAATATTTTAAAAATCGAGCTGCATACATTAAAATGAGAACGAGATAATCTTTAACTTATTAATATTCATAGGCGTAGTATCATATCCGCGTGTCAGGGATATATTTTTATAAAAAATAAAATAAAATATAACATAAGTCATAACTCTTAACAACTGCGTCTGGACATTCATATTTTTCCGTAGTGACATTGTATAGCTTAGTCATCTAAACTAATTAAAGATGGATTCAAAAAAGTACAAAATTCATTCAGAAAGTTAGATCAAGTAGCTTAATGCTGTATATGCCCACCCATAGCAGAGAAGACAGCAAACCTAGTGTTAAGACACTCTGCTCCCCACTTTCTGCTAAATTCTTTAACGTCTTCTTTTGTCTCGTATCTGTCTCCTATCACCAGAGTTAAGAAAATGGAAATAATAAGTATTTCCACTCTTCGAGTGGGAATCGAGCCCACCACCAGTAGCGTCTACAGTCACACTTATGTGCCCCTGCGCCGCAACATGCCTCTATTAAATATTTATGAAGATTTAATATTTATTTGTCAGTTTCACTTTCCCTTTTCCGCATATCAGTGCAGTGAGAGAAACTTTAGAGAGGTTATAGTGGCGCCACGGGACAGCGTCTGAGCGTCTGTATACGCTATGAGTATGAGTTAAATTATCACTCGCGAGAATGATAATAGGTACATAATTATTTTCATATTTTGAGAATAATAATATTTTAATTATTGTATTTCATTGTTCCTCCCGGGGGACAAGACAAGGAAAAATGTATGCGAAAAAAGTAAAACTAGAAGAAGAATATTTTATAAGACGAATGATGAAAAGTTTCTAAAATATACAGAGAGGACAACGGAAAGTGGTAACACACTCCGTCCTCCCTCTCTCTATACTTTCTATAATGTAAAATAAAAACAGTGGATAATACCTATGGCTTAATATACAAAAAAACTTAGCAGCATTCTCAGTGAAAATGAATGTAACAAACAACTTTAGAACGTAATGTAAAAATAAGATGTTATAATGAAGCAAACTTTTAAATTAACAGATACTGTCCAGCCCCGTGACTACTGCCCTGAGACTAGACTACTTGGTAGAAGTGACGCGTGTGTTAATATTATAATATTTTAGTAGACAAACTTTATATTTTGTAAAGAGTAAAAGGATTTTACATTATACATCTTCTAAAGTCTAGTTCTAAGTGTGTGAATAACACTTTAAAATGTTAAAAATGATTTTTCATATTTTAGATATTAGATAAATATATATTTGTACGATTCAAATCCGTTCGTCTTTGCTACCGTGCAATATGTACGCACATGCCAATAATTATACGATATTTTAATAACTTGATGTCTGAACGATGCGGAAACTGAACAATGGAGTTATTTACTTACTTACCACACAAGATGTAAAAGTTGTGTCAGAACACAACCAACTATTGTATGTAACAACCGCGTCTCATCGTGTTATACAAATAAGGGTCTATATCTTAACATACTTATTTTTTTTCATATTTTTAAAGTGATATTCACATTCATATAAATATTAAAACTACAAATATATAATAGCGGAACTTGAAAAATATTTTTACATCTACATAGTGTAGTTTTTCAAAAACATATTTTATTGCATTTCTACTATTCCGTACATTCTGAGTCCGAGGTTATTACGTGAAACACGTCCGTATTACGCTCCTCATTAATTTCATAAACGTTGACAAGAAAAGCTCACCGCTTTTAAAACAGGGCTGCTGGAGGGAATATAATTAAAAGTCAAGTAGGAATCCCCGCGGGAAGGCGGAGCCTGTAATATCTTAGATACTATAATATATATCTATATCTTAGATACTATAATCTATTCAAAATGTTAATAGGGACGTTTGCAATTTGCTTGTCGACTTAGTGCAGACAGTGTTCAAAATTATGCATAAGAAGGAAAATGATTTGACACTAAGTTTATTTCTTCAAATTAAGTTTAGGTAAATACATGATTAAACAATCTGAAGTTTTAATGGTAGAAATTATTGAAGTTTATATAATTTAGCCGGTTACACCACTTGTAATAGATAAATTATATATCTTCTGATTCATAACTTTAATTATGTGGTCTTTCATTTTAAGTATTTAATTAAATACCTTTAAAATTATTTGGGGCAAGTCGTGGCGCAATTTCGCGAAGTGTGAATGTAAAGCAACTGGTTATGGGTTCGATTCCCACTCGAGGAGTGGAAATATTTAATATTTCCATTTTCATCGCTCTAGTCACGAGACAGAAGTGCGGCGTTAAGTTTCGCCACTTAACACGCAATGCCTCTGAAATCTAAAAGTGGGGAGCGGAGTATCTTAACATTAGGTTTTCTTAGCCTATCTTGCTGTGTGCTACGCAGCCTATCTTATTTTTTCAGGTTCACGTCTTCGTCTATAGCCAGGTAGAGGAAGAGTATCGATTGCGAAGCGCCACAGTTTCGACGCGCCTCTTTGATTTCTTCTACTACTATTTATTTATTTATTAAGGATCGTCAACGGAAGAAATATTATAATACTTTCAGATTAAATTAATTTCAAAAATAAACTAAATATTTTTCCAATTACAGACAATCACAACATGCATATGCATGCATGCATAGTAAAATAAAGTAAAAAGTAAAAATTATGAACATATGAAAATTATAAAAGATGACATTTGCACTCGTATATGCATTTTACCACTGAGGCTGTCGCAGATCGTGCAAAGAGGAGGCGGTTAAGTCGGAAGGCAGATCCTGGCGAGGTTGGGAATCATGTCAGGAAAAATGAATATTATGTGATATTTAATTAATCTTACCTCTTCTCTCATCTCTTATTTCTTACAATTTAAAAAAAAATGTTGCGTGTTGTGACCGCGTCATTTGGTGGGCAACTATTTTTTATATAGTTATTCTATATGTAACTGTTATTATTGTGATTAAATTTAATGTAAACAAATTACACATGTATATATTACTTTTGGATTTCCAGCCTTTAAAGTTGTTTAAAAAATCTATTTTATTTTTATTGCTTGAAAAATATATTGCATCGTAAAAATATAATTTGTATTTTACCACTGTAGCTGAAATAGATGACTTGGCGTACAAACGGTAAATGTTTTCCATTCTATGTCCAGAAACAAATAAATATGTACCAAACATCATGGAATTCCAGTTGTGGTGGTTTTTGTTTATAACCCACGTAAGGAACATTGACGCTGAAGCTGGTCTCCGAGTTTTGGGTGGCAGGGACGCTTTACAAGATGAATTTCCTTTTATTGTCCGGTTAGAGGTGCATACAAACCCTGAGGAGAAAATTTACTATGAATTCTGTACAGGCGCTGCTATCGCTTCCGCCTGGATCGTCACAGCTGCTCACTGTAACATGTATGAGGAACCTTATGCAAAACTATTTGCAAGATGCAACAGTTACTTTCCGAAATTCCAAGGACGACTAGTTGCTCTCCTTGAATTCCACATCCACCCTGCGTACAGTATTGATAATAGCGCTAATACCGATACCGATATAGGTTTGTTTCATTGTGAATATTTATCACTAATGCGAAAATCAGCGCAGTCGACTATAAATTGTTTGTTGGTCGTGAAGCAGTTGTTCTTGGATTCGGCGCCACTAACGCTTCGGAATTTGATAAGCCTTTACAAGTGTTAACAGGTATGTTTAAAAAGTGTACCGATAATGATGGAAAATATAAGCATTCATTATGCGTGGTTCCATCTTGCGGTGTAGTTGCCACTATATGCGGGGGTGACTCCGGCGGGCCAGTGCTGCTGTCATCCAACGTTGTAGGCGTGAACTCTAAAGCCTCTGGTGACTGCCATGAAGATATTAGTTCATTTTTACCTGAACCGGGTACCTCTGCGAGTATAGTGGCGATACAGATTGGATACAGAAACAGATTTCAAATAAGTAACACGCTGTATAAATTATTTTTCATTATTTATCTGCAGTTTTGTGCTTATGTTTTAAATTATTATTATTCCACTAAATTAAAAATAAACTCTAATCCAATAAATCGTTTTATTGCCATCATATTAAAACCGACATCCTGGGAAATAAAAGGATTATTAAACACTATACGATTTGTATGTTTAGTGCGTTTCCTCTTAAAAATATCTTTTGGTGATTCACTTCACCAAACAAACAAATAAAAAACTGATACAAATTTCTTAACAAAATTTGTTATATATTGAGGTACACATTCAAATGACAATATGAGGGTAAGTTTAATATTTAGGTTATTGAAAAAGAAATGAGAGTTACATGAATGCCAAGTCCCAAGTCAAGAAATAAGGCTAAAAAAATGTATAAACAAAATAGATAAATTATAACTTATTTAACTTTTTCCCCATTCCATGAAAGAAAGCACATCTCACTTCTTCCTGTATCAAGAGATCGTCAAAAAAAATCAAGCCAAGGTCTATCTTCTTTCTTCACTTTCGAAATTGGGTAATTGTGTGTTGACTGGCGGAACTCACATATCGTATACTCATGAGAAAATAAAGTTTAATGAATATGTTTCTAGCTGAACAGAATTGTAAGTATGTTCCAATAGTAAATTACCCATTACACCATATGGTAAAATTCCATCACTTAAAACGCAATGCCTCCAAATTTGGCGGAATGTGGGGAACAGATTGTCTTGACATTCTTTAGAAGTAGTAATTAGTAACAAAAATATAAAATATGTTTTAAGTGTAAACCATATACATATGTACAACCGTTAGAAGTCCGCACTGTATCAATAAATATAGTTTTAAGTTTCCAATACTGCCATAATATTAGCAAAACATTGAAATATACCTAAAAAAGTAAATAAAAAAAGTAAATAAGTCCACAATTTATTTTTATTATTTAAGAATAAATTTGCTTAATTTATAGAAATAAAACTACTAAAGATAGTCAATATTCCTAATTTGTTAATGTGATAATTTGTTTACTATTTTTAATAGTAAATCGTCAAATTCAAATGATCATTTATTGTAGAACGTACTCTTGCAACCTTTGAATCGTCGAATGAACTCCTGAAAGCTGTCGCTGGCTTGCAAAGCAGTTCTGCTGAGAAGAGAGAGACAGCTCTGCAAACAAACTCAACACTTGCTCTCTTCAAATATAAAAATTATAAATTTATTAAATGATTATAATATATAATACAATAGTAGCTATCCTGCACTGAACTTGAATCGTATTACTTCCGCAAGTTTTTTATTCTTTAAATATTGTTTTTATGTGACCATAAATTTCTCCAGTGTTAAGTCTAAAACAGGTTTTGAAATTTTATTACAGATGCATTATGTACTGAAAAGAACAGAACTATCGTAAAAGATTTATTTACTTTTTGAAGGCGATAGCTTGGCGGTACAAGTTTTCTTTCTCTCTGTTAATAGTAACAGACTATAGTAGTAACAACTACGCTGTTACTATTTTCAGTATAACATTGGATATGTTGTCGGAAAAATTAAACATTTTAATATAAATACCGCGTTTAAAAACATTTTGCGGCCCGTTTTTAGGAATAAATATAGAATTTATATATTCAACACTGCCCCCTAGTGGCAATTCATAAGATATATGTTATGAAAATAGCTATAATAAACTAGACAGTTAAAGTAAAGCGGAATATATTAGTAACAGAACAATGTATTAAATTTTAAAAGAACCCAAATATACCTAACTATATGAGTTCTGGCGACTGATAGTGATCTCAAAAATGAATTATAATATTAATATAAATAAGCAAGCCAAATAGGTAACTTTCGACAAAGATTACGCACAACATTAATAAAACGCAAACGTAATATACATATGTACAACTATGATGAATGATAACTAATAATTGATCATTTACTACTGTACACTGCCGTATCATGCGAGTATACATACGAGTACGTGATCTGTCCCATTTTGTGTCGAAGGGTGTGGTATGTTATGTTGACTGTAGAGGCCAGTCGTGGTGAAGAGGCACAAAGCGTGACTGTAAACGCGACTGGTTGTGGGGTTGATTCCCAACTTGAGGTATGAAAATATCTAATACTTCCTCTTCTTAGCTGTGGTGCCGAGGTAAGGCGCGCCATTGAGTTCCGCTACTTCACACGCACTGCCTCCAGAATTCAGCGGAAATGGTATCTTATCATTAGTCTCCCTCTGTCTAACCTGCTGCATGCAGGATATAGCGTGGTTCTAGTGTTGAATGAATATTGGATACAACAGTCAGGTCGGAATTCATAGCAAGTGGCGGGGCGGGACCAGTCTATCCTTTCCTAATTACATCTACGTTGAATAGTTACAGTTGCTACGTTGAATAACTAGAACACAGACAGGACAGCCAGTGCTTTCACGCAGGCGAGTTCTGGATGATTCGAACGAAAAGTTTATGATACTTTAATTTTTTTGAAGGTTTCTGAGAACTGACTCAGCAGTTTCTAAGAGTAAATATATAATTGTGAAAGATTAGCTTCTGATAGCTTTTTATATGACTTAAGAATAATGATTACTATTATCTCCAATCTTGAGGACATACGAATAACATGAACTAGTCCTAACCACAAGACATAGCATGATTCATGCGCCAAGGTATTATTTAAAACATATATTCCAGTAAAGAAGCAGATAACAGTTATAGTACGTAAAGTAAATTTAGTTTTTTAAGTGTTTAGCAATTAGTGACTAATTGCAATTGTGGATGTTGAGTGACGACACCTTCGATCTATTTGATCTTTGTCTTATCAGGATTTGTTAATTTTGAATTACCTGAAACTATAATGACCTATAAGGGGTAACTTGTTACTATAAGGGGCACACGCTGCCACCGTGCCGCAAGTAATGAAACTTATAATAGTACATAATTGTCATCAGGTGCGTTTCATGACGTGCGGTCAGTTCACTGGACACTGCTATATGCGACTCATTAATTATGTTATTTAACATCCTCATTTCATTTCACTGAAGCAATGGTTATTATAACGGGGGTTGTACATACTATTAAAAATAGTTTTGAAAAATCTATTTCTTTACACAAATTATAATCCGTATTCTTTGCATCTTTTTCAAGCTTAGAAGCGTAGTGAGAGTGCATCTGTCGCTAACATTACCGGGCAGTCAGAGTGGACCTAGTGCCAAAACACTCTGTTCTCTGCTTTCTGTGTAAATTGGGAACAATGTGTCTCAAGCGGCAGCACTCTAATCCGCGATTTCTCCTGTTGTATTTTTGTTGATTTGTCAATTTTGGAGTCGATGTCAGACATGTGATCTTATAACTCTTAAATAGGATCTATTAATTACACACAACACATAGGCATAGCGTGTTAAGTGACAGAACATAACGTCGCATTTTGCCTCGACACTAGAAAGAATACTTTTCGATTTTTTTTAATATTTCTACTCCTCGATCGAAAATCGAACCCACAACCAGTCGGTTTACAGTCCCTTTTACCCTCTGTGCCCCTGCGCCACTACTAGTCACATTCACTCACTTTTCTATATTTTCATATTTACTATCACTAAGTAAATATTTCTTGTCTTTATCTTTTTTTTAAATGTCTTAGCATTGCCTCAGAAAATACTCGTATTCTCACAATAACAAAACGAACAAAAGACAAGTAAATAAGTCATTCTATATTTGCGTTGCGTTATGCTTAGGTATACTTACGTATAATCTACGTACTTTTGCTTTGAATTTTGATGTATTGGTATACATTATACATTTTCGAGTATTATAAATAGAATGGAATTTCCTTAATTTGTTCATGAAGTTCCTGGGCTTGGTAAATTTTCTCTGCATTTTCTCTCAATTTCGCTTAATTCTGCTACAAATAATATCTTGAGTTATACGTCACATGACATTTTGTGTTTAAATGACGAGTATTCCAATAATTCTATTGTGTAGCAAAAGCAAACATCAATAAATAATCTTAATATAAACAAATAAAAAGTAAGTAGTTTTACGATTTTCGCATTTACAGTCATATACTCGTATTTGTCTACTGAGGCACAATGGGGCTCTATATAAACTATCTTCAAATATCGTACCTATGTATTATGTATAATATTTTACATATGTTATTTTTGTATTGTAAAATATCGTTTTTTTCATAAAGCTATGTACGAAGCTATAGTAGTCTAGTAGTAGGTCGTCTGACTGTTTACAATACTTGCGTCCGATCCCATCTCGGGGGGAAAGGTAATGTTTACACTATTTACATTTCACAGCTCTAGTAAGACAAAGCGCGATATTGAGTTACGTCACACGACACCATGTCCCAAATTTAAACAAAAAATAAAAATGGCCTTTTTCTTTCTATTCTGCTGTGCGAAGAAAAATATATAGTTATTTTCTTCCGTTTCCATAATAAAAAAATTACATAATCATTTTTGCAAGTAAACACAATTATGAAAGTTTATCTCGTTTACAAAATTATAAGGACAGGTAATATAAAAATTCTGAAACTCGAAGTACGGAAGTAGGAGCAAAAAAAGTAAGGAAGAAGGAGCAAATAGCGATACATTTTAATTAAGCGCGAAGGGCCGGCGCCGTGCGGGTCCGCGGCGCAGCGGCGACACAAGGTTTCTTTTAAGGCATGTTACAAGTCATTAAAAGTATGATAATACTTGTTCTTAAAAATATAAAAAAATATACAAGCATGTATATTGTATATATTTTTAGCAGCTTCACTTCACTTTTTTCTATATCAGGATAGCCCAAAAAAATGTGTTGTCATGACACTCCGTTCCTCATTTTCTATACATTGCGTGGGGAGTGGCGGAAATAAGCGCTTTGTCTTAGGTTTCTATACTTAAGACGAAGTGTATGAATGAAAATAATGTAAATATAATAATTCTCCAAATGGGTAGCGAACCCACTACCATCGCATTTACATCACTCCATCGCAATCGCCACTGCGAAACGATGGTCTCAACTCCTCTAAGATTCAAATTCATTAACATGTTAAATGAGGTACAAACCACTTACCACAATTAACCATGCATACCACTTGTTTGCGTCCAGAATAAAAAATATTTATTGTTTTAAGCTAATATGTGTTTTATTTAATTAATAATAAAAACTTTCCGCAGTCGTTTCAGTGACGGCGGCACAGCTCCGGCATTGCTGCTTACTCTGTGACGGACAGGCGTCGTTAGCGTCAGCCAGACCGATGACAGCGGGAGGGAGCTCCACTGTACTGCGACGACTGTATTCTATATATTTTATTTACTAATCACTAAATCACAAATAATATATTGTATGTGAATTTATTGTGCACGGTGGAAGCGGAGAATCCAAAAAACAATACAACTTGCCCCTTGTGAGGAAATAAGGACAAATAACTATTTTAAAATTATAATTCAAGTTAATTTAAACAATGAGTGTAAAAAGACAATACTTTACATATCCTATTCTTATAATTCCCGGATCCGATGCATTGATGAAGTTGTTTCTCAAAACCTTACTCAGCGATCCCAGCGCAGTTTGGGCACGTTACAAGGTGATGTCTGCAATTTTGTTCGTGTGCACTGCATAACCTAATAATGTATGTTTCAATTACCTGTTGACATTGGAACTTAGACATAAAATTGTAATAACGTTCAATAAAGCTATTTATCTTTCCTCTGTCATTTTTTGATTTTGAAAAGATCTAGTGATATTCAATTATCATATTCAACGTCCTGCTATATCTTACTGGAGAGACGACGACCAACACTCAATTATTTTTATTAGCTAATAAAAACTGCCATCATGCTCAAGCTGAATGTAGTTGGGGCAAAAACGAATATCTGCTTATCCAATTTACTTGTCTAGCATTTTCAGCGTTCCACCCTGTCTGTCTACTGTCTATGTTCATAAATTTGATTTTCGTTAAGATTATCGCTTAGCTTTCAGTAGAGGACGGTGACTGATGACAGGCAAAGGGACGCAAGATGGAGTCATTTCGCAAATTTTAAGCTTATACATTTAATTAATATAAAGGACAGCCTTTATGCTTTGACTTTCCTAGAAACACGACGATGTACAATAATAAATGCTGAAACAAACTTTTTCAGCCTTATTTAAATACGTACTTACTCCGTATGATGTGACAAGTCAGTACTTTCCTCATTTTTGTTTTCGCAGAATTTCGTTATTCAGCTTACATACTTGTGTTGTTTAAATATATACTCGTATTTTAATTGTTGCAACAAGCCAGGGACTTTTAATAAAATATATCAACAAAGTGTAGTACAGTGACAAACCTGAAACAGAATCAAATGTTGTTGTATAACTTTTTACCGATCAATCTCCTTCGTATGTTCTATACAACACGATATTGGCGAAGTAATTACATGAAAATAAATAAAACGAACTAAACGCAGCAATACTATAAATGACAATACTGCAAAAGTAGTTTTGTAAATGCAAAAGTTTTAATCAAAATGTTGTAAAACTTGAGACTGTCATCAGGAATAGCTTTTAATGGAGAAAAAGTGTTTTATTTAGCTCAGCGTCCACTTGAAGCGCTTTTGCTTTTCGTGCTATACAACGTCGTCGGTACAGGCGAGTGGGTTAAAATTATAGAAAGACTAAAATAATTTCTCTTGATTAATTGATGATTTATAATTTTTGCCGGAGAAAACGCAGGGATTTTTAGAAAAGTTCAAATGTTGCGGATACTGTTACTAAATAAATTATAAACATTGATTTATTAACGTCTTTTAAAAAAGTTTGTACATTTTCGTATCTTGGTTTCTTGAGTAGTATATTGAATGATCATTATAGTCACTCCGTTCTCTATTTCTCAATGTATTAGAGTCAGTAGGTGCTGGTCAGGTAACTCAGACAATAAGAGAGCTTAAAACCTACAAAACTTTCCAGTTTTTTTTAAAAATTAGGATTTTTCTTTTAAGGCGCATGTCAAATACATTTGGATATGTCCGTAAATGTAGCTTTAACTCTAAAATTGAAATAAAAACATATATTTATATGTAGTTTTCATAAGATCGCAGACAATGCTAAATAATGAATGGTAGGTAACATGCAGTTAAATACAACAATAGTTTATCCTCCGTCCACTGACTGTGTAAGTCGCGAAGTTGCCGGGAGTTAGTGCTGGGCAGAGCTTACAACGTCGCAGTTAGAGATCCACATTAAATCGGGGATTGCAAAAATTTTTCATATAATGCATTTAACTTCTGCTGAACTCTGTTACTACTATCTAAACAAATAAAAATAATTAGGGCGAGGCGCAACTTAATTATTATAATTATAGCTTTATACAATTTTGCGAATATATCAGAGAGGGGCCATAGTGATTCAGAAAAAGTGGAAGAGGAGTATCTTAAAATGTCTCTTCCCGCCTGTCTACAGTACTTATTTGATGATAAAAAAGGGCCTTGACAAAATTAAAGTTGTGATAAGAAATTAAATTTGAAGAAATAAAGATGATAAAGAAATAGTAGATGTTTTTAATCGGCTGTAGGCAAAAAAGAACTGACTTCTGAGCCTCTGGTAGATATTAGTCTGACATAGTACTATTAAACAATCAAATGAACATTTGTAACAGTTTATTTGATTAACTAACATTCGAATTTGTCTATAAACATTATTAATCTACTTGCATACAATGTCTCCAACTCCCGCTGCGTGTAGTTTCGCAACTACTAGATACTCGTGGTTATATAAATTAAAACTTTTGACTGTAAAGTTAAATTGCATGTCCGTTTACAACTACATATACATATATACGTGTGTATGTATAGCTTACACACACGTATGTATTTCGTATCTCTAACCTCACCTACACATGCATTACGCTTTTTACTTACTTTAACAATATCATATGGTGTGCTATTGTAAATTTAATTGTAAGTCACTCGTGATTTAAATTGAAGCCTAAAAAAATTAATTAACGTTAATAAACCTACACTTAATGTGCCTCCTTGTCTTTACAAGAAAATTAGTTTATATATTGCTTTTACTTGGTTTCTTTTCATAATTTTACAAAAACTCATCAAAAGATAAAAAAAAGATCCATGCTTATAGTAGTTATTATTTTATACGCATAAATTAGAATTAGCTTAAAGTTATAAATTGAACAGATTTTAAATAAGGCCTGTTTTCATTTTAATAAACTATTTTCCCCTTTTGGAAATGGAATTCACATCAACGCGCCTACATTCACACGGTAGCAAATACACTATAATGTGTCATTGCCATTATTCACATAAAATTTATTCATAAGTAACTCTTTAACTTCAAAAAAGCTAAGGCATATTTATAAACTAAGTAAATATATGTATGTTTTCCAATTAAAATACACATAAAATATTAACAAATTCGTAGCCAACTTCTCCCGCGGCGCCCTACATGTCGCACTACATGTCGCTGTCAAGGTCGACGCTGAGGCAACAGGGCGGTATGAAATTTGTCTCTTCACTACGAAGTTTGTTTTAGGGTTAACTAAAGACCTACGGCCTTATTCATAAAAAATGCTTATAGAACGCTTAAAACGTTCATTAGTTAAAATGCTCTATAAGCTTATGAAACGTTCCATAAAAATGCGTATTCATAACAGTACTATAAACCTACTATAACTAATATACTGTTTATAAGCTAAAATGTTGCCACTACGATGAAATTGGCAAGAAAGTTTGTCAAACTTTGCAAATTGACCACAGATAATGTGTATAATTTTACTAAATTCGACTGATCATAGACATTATTAAGGATAAAAACCATATTTTGTTGTTTGTGGTACGATAAGCTATTGACATTTGTTTACTAGTAGTACGTACGTGTTAATTTTATTTTAAATATTACTCCATTACTTATAAAATGGCATCGAAATCAAAAATTGTAGAGAGCAAGAAAAGGCAGAGAAGTGAGAATTGGTTGGAGGAGGATAAGGTTGGTTTTACTGATACAGTTAATTCGAACACGTAAGTTTTGTTTTGTAAACATTCATACGCATGTTATGTTTTAATGCTTATGCTTCTATTCCATAGATGATCTTGAAAGAATTGCTGAAGAAAAGTATTTGTGTAGTTATTTTATTAACACGGCACTTATTGTTTCAGTTTTAACAATATGGCAAAAACCCCTTGAAGAAGAAGGACAAATTAAGGCTCAATGGGTATTATAAAAATGTCAGCTAAGAAGCTGATATTTATAGAAAAAAAAACAAATACTAAAAACAGTTGGTAGCTCACCACCTACTACAGAACCAGCAACTGGTGACGACAATTCAGTTTGGCTCCCTCATCAGTTCACAGTATACTCAAATTAATTTTACTCAGATAACCATATAAAAATACAAACATTTGGCCAATTAGTGTTTCATTTTGAATAAAGAAATATTTATGTAATTATTATCAATACTTGTTTAAGAATAGAACAGAAAATAATATAAAAGAAGAAAAAAGTATGTGTAATATATTAATATTATGAAATAAACAGCAGCACACAAATCTCACTCTGTCACCTATCTTATTTTAAATGATATTCATAAGTAATAAGACATGTTAAGTATAATTAATTGTAGTGCATGAAATATTAAATGAATGATAATACCACAATACCCAGAAAGTCATTTCAATTTTATTATTTTAGTCAATTTAGTTCAATTTTATTTTCAACAAATAATTTGATGGGAAGCGAGACAAAATTTATTTTCCATTATAATACATTAAATAGCTAATACTACCTAAAGAATGCTCAACAAGGAAATCTGATTATATTCTTTTTAGATGGTGCATCCAAGTACTAGCACTAGCACTAGTACTAGTACACAATCTTGGTAGATTAAAGAAATGTGTATGTTGAATGAACTTATCTTAATTTTATTACTATAATATATTACTAAGTTAGATTCACTAAAATCATTCAGTACTATCTTATATCTACAAGCAATATTAAATTTGGATTAACAAACTTAAGTCGAATTGAAATAAATAAAATGTGTTAAGCTTTCAACAAAATAAGTTTTATTAATTTATAATACATACTTCTTTGGAAAACATATTAAAAAGAATAATAGATATATTACATTTTTGGTTACAGCATGACAATAAGCTCAAGTATAGCAGCAAATGAAATTGCTTACAGAAAGGAGCTTCATGAGATCCAGATGGCCGTAGAAAGGCAAAAATTAAAAATTTTAGAACAAAAATTAAATAATGCACTATTAAAGGAAGAATTACTCAAACGTAAATTATTGTATTACACATCTAAAGAATAAAATTTATAGAAATAAACTGTTTTTTATTAACCAAAATCTAACAAATTGAGGTCAGCCATGGTGCAGGGGCACAAAGTGAACATGTAACAAGACTACTAGTTGTGGGTTCGATCCCCACTCCAGGCAATAAAATATTTACTTCAATTTATATTTTCATTTCTTTGCTCTGGTGTTGAGGGAAAGCGCGGCGTTAAACTTACTATTTTATAAAATTTACTAACTAAAATTTCTCCTAGTTAAAATTTCACTTTATTAATAATATTGTCTAATTGCATGTCTCCATGGTTAATCTACGCACAAGGTTTATCATAAAAGCAGTATATTTATGAAAGCGGTAACGCTTCCGAAACTCTTCATCGTATAAGGAAAACGGGTCAACCTCTGCTTCTATACACTTTTCTTCGCTCCGAACTCTTCTACGTTATTGCTATCGTTTCCGAAGCATGTATGCTTTGTAAAGCTTTCATTTTAAATATAAAAGTGGAAAATTGACACAAAGCAATAATTATTAGTGGATTGGATTAATAAGTTATGCAAATTCGATTAGCTAACATTGACGAGTCACTTACGTCAAATGTCATTTTCAATGATCAGCTGTTGAGAATCGGCCATTTTTTATCTTATAGCACCGCTATAGTAGGGTATTGGCCATTATAACTTTATAGTACGCTTATAGTACTGTTTAGCGCTAAAATGCTGTTATGAATACCATTTTTTGACGTTTCTCTTATAGTGGGCTTATAGAACACTTTAACTGTTCCATAACTTTTTATGAATAAGACCGCTATACTTTACTAATATACTGCTTTGTATAATATTCTTCTTTTCATTTCAATTGATTGAATCCTGCAACGTTTTAAAATACATTTAAACGTATCAACATGTGAATTAGCACAACATCGAGCTTTCTTTAACAAGACAAGGCAAGAAAAATGAAATTGCATATAAGTGAGGTACTATATTTCAGAGAAATACGAAATATATCGTATATTTCAAAAAAAAAGTAAAAAGCTTAATAATACAGCATACAGCATAGCATTGCATATCCTATGTTTTTAGTAGCTTTACGCTTTTACGCGCATAGCCTAACCTAGTGTCAAAACACTGTGTTTCCACATTTATAATAATTATTTTTAAACGCTATGTATTGTTAAATCAAACAATTTTAGCCGGAGTTATAACTCTTTATGGGCAGAAACCCGTGACCATACCAACCAACTACTGTAAAGTGTTCAGAACAACAAATACAAAAATTTTCGCAAGTCATCCGGTTAACATATTATCATTTGAGATAATCGAAATATGAAAACGATAAAAATAAAATAAAGCCTACGTGGTTTCATAATAACAATTATTTAAACTCATTTCTCATATTAGAGCAGTGAGCGAGGCCTACCGCCCGCCCTCCGCTGCACGCCGCACGTACAGCTAATGTATATTCCAGAGGCATTATCAAAGTAAATAAATTACTCGGAGACAAAGACTTCACTTACAAGTATAACGAATAGCTTCAGTCGCCGCTACGACGACGAGGAAGAGCTACGAACTGCGAGCTACAAGCAACAAGCTATGGGTTACCAAGAAAATATCGTTGAATACGTTTATAACTTAAAAGATCTCTCTCTCTCTACGCTTTATTAAAGCTATACAAAAGGAATCTGTTATGATGAAACAAAAAAAACATATTTATGAGCTTGTGTTATTCTTTAGCGGGAAGTAAATTAAGTACTTCTTTTCTTATCTTTTACTTTTGTCGACTTTGTTGAGAACTCTGTGTCTGTAATGAAATTGTGCAAGGATGTAACGTCGAAAAGTAAATTTAGAGACGTAAAATAATCTAACTAAATTATAAAGACAATTGTTCTTTGAATGATAACATCATTCTAGTTATATATTTTTATATTTTAGTAGAAGGAGAGAATTCTTTTAATGTCACTGTCTGGGTTCACCGACTGGGTCACCGACTCGCTTGTTATATGTTTGACGATCTTACTATTATAATGTTATTACAATATTTTTCAACAATATTAAACAGTTACTTTAACGTAAATATATCAATATGTTGAAAAAATAGCACTTACATTTACTTGGTCAGTTGGAATTGAATGAATCTTTTACTCTCACTTATTTTAAGACAATTTCATTTTATTAAAATCTTTTGTTTGTGCGATTTTTATATATTTTGAAATGGAACTTTTAACCGAAGTAACTGCGTATATTATTAGTATGCGAAAATACGAACACTTTACGGTAGTCCGTTATGTTTTGTGTTACAGAACTCAACACTGTTATTGCAGACATTAAACTAAACAAATAGAAAAGCAATTCAATACAAATGCATAGAATAAAATTTTCCGTCAACGTCCATCACAGCAGATGGTACTACCCACTTTGCTAATGTACTAAAATATAATAGTAACCTATATAACATTTCTATTCCAAAAATTATTTTTTCTTTTAACCCCAAGACAATACAACCATTTCGTTCCACATAACAATCAACAATCCACGCGTGAAATTAAATAGCGTTTATTTTGTCACGAATATCAAATACAAATTACTTGAGTAAAGTTATGACGCGTCCATACATCACGCCGCGACGCCCTCTCGTGCCGGCTCCTGAATACCACTCGTGTAAACTTATAAATCTATATATTGTTGCTTGAGTAATAGCCCTAATTTATGTGTTTTGTACATTATGAAATAAAAAGCTGGGGCCAGGAGGCGCTGTGTGAAAGTATAACCATACACCATATACAACACTCTGAACACTAATAAGATCTCTCTGGATCGTATATTTTTTGATAAGTGCGTGAAAATAAAAAATGGACTAGAATAGCCGAAGTTTAAGGATGATGAAATGAGCTTCGTATAGAAAGGGAGACAAAAGATAACTTGAACCCACTCACTCATCATCACTCCAAATACCAGAAAAAACCTACATATAATTATATTTCTTTAAACAAAAACTTGTGTATATTTTTCAAGCACGTCCATTATTAGATAATCAAAATTTAAACAAAACCTATGATAGTACTAGAGTGGAGTGGAGTATGTCGATAGCAGACGCAATAAGCTATTTCACGATATATTCCGGAAGCATCAATAAAGCCATAAACGCGGCGGATGTCGGGGATTACCCGCCGCCGTATGTCACGGTACCTTCCATAGCATATTCAGCGTTACGCCGGCATTGAACGCGTGTACTCACGGATAGTTGGACTTATTGATCTATACGCCCTGAGGATAATGTTCAATATTGGGAGGAACATTTTATTTTATATATTTTTTTATCACAATAGGACAAAGTGAGTGTATGATTGTCTTATATATCTTTAAGCGTATTTATATAAGATTCGTTTGATATTGCTAGTTGTAGCCTGCAACTTTGCTAGTCCATGCAAAATGTTAAGTCTCGATTTAATGCGGAAAATGGAGAACGGAGTGTCTTAACACTAGGTTGTCTCTGACCATCTATGTAAACCTGCTTTAAAATAAAGAAAATAAGTATATCAGGCGCACCAGCGGGCGGGCATTACCACGTAAGCGTGCTATCTAACGTAGGTGAGATAGCAGCTCACGTACACCGCGAGGCACTTGCAGTCCGCCATTAACTAAACTAGCACTAGAGAAGTGTTATAGCACTAGAATACCATCCGCTCTGGAGTTTTAAAACCTTTTAGTTTCTAAACAAAATCTATAGATACCAAGTAAAATGCTCTTGCGACGAAAGCGGGGAATGCAATTATTTAAATAATGAAGAATACATTTAGATATATAGAAATATTTCCTTGTTAGATTGTATGTAAGGGGTTTGATTCTCGTTTAGAAAAAAATTAAAAATGTCAAAATATTGCTTTTCTTGGTTATCACGTTTGTTTGTTTGTAAAAAGGCGTTTGCAAATACTGTCTAGTCTGTAATGTTTCTAAAATAAGCTCGAAGAGTAGAGTAAAACGGAAATCAGAATAATGGTAATAGCAAAGTTCTCGTCGGATTTATTTATTTTTCAAAACAAAATATTGCAAGATATTTTTAAAATTCAATGTTCTCTAACAATAACCGTTTCAAATTCACTATAAAAATATATACAAAAGAATTTATTAAAAGCTTTGTGTTTAATTTGAAAGACAAAGTTTACATGATTCCCGCAAGTCCGAAACGCAACGACGTTAACTGACGGTTCATTTAAAATTCAAAGATGCTTTAAAAGGATACAAACCGAGTTTGTTGCGAGATATCGAATTCACGTTATTAACAAGATTTAGTTTATCAAACGACGCTAAGAAATGTTTTATCATAAATACGTGCGGATAATTCTAGGGTGTTGTTAGGATTCGACAAATGTTATGTTTTTAGTTCACGATTTAAATACGAGCCTATATAGCGTCTGACTGTATTGGATTTTATATTTCATTTTTTTTAGCTTCCCGCTGTATCCCTTGCGGGGTAGGCAGAGAGAACGGAGCGCCAAACGCTACACTTGGTTACGGCTTCAATTCCCACTGTAAGGAAAGATTATACATAAATTATTTTGATTTCTACTCTCCAGAATCTAGTCAAAGCGAGATAATGAATTCCTCTACTCAGCCTGTAATGTCTCGATTTCAGACAAGAAAATGAGAAATGAGATTTTTTTTTTTTTTAGCTTCACGCTATCCCGCACACAGCAGGGTAGGCAGAGGGAACCTAGTGTTAAGACACTCCGTTCCCCACTTTCCGCCGAATTCGGAGGCTTGCGTGTTAAGTGGCGGAACTTAACGCCGCGCTTTGCCTCTGATACCAGAGCGGAGGAAATGGAAATATTAAATATAGCCCTCGAGTGGGAATACAACCCACGACCAGTCAGTCAGATGAGAATGAAATGAGAAAATGGGGAACAGACTTTCTTGACACTAGATTTTCTCCGACTTGTATTATTCGAAAAAAAATTGTATAATTGTTTACACGTTTCAATAAATTTTAATAAATATATGTTGGTATTTTGATATAATTAACAATAAGAAAATATATACTTAAAAAAATATTAAATCGGCCTAAACAATTATCCTGTTTATAACAATAATCACCCCACACTGTGCCACGAGCAATTTTTTGCAACACGTTTTTCGTTAGTATACAGTTACCGAATAGATTTGTTTCGTAAAAAAGGAATTATTTCAACTAAAGGCTTTCGAAGGCTTTTGTTCTTTCAACCGGAAATAAGTTTATGAAATCCGCTTACAAATTATTTTTAAAAATTGTGAGCGGAATTGTTTCAACGTTATTTTTATTATTTCCATTGTTTATTATGTACGAGAACAACAGCGGGGGGATCTGTCTGTTTGTTTTGTTTCAACTTCGCTTTTATGTTATATATGTTTTAAAAATGTTACTTTTATAAACACAATTGTATGGAAATTCCTATACATCTCCTATACATCATAGATTACTCGTAATCTAAGAATACAGTTGTGTAATAATAGAAACAACAACTACAAAAGCAAATCAGTACTAATGAGCTCTGACAGGTAGCTTTAGGTTCATTTTATCGCATAAAAAAATAAAACAATAATTAAATGTAAATACGTACCTTATTCAGAGATGATTATATTTTTTTTTTTAGAAATAGTCTTGTTTTATACTAATAAAATAAAGCGCGATGTTAAGTTCCGCCGTTCAACAAGTGTATCGAATATTGTGCAGGAAAGCGTTATAAACCGTAAAGGTGAAAATATATATACGTATATACATACATATAGGTATATTTTTATTTATTTATTTATTTATTTAAATACTTTATTACACCAACATACATAGAAAACAAGAATATATAAACTAGCACATAATATCGGTGGAAAGGCGGCCTTATCACCACAGGTGATCTCTTCCAGACAACCCTTACTAAGTAAAAGATCAGAGGACGTAAGAATATTGGTTGGTGTACAAATGCATTAGAAGCTCTAGCTATAATAAACTTACTTAAAAAATTACATACTATATGATACATACAAACTTACGTAAATACATTTTGTATAATATACAGATATATAGACCATATATACTTATTTATTAATACATATATTAAAATTAATAATAATAAACTTACATAAAATAAATACATAGACATACATTTTATAATGATAGGAAATAGTTTTTGAGACGACGCTTAAATATGTGAACAGATTTAGACTCACGTATATCCCGTGGAAGGTTATTCCAAAGGACTGCAGCCTTAATGGTAAAAGAGTCGCCAAAGGTTTGTGTGCGACTCAGTGGCAATTCCAACTTGTTGTCATTTTGTGATCTGAGGTTAAGAGAATGGTTGGCGCCGAGGAAACAGAACCTTGACTTAAGGTACTCTGGAGTGTGAGGATGGTAGAGGATGGTATAGAGGAGTGCAAGGATATGGTGATTACGACGATGCCTAATGGTGAGCCATTTTAGTTGAATCCTATGCTCAGAAATATGGTCGAATTTTTTTAAGGAAAAAATGAATCGGATGGCCATTTTTTGCAAACGATCCAACTTATTGAGTAGGGTTTGAGGTAAGTCACAATGGCACGCATCGGCGTAATCGAGTAGGGGAAGGAGTAGAGTCTGGGCAAGGACTATTTTCGTTTTAATCGGAAGAAGATTTTTCCATCTTCTCAATCTCCTAAGCACAGTAAAAAAATTTCGGCTAACTTGGGATATATGTGGTGACCAGGAAAAAGTGTTGTCCATTATAAGGCCTAAGTTCTTGACTGTGCTACAGAGCTCCAGATTAGTTCCACCAAACACTATAGGAGACAGAGATAACAAATGGATTTTGGAAAGCTGTTGACGACTGCCAAATATAGCAACCTGAGATTTGGCCGCGTTTATAGATAATCCAAATGACTTTACTTTACTTTTTTTTATTACATTCTAAGTCCAACATCCTGCCATAATATTGTATAGAAGGTCCTTCCGCCCTTATTTACGAGGGATTGAGTCCACTAAATCCCCTTAAAGCTCATTGGCCTGAAATTGATCGTTACGTTTCTATCAACTGTTTTGACTGAATGTTCATTTTGTATGTACATTAAATAATGTTGTTAATACATTTTTTTCCATAATATTGTTAATATATTTTCAAATGTCGTCAAAACAGTGGAAAAAGGCATACAAATATAATAAATTTCTAAAACCATCATACATTATTTTCAAAAAAAAATTCTGTCTATACAAAATCGAGTTCGAGAAGGTAAGAAATCACGGAGCCTCGCTAGAATGATGGCAATTGTGTATGATAGTACTAAAAGCTTAAATATGAAGACATGGTGTTACGCTTTACACAAGTTCTTACCAATAAAACTTTCTCACTAGTATTTTATATTGATTCTCTTTACTTTAATACAAAAAGAAAAAGCAAAACAATAATTTTGAACAGTTATATTTTAATAACTTTCAAGTACAAACTTGAAAGTCTTTATATTTGAGTTGCTATTTTGCTTTTAAATAGTTTTCATCAACTCGAAAGCCTTTACTTCATCAAAGATTATAGATTAAAATAAATTAAATAAAAACAAAGAGAGTTCAAATATGTTTTTTCAAACATAAATTGCTGGTTCAATTTCCATTCGGGACTAATATATTTCCGTTTTCTCGTTCTGCCATATTTGTTTCACAAAATATTGTCTACTTTTCTTTGTTATCTCGAACAACTTTTGAAATAAAACTTAACCCTTATAAAAATGATATGAATATATTATTATTTATTTATCTTTTATCTTCGCGCTTTCACCCGCATGGCAGGGTAGTTAGAGAGGACCTAGCGTCATGACACTCCATTCTCCATATTCCGCCCCAAAATCGAGACAATACGTGTTGAATAAGGGAACTCAACGCTGTGCTTTGTGTTAGGAACCACAGCAGAGAAATGGAAATTATAAAGAACTATACCGCCAAATGGGAATTGAACACATAATCATTGCGCTTACAGTCAGACGCTGGTCCACTACACCACGATGGTCTCACATACATTATACATTATAGTGTATTGTTTGTTTATTAGGCTATTAAAATCTTCGAAATCTAACTGCGGGTTTCCAAAATAGAAAAGGAAAATAATGCAAGTCGTGATCCAACAAGACCTACTTTAAACAGCGATGAAAATACTCCCAATTAAATTAATTGGCTTTTGCTTGAGTACCGAATTTGATATTCAATCTGTTTAGTTTTACAAAATACTTAACAAAACATTTAATATTTATGTTATTTTCATTTCAGTTTTTCCCTGAAACGTAATTGGATACATTTTCTCATAACATAGCGTATCTGTATTAACGGAAGAGTCGTACAATAGAAGATTACATATGAACAGTACTTAATTTAATTGGTAAATATGAAATAAACGGATTTTCACTGTTATTGATTTGTATAATTGGTACATAAATAACAAAATAGTAATTGAGCATAAACTTGTAAGATATAAACATAATTTTTAATGTATTACGTTGATTTCAAACAGAAAATTCAAAGAATCGAAGTAGATAAATTACTAAATTGAAAAAAGAGCATGAGGACCCTCAGAGTGTACGTAGAGAGAGACGACAGCGACCGCTACCGCTTTCGAAATACATTTGTTGTTGTTTTGCGTAACTAGGCCACAGAGACAAACTTATAATTCCTTATACCCGGCCGTCAGCCGGCCCGAATGTATATATTGTAATGTGGTACTCTGAGAGAAGATTAAAAGCCGAGACTGCTAAGCAGATGACTGAGCAGACTGATTATATTCTCAATAAGTCATACATTAAAGAAGTTCAAAATGAGTTTACATTACTATGTGACCTTATATAATGATTAGTGAGTATGTTTAATTACCATAATGTGTTCACTACATCTCGCGGTGCGGGAGGTCGCAGTCGTTGAGATGAACACAGTTCATAGTGCACTTATTGATGTACAACTAATTATTATTGGTTATCGTATGGGAGAATTATTTGAAGCAGTGGCGCCGTGGTAAAGTGGGACAGCGTCTGACTGTAAAGCGATGATTGCGGGTTAGATTTCCCTTTTTTGCAATTATTACATTCAATTTATTTTTATCGCTCTGGTGTGAGTTCAACACGCAATGCCTCGATTTTAAGCGGAATGTGGGGAACGGAATGACTTAATACTAGGCCCCTCTCTGATTATCGTGCCATGCGGTAAAAAGCGTAAAGCTGCACTTAAATGATATAATTATCGCGGCCCAAGTAAAGGAATTCTACCTAGCTTTTTGTCTGTGACAAACTGCTGCAGCTTTTAGTTCTCCAACTTTCGTCTATTTTACACGAGCGGTAGCGGACAATGGAATTCCTAACATTCTCTCGGGATGTCAGACGCGTATCGATACCTCTTGTACATGAAATTATATAAAAATGTTTAGTTATCGTTTCCATTTTGTGACTTGAGTCTCTATAAATTACATAGTTACATTTTAGTTTACTCGATACTAAAATTTCAAAAGATCTTTCAAATAAACTACTTTCTTACATAGGGGATGTATAAAAATGTAAGGCTATATATTTGGAAATTTTGTAACAGTTTTTAAAAAGTTTAAGATATTTTTTATGCTATCTACGAGCAGGATTAGAGTCCATAACTATTTAGCTTTGTAAGTTTTTGAAAACTAACGTATATTGAGAGTTTCACCTACATACGTAGTATACGTCGTATATTATGACGATTGTTGCCAACAAAGTTTATTTCTGCTTCTTGGCCATAAAAGACGCGGTTTGCAATTCCGCCCTCCGAGCTCCGCGTCGAAGGCGGCGAGTGCTCGCAGGTGCTACAAGTGGGACACGACGGTGTCAATAAACTCATATTATTTACAACACTTTTCTTCTTTGTTATTGAAAATGTGCATGTTTATGATTCAATTTTCATTTCGTTTAATGTATTGTTTGTTTCATTTTCAGTTCAGTTTGTTTTGTTTATCTCTCGCGGACAGAATAGAATGCCTTCTATTCTGTCGATCTGCCGATCGACTTTAAGTTACGCTCTGCGTTTTCTGCTTTTCTTGCAATGGTC
Source organism: Dryas iulia moderata (assembly GCA_019049465.1). Classification (NCBI taxonomy): domain Eukaryota; kingdom Metazoa; phylum Arthropoda; class Insecta; order Lepidoptera; family Nymphalidae; genus Dryas; species Dryas iulia. The sequence goes on along the minus strand of CM032430.1, from coordinate 880,844 downwards.
TGAGACATTGTGTGCGTGTCAAAGTGGGTAGCGAAATTCTACCAGGGTAAGAGAACAAAATTATTTAAATATGAGCTTTTCTTAAATAGAGATTAACGATTATCCTAGCAACCATTGTGTTCCTTTATTTATTTTTATGTCCAAAAATATTTATAGTGCTTACAGAAATAGATTAACACCCTTTAACTTGAGGCTATCGTGGCGCAGTGCTTACGTGTGTAAGTTCAATCGGAGGTCGGATCAGGAGAGCTTAATCGGGGAAATGACTGCTTAAATTAATTCTTGTTAGACAATGTTCAGCGTTGGGTACCGTACCGGACAATACATAATGTCTAGAAGCTATATTTGAAAAAGACAATATTAGATTTTCATCTAAGCCTGGCCTACGTAAAGTATGTGAAGCTAAATCTATACTATTATATAAAGAGGTAAAGTTTGTAAGTTTGTTTGCAAGGGGTAATCTTCAGAATTAGTGAACCGATCATGAAAACCGACTCTAAATGTAAAAGAAATTCAGAAAACTATACTGTTCTGGTGTGCCATAGGCTACTTTTTTAACTTTGTTTTTATTTTTTTATTATTGAACGATAACTTCAGAGAAAAATAAAATTGGGCAAGATGCGATACTTTACATTTATATGTATTGAACCGCTTATTCAGCCCGGCGGCCGACTGAGCGGTTAATACAGACAAACAAAATGTTTATCAAAAGTGTTGGTCTCTATAAGTTCTATAAACAAGTCCGTGGTACTGTTTAACTAGCTTTTATGTTTGAATCACTGTAAAGGTTATTTTATTAATGAAAGAAAGAAATTTTATTTGAAGTTGAGAGATCTTTTACATTTCATGAAGAAAACATGTTTCTATATCAAAATAAATGATTTTGTTATCAAGATAATATTATAACTACTACGTTAACTTTGCCACTTAAAACGCAATATGTCAAAAGCGCGAAGTTGAAAAATTCTCGTAAAAAAAGACTCCATATAGACTAATAGGATAAGAATGTAGCTGCAGCAATAAAAGTAAATAAAACAAGCGCGCAGTGTATACACTGTAGGGGGCAGAAGTGTGTAATTGTAACGCGATTAACGATATTTCAGCTTCAATAAACTTCTAAGAGTATAGCTGCTTAATACGTTGTAATGAAATTAGTTAATGCTAAATTAATTGATTCTTATAAGTAGTCTTTGCGATAAACACATCGCTTAATTCTTAGTATTTAATGTATTATTGAGTTCATTAGCATGTTTATAGGTAAAACATATGTATAACCTAAAACAAATTAATATCGGAAGACAAGTAATCTTTCGATCTTAATTTGTATTAAGCTTACTAAGGAACTTAATGTCGTGTGTGTGAATGAAATAAATATAAAAAGCAGCTTTATACTTTTCCCGCATGGCAGAGTAGTCAGGAAGACCCTGATGACGCCCGTAATTGAGATATTGCTTGTTGTTGATTAGTGGACGGAACGCAACGCGGCACTTTGTCTTTCATACCAGAAAAATAAAAATATTTTATTTATTTAGGGACCAGTCGCGGCGCCGTGGCACAAAGTGTGACTGTAAAACGACTGGTTGTGAGTTCGATTTCCACTCGAAGAGTAAGATATATTTAATATTTTCATTTTCTTCGCTCTGGTGTCTGAGGCAAAAAGCGGTGTTTAGTTCCGCCGCTTAACACGCTATGCTTCCCAAAATTCGACGAAAAGTGGGAAACGGAGTGTCTTAACACAACGTTCCCTCTGCCTACCTTGCTGTGCGCGGGATACAGCGTGAAGCTTAAAAAAAATAAACAAATAATTATTTGCAAATAGGAATCAAACCTACAAACAATCGTTCTTACAGTCAAACATGAGAAATGTATAACACTATACATTTTTAAAATGCAAACACACAACATATAAGATGTAATAGGTACGTACATTACATACACAAAAACAAAAGAAAGCGGCGAGTAACAGAGAGTATACCAAACGCACGTAAATAAATAACGAGCTCACATAATGTAAGCTGTCACTTCACAACGCGTGCGTCTGCTGTTTGAGTCGGAATAATGTTTAATACTAAGGTAGTATTTACACTGGATGTTCCTTTTTTTTTACTCGACTGTGGGGCGTGAAGGAAGATGTTTATATAAATTAATACATATTTGTTCGTATGTGGCCTTACTCCGACCAAATGTTCACCGATTTTAATGATACTTTAAGTAATCGATTTGTCTCAACCGTATCAGTATTAAGTAATCAGTATTAATTAACCGTATAAGTATTCTTAAACCGCCACTTAACACGCAAGCCTCCGAATTTGGCGGAAAGTGGGGAACGGAGTGTCTTAACACTAGGTTCCCTCTGCCTACCCTGCTGTGTGCGGGATACAGCGTGAAGCTAAAAAAAAAAAAAAAAAAAAAAAAAATATAAGTTATACTTAAGTTTCTACCTGTGTGCGGTTACCCTAAAGCTCTGTCCAATTGGCATATTAATTTACGTAGCAACATGTATTCAACGAAAACGAGTATCTCTTACTTTTACATTTAAACACAATGATAATTTAATTAATTAGCGCGACTAAAAACATAATTATTTATAAGTTCTTTTTGTTTAAAGTTTCGTTGCATTATTTATTTTAGTTTTTAATATTTTATGAACAAAGTCGGTATTGAGTTCCACCACTTGATACAGAATGTAACACAGATTTGGCTTGGAGTGAGAAACGAGGTTAGCACGCTAGGTTCTGTCTGTAAACTTGCTATATGTGGACACACATAGGACATTTTCATTCAACACCCCAGTAGTGAAGTAGGTCAGATCTGACTGTACAAGTGTACATGCGGTGGTTGTGGGTTTTTATACTCTTTTGGAGACAACACTACAGTGACAATGATTTTAATTAGTGAACTGCAAGAATGGTTTTAATCAGTTTTTGGGCAATAAGTTTTCACTATCCGCCATAAGCGAGAAAAACAAGTCGTTTTTTTATATTTATCCAGCTTAATCATAAGAAAATTAATATATTTAATTTATTTAGTACTCTACTCTATTATATACGAATTTTAGTAATGCGATTCCTGAGACACCTCAGGAATAAGTTTTCCTAACACCCTTCACTAAATGCAGAAAAAGTGTAAAAAAGAATCTATAATATTTCTAAGGTGTTAATAGATTTTTTAAAATCTGCTATATTTTGTTACAATGAACAAAAGATATGAGGAACTTAAATGTAAACTGAAATGAATAACTAAATTTCTTTTACAATATCACATCTAAGTGTAAGGAAGTCTCCCGCGCGCACACACAGTACAGCGTACATGTAATTACAGGACATCTTGTTGTGATTGTAGTACACGTGCTATTATATGAATGAAACGAAGTCCGTTATTTATGTCGTTTGTAAGAACAATAAACTCCCGCAGCCTCTACGAGCGGAAGACATTACAAATATCGTTTACAAATATAAATCATTATAGAGGCTATTGTGGTCCAGTGGCAACAGCATCTGTCTGTAATTGGTTGAGGGTTTGATATCCATTCGAAGAGATTGTAGTTAAATAATATTTTTATTTCTACGCTCTAGTACTTACCATAAAGCACGACGCTGAGTTCCGCCCCTCGACACATATTGTCTCGATGTCGCGCAGAGAGTGGATAGCGGAGTGTCCTGACACTGGAATATACATATTTTTTGGATCAGCTATTTTGAGAGTTTTCGGTAAAACAAGAAGTCATCTTAAAGTAAATTTTAAACTTGGCTTTTTATTATTGTTCTTACGACTAAACGGGAAGTCTACTGAAATTTTGTTAACGGTTTCTAAGATATTTTACTGCTTATATTTCATGTACTTTGTCTTAAAAACCATAGTGTTTATAAACATAGTTGGGAGCTATCTTAATATCATTTAATACATTCCAAAAATATAAAGTGAACAATTTCTTACAACAACGCATAATTTAGTATAAATGCAAAGTTAAAGTAAATTCTCGAAAGATTTCGTGTTCTTCAAGAACTTTTATTTGGACAATTAGAAATGCAAAATCTATAATTTGAATAAATGATAAATGAGAGCAGTGTTCGTCGCTCACAGCTACTGACGACCCGTACGGCTACTGACGACGTCTCTGCAGGAAGACTATTTGATTTCTATAATTTAGCTTATTGAGGCGTTAGTGACACAGTAAGTATAGACACAAAAAGTATTTAATAGTAAATGCAATTACTGAAGGTTCAATCCCCGTGGGGGACTGATTATATATAAATTATTAGCTTTTCGCTGCTGGAATAAGAGAAAACGTATTTGAATTCCGTCACTCAACACACAATGAATCGAATTAGGACATTTAAAGATGTAGTACAATTATTATAATTGTCTCATTTAGCACAGTCATTATAGTTACATAATTATAAATGAAATCGCAGTACTTTAAGTGTACTCGAGAGAAGGACGTAAAATCAACTTCAGAACAATCACAAGTTTTTAATGAAGTAAAGAAAATTTGGAAAAAAATCATAACGGTGTAGGAGATAATTCACAGTTAGGTGAACCATTTAATAATTTTGAAAATGGTTAAAATCTAAATAAAGTATAAAATACTTGTGTATCGGTGAAGTCTAGTAAGAGGAAAAAGCAACTTCACGGATATCAGGGCAGTCACAGAGGTTCTCCGAATTCAAAACGTTGCGTCTTGTATGAAACTCAATGCAGATGCTTACTAAATCACTGCTCAAATGTAAACAGTTGACATTGTTGGGCATCTAGTAGGACTCTCAGCGTACTCGTAGGTGTAAAGTCTCGATACAGTAGCTTGTGAGGCAATCCGCAATCAGAACACACAATTGATATGTTGTCTATCAGTAAACAGCCGGGCGTTGTCGATTGAAGGCGGAATGCTAACGAGACGTTAACTACCGTACCGTACTGTAAATATACATATGCATTTAGAGCAGGGATGGGAAAACTCTTAGCAATGAGTCTATCCATTTTTAAATCTTTTTGTCGCGCCAAATCGCACTACTTAATCTTTACACAGCAGGTACATACTTTACATAGCAAAGTCGCTCCCCGCGTCTGTATGTATGTAGATATATTAGATCTTTTAAACCACGTAACGAATTTTGTTGCGGTTTTTCATAATACATGCATAACAAAGTAGCGTAGCATTGATAATTTTAGAGGTTTCCAATGTGACGTCCTAAGCATATTTTATATTTTGTGAAATTGGCTGTTAGTTAAAGCTTAAAATTTGGTAAAGATTGAATGCTAAACGCAATACTTTGCATAATGTCTTGCATCAATTTAAAGAAAATGTCAATTAAATATATATCGGTGTTGCGCGTGCAATACCACAGAAATATAGTACATGCATATATATGCATACGAGTATGTATGCACATGTGTGCATATGTAGTTTTTATATTTTTAGAATTTTACGAGAAGAAGGAAAAGTTCAATAATTTGGTAACATCTCTATATATAATAAAAGAGTAGAAAAGTCAATTCTGTATATGAAAAATTTCAGAAAAATTTTAATTGGGTGCGTTAATATATCGATAACAGAGGCCAAAAATCCACTCAGTAGAATTTTTGTCTGTCTGTCTGTCTGTCTGTTAATTTGTTCGTCAATCACGCAAAAACTACTGGATAGAAATGAATGAATTTTGGTATGGTGATAGCTTATAGTCCAAAGGTACATATAGGATAGTTTTTATCACGGTATCCTATGTAGTTTTTTTGGAAAAAATAAAAAACCGATATAAGTAAATCATTTGTATATCGGTATCTACCGGGTAGAAATTAATGAATTTTTGTATGGCTTTGAGCTTTAGTTAGAGTTAGCTTAGAGGTTAGAGCAACATATGGGATAGTTTTTATCCCGGTATTCAACATAACTCCCGCAGAAAAATAAAATTAAAAAAAAAACATTCAAATTATGTCGATAGTTCACGAGTGAAGCTAAATTTGTTTCAATATCACTAATTAAAATAATTATAAAATAAAATATGCATAACATTTATTAAATATACATTTGACCGGTCTATAAAACTTTATATAATCTATATATTTATATAATCTATATAACAACAGATGTCACTACGTTTTCTGCGACGGGTAGCGCCGCATTTTAGACATATCCGCACTCATTAAAATTATTATTATAAAAATGCAAAAAATCTGTATCTCTTCTATTTGTTATGTTTTGACGGGAATTCGTAAAGAAGATTGTTAAAGATGCAGGGTCATATAGGCTACTTTATTAAAAATCAAACCCTAGGAGGTTGAAACAGTGGATGAAACTTATGTATGTTTAGTATATAGTGAGAATGAAAGATCTAAACTCCTTGACTGAAATGAATGAATTTTCTCAGGAAAATAGTTAATGAGGCAAGGTCAAACATAGGCTATCTCTCTTTTTTAAAAAAATACCCTGGTATTCAAAACAGTTCCCGCAGAAAAGTAAAAAACTGGCAAAGTCAAATTGCATTGATTATTTGCAAGTAAAGCTATTTTTTAATATCAATAAGTAACACAATTGTAAAATAAAAAGCTTAAAGTTTATTTAAGATATTATGACCGGTTTATAATACTATACCAGATGGTATATATGTACGAAATCTACTATCATATGATAGCAGCGCATCACGCGCAACGATCCGTCGTCGTCGAGATTATTTAGGAGATTTCGAAACCCATAGCGATAAGTATACATATATTCCAGTTTTTTCATCCATAAAATTATTATTGAGAAGGAGGAAAACTAACAAATATGTGATGTGGAAGTAAATTTCTCTATCGCATGTATCACGGGGAGTGTTCTGGAGAACTGTTTGACTTGGTACCTGCCGCTGAATTCTCCAACCGCACAGTACGTGCCAGATTGAAATATCATCCTCACCACCTGGATACCTGGCACTCCAGTACTGTGCGGTTTTGTCGTCATTTCCTTCCACACGCCACGCAACTGTGGAATGGCTTACCAGCGGCAGTGTTTCCAGGTCGATACGACATGGGTACCTTCAAAAGGCGCGCTTACCTCCACCTCAAAGGCCGGCAACGTCCCTGTAGCTCCTCTGGTGTTGCACGGGGCCGTGGGCGACGGTGTTCACCTAACATCAAGTGACCCGGACGCTCGTTTGCCTTGCCCTTTTTATAAAAAAAAAAAAAAAACGCCGGCGCGGCGTGTAACGGCTGAGTGACGTGACGGTGTCGCATTCCGCGGGACAAAGCGGGTCGCACTAAGAGGCTTACTTCTTAATATCGCTCGCCACAGAAAATGTCTTCTTTTATTTACTTAATGCGACATAGTTTTTGTTAGAGCGAATGGACAAAAAGTGGGTTCCTATATAATGAAGGGAAACCCAACGAAACGGATGAAGTTGTGCTATGCTATTTATTTTTTATTTTCATTGTATTGTAAAAAAATATATATTATAAAAGTTTTTATAAGTTATTGTAGGTTTCAATAAATACTTTTTTTATAAATTTCTCTAAAAAGAAAAATTATTATAATAACTAATGTACTTAGTGTAATGTAATTAGTTACTTTCTGTCCTTTACAAGTTTTGATAATAAATAGGGATATATGACGATAAAAAAAGGAAAAAGTAACAGTTATTTACTTGTTATAAATATTGATAAAACACTTAGAAAAAGCAATTAACATCAACATCGCTGTTTATTTTTGTAATGTTGAAAACTGTTCTGTATTCTTATATACTCAAATGTTTATATCTTTATATACTCAAATATACTTAAAAAGACGCATGATCGGTCAGTGGATAAAGCGTCACGTATCTCTGTAGTATTGCTACCGGTTGGGGCTTCGGGACTTAATTGAAGGGTCGCTTGAGATTGACAGTGGAATAAATAGAGGCACAATCTTATACACTTTATAAATTTACTTTGTTCTTGTCAATTGAAATGTTTCTTTTTACCTTTAGATAATTGTTTTGTATCAGTCAAAAACAACAGCATAAGAAAAGTAAAAGCTTCACAACGAAGGCTACGCTGGCAGAGGTATATGTTGGTATACTATTTAATATTTCTTCCTCAAGCTATACAACAATTAGCGGCCGAAAACTGAATCGAGTTAACTGCCACAGGAGCTTCAAGCGAGGATGTTAAGTAATGAAATTTATTGATATCATGCATATTATCATTATAAAGCAATAAATTAAGAAAGGTATCACGGAACTCTAACCAGTTTGTATAGGAGACACTAAATTTAGGAAGTTGAACAGTCGGCAGCTTTACATATTTATTATTTGAATGCAAACTTACCTCACTGTCTTGTTCTATTTTTTTACAATGAGCAACAGTTTTTGAGCTAAAAATCCATTTTTAAAATAAGCTCCTTAATTTCTGGCATCGCGTAGACGAGTACAGACAACCTGGAATGTATACAAAGTACCTAATCCTTAATAATATACAAAACAATTATTATAAACTATATGGACTGAGTTTATATTTTTACTATTATAGGTAAGTTACATTATTAGTGTAATTTAATAAAACTATATCTTACAATATAACACGTATTTTTTATAAATTAACAAAACTGGTATCACATATTATATACTTCAATACACTATATGTTTAGTGACAATACAATCTTAAATGGTAATAGGTTCAGTTCTGAGAGTGTCTGTAGAACATAAGTCACTTCGCCAATTTAATATTAATCACATATACACAAATTTTAATATTAAACACATATTATATTCATAAGTATTCTTAATTGCAGCTTAATAAATGTAATCTTCAAATATACTTAATGCAAATCAAATTTCATACACAATTACATTATTATATGAACCCTTAGTTATAACTAAAATAAACAAAAATATTTGATACTAACCTTTAACAATCTATTCAATTTTAAATACTACCTTAAGAGTGTTGGGCAAAATAATCATCAAGTTATAATTCTACCAGTATATAATATAATAATCCCAATGTCCAGACCATAGAATCTTCTCGTTGTTTAATGTTGCGAATGATGTAGCAAAAGTGAACATTGAGTTCCGGCTGTATAGTTCTCGATGTCCAACGACTTTTATTGATAAATCCTTTGTTTATTGTAATCACCAAAAACTGTATTCCACACATCCAGGCTTGTATAAGGACTATATGTAGGATTTTAGTAGTATTTAGAGAATTAGAATTAAAATACGTGTGCTTGATGCTGTTGTTGTATAGAAAATGTTTATTATTAAAGTGTGGGGTAGACACATAATTACAAATAAAAATTGCTGTCATAATTTGCTCCGGCGCTTTGCGTGGACATAATGCCTCTAGAATACGGTGAAAAGTGAGAAATGGAATGTCTTAATATTAAGTTCCCTCTACCTACTCTGCTCTGTGCGGGATACGGCGTGAGGTTAAAAAAATAAAAATTAAGTGCTGAAAAACAATATTTAAAATTAAATTAATGAAAAAAAAACATCTTTTCACTCCATCATGTCACTGCTATAAAAGAATACTGTTGTAACTTAAAACGAGTGCAGTTTTCACTAGAACATTTATAACTTTAATCGCTGGGTACAATAGTACCATAGAGATATAGTCTTTTCGTGACGTCACAGACGTAAAAGTTACTTAAGAAATATGATTTTTACTAAGTATATATATAAAATAGATTATTTTACATCAAATGGTAATGCTAACTTAATTTTGTAGGATTTTATAATATTACACTGATCTCCCAAAGCAGTAATATGTTTTGTATATATCTATGTTATGATAAAAATAGCTTAAACAAAATCTTTAATTAAGTTTGTATCTATGTTCACTCCGCCAGCCACATTTTAAAACCATTGTGACGTCTAGAACTAATTAAAGTTTTATAACAAGCTGTTCTTTTAATAGGAAATGAATAAGAACTCCCGCTGGCGTCTTACTTAAGTGGTCAGTGGATAAGAAAGGGTATAATGAGTTCTGACCTAACGCAGTCAGCGCTTATCGGGACGATGTTGTGGACTTGTTATTAGGAGCGTCGTCTAAACTAAACCAGCGGAGCGTGTTTTAGGATTCTCACATTGACCCAAGATTATGAAGGGAGAATCTATTTACATTCTAGCTAGCTGTGTGTGAGTGTGTCGGATTATGAGTACATATGTGAGTATAGTTTAAATGATAATGTTTACAATGACATACACGCTAGGGCTAAGATATTCTGTTCTTAAGTTTTTATCAAGTTAAGCTACATTGTGTGTTGAGTAACAGAGTTCAACGCGTTTTATACTTAAGAATCCCTGAATAGAGACTCAACCCACATCCTTCTCGTGTACACTTAGATATTTGTTCTCCGCACGCACGCACACACGCACACACGCACGCACACACGCACGCACGCACACACGCACGCGCGCTGCAAACGCAGTCAACTTACATAGGAAACGTGCAAAAAAGTTGACAACAGTAGAATCTGTGAAAGCCCCAAAGGTATAAAAAAAGACCTCAACGAAACTGTCGGTCGAAACAATATTCTTTGTTAGATATAAAATATCTTTGTACATATTTATAATTTCGTTATGAATTTAACTGAACGGCCTGTGCGTATAACGAAACCTAATCAGTTTTGATTACTTAGGATATTTGATAGGATTTTGAATAGTTTAGGTATTTACTCTTAACAGTATAGTTTTGTTCCTGACAAGCGACAGGTTTAGCTTCGGTTGCGTAGCTATAAGACTTTTCCTATAAACTTTCACTCTTTGTTTCAACATTTTAGAGGTTGTTATTTAAAAGTATATAGTATACATAAAGTAAGTAGCCTAGGTTGGATAGGTTGGTAGGATGATATGGAAAATAGCTCACGTTGTGATTCTGCGGAAGCCAGGCAAAGAGGACTACAGTCATTATAAGTCCCTTAGACCAATAGGGCTGCTCTCTGTTCTTGGTAAAATCGTCGAAAAACTTATTACCGTACGTATACAATGGCATATCCTCCCAACATTAAATAATAATCAATACGGATTCACTCCACAGCGTAGCACAGAAGACGCTCTGTACGACTTAGTAGGACATATTAAACAAAAAATTGGAGAGAAAAATATCGTTGTGTTGGTATCATTGGATATAGAGGGTGCGTTTGATAATGCGTGGTGGCCGGCACTAAAAGCAGCATTAATAGAAAAGAGGTGCCCCCGTAATCTTTACGCCACGGTCTGCTCGTACCTGACAGACAGAAAGGTCGCAGTTAATTATGCCGGAGAAACATATGAGAAAAAAACAACAAAAGGATGCGTTCAAGGTTCTATCGGTGGACCCACCTTTTGGAACATTATTCTGGACTCGCTCTTAAAGAAGCTGGATAGCGACGGAATATTTTGTCAGGCGTTTGCGGACGACGTGGCGCTAGTATTTGCCGAACACTCTACGCATTTACTGGAGCAGAAAATAAACACCACGTTGGAGACAGTTGTTGAGTGGGGAAATCGAAACAAGCTAAACTTTGGAGCGCATAAAACTAACGCAGTGCTGCTAACGAATAAAATTAAGTATGATCTTCCCTGCCTGTTCATGTCGGGTACCACTATCAACTTGGTCGAGGAAATCAAACTCTTGGGGTTGATAATTGATCATAAACTCACCTTTAAATCGCACGTGGCTGCACAATGTAAAAAAGCAGCAAATATTTACAAACAACTTGCGCGCGCAGCGAGGGTGACGTGGGGCCTTAATCCAGAAGTCACAAGAACCATCTACGTGGCAGTTGTGGAACCCATAATGACTTACGCAGCAAGCGTTTGGTCTCATTCAACTGATAAGCAGATGATACGAGACCAGTTAAACACGCTCCAGCGAGGTTTTGCTCAAAAAATCTGCAGAGCATACAGGACGGTGTCTCTTACATCTGCGTTGGCAATCTCTGGTCTACTACCGCTGGACATTAGAATTAAAGAGCATGCGAGTCTCTACAGAGCGAAAAAAGGTTACTGTAAAAATTACCTTCCACCAGGAAAGGAACTTGAAACGAATAGTAATTATCTTAACCAACCACATCCATCAATGCAGATTACTACAGACTTTGAGTTGCTGGAAGACTTGAATCCTGAGACCATCACCACACACAACATCAAGGGCCCTCAGATCTTTACTGATGGTAGCAGGATCGAGGGGAAAGTGGGTGCTGCCCTATCTATATGGGAAGGAGGAAAAGAAACTACCAACGAAAAGTTTAGCCTAAATCCAAACTGCACGGTTTTTCAGTCGGAGCTTTATGCCCTATTCAGGGCTACTCAAATTGTGGCAGATAGTGATGAACTAATAGTCAACATCTTTAGTGACTCTAGGTCATCATTAGAACTCCTAAAGAACCCAACTTCTAGCCATCCTCTAGTTATGGAAGTTAAGGAGAACATACGAAAAATTAGGGCACAAGGGAGAGAACTTAGACTTTTTTGGCTACGAGCACACGTGGGTACTGCAGGGAATGAGCGTGCCGATGAACTGGCCAAAAACGCAGCATTCACGAACACTGCCCAAGACTATGATAAAATACCCCTGTCGTATATTAAAAGAGCGATAAGGGAGGAGTCTGTCAGCATATGGCAAGGCAGATATGAAACATCACAGACAGGTTCAGTCACCAAAAAATTCTTACCAGATATAGAAGTAGCCTATAAAATAATAAGGACAACGAAGCTTACTCCATTACAAGTTCAAATGCTAACAGGACATGGTGGAATAGCAGGATACTTGCATAGATTTAAGCTAAAAGATTCCCCGGGGTGCGAATGCGATAGCAATATAGTGGAATCAGTATGGCATATACTACTGGAATGTCCGAGATTCGCTGCTGACCGCTTTCAACTTGAAGCAAAGATCGAGAAGTGCCTGTCCCAAGTTGAACTGCCAATTATAATGACAGATCCATACTCTAGGAAGGCACTTCTCGACTACGCTGAAAGGGCTTTCCGCATAGCTTTTATTAGAAACAGTACATTGGATCCAACAAAATCGCGTGCTCTCTACGCAAATTCAATGCGACCTTTACAGTCTGGCAGCTACATACACGCTGATGACCTAAAGCCCTCCACATGCATACATAAAAATCAAGCCAGAAATACAGACGCCATGATACCGTTACTGCTACAGGCAGAAATAGGTCAGACGGGATTGAGAACTAAGGGAGTGGCGCTATTTATGGACGATAGCATTGAAAGGTTGGGTATAAGCTTTTGTATGCCCAGAAACAATAAGTTTATTGCAGTTTCACCTGGTCTTGCTGGTCTATTGAACGGGAGCACAAACAGAACGGCAGTACGACGCAAACTGTATGACGCGCTCCCCATTAAGACGGTCGGAAATATCACTTGCCGAGTAGTGCTATCAAAGAATAAGTCTATCATACTACTCGACAGTGATACACGAACGCCATTCTAGCGGGCTCGCGAGATGCTTACGGAAATGGGCAAAATCGTGGGATATGGCGTACGTGTGATTAGTATAGACGCTATGGTGGTCGACTACAACAAAGGTGAAGTAGCGGACCGACTGGGATGTATAAAAGCCTCAGAACAGCATGAGGTATTAGTTTATGAGAACAGATGCGAAGATCTTAGTTATCTTAAACTCAAGAACTCAGAAATTCCTGCGGAACAACTACAAACCAATCCCACGGCCACAGAAAGTAGCTCAGAGCGGCTTCAGCGTAAGGTCGCAGAGGATCAGGTCAAACTTAAAGAAATAGTATATTTACAGCCTTCCACCGCGAAATCAGCGTGCAGCGCCATTATGTCAGCTATAGGAAATGTGCTACGAAAGAAGAAAATTTCACCAGAGGACAGGCAGGCTGCGTCTGTAGAGAAATTCACAAGGACTTGTGCCAAGAATCCTTCTGTCCCCGCTCGGTCCAGGCCCACTAGAGCGTCAATGAACCAGGTGAGCCCACCTATCTTAATACCTATCTCGGGGCTCCAAGACCACTACAGAAACGCATTCCTCGAATTTCTCGCAGTTTTAAAGGCTACCAAACAAGTGAAGCTTAGAACTTGTGAGGAAATAATGCGTGCCTTTCAAGGCGGATTTTCAATCTTGGATATAAAGCTAAAAGAGGCAGAAGCTGCCATATATAACAATTATACAGCCCAAACCATCAGAGGTACCAAGAAAGATAAATACATGGCGGCTTACAATGCTGCAGTTGGTTTTGTGGAATTGAATGAAGAGGAAACCAGACGAACGGGCAACCTTAAATTCAATACACCCACTAACGATCATATTGTAGTCATAGCTAAATGTACGCAGGTGATGTTGGAAGATAGAATGCTTGAGAAAGCAAAAACTATTGACAGTATTCTAGACCCCACGTCATCGGCAGCATGGCATATACCCAGGATACAGTGGATCAACGGGGTCCCCGGATGTGGCAAAACAACCTGGATCATAAAACACTTCGACACAGATAGAGACTCAATTATCACTACTACAACAGAAGCAGCAAATGAACTTCGGGAGAAGCTTTCGGTACGTATAGGGAGTTTGGTTAAAAGTAGGATTCGCACTATGGCATCAATGTTGGTTAATGGGATGAGACAATCAGAAACGTACAGATGCCTGATTGTGGATGAGGCCCTAATGAACCACTTTGGAGCGATAGTGACGGCTGCTAGAATGACCCAAGCAGACGAAATAATATTGATCGGTGATGTAAACCAACTTCCCTATATTGACCGAGAGAATCTTTTCGATATTTTCTACCGTGCTCCATACCAAATAGCCAATATAACTCAGGATCTAATGTGCACCCATAGAAGCCCCATGGATGTTGCGTACGCCCTACAAGCGATATATACTGGTATATACTCATCCAAGGAGGCAGTACGCTCACTCCGAATTGAAAACATCAAGGTAACACCCGTTCCACGAGACTTAAAAGACACCCTCTACCTCACATTCACTCAAGAGGAGAAGGAATACTTGATGAGTCAGGGATACGGCTTAGAAATGGGTTCAAAAGTGCTGACGATTCATGAGGCCCAGGGTCTAACCACTAGCACAGTTGTAGTAGTAAACACAAAATCATCGAAAATACAGCTTCACGATAGTGTCTCACACGCAATCGTTGCGATAACGCGCCACACCAGCAACTGTTCCTACTACTGTGGTGGTGAGGACGACGCGGTTAAAAGGCTGATAAGAAATGCAACTGGGGCAACGACTAAAGGTATTATGGAATATAATTTAAAGATGGCCATTAAAGATAGAAACGAAGCGGTCATATCCTCTACAATAGCGATAATGCCTTCATTTCCCATTATTTAAATAAGAAATTGTAATATTAATAAAATATATTAAAATAAATATAATATTAATTAATGTTAAGAAATGTGTAAAAGATAGTCATAGTAATACTTTGTAATAGATGTAAGTTACATTTAATAACTAAGAAAACTGGACTCTCTTATGGTATATTTAATAAACTTAGTTTTAAGCTCTAATATTGTAATCAAATAAGGAATTTATATATAAAAAGAAAAAGATTATTTTAAAAAAGGTACAGACCTTATGTCCGTAGTGGTGTTAATTAAATTGTTAAAAAAAAAAAAAAAAAGTAAGTAGCCTAGGTTTGGTTTTCAACTATTTTTATTCTGAATTCCATCCAAATCGGGTCGGTATTACCCATAAAAGCGTGACAAATAGACAGATTTTTGCATTTATAATATTAGTGTGTATGGCTATCTCTATATATTTTTTAAATAATACTAACCACATTTTAGGGACCTAGAACCTACTCATAGTTAACATTATTAACAGTAACTATAATAGTTAAAGCAGTAAACGTATCCTTATAACGTATTGAGTGGTGTTCAGGTCAAGTACAGGTATAACAATAAGTACCTACTTCACGTTTCTATTGATACAACAGATGTATAGAGCTCGTTAGTAAGGGGTATTCGATCATTCACGGCATATTGAACTTTTGCAAATAACATGATGATATGGTAGAAAGTACTTAGGGAAGTCACTCCGTTGTCCGTTCAGTGGTAATTATATAATAATATCTGAGGTCATCGTCGTACAGTAGGGCAACATCTGACTTTAAATATATTTGTTTGTAGATTCGATTTTCTCTCGGTGAAAATGATTATGTTTCAACTATTTTCTTTTGTCTCGCAACAACGTACAATATAGGGAAAGTCCTGCATTTAAAGAAGTAAAATCGGCGGAAGATATAACAGTAGTTTATGACCACGATGACCTTTTGCTTAATATAAAGCAATATATAAAATTAGGTCAGCATTGACTAACAGTGTCCAGATTCATAATTATAGCATTTTAAATATGGTATTTGATAAACATACTAAATATGATAAGTAAAATACAACAAAACAAACAAGGAATTGACAAGTAATTTGTATAAAAAGGACAAAGCCATTGTGGCGCAGCTGACTGTAAACGTGATCGGATTTGGGTTCGATTCCCATTTGGGGGAGGGACTATATTTCAATTACTTTAATTTCTCCGCTCTGGTACTTAAGATAAAGCACAGTATTGAGTTCCGGCGCTCAACACTTAATGTCTCAATTTTGGTTGGAAAGTGGAGAACAGAGTGTCATGACACTAGTTTCTCTCGGACTTTCTAGGTATCTAGCTATACGAAAAATCGTGAAGTTGTAAAAAAAACAAATGACAACAAGAATACCCTTTTGTGATAATAACATTTTGACTTTAACAAAGATAAATGATATATGAGCCTTTTATAGTTAATATATGTGTAATCGAGGAAAATTGAGAGCGGAGTAACTTAAAACTCTTTTTAATTTTCTTATTTCATTCTAAAACCGCGTTCGTTGTTACTTGCGGGTGATTTTCTTGTATGAAATTTCTTAATAGTTTGCACTTAATTTAAACAGAAATGCTTAATAAGCTCTAGCATATTATCTCCAGCATCTCAGTGCGCGAGACTTGGAAACTTTAACCTCAGCTGCTTTAGGAATTTAAAGTTAATTCGACAATGGCTTCCGCTCAATTTGCAAATTACAACGTTTAGTAATGTTGATGACCGCCTTCCGTCATGGATATGGTAATGAAACTATGACGATACAAGCGACTGCTAGTAGCTTCGCTTAATCAACATAGTTAACTTACTAACTTAAAATAACATACTTCTCTCTCTGCGTACTTTATTATACGAGAAAAAGCGTGTAACAGTAAAAAATAAAAAAGTCAATTGAAATGAAATGAAAACACAGATTGTAAATCTTGTTAATGAATGACAAAGTAATTATACATTACATGCACTCGATGGCTATATTGAACTCCGTTACCATGGTTACGTTATTTTCTACTTAATAATAATATACTTAATAGAAGATTACTGTAATATAGTGAGACAGCCTCTGACTGTAAACGCAATAGGTTATGGGTTCGATTCCCACGAGGGGAAATGATCATGTTTAAATTATTTTAATTTTTCCGCTTCGGTACTTAAGACAAAATCTGGCTTTGAGTTTCGACATTTTATACACAATATCCTAACTTCTGGCGGAAAGTGAATAATTGAGTGCCTTTACACTTGGTTCTTGTAAGTTACAAGTTTAATAAAAGTTTAAGAAACATTCTTTAACATGAAAGTTAACGAGCTTCGAGTGACATTTCATAGTATGGACTCTATAATTAATACCCAATTTTTGCTCGCGTCCACTCCATTAACATGGAAGCTGGGCATTATCTCAAACAATCATTTGAATACAAAATTGCCCGCACTGACATAAACAGCTTCACGTCTATTCTCGCATAGCAGGATAGGCAAAGAGAACCCAGTGACATGACACTTCGTTCTTCATTTTCTAGTTGAAAATCGAACGGAGAACTTCATTCTCTCTGCTAACTCGGTTACATATGGAAGAAAAGTGAAGCTAAAAATAGTATATATTTTTAACCTCACTTTTCTGTCGTAGACAACGATATTACAGTCGACTTGTTATTATAGGTCTCGATATATTTAGATCAAAGTCAGTCATTAAATTATGTGTCACCCGCCCAAGTGTCATATATAAACTCATTTTTCATATATATTTTTTTTACCAACGGTAGTTTATTTTTACAGAACTAAATTCTATTAACAACATTTAAAATACGGAGAACTAAGTGTTTGACCCTAAATTGTATTACCTTATTCTGCTGTAGGTTTGTGAAAGATGTGAGAACGTGAGACGCGACTTCCACACAACTATTATTATATGTCTTGTGTTAGCATTGCTCAGTTTATTCATTTGAAGGGGTCATATTATGAAATAATCTGCCAAATAAGTTCTCAATTAGTTACCAAAGTCGTTTTGTAGTCGGAAGGAGGCAAGAATTGAGTGTTTGAGTGATTTAGGTCACAACTACACGACCTTGCTTTAAACGACCCTCTAATTAGAAACGAACGACTCAAAGTAGTCATTTTTTTTTTTATGGAATGAAGGAGGCACACGAGCTGAAGGCCCACCTGGTGTTAAGTGGTTACCTTCGCCCATAGACATCCACAACATTCAAGTTATGGATGCGTTGCCAGCCTTGGGAATGTAGGACAGAAGGAGGGAGGAAGGATGGGAATGGTGGGATAGGGAGAGCTGGCTTACATGCCATCGAACCGGAACACATCATAAGATATTTGGCGGTTCGTCTTTGACATGATAGTGGTCGCGAGCCAGTCGGAGAACGAATCTCCTACCACCAAACTACTGGGTTACCCGCCTTTTACGGGACGCTACCCAGCGGCGGGGGGGAATTGTATTCTTAACCCGTCCCCCCACGGGAAAAATTCTCATTAAGCCGCTATTGTAAAATACAAGTTGAGTTTTTAATTTCTGAAATCTTTCAGGTATGAAAAAGAAAGTCTTGGAGCCGATGTTTTAAATACAAATGATTCTTTTCTTTTTATTTCGACGATATTTAGAAAGATGCTACGGATTGCAAAGAATATTCGCAAACAATGCATATATGAATGTTAGTGTGTATGTAGATTACAATAACACAAATAATTATCTAGAAACTGTTCTCTACTTATGTTACAAATAGTACTATATTTTATTATTCTATAGAAAATAACAAATTCACTTTTTTGTCATTTGGTATTAAAATGTGACTGTGTGAATGATGTGAAGGTATGAAACGTTACGGAAAATGCAACTTAACACTACGTTCTCACATTATATTTATTTGTATCTGAGTCCTCAACAATATATCAATTTAAGAGTGTACAGCCTTAAACATAAAAATAAAATTTTTACTTAACAACACACCATATATGTACATACATATAAGTGTCAAATTCAATAAATTATTCTACACGTGTTAAGGTGTTGGAGGCGCGAGATAGTGCGCGTAATTAATTAATTACTGATCCTACGCGAGAGGTTATCTTAATATTATTCTTGTACTCGTATACACGATACATTATGTATGTATATACACATATAATATAAATATCGTGTGTGTGTGTGTGTGTGTGTATGTGTGTGTGTGTGTGTGTGTGTGTGTGTGTGTGTGTGTAAGAGCGACAGATTGCATGCGACGTGGTTGTGGATTCTATCCCCACTCGGAGGTTGATTACGATTTAAATCATTTTCATTTCTTCGCTTTGGTACCACATAGTGCAGTTAAGTTCTACTATACAACACGCAGTCTTAAATTTAGGGGCAACGTGGAAAATGGAGTGGCTTAATACTAGGATAGGCTTTTCTAACCTTACCCTTTTTTATGAAAAAGCGTGAAGGTAGAGAGCGGAGAATTTTCTCTCTACCATCGCATTGAGTCGAAAGAAAAAAAAGAAATGATTTTCATAAATTATGTACATGAATAAACTGAAATATTACAAGTATTTCACTTTTTGATAAACGAATGTTTAAGTTTGTGTGTATAAATTATTTTCTTATAGTTTTACAGATTTTACCAACGCATATATTTTTATACGTAACTTTATTTAGTTTTATACGAATCAAGGTAGATGAGAACTGAATAATTGAGTGACTGTCAAGAGCGCACTAAACCACTCTGGAATGTAAACACTTTCATAGTAAACACAAACAGAGTAAACGATAACTACGAGATCGATCTCACATACCTACAGCCTGACTGACACTAAATAACACTTAATACGTATTTAGATGTAAATGTCTAAACGTAAACTTTGTAAACTATTAAAAAAAACTGTTTCATGCTTTTTATTCCACAGCAGCGTAATCAAAGAGATCTTTAGTGTCAAGATATTTCGGTCTCCACTTTTTGCCCGAAAACTTTATTTGGTAAAAGATTATGCTATCTGACTATCTATTCGTAAAGTTAGATGCTTCCTGAATGTTGCTACTACTACCTTGAATATTTTGCGGGATAAAAGGAAATTTCGTGAAACTCGTATTGTACGTCAGTACATCTCTAAAACAATATGAGGAAATGAAATAATTTCAAATGTCAAAAAACATCCTATTACGAATTGCCCCTAGACTCATTAGATCCTACATATGATACTTTTAAAATACGCTACAATATAAAAAAAAACATATAAAAAAAGAACCTCTATAAAAGCTATAATGACTTAGATTCAAACTTTAAGCTTCATTATTTGCAATCTTTTTATTTCGAGAGTATTTGCTTTGTTTCTTAGAGTGCCCTCGTGTAAGACAAATGCGTAGCGTGAGAGTAACCCGCGCCAAGTTGATGTAACACATACCGCAATACTGGAAATTGCAAACCTTCAAGTTGCGACTTGATAGGTACAGGTGGCGAGTCACATTGTCTTATAAAATTCGGGCAATTTCGGCAATTTCGGGTAATTTCGGGCGATTACGATATTTAAATTATTTAGTACGTTGTGGAACGGAGTGTCGCATCACTAGTCTCTCTACCTGTCTTGCAAGAATATAAGTGACAAAACGGGAAGCTAAAAATAAAAACGTGCTATTTATCTTTCCGTTTTTCTATTTTTTAGGTTTTTTTCCCTTCTATTTTGTTATACCTATTGTAGATTACAGCAGAGGCAGAGCATGTTTATTGAGAAAACAATGCACTGCATTATAGAGTGGAGTGCAGAGTGTCTTGACACTTGGTTCTCTTATATACATGGATGGATTTTATTTTTTATTCCAATCGTTTGTAATCCGCACGATTTATATACGAGTGCTTAGATTAGAGCTGAAACCGGTCAGTTGTCGAATTTACTCGGCTATTTGCATTTGATTTTACTATTGTATGGCATTTTTATTAAACTATATACATACATATTATTGTATATGTACATAGATTAATTACTTATAAATATTACATAAATGATTCTTATTTTGACGCAAATCAGTGTAGGCAGAGAACTTCGTCTCAGACATTTCGTTTTCCACAATCGTGCGTTAAACTCAATGCCGCCATTTTTCTTTTAACAATAGAGCTGAATAAGGATAATAATTTTAATGTAATTATATACCCAAAATTCATATAGAATCCATATTTTTAAAATGTTATTCACACACTTAGCATGCGAAAAATATTTTCAAGCCATTGCAGCGGAATTCGAACCCACGTTCCTTGAAAATCGTCCAAGCGCTTTGACGTATTGAACCCATGAAGCGTCTACTGCCTTCAGATTTTGGTTCATTTTCTAAAATGATCTATCAAATATACGAGTATAATTACTCGACTAACTCAAATTATACGACAATGGCTTGCTTCATCAACGCAATACACGTTAATTAAAGAGTACAAATACATATAGTTTGGACTTCAGTTTGGTAAAATGTTCGAAATTAACTTTTGTAAGCTCCAACTAACTATGTTCTATTTTGGATAAATTTTGACTGTGGAAGTTTAAAGGTAATATTATGCATTAAAATCTAGTAGTAGATGAGTAGTGTGTGTGGATTTCACGGCGCAGAGGAACGTCTGACAGTAAACGCGGTGGTTGTGGGTTTGAATCTCACTCGGGGGAACGATTATATATTATTTTCATTTCCCCGCTCTGGAACCTAAGACAAAGCGCGGCGTTGAGTTCCGCCGTTCAACACGCATTGTTTCGATATCCAGCGGGAAGCAGAGAACAGAGTGTCACGACACTAGGTTATCTTTGGATACTCTGTTTTGCGGTAAAAAGCGTGAAGCTACGACAATAATTAGTGGTCTAATAATAAAATATTGTGTTTATTTTCCTCCCCTACAAAGTCACACGCTGAATAGATATGAATAAACTAATTATACACTGTATCATTACACACATTTTAATATCACACATAACACATGTACATATATACATATGTATAAAAAGCGTAGTGCGACTGCGATTACTACTGACTGTGGTGAAAATTAAATTTAGTTTAACTTGGTCTACAGCGGCGCATAGTTATGTAATATAGCATATTAAAAGTTTATAGTTGAGAAGCTTTTCAATACAAACTACGTTAAAAGTTTACATATGTTCTCATATATTGGTTGACCGTTGAAAATTTTATATATAAGCTAAGTTAAGATTTAAGAATAATATATAGTTATTTTACTATTTTTACGCACTTAATTACGGTTTCTATATTTTCACTTTCCTCCCATAATCGAGACATTGCGTATTGAGCTGAGGAATTCAACACCGCACTTTGTCTTATCAAGAGAACAGTATAGTAAGTATAAAGCGGGACCTTAAAAACATCGAACATCTCCAGATGGGAATTGAACCCACATATAATCATAAAAATGTTTACAGTCAGACGTAATATCTCTTCAAGTTAATTTTATTACATTTATGATTTATAATATATATTATTAGTACCGGCATTTTCTCTATTTCTAGTTAAAATATTTAACAATTATATTAATTTAAATGAAATGCAAAGGTTAATTCAATAATCCTATTTATTTATTTAAGTATCGCATTAAAGCTGTAACTAAATATTAAATTCGAACAAACAAAGCCAGTATCAGAGCTGTGGGAGTGAGTCTGACTAAAGGGGCGGAACTCATGCAAGTTTTTGTTAATTTTACATTTTATTTTTCAGAGAGTAGGCTAGTCAGAGAGAACCTAGTGTCAAGACACTCCGTTCAACACTTCTTGCGAGATGTGTGACTCGCGTGAGTGACTGAACTTAAAACTGCACTTTGATTAAAAAGAAAACAGTTTTATGCTTTTTCTGTAGGTAAAGAGAACCAACTGTCAAGGTTCTCTTTTCTCCACTTACCACTCGAATTCGAATCATTGAGTCAACAGAGAGGAGAAATGTAAATACTTTTATATATGTATATATCCCTGGAGTAAATATAGAATTCGACACTATTTTTACAGGCAGAAATTGTCCACCACGACGGAGGTTAACAGACGTATTGATGTTTAGATTACTATTTTCTGATCACTGACAGAGAAAGAAACTGAGATAGATTGAGATGTGGCATTATTAATTAATACATGAGCTTTGACTCTACATGCTATTTTAGTTAGTGTGGGTAAAATCTTAAATGCACAATTTGGCTCACTTCCCAGAGTCGGATTGATCTGAAAATTTGAATATGCCTTATAATATTGAAAATAAAAGATCAATTGTTTTTAACATTTCACACTTGTTTCTGAATAGCAGGGTTGTCAAAGAGAACTGTTCTACATTTTCCTGAAATCTTGACTTTGTGAGTGGCGGAACTCAATTATTAAAAAATAGATTAAAAATACATGAAAAGCTGTAATTACAAAATTTGCCATGATTCATGTAGCTGATTAGGTGTCACACGACTAATTATTCTAACGATGTGCCGACTGACAATTAAGTGCAGGCGAGTATGAGCGCCCCGCCGCCGCCCGCCCTCTGCGCCGCCCGCCTAGCTCTAATAACTTGACTGTGAACTTGAATGATTAATGCTAGCTACATATAATAAGTTCCTTTACTTTTCAGAAGATGGTACTTTTTAAAAGTATACAATGCGGGTATTAAATAATATTGGTGCCTTTAAGAATATAATTTCAAACAAAGACAATTTCTTAAGAGCTTTAGGTAAAATAGGTCTATATTTATATTACATACATGTCTATGCTCTCGTAAGACTAAGTACGCATCGATGTGGTATTACTGAGAGGAAATGAAGTATCTTCGTATAATGGTCTCTCTACTTGTCTCATATTACGTAAAAGATATTTAAGCAACTAACAACACATTTACTTCGAACACAAACACAAAAATTTACTCCGGCTCTATTCAAACCCACAATCATTAGAGTTATTAGCAGAATTTTGAGAAATAGAAGGGTAAATAATAATATATAATTTTTGGTATTACAATAATAAATTGAGTCATACTTCACATACATATTTTCAATTTAAATCTAATGGTAATTGATAGTCCCAAAAATTTTATACATCTAAAGCGTATTTTATAAGATTTTAATCCATAGAAGCAAATAAGCGTTCACGGGGCTGTTCACGCGCGGCTGCTCGGCGCTAGACGTCTTCACTTCAGCGGAATTCAATTTGTGTTGTAATAAGCTGAAGTTCACGAGTTCGCGACTCACGCGGCGCTACACCGCTACACCGCTACACCGCTACACCTCTACACCTCTACACCGCTACACCTCTACACGGCTACGCGTCTACACCTCTGCACCGCTTCGGTGTATGATCTCTTTAGTGGTATATAAATGTTCATCTTGTTTGTTTTGCTTTGCGAATCTTGCATTTAAACTTTATACAAAGAAAATATAGTGTATAGACGCTCCGTTTTTCACTTTATACTTTATTTTTAAACATTACGTATTAAGTGGCGTAACTTAACACCGTGCTTTGTTCTGCTAACGAGGAACATGCCTCCGAACCAAATCTACTAACATCATGCTAGTTAGACACCTATAATGTCCTGGCATGATGTGTATTAATAATAACTTACATTTTGCATCATTTACGCCTACATCACAGTAGGTACGAGTCAGAAGGGACGAGTCAATACATCTTGATTCGGAAGACATCTTTTTACTGGTCTAGTTAGATGTAGATATAGTGCTGAGGTGATTTTTAAATTTAAAAGAAGCAAATATGCCTACGGAAAGCTTTCAGACAGAAAGTCACTCAAGCGGGAAAAAATATTTTCATAAAATTATATAAAAGTAGACAAGTGCGGCTTAGATTCCGCCTATCAATCCGCCATCGATCTGCCTGTTTTGACTTCGGGTGGTAAATGGAGGATGATTCCGATTGTTTCTGACTCTGTAAAAGCGTGAAACTGAAAAAATATATGTATAAAAGTAGTTATAATATCTTAACTATGTAATTTAAGTTGGTGGGGAAAAGTTTCTCACCTCGATTGATTCATTGAAATATCTTTAGATCACGGAACTTTTTAAGAAATTTCTAATTGCGCGATTCGAGCAATAAAAGTTAAGTAGGAGTAAAAGAAATACAGGAAGTGGCAGAATGTGGACGTATTACTTAATTGACTAGAACATTCGAACTTGTTAATAGAGACGCAAGAACTGAACTTTATAAAGAACTTTCTCTTGGTTTTGTGCGAGATGGAGAGAGAACATAGTCTTAAGACAATCTTTCTTCACGTGTCACCTAGATTCCAGATATTGTCAGTCTAGGGAATACGAATAAAGTGCTATTTCAAACCGAATCGATTTTATTTATATATTTATATAAGGTTAAAAATATAATAAAATTCCACAACCTATTTTAGATTTGCCATTGTTAAAATTTAAGTTAATATCTTTTTTTAATAAGATAAGATAATTATTTTATAGAAGAAGATGAGCTTAGTGCAAATAAGCATTCGTGATATTAAATGATAAAAATGTAACTTTTACAATTAGGCTATCTCCCATTGCGCCACGATGGCCACATTGCTTTTAATAATATATTATATCTTATATACAAAGGGCCGTGTATTTTCTGCTAATGACATATTCCGCTTGAATAGCTTGCTCGTTCTGTTTCGTCTAGTCCAAGTTATTATCCTAAATAAACCCTAGGTCTTTACTTGTTTTCTCAATCTTGTTATCTTTTTTGTTCGAGTTCTAATATATTATGTTTATATTATTGTATATGTATTCAATATAATATTAAATAAATATTGCTATACAAATGATTTACATTTTCACATTGTAAAGAAATCCTACTGACAAGTAGCCGCTTCACTCGCCCTCCATTAAGAGACTGGACGTTGAGTGGCTGGATTTTAACGCGTTTAAAATATATACTTTATAAATATTTGTCATTTTAAAATGCGGCGTTGAGTTCCAAAACACAAGATGCAATATAATAAGGGGCGAGAAAACTTAAAAATGATGTGACCTAGTTTATCTTCATATATAGCAACCCACAACTAATGTACTCGTATACTGTCACGTTACCACAGAGCCACTATAGCGTCTGTTAATATATTGAAGTAGCATACTAAAGAAGAAATTTATTCACTGTCCAATCTATTCTACATACAGATTTTGTCTTCGTATAACTTGTCTAGTGCGATGTAAATTTTATTCTGCTTACTTAAATCAACGAAACAAGAGAAATGTGTGAATTCGTGTTTAATTGCACTATCAACTGTTTAATGAAAACTGCGTTATATAATGTTGATAGTTTATGGAGTAAACATTTTATAAATATAAAAAACACAAGATAACTTTATAATGAAATACAATATAATAATATATTTTGTTCTCTTGATTGTAATGCATTTTGAAATGAAATTATATTGACCGGATCAATTGCGTATATTGTATGCATATAATTTCAGCAGTATACACCTGATTTACGATAAGTAAATTTTATAAACAATTATATTAACGAATTAACCAGCTAGTTATTATGTCAGATAAATGCATAAACATAAAAATAATATTTATAAAGTTAAATAAACATTTATTCGAACACAGCTTTAGATCTGCGTTATACGAACATAACCAGTGCGGCAAAAGTAGGCGAGTCGAGTTGAACTCTTTAACACTTGCGTCTTAAAATATAAAGAAACTTTATATACTTTTTATAAGTTTTCCGAGAAATATGCAACTTCACTAAAGTTATGATGAAAACTAAATACTTTATGGAATGCTACTTAAAAATAAATCTAGCTTTTCTCTAAGTTTCTCTTTGTCCGAATGAGAAATCTCGCCATTACGTACAACGAGCTAAGTCGATAACTTGAAGTGTTTTGAATATTAAATGCTTGTTTATTACTTTTTCTTCTATTTGTTTTATTTATAACTTACATTATATTAAAGTAGTAGAAATATTATAAGTGTAAATTTATGTAAATTTTGTGTTTACTTTATAGTAGTCTTTAAGTGAACGTTGTGGTGCAGAGTAACATAGTGCAATTGTAAAGCAGATTGGTTGTGGGTTCGACTGATATGCGGGCAAATGACATATTTATAAAATCTTAATTTCCCGCTTTATTAAGATAAAAATGATAAAAATATTTATTTTAAGACTCACTTAAAATAGATCGTTTTTGTATATAAATCTTTTAGATACATATTTCTATAAAAATAATTCATCTATTGAATACAACGCGGTCGTTAAAAGTTACGCCCAAGAAGTTCAAAGTTATTCTCATATAAAGCTTGAAGCTTATGTATTTTATACGAATGAGGTAAATTTTTATCATCGCATCTGCACTGATACCGCGGGGAGAACCACTTTTCTGTATTTTTATTGTTGTCTCCTAATATTTCGTGCATTTATTTTAGTTTTCCATTCATCTTGAAGACATTGTTCAGTGGTGGTCGTGAAAAATATTCCACAATTAGGTATGAAAATATATTTAACAAGAAAAATTCAACAGTCGAGATGATCCGACCTCGAGCACATCGTCTTTACACTCACGAGAGCTCCAATCCCTGTATATCGCTATTGTAGAGCGAAACCAGCTTTATTTGGGGGATTTACAAATGAATATGTATTTCTTAGATATTCTATTCAAGCTATGTAACATAAGTTATGGATAAAGTGATTTTGTACATTTGTATATTATGTTGAAAAGTTGATGGATAATTTAAGATATTCCTTTCAGCTTAGAGTGACTACACTACTGAGGCTTAGATACAGTGAAATAATAGTTAAGAAGGAACTGTGTACACGTGGTTATAGATTTGCCAAGAAATTGAATATGACATACATAGTACAGCAGTAGTGCTTAATATTTCATACTAGAGATGCGAATAAAATAAAAAGTATTTGAATATTATCAATCCTAATGATGAATTGAATTAATGAACGCGAATGACTGAATTAGGTACAAAAACATAAAAATGAATTAACATGCAGCTACACCGTGTGGATATTTAATAGAAAATCATGACTTTATTAGTACCTGAGAAAACTTGGTAATAAATTCTTCCATTCTCTACTTTTTGCTGAATTTTGACGCTAATAGGTTCACTTACTTAACAGAGTGGCGAAAGTTTCATGTGTTTTCTTACGAATAAATGAATATATATTGTTTTAAATAATAAAGCACTATATAAGTAACATAAATAATAAATGGATTATTAATTGTAATCTGACAAATGAGCAGAAATCATATAGTTTACGAGCACATTTATGTTAAGAGGCTTACCGCGTAGTACTGGAAGTGCACTCTCGCAGTGTACAGCGTGTTAATAAACACTGACTAATTCATTATTATGAAATCACATTTTATTTTCCAATGGAAAATGTCTTAACAAATGTTTATTTTAATTGTTTGCAATTATGAATAAAACTACATGATGACACTATGATTTCAAAACACACAGATAGTACATTATGAATTGCGGGGTGTTCCCCGCTTGATTCCATTCAACGTCGAGCACTTCCTCCCAATCGACAACCGTTATGTATACAGAAAAATATTTTCACACTTAGCCACCAGGCGACATTGAATATGTTAACATTACTTAATAAGTTACTCCACCATATACATATATTTTTAAAATAATATCTGAGCTTTCTTTCTTGAGCTTTCCAGCTTTTTGTAGTATTTATTTATTCAACAATAATTGACATAGAAGGGCTGTCTCCCCGCGGTCGACCCAATTGCCTCTAAATGATAAACGATCTCGCCGGATCTGTGGATACGGACACGAGAATATTGTTTAAATATTATATTAAATTAGTGAGAAATGTAAAACATGCTAATTATATTATGTTGAGAAGGCCAGTTGTGGGGCAGAGGCACAAAGTAAACGAGAGTGGTTGTGAGTTCGATTCCCATTCAAAGAATTGAAACATTTCATATTTAATTTTCCCTGCCATGGTGTAAAGGCAAAGCGCGGCACTGAGTTCCCCCATTTAATCTCACGCAATGCCTAGAAATAAAAAAATAACTAAAGTTAAGACACTCCGTCTTCACATTGTTCTCCCTTCCTAAACTGCTGTGAGCGGGATATACCTAGAGGGACGCTAAAAACATTGAGACAGCGTTTGACTGTAATCGAGATTGCTTGTAAGTTCAGTTTTTCTCGGAGGAACAATCGTAATTAAATAATTATTTTTTTTTTAATCTGAACAGCAAGATAAAGTTTGTCTATCTGTCTGACAATGTCTGTCAGATTTAGTAAAGTGGAGAACAGAGGATCTTGACATTATGTTCTCACTGAGTACCTGCTGTTCCGGAAAAAAACCATTAAGCTGTGTGTGATCGATAATAATGAAGTAGTCTGTATAAGTGTAAAGTATAGGCAAAGCAACAATCATAACCTTGGCCAATTTATATTAAAGCCATAAAGATTTATATAAATAGGGGAAGTGACCCCGCTACCCTACATTTTATATTGTTTATTTATTCTAACAATAACAGGGGTGGGAAGGACTCCTCCGAGGGGACGGAGGACCAAAGCCTCACTGACAGGACATACTTTGATGTTCCGCATTTTATCATTCACTCGAGTTAAGGCTATAATTAATCAAAAGCTCTTTGATCGCGGCATCGCACAATTTAATTGTGAGCCGTAACAACGCTAACGAAAAATGCCTCGCAAAGCTTCCTGTTGTTGTTCAGCCTGAATGATATACATAGGTATGTATAGGATAGTATAGGATATTATATTTAGGTATGTATTATTTTTTATGTTTTGTGTCCTTTTTAGTCTTTTTATTTTGTTAGTGTTTTTGTACCGTAAGAGAGTTACAACATTCTGTTTTTTATTTGATCTATGTTAGTTGTTTTGCGTTTAGTTTAGTCAATAATAGCTTGGATATTTACGTACGTCATTACACCATACCTTAATATACTAACTTGAAGACTATTTACCGTATAACCAAACGCGGATATGTGTCTATTACCTCTGTGCGCGTAGATACTTGGACGGTATTTAATGTGAGAGATTAACAACCATTCAGTAACTTCAACAATATACTATATAGAAGATGAAAAAATAAAACATTAATATTTTGTTCACAGTAAATTTTGTATGAAAACATATAAAAATAAAAAGAACAATTTGAACATTCCTTTTATTAAAGTCCTCCAATATACAAAAAATAATAAAATATATTTTGGGGTAAAAATACGCATTTTCAACTTGCAAAGTGCCATTGTAAGTTTCATTTTAACCGCATGTAGCGAATAACGTTAGCTTGTAAATTCAACTTTGCCCTTTGAAGGGCGGTTGCTAGTGACCCTCATTGTAGTACGTACGTACATGCTGCTTGTACCCGCTAGTACATATAACAGCTTGAGCTAACAACTCTCAAAAGATTGTTATTGTTGTCATTTCATACAAACTGGAAGACTGCAAACTCACAATGGGATAATGCACATTGTGGTATATATTTTGAATAGATTTCAATAGAAATTTTGTTATATTTTGGATAGAAATTTAGAATTTTTAGTATAAACGTGTTTAATGTGCTACACTCTCAATACCAATTCCTGTAATACATATATCAGTGCTGCCATAATAAGTCAATTGAGATACTTATTATCATCTTTAAATGTAATATTTACTTAAAGGATAACAATCATCAGTGAGTCATTCTATTTTACATTAAGTTAGTTAAATAACTTGTCAAGTAACGAGGCACTCGATTAATTAGTCAGTCAGTCAAACAATTAGTACTGTGTTAACAGTTAAAAGCAATTTAATTTTTACCCGCAAAGCAGAGTAGTCGAGTGATTCCAGTGTCAAAACACTTTGTTCTATATTACAACAATCGTTAAATGAATAAAATAAACTTTGCACATTGACATTTTCATATTCTTTAACTTATTCATATAAAATGTAAATTGAGGCCATCGCTGGAAAGTGGGACTGCGTTTGATTATTAAATAGATTAATTATTAATAAGACTTTATGTTCTCTCTGCTTACACTGTCATGCGGTAAAAAGCGAAAAACCAAAAAAAACATAATCCCTACTCAAACCAACTTAACGCTTTTTCTTGTATATCACAGGTTATCTAAGAGAACTTAATATCAAAATACTTCGTTAAAAGCACCCATTTCTATTTAAATAAATATTTAGATTAGAATTTTCTTGTTGCACTTGAAGTTATATAGCAACTGCTTTAAATTCAAATGTTATACTCGTGTGCTTGAAAAACGTTTCCGGTCAGTTCTCGCTGCGGTTCTGCGCTGTGTGGCGTAATACACGAACAGCTACACTTTAGCTCCAGATTCTATTTCCGCCGGAAAAGCTCTTGAAACAGCTTTTATAGCAAATCGAATGCTACTTAGCTTATGTAACTAGTAGGTTAGTATTCTATGAGTGGAGTTTTGTATCTAAGTACTGTTTATTTTGTAGTATATGTATAAGACTAAATATCAATTTTTCTTGAAAATAAACATGTGTTGCTTCTGAAAACAAAGTTTTTATTTTGTTACTTTTACAATAAAACGGGGCCGAAACACCGTAACCAAACACAAATTAATAATAAAACCTCACCTCAAAATGTGTCCAGCACTGACAATGACGTTTCGTTCAACACACAACGCGCCAAATTTAAAGAAAGGAAGCTGCTTTCTTTACATCTCCCCCCCCGTGGGGAAAAATTCATCCGTGAATTTTCTCTTCAACTCCCTTCTTCTATCCCATCTTCTAAGTTTTGTACTGGGATTAGTTTTGAAATATGGAACAGGTTAGACTCTGTTTTCCTGTGTCCTACATCTATCTCGTATATTGTATTTGATTTCTTTTCTCGAATCTTATATGGTCCAATTCTTAGTTCGTCTAATTTTTTTCTATTTAGTTTGTTCCCATTTTCTACATATACTAAATCTCCAACTTTAAATTCTTTATTCTTTCTGTTTTTATCATAGCGTATTTTGTTGTATTTGTGTGATTTCAAACTATTATTCAGGGCAATTTCTTTAGCTTCCATCCAGTCATTATGTGTACATTCTTGTCGTAGTTCTTTAGGTAAAACAGTAACATCTGTACCATATAATAAATAACATGGTGCATATCCTGTTACAGAATGAATAGTCCGGTTATATTTTTCTACACATTCATGTGCTATTGTAGTCCACGCCTTTTTCTTACCATCTCCATTAATTTTGCATCTTATCTTGTTTACTATGGTCTGATTTAACCTTTCATTTAGGCCATTCGAAAATGGAGCGTTCACAGCGGTAAATATCATTGTTATTTTCTTATCATTTAGAAATTTCTTGAATTCTTTAGAGTTTATTCCTGGATACTGGTCAGTAAGGAGTAATCCAATTTCTTCTGTTTCAGTGATTTTATTTATTAGTTTTATGAAATCGTGTGCACTCTGGGTTTTTGATGTTATTATAAATGCGTATCTAGTGAAGTGGTCTACTAAAAGATGAAGGTATTTTTTCGTTGACCTTGATCCGCCAAAACCTCCAATTGTGTCTATTGAAACTATTTCAAAAGGTCTTGTCGCTGGGCCTAAATGGGACATTAAACCATATTTGTCCTGTCCTCTAGTTTTATTTTTTATGCAAATATCACAGCTTCTACATATCTCTTTTATATTCTTTGTTAAATTTTTTGTTACGTATAATGAACTAATAGTCCTTAGCATTTGTCCAATTCCAATATGACATAGTTCTTCATGTATTTGTTTTATAAGTCTTTTACTGAATTCTTCTGTTATTATTATTTTTTCCTTGTTTCTTATTTTTTTGTAGTATATGTTATCTTTTTTAATTATTTTGTTTTTATTTCTTTGTATCTCTTCATTTATCTTTTGATCTGTTTTTATATCTTTTAGAGTAATCAAATTTACAATTTTTAACTGTTCTTCTTTATTATCTTCTGGTTCCAAAACAGGGTTCCGACTTAAACAATCCGCTTCCAGATTCTCTTTTCCTGGGGAATATTTGATTGTAAAGTCATATTGTGAAAGGTAGTACGTTAAATCACCCAGTTCTTCATCTGTTCTGGCTTTTAAGTTCATATTCTCTAACGGTTTATGGTCAGAGTAAACTGTGAAAGGTTTACCTATTAACCAATACTGCCAATATCTCAATGCTTCTTTAATAGCCAAACATTCTAAAAATATCGCTTTTTTCTTTTTTTGTGCTTCATTAAGTTTTTTTGAAAAGTAGGCTACTGGTTTCTCTTCACCATTTGTTTGTATCTGTTTTAAAATTGCTCCAACACCCTCTATCGATGCATCAGTATAGATATTGATTGGTAAATCTTGATCAAATATTGCCAGAATTGGTTGTGAACACAAGAGTCTTTTTATTTCTTCAAATGATTTTTGACATTCTTCTGTCCAATTAAATTTTTGATTTTTTCTAAGTAAGTTATGTAGTGAGTTTAGTATTATTGCGCTTCTTGGTATGTATTTGTGGTAAAAATTTACTTTTCCTAAAAATTGTCTCACATTCTTCTGATTTTTCGGTACTGGAAAGTTTTTTATTGAAATAAGGTTGTCCTTCAATGGTTTTATCGAGTTATTTTGGATGATGTGTCCTAGATATTTGACGGAATCTGATGCAAATGTACATTTTGTAAACTTTAATCGAAATCCTTCTGTTTCAATGGCTTCCAACAATTTCTTCAAGTGACTCATGTGTTCTTCAAATGATTCTGAAAATATTAGTACATCATCTATATAATTCACGGCAAAATCAGTAAGTTTATATTTTCTCAGTATATTACTTAGTATTCGTTGAAATATTGCAGGAGCTGTCTTCAGTCCGAATGGTAGACAAGTCCATTGGAAGTGTCCTTCTTGTGTTACAAATCCAGTCTTCCTTCTGTCTTCTATTCTTAAGGGTATCGACCAAAAAGCAGAGTTTATGTCTAGACTTGTAAAATACTTGCAGTTCCTTGTTTTTATCATTAGGTCTTCAATCAATGGGAATGGTTGCGCTTCCGGTACTACTATTTTATTTAAATCTCTGAAGTCTGTACAAAGTCTTGATTTTTTATTATCTTCCTTCTTAAATGCCAGAGTTACTGGTGCTGCAAATGGACTGTAGGATTCTTCTATAAGATTATTATCTAATAACTTTGCTATCTGTTTCGCTATCTCTTTTTTGTCTTCTAAAGTACACCTATAAGGCCTTTTGCTGCAGTATTTGTCCACTAATAGATCTATTCTTGCTTCATATCCTCTAACTGTTCCTACATCATATTTGTCTTTGGCAAATACTGATTTATGTTCCTGTATTAAATTATAAATTTCTTCTCTTTTATTTTCATCTAAATGATTGACTTTTATTTCAAAATCCTCTTCCTTTATATGCTCATTAAAATTTATCTGGTATTCTTCTTTGTCTTTATTTTTGTTTTCATTGTTTTTTTTTATTTTATCTTCATGCAAGTCTTGTTTTTGAGTTACTTCCAACTTCTCATTTTGTACTAACTTGTATTTCTGTATCATGTCTAATCCAATTAGAAAATCATGTTTGAAATTTGGCTCATCAATGATAAAAACATCCACTTTTTCTTCTATCTCAAAAATTTTTATGTTTAATTTTGTCAAACCACTTGTCTTATTAACACCATTAATTGTTTGTAAATCTGTCTCATTTAAACCATTTTTGTTTGTTTTTAATTTTAATAATTTGATATTAATCAGAGAAACATTTGAACCTGAATCGTATACTGCATTTATTTCAAATGTCTCATTTATTAGGAGTTTGACTATAATTAATGGTGTTACAATCAGTTTTTTTGTTCTGTCTCGTTCAATTCTGCTTCAATAACTGAGTTATTAACATGCCTTATATTTTTTCTATTGAACTTCTCATCATCTTTTACCTTGAACCAGCATAACGTCTCAGGGTGGTAGCGAGTACCTTTGTTCAACTTTTCACATGTTTTGCATGGAGTATGTTCTTCGTTCCTGTTATTTGTCTTTTGATTTTCATACTTTCTGTAAAACACATTCTTATTTTTGTTTACTAAATGTTCATATTTCCTCACTTCATTAAATAAACCCACGGTATCTGTTATTGCCTCTCTATTTATCTTCTCTAGTACAAACCCCGGCAAACCAGCTGCAATCAGATCCACCAGTGTACCTGTATCTATTGATCTTCTCATGTCCAGTAAAAGTTTTTCTTTTTTAATAGCATAGTCCACCAACAAACCATCCCTGTATTTGAAATACAGCGCAGAAGTAACTTGGTTCCAGCCTTGATTTGCAAATGTTTCACAGAATTTATTTTTCCATATTGTCCATTCCGATTCTAGTGTTAATTTTATAATCATGGAATTGTACCAATCAACACAACTTTTATCCATAAATAGTCTGAGTATGTCTATTTTTTCCTCATCCTCGATTATGTTGAAGCGTAAACACTCCCTCTCAAAAATATCCATCCATTGGTTTGGGTTTGGATTTTTGCTAGTGAATTTTTCAATTACAAACTTCTCTGCGATCAACTTTAGACTTCGTGTTTTTTTTTCTTCTCTGTTTTCAATTACTTTTTCGAGTAATGATTCCAGTGATTTTGTATCCTTCTCTACACCTCCGGAGGCTTGTTTAATCTCTTCAAGGTATTGGTCTGAAACTGTAAATTTCCATCTTCATCAATATAAACTTGTTTTAACTCCTCGGTCATTGTTATCCAGACTTTCCGTGATTGATGTCTTTTTTTAATGCTATTTTTGACTTTATTGTATGCAGTTGTCTTTATCAATTCTTTATGTAGACCGGCAGGCTGTAATTCCTCTGGTATAACAAATATCTTTTCATCTTTTGTTGTGATTGAGGTTACACAATAGACATTAGATTTTCCGTCAATCGCCTGCAATATTTTAAATTCAAATCGTAGCTGATCCATAGTTCTCTCCAATATAATCAATATTTCAATAAACAAAATGTCGTTTTATAAGACTAAATATCAATTTTTCTTGAAATAAACATGTGTTGCTTCTGAAAACAAAGTTTTTATTTTGTTACTTTTACAATAAAACGGGGCCGAAACACCGTAACCAAACACAAATTAATAATAAAACCTCACCTCAAAATGTGTCCAGCACTGACAATGACGTTTCGTTCAACACACAACGCGCCAAATTTAAAGAAAGGAAGCTGCTTTCTTTACATATGTATTTTATTTTATTGCCTTTTTTGCTTTTGTGAAATAGACAGAGAAAAAGAAAGGGTTTTTCATTCAGTATGAAGGTGTTTTGACACTAGGTCGTCTTGGACTCCCACTCCGCACAATTTGTGATATAATCCATAGGTATCACCTTCCTTTTCGTATTTAATCATTTATATTTCAAAGTCAACGAATAAGACTAGTATCAAGGACATAGTATCTTTATGTTTTTATATTCATCATCATTTACTAGTAAAAAATATTCTTAACACTAGAAAATGACTTTTTTGTCATTTCATTAGTGTCTCTAAAGCGCTAAGTAGTATAACGCATCACTACATGCTCTAACATAATAAATAAAAAACATCAGATATTTTTATTAAATTTATATCCAAATAAAAAAAATACTCAAAGCTATTTTAATCCAACATTATTTTTGGCCACAATTATGAAAAGCTCCGATACGTAAAGAAGCTTGCTTGTGTTTATAATTACGTCAGCATTTCATATTAATTAATGTCATAAGCGGCAACCGGAAATTGCTCTCGTAACAAGCCTTGAAGGGACTTCATTAAAAGTTGCAGTTATAAAGGGATCACATTTATACCAAAGCTGGAGTTATTTTGTAAAAAGCTAATGTTGAATACTAAGAGAAGTTGCGTTTTTACGTTACGAGTATTTTGTTATCAAAAAAATATAATTCTGCAATTCACTGGTGATAATATTAATTACTTACTATACTTAAATTTTATCGTCATGAATGGCTATCGTGACGCATTAGGTGAGGGTCTGATATCATGTACGATAGTTATATGTTCGATTCGTCACTCAAGGAGAAGACTATATTGTTATTTATTTATTTATCTTGGGTACCCCCACTCAATACGCTATGCCTCGAGTCTAGGTGGAAAATGGGTGAAACGAGTGTTCTTGACATTAGGTTCCCTCTGAATATTATTCCTACTAAGAGTATAACATTTTACTTAATATAAAAATTAAATTATAATTTAATTATTACAAAAGTAACAGATGTATAACAAATTCCTTTCAAATATTTCTACTTCATTACATATGTTTTAGGACTACGTGTAAAACCAACGTTTTATTTTTTTTTTTATGGAATTAAGGAGGCAAACGAGCAGAAGGCTCACCTGGTGTTAAGTGGTACCTTC
This sequence comes from Dryas iulia moderata, assembly GCA_019049465.1. Taxonomy (NCBI): domain Eukaryota; kingdom Metazoa; phylum Arthropoda; class Insecta; order Lepidoptera; family Nymphalidae; genus Dryas; species Dryas iulia. Next base: position 843,283 of record CM032430.1, on the reverse strand, counting down.
GCCCATAGACATCCACAACATTAGAGTTATGGATGCGTTGCCAGCCTCGGGGATGTAGGACTGGAGGAGGGAGGAAGGATGGGAATGGTGGGAATAGGGAGAGCTGGCTTACATGCCATCGAACCGGAACACACCATAAGCTATTTGGCGGTTCGTCTTTGACATGATAGTGGTCGCGAGCCAGTCAGAGAACGAATCTCCTACCACCAAGCTACTGGGTTACCCGCCTTTTACGGGACGCTACCCAGCGGCGGGGGGGAATTGTATTCTTAACCCGTCCCCCCACGGGCATTATTTGTACTTACTACCATACAACTACAAGAAACTAAGTAGTTATTTCTCAAGTCACGTAACTCCCGTCTGAATTCCAAATACAATTATAATTAACCAAAGTGGTGGTTTAAACTACAGCACCAATATAACTAAATGAGCGATATATGAACAATAAGCGCGGAACATATGTTCTGGTACATACTCGGTAATAAATAGCCAACCCTCGTGAGGGGGTTCACTCAGTCTAGACGTCTTCAGCCTCCTAATTACTCTACTAAATGCCCATACATACATATGTGCTCCGGTGGTAGTTGATAAAGTATAATCCAATTGGTTTTGCATGAAAATTGAATTGAAATAAATTAATTAATATTGGTGAAATGGAAGAAAAACAACATTTTAAATTGATATAAAAGTTTTTTTTTTTATTACTTTCTATTGTTATTAAAACATTATTGATATTAATTATTGTCAAGAAATTTGAAAAAATCTCTTTACATAAATGCAAAGAGCAAAAATAAATCATTGTAATGAGCGTATAAAAATTTAGATGTCGCCGGCTATAGAACGTATAACTTAGCCGTCAGAGCGTTTCAAGAAGCGTGGCTTCAAACTCCGATACGTTTAATTTTTTAAACGTTTTCTAAAAACGTTTATTACAGTTGTTAGATATTTTCCATTGATCCATAAGGATTATATAAATAATACAAGCGGCAACCAAAACTAAAGGATATTGCAATAGTGATAGAAAGAGCTTGTCAGCTAATCAACGATAATTATTGGCCCTCAGTCATTAAAGGGCACTGTGAGTTCCTATTACCTCATTACCCGCGTAATAGTATCGTAAACGGGCTCCTCTCATCACACAACTCTCACTCTGCCGCAGACGTAGCATTCCTCCTACTCCTGCCTGCTGCCGCCTGCCTGCTGCCTTCTACCAGCGGCCTGCTGTCTGCTGCCTGCGTCTGTGTAATGGATTGGAAATAATTCGTTTTATAGGTTTTTATCGATTTCCAGTTTAATTACAGACTGTGGTGGTTAATGTTGAAAGCTTTAGTTCGTTCTAGTTTGGAGATATTGATTTGCAGATGGTTTAGTTTTAACACGAATATACCAGCAAATGTCACAATGCCACGTTGTGTTTCAGTTTTTGTAAAAATAAATATTTAATTATATCTATTTATATGGAAAAAAGTTTTAAGCATACTGTACATTCATTGTTCTTATTATATTATTAATTTATATTAATCTATCAGTCAAGTATGATAAGAAGAAAGTGGAAAACGGAAATTTTGACACTATGTTTGCTTATGTAGAAAAGAAAGTAGCAGGAGGCTAAATCTTTGGCACCTTCATATTTTTCCTCGGAAATCAGGGTGGTCAGGGAGAAGCTAATGTCAATATATGCTCCTTCTTCCGTCTCCAATTTCCGCTCGAAATTTGGTACGTTGCGTTGCATTTTTCGCCTTATTTCGAGACAGTGCTTATTTAATGACGGAACTCAGATCTGAATTTTGGGTTATCAGATGTAATCATATAACATAAAATGAATATAACATAAATATAATCATCTCTAGACAATCGAATTCACAACTATCGTGCCGTGTATGTAACATTGTCCCGCTGTGCCACTGGTCACTATAGCCACTTACACACATATCTATTAATATAATGTCGGAATACCTTTATGTCCAGTAAGTATTGAATGGCGTTGAATGAGATATAGCACTCGCTGGGAGTCAGGACATCGTCGGAATTTATTACACGAACGACCGGCGAGTGCCGGCGAGTGTGAGCGATGCTTTGTGATCGTTTGCTCACTTTATTACGATTCTGCGCGTTTATTTCTATTGAAAATTGAATATTTGCAGAGTTTTATAAAAAATATTGTATCAGTATTTTAGGCGAGTGTTCGTTTTATAGATTTTAGTTTGCTGTTTTTTTGTAGTAAATTGAGATAAGTGAGTGAAACATGTGTTCAAATAAATAAAGTTAAAGTGTATGTTGTTATATTGAAATAACAGGTTTTTACTAAATGCATATATGTCTAAATGTATCTATGTATGCACAGTACATATTGTACTAAGCTTTAAAATGAAAAAATGCGTGTTGAGTGGCGAATCTCAACGCCGCGCTTTGTTTACCGGTACCAGAGCAAAGAAATAAAAACTCAATATAATCATTCTCTCGAGGCGGAATCGGACCCACTATCATGGCTTTTACAGTCAGAGTGTTCCCACTGCACCACAATGACCTTATTTACACCAAGGATATAAAAAATATTTTTAGAAAACGTAATAAAATTTGAACGTAGCGCGTCTTTTGGAAATCGTTATTAAACAGAATAACATAAATGAAGTATATACAGTTGTAAGTTTAAATTCCGTTTACGACGTCATCAGAATCAGTTTAGCCGGTATAGCCACTTTGTTTAGATTAACTTTAATTATATTAAATTTAGGGTTAGTATCAGTAACTGGTCAACTGGATTTGAAAATAACGTTGTAAATACTATAGATATATGCGCAGGATGCTTCAAATTGTAATAATTGATATTTTTACGAATATTGAAATAATAAGGCAAATACACAATTGTCACTTCTAAGTTGTTTTAGTTCTTTTCACAAAAACGATGACATGTGACGCTATCTTAGCGCAGGCGGATAGCGTGTAACTGTAAATGGTCGTGGGTTCAAATCTCTTAAGGAGTAATGACTCCACTCTGGTGACAAGACAAATCGTGGTGTTGAGCTTCGCCACTCAAAACGTAGTGTCTCAGTTTCGTGTGGGAAGTGGAGTGAAGTGTTTTGCCACCAGGTTCTCTCTGTTAAAAACAGTGTGTGAAAGTAAAAAAAAATGCGAAATGTTTGCGAAATATGTTTTTAAAATTAATATAAAAAATCATAAGGCTAATATCATTTTACAGAAAAGCTATGTGTTTCTTTGTTAAAAACCATTTCTAATTATAGAAAGCTCATTAAAAGAAAAATATGATTAGAAAAAAAATAAAGTAAGCAATTACATACCTCGCGTTATCATTCTTGTCATAATATAAAGGAGAACAAACAATGGTTGATTCAAACCCCTCATCACATACCTGAGAGCAACGCAAATAGTTATAACGTGAGTTTCCGGTCAGATAATATTTTTGATATCGTTCTGCTACGCGGGTTGTACAGTGGTTATATAGCATGTAAAACAAACGTATCGTAGGCTAATTCTATTGTAGGTTACACGTGTGAACATATGACATATACTAAAAATTAAATAAGACTCACTCTTTCCCTCTCTCTGTAATCGGCCTGTCGTATTTGAAGCGAGCTTATATACAGCTAATGATGTGCCTTCACTTGTTTCTGTCCAGTGCAACATATATGTAGCAGTATGGAGTATGGAAAATGACAATCCTTTTGTTGATGGGTTCGTCGGAGTACTAATGCCCGCATCACCTCTTTGTGCGGTGATGGTTATCATCACTAAGCATGTAAAAATGAGGAAAAAAGAGTAGTAGTAAAAAAATATTATATTCTCTCATCATTTCATCAGGTTACTTACTAGGAAAATATTGTATGCTTGTGATATTCGGATATATGTGCAAATATTCAAGCAAATCGGCCATTAAAAAGCAGGATATTGTGTAACATTAATGCCAAGATACTAGTGGTAAGCAAAAAGCCTTTTCAAAGTAAATTTTACAATATTATTATTTGTCAAGATAATGATTCACAGAGAAGGGAGTGAATAAATATCAGGTTCTTTATGTAACAACACAAATATAAAGACTACAAGTTTTCACTTCAACAAACAAACCTGTTAATTGAATTCGCAGATTTTTATAAAAAATGTAATCAATTTACTTCCAACGAAGCAGATTAATCGAATGAAATCTCGCAGCCAATTACTGTATAAAACGGATATCTGTTAAATTACATTTAAAAATATAATAATGTTCATTTCGCTATGCTTTGATTGACTTTATTTAGATCAGGTATGATTTTAACGTTTGTAAAACATAAATTGCATTTATTAAATATACACCATCAAAGAGCAGGCAAACCTCGTTAGGTTACATTGTAAATTATTTAGTAGTTTACTACGAAGAATCATGCAAGATGCAAGAATCTAAATAAGTATTTTAATACTTATTTAGATTCTTGCATCATTCGCATATGCGAGTTATATATGCTACAAGTATATACTCCTATCAGGGTAGACAAAGAGAACTTAGTGTTGAGACACTTCGTCCTGCTAGTTCCTCTTAGCCCCGCCAAGTGTTTATGTAATGTTTATATTTTGTTTAAATAATATTAAGTGTAATTTGGCCCATTAAAAAATTTCAAGATTTGGCAGATTGCTAGAAAAAGATTGCCTCATCCCTTACCCTTACTTTTTTAATACCAAAACATATAACGTGCCCCTCCTTACCAAAGCGATTAAATAAAAATAATTATAATTGGAATCAAAGTCTGTACGACCAAATATTATCCCATTGCTTGCCTTGCGATTGCCGTTATACTACAACGATATTGGAATGAAGTCATCAAGTATCATAAATATGATTCACAGTATACATTTATTCACGCGTCCGGAAGCTGCGGAGCTGGCTTAAATGCCATCGAACCGGAACACATCATAAGATATTTGGCGGTTCGTCTTTGACATGATAGTGGTCGCGAGCCAGTCGGAGAACGAATCTCCTACCACCAAGCTACTGGGTTACCCGCCTTTTACGGGACGCTACCCAGCGGCGGAGGGGAATTGTATTCTTAACCCGTCCCCCCACGGGTAAAATATATTATATACGGGTCAAATATATTATATTATTAATAATATTATTTATAGATATATATTCAATTATTTATTGTAGAAGCATATTTTGAGTATAATATGAATCCCACATTTAGGACACTTTATATTACTCGATCAGTATTGGTGTTGAGTTTTGCCAATCAACACGCAATGTCTCGGATTCGGGCAAAAAGTAAAGAACGCAGAGCTTTGACATTAGGAAAAGCATGAAGCTGAGAAAAAAGAATTTTATGCAAGAAAAATGAAAGGTTTCACTTCTTTAAGACTTATATTATTGTATCCAACATGCGTAGAATACATAACAACGTTTCAAGAAATTCAGTTAGGAGCATAAACGGCGGCGTGGCGGGTGATACATTTACACTTTCCTATTTGTAGACTCACACCTGCACATGGAACAGATTTATTGCACAAATCGCTCGTCCGCAGGCGACGTGAAAAATCACCTCGTATTTCTTCCCACTTGCTACTACAATATCGTATATTAGGTGTGTAATTTCTGTAGTGTTCGTAATATATTCACGTATATGTGCACAAAATATAGTGATTAGACACTACTTTCAGGTTTATTTTCAGGTTGATAAGTTTGGGTTTTCAATTATTATAGTAAATTGTTTATATGAACTATTTAGAAACTTTTAGTTATTGTGATGTTTTATCTAAAGCTTATTAAAGGTAAACGGAACACTTGACAGAAAGTAGAGAATTTTCTCACTAAACTTTAAAAAAAGGAATGTTTAAAAATAAAATTGGTTGAAAAATTTAAATTAAATAATTTGTATGAATATTTAAGTTACACTAAACAGTGGGCCGTGAAATTCCATTCCGCGTTGAAACTCTAATGACCATGTGTTACATGTATTGTGGCGACGCGAGTGTAATTCTAACTTCTGCGTCTACTTAATTAACAGTGAGCTTGAACTTGGTGCGGTTACTTGAACACTGTAGAAGCCAAACCGCTCGTGGTTATGAGGTACTCGATTAAGCGTTTGTTGGCTACATCTTAGCTTAGCTACTGTGAGAATTTCCTTGTTTCATTCCTTTTCATGATTTTAAATACTTTATTTCTTTTCTTTAATTTATTCACTCGTTCTATATTTTAGTATATTTTATATTGAAAAGGAAAGTAGCTTGACAGCTTTCCAGCATAGCACGGTAGTCAGAGTGATCTTAGTGTTAGGACACTCGGTTCCTCGCTTTTCGGCCAGACATATTAAAATTTAAAATTATTTTTTATTAAGATAAAACAAAACTCGATTTGCGCCGAAAAGTGAAGAACGGGGTGTGGTGAATTAGTGTCATACACTAATTCTCTCTGATTTCTCTGTTTCGGGGCAAAAACGTGAAACTAAAAAAAAGTAGTAAGCGTGAGGTAGCGCCTAAACATATTTGAAGAAATAGAAGTGTCAAAACATGAACAATTCTCTAAAGAGATCAAATGGTGTAAATAAACGCCATGCTTTGTCTTAAGTACTAGAGAGGAGAAATTCAAATATAACGTAATTGTTCCTCTGAGTTAAAATTGAACCCATAACCAACGTGCTTACAGTAAAACGCTGTCCCACTGCGCCACTACATTTTATATGTATACAATATACATGTGTATTATATAATTATATATGCTTATATTTATCGTAAACAAAAAAAACATAAAGACTATCCTTTTCACTTATAAGGTTAACTTTTAAGAGATAGTTGTACTTAACCTATTCACCTCTCCCCCTAAATAAAGTGTAATCTGCGTCGTACAAATAATATGAATAATAGCGTTAATTTGAATAATGTAATACAATATCTGTAGAGTTAACGTGACCAGTAATAACTGAGGAAGCTGATTATGACGTCATGTACCGACAATACAGACAATTATAGCGGATAAATTATGATTATTACACACATACAGATATACATATATACATATACATTACATTTGTATGTGGAAGTAATGTGTGTTGCTTTAGGTAAATCTAAATGCAAGGATTTTTTTTTTTTCAATTGAAATTTCTTTAGAATAGTTTTGATTTGAAACTCAATGTATTGGAAATAGGTCATGAAAAAGAAACAGACCTGTACGTCTGTAGAACATACCGTGCTGATTGGTGAGATAGTATACGTTTATATTGTTTTTTGTAACTCGTAATTTAACAAATGAAAAGTAAAATACAACGTACAATAGGAGAATGCTTTTAGTTAAATTTCTTCACTCTAGTGACAAAATAAAGCACAGCGTTGAATTCTGCCGTTCAACATCTAACGTGTCGGATACGAGCAGAATGTGGAGAAGGCAGTGTCTTACCACTGTGTTCTCTCTGACTACCCTATTATAAGAAAAGAAACTCAAAGCTAAGATTTTTTTTTAGTTCCGGGTTTTTTTAACAATTTCATTAGTTTATATTCAAAGTAGAGGTAACAGTTATGTAATTAGCGGTGACAGCACTTTGATCTCTAGAGGAAAGGTTCCGCATATCGGAGGGCGGTATTCTGAGAATTTGGACAAGGGTCAAGAATGTTGTGATGGTTTAGACATTTTGTAAATTTATTGATTTGATTTGCGGCCATCGTGTCGCAGTGGGACATAGACTGACTATACTTGAAAAGGTTGTGGATTTAATCATTTAGAAGGAGTTATGTTTTTTACTTTCTGTTTTAGTTTAAGATATATAAATGGCGGAACTTAACGCCGAAGCTCATCTTACCAGACCGGGGAAATTATTTAAATATAATAATTACGCGACAACGTATTGAATCCATAAGCCCTTACGTGTACAATCAGACTACTATGTCAGTAGGTATATGTATCAGAAAACTTATAGTATTTTTAATATCATATAATAATGATAAATAGTTCTTATGTGTTTTTAGTGTCTTTACATATTACTAAGAGTCATAACAACTTGTACGTAGAAACAAATGTAGTAGTATGTTTGTATTTCTCTTCCTCTTTTTCCAGGGCACTCGCACCATGTACTACACATGTGGAGAATTTAGTGTCACGACTCTCACTTACCATAGAATGGTCTTGTTCGTTGATTTCTGACTATAAGACAAATATATTGTAAATTGTACTGACCGTGTTTAGTAAAGAGGTTACTCAGGCGGAACTTCGTCGTCGTATTTACGGGACTACACATTAATAACATGTACCGGGTTCGATGGACAGGTCGTATATGAATTGTGACGCTGGTTCAATGTTTTAGCAACTTCTTAGCAACATTTTGTCTTTTTTCTATTTTTCAATCCCGCGAAAAGAAAACGCGGCGTTAGGTTCTGCTTCCCAAGATATGTTATGTCTCGATTGGGGGCGTGTAGTGAACGACAGAGTTTTTCATATGTTTCTTTTCTTGCCATCCGAGAAAAGTGTTAGGCTGAAAAAAAGAATAAATTAAAAATAAGTTAATAAAGTAACCACAAACTCACTAAAATGAAGGGCTCAGAAGAACGCAACGCTTAGATCTCCATAATTCCTAAGTCAACATGCTAACATTTCAATTCCCTTTCACATCACATTCAGTGTACATAGACATCGGTTGTTTTGCTTTGTGTAAGCTTTTCTGCATCTCTTGCCTTAATTATTCTATCGTCGATTTACCTACAGGCTACAGGTAACCTGTGCTTTGACTGAGCGTGTGTAAGACGGCAATCGGTTCCTAAAACTCGATATTAACGCGTAAACTATTAATGTTTGTTAGAAAATATGCATATATATATGTATACATATATGTATACATAGTATGTTAACATCAGATTGAAAACCATTATTGATCTAAATAAAATAGTTACCAAGAAAATCAAATGTATAAATTATATTTTTTTATATTGTGGTGCAATAGGACAGTATTTGACTATACGAAGGATACTTGGAGGCTACAAATTCGACTAATCAAGTTCATGCCTGTTACGGATATCATTATTTCTAAAAATATAGTGTGCTTTAAACGAAGTTGAAAAAGGAGAGGTGAGGGGTGGTTAAGGTGCTTACATTTGTGTGTAAGCATTAATTGAAATTTCGTATGAAAACAATTTAACTGCTTCTATTTTATAACAGTGACAGCCTGATTGTATTGGCATTGCAAATGTTTAATGCAGGTTTTTACACAAGTATAGTTTTTTTAACATCCTTATTCAAAGGCATGATTTAGTCTTAGCATTTAAATACTCGTAAAAATATTATTAAATTCCTTTTCTAATTTCTCCGCAAAATGTTAAAGATCTAAATAGAAAATAAAAAAGCACAGAATATTCTTTATTTTTCCACTCCATCATAATATGGCTATATAATTAATAACCGTCAGTCGAGTAATTAAGCAAGTTTACTATATGCGAGGAGTATAAGAATGAATTTTCCACTAACATGATACATTACGTACAAGACATGAAGTGTGCCAGAGACAGCGCGCGTTGAGTTATGATCTCATCACCGCGTCGCTCACTTCTGTTACCGTTAAATAATATCATGTGTATATATTTGTTGTGTTTATATGTGAACCTTTGCTTGGATAAGTAACAAAATGTAAATATGTTTTTTCAATTTTCACATAGAATGGGGAAACAGACAGGCCTTAATTATTTTCAAAAATCTTTAACTTTTAAACTAAAATTGTTTACTTATCAATTGTACGTAAAAGTTATATTAAAAATAGTTTTGGCGTTATTTGGAATAGTTTAGTTAAGCAGACAGAAAATAAAAACTAAATCTATCTATATATGTGGAGAGTAAAAGTGTATATGTACATCTATAAGCATAGAGTAAAAAAATATGTATGGAGCTTTCATAACGTATAAATTACAATTGATTTACTTAAAAATATTAAAATTATTCAAATCAGCGCGCGGCAATAAATTTCAATGACATGTAAATATTATTCATACTGCATGTATAAATAGAAAAACAGATAATATTATACAAATAGAAAGGTTTAAAATTGTCAAGCTGTAGCATTTATTTATTATTTATTATATGAATTTGAGAATAAAAAAAATATAATTTTGACTTCTAATGCACGATTTTGAATCTCGAAAACATATCGTGATGATGTGTAAAATCAAAGTAATGTATAATATCTGTATATGGAACAGAAAATTTGTTGCCGACGGTTGTTCACTAGGTTCTGTCTGACTAAAAATACTGCTTTTTGTACGAAGATCCTAATAAGTATATTTTTAAGTTTTACTTAATTGATCTCTTCCATAGTTTTACCTATCGTGTATTTGTATAACTATAGACATAATAATTTACATAGAAAACTAAATACAAGCATTAAAAAACTCTGCACATTAAGGGGACGGGGACGTTATGGGGAAGGACATCATAAAGGCAGGAACTAATTTAGAACACTAGAAAAGGTAGGATACAAGCGGAAGTTGCGAACACATTGCGGGAGCATCCGCGCGGTGTAATGCAAACTTGCAGATATAACGCCCGCGCCGTTGTGGGTCATTCATAATTTTCTGATTAAACGAAGTTTTTATTACTGTGAAAAGTGTAGACACAATATTTGAAATGTGATATTCTTTATTCATTCATTCCTTATTTCATATCGACATATTTCTTTTTTCAAAAGTAATATCTCTGATTCGGACAGAGTTTATAACGGAGTGTCTTTGCATTTGGTTCTCTCGGACTCTGATTTGTTGTAAAAAACGTGAAGCTGCAAATATATTTTATTATTTTTGACTATTTTATATTTTTTATTGATTACTTATTTTTCGTAAACTATTATTATAATATTTCTTTTTCAGATACACGTTATTACTCGCATAAAAGGTTATTTAGAGAGAACTTAGTGTCGAAATACTCCGTTTTTCGATTTCCGCTTGAATTTTGAGTAATGGTATTTCTAGGCGCACTTTGTCTTAGCAGAAAGTAAATAATTTAAATAATAACAATCATTCTTCCGAGGGAGAATGGAACTCACAACCAATCATTCTTGTACTTAGACGCTACCTTACCATTGTACCCCTACCACGGCACCTTGTTATAAAAATGAATTCGAAATAAATTTCGTTGCATATATACAAAATATTATTTCCAGTTCTCAGAAATAACTTCAGCCGTATTTTAAAGAAGTTTTCTGTTTCGTTACAAAAAATGCTCAGGCACATTTAACTAAGCTGAAGACCACCTTTGTCATTCAACTCCGCGCGGTCAGAATACAAAGATCTCCTCGAGCACTCTCACTCAAGCCGCCCTTTTTAGGACGTTTTATGAAAATACTATGAATATTTTTTGATTAATTTCAGATATTTTATAAGTAAACTTGTGATAAGATCGATAAAGAAATTTTAATAAATCTATTTGTATTTATGAAAAGAGCAGTGTCTCGATTTCGGTCGAACAATAGAGTTTTCAAATATTTTTAGTAATAGTTAGAATGTTTTGAAGTATTTTTTCTGTAAAAAATATGACACAAGCCCAGAAAACAATACAAATTAATTTCCCGCTTTTTCCTTCACAGCAGTTTACTTGGTTCTCTATTTCCGCTGGTATTTAGATCATTACGTGTTAATTGGCAGAATTTTGTTTAACCACAACGGAGAGATAAAAATAATTTCAGCACAATTATTTCTCTGGGATAGAACCAACAATTACAAACATTTAAGAGCATGTTTGTAATTGTTGGTTCTTTCCCAGAGAAATAAAATTGACTATTCTAACTAAAACGAAATAATATTGAAATTAAGTGCTTAAGACAAGCAAAGTATTTTTTCACTAACCTTATCCTAAATTTGTAGAAGATAAAAGAACATTCGTAGCAACAATCAATGGAAACAGCTTTAATGTGAGATATATTCTTACGAGGCCATTACGTAAGCCTAGCAGTCCGTTACTCCGAGATAATTATAAGGGACTATTCCTAAACCAGTCGTTGGCAGCAGTTTACATAACACAGAGAGTGTAATAAAAAATTGAATTGATGCCGTGAAAAGATATGGGAACGATTTTACAATAGGATTCCGGAAAATGTCCGAGAGTGTTCTATATTACATTTTAAAAAAGATTATGAAAAGTCGTTTATGTGTTAAAAGTCACAAACTAGTTAAAGAGTACGAGTATATAAATGAAAGCGCGCTTTGGGAATATAATCCTCGCTTCAGTCTTATTCAAAGGTATCATTGTTACTAACAATTCTGTAAATTATTCATTTGTAAAAAGTAACCTATACTACCTGTACCTATACCAGTTGTTCTCAGATCTGAAACATTAACTTTGACCTATGCGGTATCTAGTCCAGTGGTAAATTATTTGACGTCCAAACTAGAAGTAATAAAGGTTTAATAAAGGGATTTGACTTTCACTTTGAAAATGCGATGGCTACGAATTATGTACCCTCTTGAGGGAATGATTTGAGAAGGAAGAAAGATGTGTTTTTATGTGCATTGAATTGTGTGCCACGACACTACTTCTCCTTGCCCACACTGCTGTTAGAGAAAGTGGAATAGGCTATATTCCACTGTTTGTGATACTTCGTAAGGTAAATTTAAAATGTTTACCTTTGAAATCCAGGAAATTGTATCGCAAACACCGCAAAACATTAAGCATTTCAACAAACACAAAATATAGTAAATGAAAACATTTTATAGTTAAATATTAAAGATGTAACAAAACATACCAACAGAAAAACAGCAAACAGCAAAAAATAAATACAGAAAATAAGTCGAATTAGAAAAATCTATTTCGCTAACTCGTTACGCCCTCCCGAGCACGCTATGAGTAGCTCTTGACCCACACTCGCACAGACAGCGACTGCGAGCCGTCACTCCACTCTCTGCTCAAGACGAGAGGAGGGCGTCGCGGGAATGAGAGAATGCTCTGTCAATAGCAATACTGCGAGGGGTTTTCTTTTTGAAAGGTCAATCGCACTTTAGGGTACTTATAAATGAGATCAATATATACTCGACGGAAATTTGCTGAATTGCTCCTCTTATTGAAGGGTTATGACTTGTAAAGATATATAGAGTTATGAATTTCGGATTATGAGACGGGAAAATGTATATATAGTAGTAGTTGTACGCTAAAGCAATGGTTGAAAGCTTTGATATGTCTTTAATAATGAAATCTAGTGCTAAGACACTCCGTTCTCCACTTTCTGCCTGGAATCGAGACTGCGTGTTGAGTGGCGGAATTTAACGCCGCGCTTTCACTAAGGTGAAACTTTTATATTGTAATTTCGGAAACAAGTTCGATTAATTTATTTACAATATATTTTATAATATCTTAAATTTTTATTCTAGTGTTTAGAAACAGAGAAACTTTCATACAAATTTTCAATATAGCAGAAAGAAATACGAGTGTAAGTTTATTTGTATTGTTGTAGCGTGAAGAGTCAGCCTTACGAGTGAACATCTGCGCGGGGTAAGAGGGCTTAGCTCAGCTTGCATTTTTTTATTTCTTTACGTCTTATGATGACATTTCATATTGATATCGTTGTATTTTTTTTAAATATTGTATGTTTGTGCATATGTATGCATTAATAATTACATATTGTTAAGAAAAAGTTTACAGAAAGCTCGTGCATTGTAAATATCAACATCAGGTCCATATTTTACTAGACAATAGAAAATATATATAAACACAAATATATATATATATATATATATATATATATATATATATATATATATATATATATATATATATATATATATATATATATATATATATATATATAAACACAAATAACTTGTATTTATTGTCTCTAGATTTAATCAAGATTACAAGATTTAATTAGATTGGTGCGATAGTTATCAGTTCAGGGCTTCAAATTTACATTAAATCGTGCTAAGAATTAAAAGTGTAATTTCATTTCACTTGTCACTTGGCTCTGTACTTTTCATTCGAGGCGTAGCTCTTTTGATCTGCGTAACTAAACGCCGCACTATACTATGGCTTGTAATATTAAAAAACATATGTAGTTAATACTAACTAAAATAATTAAAGGTTTGCCTTCGACGATCTTGTACAGTCAGCTGAAGTCAGCATCAAATAATATATAAGCGTATACGAGTATGTATATATATTATACACGTATGTATATATATCTATACTAAGAAATAAAATTTGACTGTTAAAATAGCTTCACGCTATATCCCGCACACAGCAGGGTAGGCAGAGGGAACCTAGTGTTAAGACACTCCGTTCCCCACTTTCCGCCGAATTCGGAGGCTTGCGTGTTAAGTGACTGTCTGTTTGTAATATTAATATAACCGCTTTTTAATAAATGCATATGCGTATGTATGCACATGATACAAGTACCAAAATAACACTTTATTACATTTTTCGTCTGTTTGGCTGGCTGTGAACGGCTGGATCGATTTTGACGGGACTTTCACTGGCGGATAGCTGATGTTATTTAAGAATTATACATTTTTCTTAACTCCACGCGGACGAAGTCGCGAGCACAGCTAGTCGTCAATACAAATGTACATTTCAATACATACCATCATTCTAAAACTAAGTTGATGTAAATAATGTGTAAAGTAATAGAATCGGAAGCTCGAGACTTGTAGGTGTAACTCGAGGCGGCTCTCGCTAAGGTAATTTAAACTCAACACGGAGTTCACGGGATCGTATTCAATATCAATAAAACTTTAACGTACACGTTTGTACTCGTTGTGTGTAATTGCTTTAAATCTACTTCACCGACTTTGGTATATAGTGCTTTGAAATATGATACGCATAGATATGCATATCATATTCCAAAGCACTATATAACGTCTACGTATCTTAAGTGCAGATGCACTTAAGATATTGCCAACAGGGCAGTTAGAGATTATATAGTGTAATTGCGTGTTGACTGGCGGCACTTAACGCCGCACTTTGTCTGCCTACTGAAGCAGAGAAATTGAAATAAAATTACTAACAATTTTATATTCAAAACTGACTGCAAAATCCTATTTGTATTTGATTTATTGTAATTTTATAATATTTTAAAGCTACTCGTATAACTGAAAATCAATTTGTAAATTTCTTATTTGTTATAAGGAACATGACAACAAATTAATTTCGCTTTTAAACTGCAAATTGACTAACTAAAGCGAGGAGCTCCTCCGGTTTGGTGAACAAACAATGACGCGAGAAGCAATTTAACTCGGCGTCCTATAATATTGAATACACAGTGTTCGTAATTAATTCCGTTTAGTTTAGTGGATGTTTTTAATTTGCTTGTCATTTATTTCAGTATATATAGTAGGGGAAAAGGAGAAGGGAGTGCCTTGACACTAGGTCAGAGAGAACTTTGACTACATTATTACGCGGATAAAAGCGGAATGCTTTGGAATGCTTTACGCCCAACACCAATTATCGACCCTTATCCAAAAATTACAACTTTAGATTGTTCTAGCAATATTTTTTTTTGAGTAAATCATTTTTTTGGATAAGCTAAAGGGTTAATATGTAATCCTTCGATTGATTATTGCGAATAACCAACCGAAGAATTGCTTATTCGATTATTAATATTGGGCGTTAGTAACTACTTCGAAAGGGTGTGGGTTCGTTACCCGTCGCTGTTGAAAGTGGAAAACACTTAATCTCTTGAATATGGCGAATGAAGTGACACTGGAACTAAAAAATTAAGTACTGTCACGGTTTTTCCTGCCTACCCCGAATAATGCGGGGTATTTGTAAAAGTCAAATAATTTTATTCAAAATAAAAAATTACATACGCATTTTGAACGTCAAATAAGTTACCACCGGTTCTCTAAAGTTAACGCCTTATACAATTACATCTAAAGCAAAGTTCAGTATAACACTAGGACTGCAGGGAACAAAGTACAAATTTTATTTATTTTATAGCAATATATACGCCACTTCTGGCGGAAATTGTTGAGAGAACAGTAACAATCGCGCTCCAAATGCGTTTTATGAGAATGGCTGTCATTTTTTAAAGTCGTTTCGTCCTAATCAAATAATTACAGGAAATACTTTTTGCGTTCAATTTTTCGCGTGTAAATAGGAGTATTACGGTTACGTTTAAAATAAGTATATTTGATGTTTACATCCTTTCTGGTGTGTTTTTGTGGGAAAAAATACTTAGCCGTTAGACACTCTTTTCTCTACTTTATGTATACTTTGGGGATATTGCATCTTGAATGGCAGATGACCTTTGTGAACTGGATAAAATAGTCTATATACTAAGTGGGAATTAAACCATTAAGGATGGTATCATTACCGTAGCGTTTGGCGCTCCGTTCTCTCTGACTAGCCCGCAGCAATATAGCGTGAAGCTAAAAAAAATATTAAAAAAAAATTAGGGTGTAATAAGATATTTTTAAACTATGCCATGAGTGTTGGAAAATAAAATTTCAATCGACATTTAATTACAAATAATTAAATCGGATATGTCAAAACATATCCGATAATCGTTTCTAGAAACCGTTCAAACGCCTTGACCCCTAAGCCACGCATCCTACGTCTGGCTTTCGAAATTTTTATATGCTTATTTAAATCACTATTGCGAATGGAATAGAACCCGCTACCATCGCATCTACCGTTACATACTGCGCCGTTGCGGTAAGACGGCCGCGCCCTTTTCTCTCATATATTTAGTTAGTTTTCTAACTGCGCTACGTTATATTCGATCAGTGGTTATAATTCGAGGTAATGGAACGTTCGAACGCAATTGTCTTCGTAATGGACGGTAATGGGCGGCGCTGGTTCTCTTATAGTGGTTCCTAATGACGTTACTGTCTTTAAAATTTCTTCTAAACAGGACGTACATACGGACCACGTGGGAAATTTAATGCGCAAAGAGAATGATTCTTATATTTATTTCTAAGATATCATTGTAGCTTAGGTTCTAACTTTATTTACAGAAAATATATATTTCTACGTACCGTATTTATATTTATGATGAAGATAATTCCCTCGTCATTAGCATTTGGAGTCCGTAGCAATAATAGGAAAGTGGTAATCGAAGGCGTTTGTCACTATATGTTTCATTCCATAAAAAAAATATTTACTCGAATCCAGAGATCAATTAATTATCATTAATCAATTAATTATAAGATACTTCTATAAAATATTTTTTAAGAAAACGTAAAATATAGAATCGTTGCGTTTTGGAATCCACTCTTGGAAACTATTAAAACGCTCTGACCGCCTGATTGCTCCTTGTATATTCGGTTACGTCGATATTCTTATACACTTATTAAAACTTATTATGTTGTTAAACTTTTTGTTATTTATCACGTAAATATTTGAATGAAAAGTTAAAGTTTTAAGCAGCCGCAAATACAATTAAACAAAGTTCAGAGACTTCTGTTCTCTATGAATAATTCAATACATTCTAAAAATTCTAAGCAACTTTATATTTAATACGGAAAAGTTTGCGCATAATCAAACTAAACTTTAAATTTACTTCCAGACTAGGCCTGTGTTGTGCCAGTTAAAAACTTGTTTTATTTTACTCCTTTAGATCTTCACTTGCTGAGGTCTTCTCAGGTCTGAGGCATTAAATTTAGTTAAATTATATCTATATATAATTTACCATCGGGTAAATTATTTTATATTCAAAAATTAAGAATTTATATCTTATCATCTACACCAAACTTACTTTAAAGGGCTTATGGTTTTTTAAGATGTTGGATATGAATATTAGGGCAAGTCTAAACAATATTCATTTTGACTGTACTATAGGGTAGTGAGATTCAGAAATCGGTAGCAAATTTATTTTCTCAGTTTAATCTCCCCTTATTGAATGAAACCTATTCATATAATTCGATAAAACTATACATTTCACCTAAGTCGGAATTTAAGCGAAGATGTAGGCGTCTAAATTAGCGACAAAGTCGTATGTAGAGTGTGGTAGTGTAAAGTTACACGGGCGAAACCGCGGGCGGGTCGATATAGTTTTGAATAATTCAAATAAAGTATAAAGTCATAAAAAAAGTCAAGCCAAATTAAATTTCACTTTGAGTTTTCGTTTTATCTGCTTGAACTTTCGGATATTATCTAGGACGACATGCGTTTCTTTTAGAATTTATTTATTCGAGGTAACTTCGTCAGTTAAGTTTATATACAGTTTGTAATAGTGAAGTTTATATATAGTATGTAATAAGTTTATATATAGCAGATATGCAAGTAATGAGAACATATGCTGGAAATGGACACAGTAAATGTATAATTATCTTATGCACCATGATAACATTGTTATGTGATTATTATAACTTTTGTGAGTAACTACTATATACATATAAAGGGCTTGCGAAGCTTTTCTTCTTGACAATTTTTTATTCTTTGTTATGAACAAAAAATTATTGCTATGTAGTTAATATGAGAAGACTGCTTGGCATTCTATGTATTCATCGTCCATCGTGTTGCTATGCATGTTCCCGTCGCGGCCGAAGCTTGCCTCTGAGCTTAGAGCAGTGTCTGGGACTTGCAACCCAAGTGTTAGCTTAAGGTGAAGTGTTACTTTAAAATTCATACTAACGCTCACCTCCACAGTCTGAACTTTAATACATTATAAAAACATATTAATAAAATAAATAAAAATATTAATAAAGTCTGAAGTCGACACTTAGACCTCTACTTAGTACTTTTATATATATATTTCTCATAACGTAATTACACGGCTCACTGCGTAACATATTTTAACAATACGTTGAGGAACTTTGTACCGGCACATGATAACCTCGTTTCGGTAATAATCTTAAAATATCGGCCTTCCCTGTCTCCGCCGCCTCTTTGATGTACGTAGGACTTGTAATGGCGGAATATTGTGATGGTCTTAAATATGTACATTTTGTAATTATTAGCTACATTTTTAACAGCTTCATACTTTTCTTACTTCATAGTCAGACCTAGTGTCAAGACACTCCATCCTTCACTTTTCGCTTGAAGTCGACATTGCGTGTTCAGTGGCGAAAATCAACACCACGTTTTGTTTGAGAAGGGTGGTTCCAGGGTGAAGGAACGAAAAGTGAATTAATATCATTATAAATCATATATCAAATCAAAATTGAGCCCCGAACCATCATGTTATAATCAGATGCTGTACCACTGCGCCACGATAGCCTTTGTTAGTGAACAAAATATACATAAAATTTCATAATTGTAACATTACGCAGTGGCGTAATGTTACAATTATGAAATTTTATGTATTATTAATGATTCTATTAGCAGGTACAGAAAACTCAGTGTCAACAAACTCAGTGTTTTATTTTCTACTAGACGCTTAAACATTGCGTGCTGAGTAGTAGAACACAACGCCTAACATTGTTATTCCAGAGTATAAGTAATAAGTATAATTTAAACATTACTTCAACTGGAAATCAAACCCACAACCAATGACATTATAGTAATCCTGTCCCACTACACCATAGCGGCCCCAATAACCATTTATAATATAAAACCTCTCAATATGACAAAATAACATGCGTCTATAGAATATATTTTTACATTAAATACCAAAGAATGATGAAATGAAGCACATATTTGGAGTAGTTTGTCCCGTTTCGGGGAATAAGGACCGACATCAAATACATGAAGTTACATTGACTGACGCGAGGAGGGACTTGTGACGGATATATAACATTTTCTGAATTAAAAAAAAAATGGGTTCCAACAGAGTTTGACGAAATACCTTAGAGGGTTTCGTAGAGTTTGTGGTGGAGGAAAACTTGTTAATATCTTCTTTAGATATCATTTATAACTGTAAACTATAACTGTTACTTTTCCATGCATAATAAAATAATAAAAGAGAACGTGGTTTCAAAACAATCCTTTTTCCACTTTTCACCGGAATTTGAGATATCGCGTCACAAGTGAAGGCCACGTCACTGCTACATTAACATTCACACGATGTTCCACATTGCGTTTGCGAGTACGCAGCTACCTTCGGAACAGCTTTGAAAACTCATGTTATTAGTATTCTATACTATACAGCGTATAGAGCTCTCTTTTGATATCTTATTTACTTCGGAATGGCTGAGTGTTGGAAACTAAGTCAAACTATTAACATATTCTGTTCTTTGGTAGGTTTTTTATGTTAGGAGCATGAATAAAATACCTCTAAGTAAATTTACTTCAATAGTTAATAAATTATGTATTATACAAATCGCAATCTCTCGATTTGGGGCGAAAGTTGAAAATGGATTGTTTTGATTTCAGGTTCTCTCAGACTGCCCTACTATGCGGGGAAAAACTAACTAAATGCTAAGATTTTTATTGAAAATAGGTTGTTATTAAATGTTTGTATTTATAGACTCAAATACTAACCTTACTTATTTCAAACATACATACTCTTACTATATTGTCTTATAAATAGCGGTTTTGATTTCTCAGGAAATAGAAAACTGAGCAACATGACATTAAGTTCTCTAATCATATTTAAACGCTTCTTCTTTTTTATGATAACGAACTTTCTACAACTTACTTTTCCCTGAGAAATAAAAAAAAAAAAAAAAAAAAAAGAAATATAATCATTCCGCTGAGTAGGAATAGAACCCACAACCATCACGTATACATTACAACCTGTCGCACTACAATACAAGCAGCTAATAAAGTACTGACAAAACAATAAGCAAGTTTTTGTTGATAAAGTCGTTGACGCTTATTTGTGGTCCATTGATAGTGATTTATTCCGTCTTCTGCGGCTGTTTGATATCGTTTGAGAGGTCTTTGTCTCGCGGACTATTTATTGACTGCGGTGGGATAGGAGATTAAAAATATTTGTCAATTCTTTTCTTTTTTGTTTTTTTTTTGTTATTTCGGCGTCATTCTTGCTGCACTACCCTACAGTGTGATCCCATTTGGGAAACGCAAATATATCCAAATATTATATTTTTCATTGGGTTTTGAAGAAAATGCGTAATAGTAAGAATAAAAAGTAAATGAAGAACAGACTATTTCCAATCTATAGGTATAAATTAATAAGATAATTAGTATATAAAACAATGTACTTATAACATATTTCTATTTTTATAAATAAGAAATTTATATTCGAGAGGTTTCACCAACAACGTTATCTCTTATGTACTGAAAACCTCAGTCTATCTAGACTTATCAACCATTTATTTTTAGAACGGATATCGAAGGCGGCATTATTTAGATTTGTCTACCGAAATCAAGTCACTCCAAGTAGAAATTGAACCTTGTGTCACGACAGTCTCTTGAATGGATAAATATATATAACGTAGTAAAATTATTTATTTTCGAGTCATTGTCATTTAATAAAGTATCAATTAATACAGAGAATCCCAAAACCGATTACAATTTATATTGACATCTTTTACATAAACCTCGGTAATGCGTGTTGTAAGTTTAAATTAACATTTTTATATAAAGTGAGCTTAAAACGTCCTGTTTCAATTTGGAAGCTTCGAATTATAACGAAATGCACCGAAACTTACGTTTTTAATATAAATTAAGTGCAAATTGCAAAGTGGTAAAAGCTTTGAGTATAATAAACGCACAAGTTATTTATTTTTCTTTAGTCCAACGTATCTATCTCATATTACAGTCAGTCGTGGTGCAGTGGCAAAAAGTGTGTCTGTAATGCGACAGGTTATGGGTTCGATTCCCACTCGAGGAATGGAAATATTTTATATGTCCAATTTCTTTTCAAGTGTCGATGCAAAAGGTTCCCTCTGCCTCCTGCTGAGTGCGGGATACAATGTTAAGTTAAAAAAAGAAAATATCTCTCTTGTATCGGGGTAGGCCGGAAACTACATTGGCACTTTCTGCGTCTGGACATTCATATTTTTCCGTAGTGACATTGTATAGCTTAGTCATCTAAACTAATTAAAGATGGATTCAAAAAAGTACAAAATTCATTTAGAAAGTTAGATCAAGTAGCTTAATGCTGTATATGCCCACCCATAGCAGAGAAGACAGCAAACCTAGTGTTAAGACACTCTGCTCCCCACTTTCTGCTAAATTCTTTAACGTCTTCTTTTGTCTCGTATCTGTCTCCTATCACCAGAGTTAAGAAAATGGAAATAATAAGTATTTCCACTCTTCGAGTGGGAATCGAGACCACAACCAGTAGCGTCTACAGTCACACTGATGTGCCCCTGTGCCGCAACTGACCTCTATTAAATATTTATGAAGATTTAATATTTATTTGACAGTTTCACTTTCCCTTTTCCGCATATCAGTGCAGTGAGAGAAACTTTAGAGAGGTTATAGTGGCGCCACGGGACAGCGTCTGACTGTATACGTAATGAGTATGAGTTAAGTTATCACTCGCGAGAATTATAATACACAAATTATTTTCATATTTTGAGAATAATAATATTTTAATTATTGTATTTCATTGTTCCTCCCGGGGGACAAGAAAAGGAAAAATGTATGCGAAAAAAGTAAAACTAGAAGAAGAATATTTTATAAGACGAATGATGAAAAGTTTCTAAAATATACAGAGAGGACAACGGAAAGTGTTAACACACTCCGTCCTCCCTCTCTCTATACTTTCTATAATGTAAAATAAAAACAGTGGATAATACCTATGGCTTAATATACAAAAAAACTTAGCAGCATTCTCAGTGAAAATTAATGTAACAAACAACTTTTGAACGCAATCTAAAAATAGGATGTTAAAATGAAGCAAACTTTCAAATTAACAGATACTGTCCAGTCCCTTGACTATTGCACTGAGACTAGACTAGACTTAGTAGAAGTGACGCGGGTTTCAATATATTAAAGTTTCAGTAGACAAAGGTTATATTTTGTAAAGAGTAAAGGGATTTTGCAATATATGTTTTTTAAAAATGTCTTTTTCAATTTTTTAAGTGTGTAAATAACACTTTAAAATATTAAAAGTGATTAGTCATATATTTAGATATTAGGTAAATATATATTTGTACGATTTTTTAACCCGTTCTTTGTTAGTGTGCAATATGTACATGCAGATATTTATACGATTTTTTTGGGTTGTGTTCTTACACAACTTTTATAATGACATTCACACTCGTATATGCATTTTACCACTGAGGATGTCACAGATCGTGCAAAGAGGAGGCGATTAAGTCGGAAGACTGATCCTAGCGAGGTTGGGGGAATCATGTCAGTTAGGAATAATGCATATTACGTGATATTTAATTAGTCTTACCCATTAACTTATTTCTTACAATTTAAAAAATGTTGCGTGCCATTTGGTGGGCCACCAATATCAATGCTTAGTTTAAGTACTTGTTATTCTAAACGTAACTGTTATTATTATGATTATATTTAATGTACACAAAATATACATGTATTTATTTCTTTTGCATTTCTAGCCTTTAAAGTTGTTTAAAAAATTTATTTTATTTTTATTGCTTGATAAGTTTATTGCATCGTAAATATATAATTTGTATTTTACCACTGGAGCTGAAATAATTGGCTTGGCGTACAAAAAGTAAATGTTTTACATACTGTGTCGAGTAATAAATTAATATGTATCAAACATGATGATATTCCAGGTGTGTTGGTTTTTGTTTATAATCCACGTAAGGAATATTGACGCTGACGCTGGTCTCCGAGTTTTGGGTGGCAGGGACGTTTTGTAAGACGAATTTCTTTTTATTGTCCGCTTAGAGGCGCTTACAAACCCTGAGGAGAAAATTTACGATGAATTCTGTACAGGCGCTGCTATCGCGTCCACCTGGATCCTAACAGCTGCTCACTGTTACATAGAAGAATATCAGAAACCTAATATAAGACAATTTGCAAGATGTAACAGTTACTTTCCGAAATTCCAAGGACAACTAGTTGCTCTTCTTGAATTCCACGTCTACCCTGCGTACCCTGCGTACGCTAATACCGATACCGATATAGGTTTGTTCCATTGTGAAAATTTATCACTTGCCTCTTAGGTATGCGAAAATCAGTGCAGTCGACTATAAATCGTTTGTTGGTCGTGAAGCAGTAATTCTTGGGTTCGGCTCCACTAACGCTTCGAAATTTGATAAGCCTTTACAAGTTTTAACAGGTATGTTTAAAAAGTGTACCGATGATGATGGAGAATATAAGCATTCATTATGCGTGGTTCCATCTTGCGGTGTACTTGCCACTATATGCGGGGGTGACTCCGGCGGGCCAGTGCTGCTGTCATCCAACGTTGTAGGCGTGAACTCCAAAGCCTCTGGTGACTGCCATGAAGATATTAGTTCATTTTTACCTGAACCGGGTACCTCTGCGAGTATAGTGGCGATGGTCAGCCCTTATATAAATTGGATACAGAAACAGATTTCAAATAAGTAACACGCTGTATAAATTATTTTTCATTATTTATCTGCAGTTTTGTGCTTATGTTTTAAATTATTATTATTCCACTAAATTAAAAATAAACTCTAATCCAATAAATCGTTTTATTGCCATCATATTAAAACCGATATCCTGGGAAATAAGAGGATTATTAAACACTATACGATTTGTATGTTTTGTGCGCTTCCTCTTGAAAATATCTTTTGGTGATTCACTTCACCAAAGTAACAAATAAAAAACTGATACAAATTTCTTAACAAAATTTGTTATGTACCACAAAATACAAATTGCGAAATGAGGGTAAGTTTAATATTTGGGTTATTAAAAAGAAATGAGAGTTACATGAATGCCAAGTTCCAAGTCAAGAAATAAGGCTTAAAAATGTATTAACAAAATAGATAAATTATAACTTATTTAACTTTTTCCCCATTCCATGAAAGAAAGCACATCTCACTTCTTCCTGTATCAAGAGATCGTCAGAAAAAATCAAGCCAAGATCACCATTCTTCACTTCCGAAATTGGGTAATTGTGTGTTGACTGGCGGAACTCACATATCGTATACTCATGACAAAATAAAGTTTAATGAATATGTTTCTAGCTGAACAGAATTGTAAGTATGTTCCAATAGTAAATTACCCATTACACCTCGCTACGAACACCGGAAAGCATAAACGAGCGATTTCCGCTATACTACCGACCAAAGCGCAGAATGTGGAGCTTGCTTATAAATACTTACAAACGACGTAACCTGCGACTTTATATAAAAAAAATAAAAAAAATAAAAATATTTATTGTTTAAATCAGTTTGTACAGCAATAGTAAGCAACAGGAATTTTGAAGTAGGTTAAACCTGTATCTCAAAACACCCGCTCCTCCTCCTGGATATACATATATCGAAACACATAATTATAAACTAATAAACATTTAACTCATTTTTAAGATTAAAAATGGAAATGGAAAACATTTTACATGTGTGTGTGTGTGTGTATGTGTGTGTGTATGAGTTGTGAGTGTGTGTGTGTGTGTGTGTGGGTGTGCATTTTATAATTTTATTATTTATTTACACCTATTTACTTATTCATTTATTTATTTATTATTAAAATGAATATATCTTACGTTTGTACAGTTAATAATTCTTCAGTAGCACGATAGTCTAAAGTATAAAGCCAATTAGTTAATGTTTGTTTACACTGATGATATTGAAGGTCATATATGTTAATAATCCTATTAATTTTATTATAAAGGAAGGAAGACTGTTTGTTGTATTGTCTGTTTGCAAATTGTGTGTTGCAATGTTGTAAATTAATTACTGCATGATTTCGTCTTCTATTCTTGTCTGGTTTATTATATGTTATTGACTTATGTACTCTTAACACAGTTTGTAGAACGTAAAGTTGTCTGATTGTTAATATTTTGGTTGTTGAATATAGATTATATGTTGCGCATCCATACGTTTTAAAAAACATTACTTTTAATAATGATCTGTGGGCTCTTTCTAAGTGAATAAGTTGGGTTTTGGAGGTACCTCCCCAGACCGGGACACAATACGTAAGAATTGACTGTCCGAGAGCCAAGTATACTGATTTTAAAAGATCGGGTTGTAGAACGTGACGGAGTTTTTTAAAAACCCATATTAGATTTCTTGTCCTTTTTATTAAATTATCTATTTGTTTATACCAATTGAGATGTTGATCAATTATAACACCTAAATATTTATATTCTGTTACTCTTTCGATATCTAGACAACTACAGTTATTAATATATGGATAGGAGCATGTATGACATTTTAATTGAAAGTTTTGTGGGGGTTGGGATGGTTTTCTAATCGTAAAAGTTAGGTACTTAGTTTTAGTCACATTTAAAGTTAATAGATGTTGATTTAACCAATGGGTTATTATGTTTAGACCTTTCTCAGCAAATAATTTTGTTTCTTCCCAGGAGTTACCATTAAAGATCAAGGCTGTGTTATCAGCATAAGAGTAGATTTTACAATTATTAATTTTTAGCATTGATAAGTCGTTAATATATATTAAAAATAGGGTCGGCCCGAGGACACTGCCCTGTGGCACACCAAATGTAGTTATAGCATCTTTGCTATAGTTATTTTCAATTTTAACACGCTGTTTTCTATATTTTAGGTAACTTTCAAAAAGTGAAAGAGGTGCACCTCGTATTCCAATTTTTTCAAGCTTATTCAGGAGAATAGGAACAGAGACGGTATCAAAAGCCTTGGCCAAGTCCAGAAATATGCCTAAACATTTCTGGCCGTTGTCAAGTGTTCTCACTACTTCGTTCGAAAGATCTATGACCGCATCTTCGGTACAAATTTTAGTCCGGAAACCATATTGCGAATCGGAAAGTATATTGTGATGTTCTAAGTATTTAATTAGCCTTTTATTGATTAACTTTTCAAGAATTTTAGATAGTGTTGGCAATATTGATATTGGTCTATAATTTCCAATCACGTCTCTGCTCCCACTCTTGTGAATAGGATGTATCACAGCTAACTTAAAAATATCTGGGAAGATGCCCCTATCAAAACAAGTGTTACAAAGATGTGTTATAATTGGGACAAGAATATGTTTAGCAAGCTTAATAAAATTAGTAGGTATGTTATCCCATCCAGTAGCACAGTTATTCTTTAAATTCAAAAGTATAGATTCTACTTCGGACTCATCAGTATCAACTAAACCGAAAGAATTCGGTAAACCACTAGATGCTGGAAACCTATAGGTAACGTCGTTGTATGTTCTGGTGGATTGCTTATTTATTATATCTTCAGCCAAGTCTTTACCAATTTTTGAAAAGTAGTCATTGACACTTTCTAACGATTCAGTTATTGAAGGCTTTATTTTTAAAAGTTCTGTACAGGCTTGATTTTTTTTAGTTATGTAAGCAATGGATTTAATATTTTTCCACATTTCCTTTGGATTTCTAATAGATTTTTTAAGTTGCGCGCGCTCAAAGTTACGTTTTACTTTTTTCAACAGATCATTACAAAAATTTCTGTAGCGTTTGTAAGTTATTTGTAGTATATTATCATTTGGGTTCTTTTTAAGTTTATATTGCATTTTATTTCTGTTCTTAATGCATTTAAGTAATCCAGGAGTTATCCATGGCTTTATAATTCTTTTATTTCTAGGTATTTTAGTCGTAATTGTATTATTTTGAATAACTGTAGTAAGTTCATTTAATAACTTATCAGCAATTTCATTAGGGTTAGATAAAGAAAGTAATGGAGACATATTACAATTCTCTAGTTGTTTCAAGGCTGTATCGACATTTAAGTTTGATACGAATCCAGCACACTTATTTTTAATCGTAGGCATTGATGTTAGGCATATAACCACACTCAGATGATCAGTTACGGATGAGTTTAATACCATTACAGCGACTTTTTTATATGCTCGTATCATAGCGTGGTCGATACAACTTACTTCTCTAGTGGGGTACCTATGTATGAGCCGGTAAGATTCCGTATTCAGCAAGTACATTCAGATAGTTATGTCTGTTTCTGTCAGAACTATTTGCTGATATATTAATGTTTATATCACCAGTTATTATAACATTTCCATAATGCTTAATAGAGTGTAACAATTTACCTAAAGAAACAACAAATTAATCTGCATTGACAAAAGAAGGTGAACGATAAACACCTAAAATAATTGTGTCATCATCAATCGTAATGGACATGCAAGTGGCATTAACAAGAGAAATTTCTTCTATTTTAATATTTCGGAACCTGTTTCTGATATACACAACAACACCGCCATTTTGATTAATATTGAATTTACTACTATACAAGTTGTAATGATCAATTGTAGGTATGTGTTTTTGTGACGATATCCTACACTCCGTAAGTATTAAAATATCACAATCGAATTGTAACAATGACAAAAGAGTTTCGAAATCATTAATATTTTTGAACATACGTAGTATGTTCTGAGTAATGATGCTAATATGTCTATTTACTAAAATATTGCTATTAATTAAGAACTGGTTACAATCCTCTGGATTACATACAGTTGATCGCGATATACTTATGGATTCTAATTCTTCTTCTATATTGAGAATGTTATCCATAAACAGTAACAAGTAATTTTAAAAATACGTTGCTATAAATATCTATGTAAATAAAAAATAAATGGTTATGCACAATATTTGTGTAAAAAATATTAAATCCAATTATAAATCTGACTTTTATTTTTGTTAAATGTGTGTACATTAAGTAGTGATTATTTGTAAAAGTAAGTAATGAATTAATAATAAGGTATATTTGAGTACGAGAATAATTGTAAATAGTGTGTAGAAAGTGTAATGTAAGGTAGTGTGTAGTAATTATTGAAAATGATATTATAATACACATTTTGTTTGCGAACAAAAATTTACAGAAAAGTATATTAAGATAACTAAGTATGAATAAATTAAAAACTATGAGTAGTCAATCTTTTTGCATTAAGCTTTGTACTTGAAGTTCATTTTTAATCAATATAACAGGCGAGTTTTCGGTTTTTCGAATATACACACGTCCGTAGCCCGTCCAGCAAAATCTATAAGCCTTGGATTTGGTTAGTTCTCGAGCAATGAAGAATAAACGAGCCGCCTTGGGTGTTAGTTGTTCGGAGACGTAGATTGGGGTATCCTCGTTCCCGGTTAAACCCATATGCTTGACTCGGAGCTTTTCTTTGTTCTTAATATTGAATGTTTTACATTTGGCAAGAAAGGCAGTTTTTAGCATAGTAGAAGAAGTCTCGACAATGATAGGCGTATTATTTATTCCTTCTTTTCTTCCCTTCACTCTATATACATCCCTTAAGTCTGCTTTTGAAAGATTACAATTAATGGTTTTGGACAAGCTGAGCACCATATTAATTAGGTCTTCATTGGTTTCTTTCGTTGTTTTCGGCACATTTTTAATCTCTATATTCGTTTTCCGATTTTCTCGTTGCATATCTTCAAGTTTTTCTTCTAGCAATGTGATATATTCCTTATCTTTCTTATTTTCTCTTTCTAGCTTTTCGACTTTTAGTTTGAGCTCTTCATTCTGGGCTGCTAAGAAAGATATAGAACTTTCTATGTTGCTGTTAGTCTGCTTAATTTCCATCAATGTGGGCGTGATTTTCTTAAGTTCCTTTTCTTGAGCAGCCATGAGCGACTTAATCATAGCCTTCATTTCATCTTTAAATGTGTTTAAAGCCTGATCATAGTCCTCTTCCCTTCTCCTTTTATTGCGTTTCGATACATAGGTAGGAGATATCTCCGCACTTACTCCCGAAAGGCTGATATTCGAGTCCGATATGGACTTATTCAGTGTACTTTCCATCACTAGTAAGTATAAGGCAGCAGAAACGTAAAGTAGCCTGAGACAATTATAATCAATAGCTCATAAGTACGTTTGTATTTATGTTAAATAAATACCCAATCAGGATAAAGAGGCCGTAACCTTTGCAAAAAATCTTGTAGATAATTCAAGCGCTGATTTGCATGCGACAGTACCGCCAGGTAAGTGTAATTCCGCCTTGTAATTCGCTAACCAATTAGCATAAACGGGTGTGGTTACCGTCCGGTAAGTGTAATTCCGCCTTGTAATTACCTTAACCAATTAGCATAAAGGGGTGTGGCCTTGATAGCTGTAGCGTGCGCAGGCGACGGCTAGTTGAAGGACTTAAATATGATAATAAGGTCGAGTTTACGGTACCTCAGAGCTTGTACCAGGGCACCAGCAACTGCACGAAGGTTAAATCTTCATATGAATTACTCCTTGTTTATTATGCACTCCTATTTTTTCACCAGAATTTATGTTTCAACAATTTTATTTTAATTTCGAATTAACAAAATTATATCGTTTGGGTACACGTTCGCACTCTAAAGCGGTCCGGGGGGAAGAGTTTATATTGTATGTAGCTGTATAGCGTTTCTTTTAAAACTGGGTATTTGCTCTGAATTCACCTTCATACCTTCATACCTTTCGGTTTGAAGAAAGAATCATTTTGAAAAAAAATCACACACGTATGAAATGGTTGAATGTTGAATCTTTCTTATTTTTAATATTTATCTTTAAATTATATGAATATTGTGATATTTGACACTTGAGGCTAGTGGCATAGTGGCACAAGAGTGTGACTTTAAACGATAAGTTGTGGTTCGATTCCCACTCGAGGAGTGGAAATATTGAATACTTCCATTTTCTTCGCTCTGGTGTCTTCCGTCACTTAACACGCCATGCCTCCAAATTTGGCGTAAAGTGGAAAACAGAGTGTCTTAACATTCATTAGAAGTAGTAATTGGTAACAAAAATATAAAACTACTACTGATAGTCAATATTCCTAATTTGTTAATGTTATAATTTGTTTACTATTTTTAATGTAGTAAATAAAATCGTCAAATTCAAATGACCTTTTACTGTAGAACATACTCTTGCAACCTTTGAATCGTCGAATGAACCCCTGAAAGTTGTCGCTGGCTTGGAAAGCAGTTCTGCTGAGAAGAGAGAGACAGCTCTGCAAACAAACTCAACACTTGCTCTCTTCAAATAATAAATTTATTAAATGATTATAATATATAATACAATGGTAGCTATCCTGCACTGAACTTGAATCATATTACTTCCGCGCCTTTTTGTTCTCTGAATATTGTTTTTATGTGACTATAAATTTCTCCAGTGTTAAGTCTAAAACAGGTTTTGAAATTTTATTACAGATGCATTATGTACTGAAAAGAACAGAACTATCGTAAAAGATTTATTTACTTTTTGAAGGCGATAGCTTGGCGGTACAAGTTTAGTTACAATTTTTGTTCCTCGTTCCTACTTTCTCTCTGTTACTATTTTCAGTATAACATTGGATATGTTGTCGGAAAAATTAAACATTTTAATATAAATAAAACATTTTGCGGCCCGTTTTTAGGAATAAATATAGAATTTATATATTCAACACTGCCCCCTAGTGGCAATTCATAAGATATATGTTATGAAAATAGCTATAATAAACTAGATAGTTAAAGTAAATCGGAATATATTAGTAACAGAATAATATGTTAAATTTTAAAAGAATGCCGAGCTGCGAGTGCCGAGTTTCAATAAGCCTAAACATACCTAATAATTGATTTCGAAGACATTTGATTGAATATAACTCTCGGTTTTGACAAACGACGTGAGTGCTGTATGTTTAAATAACATTACCAGGTGCTAGTCGAGCGTTTGATATGAGTTCTGGCGACTTATAGTGATCTCAAAAATTAATTATAATATTAATATAAATAAGCAAGCCAAATAGGTAACTTTCGACAAAGATTACGCACAATTTCAATAAAACGCAAACGTAATATATGTATAACTATGATGAATGATAACTAATAATTGATCATTTACTACTGTACACTGCCGTATCATGCGAGTATACATACGAGTCTGTCTGATCTGTCCCATTTTGTGTCGAAGGGTGTGGTATGTTATGTTGACTGTAGAGGCCAGTCGTGGTGAAGAGGCACAAAGCGTGACTGTAAACGCGACTGGTTGTGGAGTTGATTTCGAACTTGAGGCATGAAAATATCTAATACTTCCTCTTCTTAGCTATGGTGCCGAGGTAAGGCGCGCCATTGAGTTCCGCTACTTAACACGCACTGCCTCCAGAATTCAGCGGAAATGGTATCTTATCATTCCCTCCCTCCGCCTCCTTCTGTCTAACTATTGATATGTGAAGTGTTGTATGAATATTGGATAAAGTCAGGTTGGAATTCATAGCAAGTGGCGGGGCGGGACCAGTCTATCCTTTCCTAATTACATCTACGTAGAATAGTTATAGTTTCTACGTTGAATAACTAGAAGACAGACAGGACAGCCAGTGCTTTCACCAGTTTCAGTTTCGCTAGTTGCAGGCTAGTTCTAGATGATTCGAACGAAAAGTTTATGATACTTTAATTTTTTTAAAGGTAGAAAATGTATAATTGTGAAAGATTAGCTTCTGATAGCTTTTATTTTTACATTTGTCGTCAGGTGCGTTTCATTACGTGCGGTCAGTTCACCGGACACTGCTATATGCGACTCATTAATTGTGTTATTCCACATCCTCATTTCATTTTACTGAAAGTAATTATAACGGGGGTAGTACCTACTATTTTTAAGCTTAGAAGCGTACTGAGAGTGCATCTGTCGCTAACGACATTACAGGGCAGTCAGAGTGGGCCTAGTGCCAAAACAGTCTGTTCTCTGCTTTCTGTGTAAATTGGGAACAATGTGTCAGCACTCAAGTCTGCGTGTTGTTTTGTTACACAAGACGGAGAAATGAAAATAGTTTAAGTATCATCATTCTTTGGATAAGCATTGAATCCACAACTAATCACATTTACAGCCGACACTGTCACACTGCGGCAAAATTATAAGATATTCTATTAAAATAAAGAAAAGATTATTTTGTCTAAGCAATCCTACCGCCGTTATTTTCTATTACAGCTAACAAAATGAATGACCGCAGTATCTAACATACTGAAACTGTCTTTAAATTTTATAGCACATTAAAAGTTAACTGGCGAATTCAATGTTGGCAGCCTGGAGCCAACTCCGCGTGGGACATTATTCATATCGCAAAGCCTTACAAAAGCTGTCTTACTACACCGTCTTACTAACCGATAGAACTATCAAATTAACTTACGGGACTCATTTTGTATGTCGGCTTTACTTAAATATTTAGTAGTTAAATATTTAGAGATTTCAGCATAACGCAGTTTGAATATAAGTAAGCATTGTGTATACGTGGTGTTACTCTACGCATTTTAGGTACAAAGAGAAGAAATTAATATATTAAAATATACAATCATTCGAGGCCAGTCGTGGCGCGTGGGTATAACACACAATGCCTCCGAATTCGGCAGAAAAAAAGGCAGTAGGGAAATATTTTTATATGATTTTTTTCTCGTTAGATGAGTACTGAGCGAGAAGTGTAGGAGTAAAACCTCTCTATAATTTAATATAAAATATTTTTTACCAAAAAAAAGAAAAGCGACCTCAAATAAAATGCGCTTGAAATAAAATAAAATGACATATTCTTGTGTCTACAACTTTGCCAACCGACCAATTTGCTTTTATTTAGAAAGTATGACAAATGCTTTTACTTCCCAACCAGATGGGTATCCGCTAACAGGTAACATATGAGTCATAGTAACGACTAAAAACAAATATCAAAATATATAAGTACAGTTCTTCTAAGTAAAATTTGTCAATTTTGGAGTCAGTGTCAGCCATGTGGCTTCTAACTACTTTAATGGGATTCTATTAATCATAGCACAGTACATAAGCATTGCGTGTTAAGTGGCGGAACTTAACGCCGCACTTTGCCTTGACACCAGAACGAAGAAATTGAAAATTATAAATATTTCCAATCCTCGAGCTGAAATCGAACTCACAATCAGTCGGTTTATAGTCACACTCTGTGCACACAAGCCACTACTGGCCTTACTCACTCACTTTCAAATTCCTTAAAATGTTCACACTATCACAATTAAGTATATATACCTACCACTTGCTTGCGTCCAGTATAAAAAAAAGCACTTATTATTTTGAGCTAATATGTTGTTATTTAAATAAAAAGGAAAACTTTTCCGTAGTCGTTTAAGTGATTAGGAGGCGAAGGCATTGTTGCTTCCTCTGTGAGGGACAGGCGTCGTTAGCGTCAAACCAGACCGACGACAGCGGGAGGAGCTCCACTGTACTGCTGCGACTGTACGCTATATATATTTTATTTACTACAAAAACTTAATATATTGTACATGAATTAATCAAGTAAGGTGGTAGCGGAGGATCCGAAAAAAACAATACAATTTGCCTGATGTGAAGAAATAAGAACGAATAACTATTTTACAATTATAATTGAAGTTAATATAAAAAATGAGTGTAAAGTGACTATACTTTAAATGTCTAATTCTCATAAATCCTGAATCGATGTATTGTTAAAGAACTTTCTCGTAGCCTTACTCAGCGTTCCCAGGGCAGTGTGGGTACAAGTGTGTGGTAACAAGTTGATGTCTGCAATATCGTTTGCGTGCACTGCATAATTTTATGATGTATGTTCCAATTACCTGTTGAAATTTAAACATGGACACAAAATTATAATAACTTTCATTGAAGCTCTATTTATCTTGCCTCTGGAATTTTAATAAAAAAGATCTAGTGATATTCAAGTATGAAGTTCAACGTCCCGCTATTTCTTATTGGAGAGTCGATAATGAACACCTAATGATTTTTATTTGCTAAAAATACTGCGATCTTGCTGTACCTTAGCTGAATGTAGTGGGAGAAAAACGCACATCTGCGTATCTAATTTAGTTGCTTAGTATTGGGTTCCACCCTGTCTGTCTATCTATCAAAATACATTTGATTTTCTTTAATATATTATTGCTTAGCTTTCAGTAGAGGACGGTGACCGATGACAGGAAAAGGGACGCAAGATGGAGTTATATCGCCAATTTTACGCTTCTATACATTTAATTAATACAAAAGACAGTATTTATGCTTTAACTTTCCTAGAAACAAGACGATGGAGAATAGTTAATGCTGAAACAAACTTTTTAGCTTTACTTAAACACGTATTTACTTTATATGATGTGACGATTCAGTACTTTACTCATTTTCGTTTCCACAGAATTTCGTTATACATTTGTTGTTTAAATATATATTTTAATTGTTGCAACAAGCCAGGGACTTTAAATAATATATATCAACAAGGTGTAGTACAGTGACAAACCTGAAACAGAATCAAATGTTGTTGTATAACTTTTTACCGATCAATCTCCTTCGTATATTCTATACAACACGATATTGACGAAGTAATTAAACGAAAATAAATAAACCGAACTAAATGTGGCAGTGCTATAATGACAACACAACTAAACTAGTTTTGTAAATGCAAATGTCATCAGAAATAACGTTTAATGGAGAAAAGAAGATAAAAAGTGTCTCATTTTGCTTTGCAAGCAGAACACCATACTGCCCTTGTTGATTGAAATGTATTTTTAACAACGTCGTCGGTACAGGCGGGTGGGAGCAAATTATAGAAAGACTAAAATGTTTTCTCTTGATTAATTGATGATTGATTATTGACAGAGAAAAAGAAGTGATATTTAGGAAAGTTTAAATGTCGCGGATACTTGCACTAAATAAATTATAAACATTGTTTTAAAAAAGTTTGTACATTTCCGTATCTTGGTTTCTTGAGTAGTATATTGAATGATCATTATAGTCACTCTGTTCTCTATTTCTCAATCTATCAGAGTCAGTAGGTGCTGGTCAGGTAACTCAGACAATAAGAGTACTTAAAACCTACAAAACTTCCCAGTTTTTTTGGGAGATTAGGATTTTTCTTTTAAAGCATATGTCAAATACGTATGAATATGTCCGTAAATGTAGCTTTAACTATAAAATTTATTTAAAAACATATATTTATATGTAGTTGTCATAAGATCGCAGACAATGCTAAATAATGAATGGTAGGTAACGTGCAGTTAAATACAACAATAGTTTATCCTCCGTCCACTGACTGCGTAAGTCGCGAAGTTGCCGGGAGTTAGTGCTGGGCAGAGCTTACGACGTCGCAGCTAGAGATACCATTAAATCGGGGATTTGAAAAACTTTACATAAAATGTATTTAACTTCTGCTGAACTCTGTTACTACTATCTAAAGAAACAAAAATAATTAGGGCGAGGCGCAACTTAATTATTATAATTATAACTTTATACAATTTTGCGAATATATCAGAGAGGGGCCATAGTGATTCAGAAAAAGTGTAAATGGAGTATTTTAAAAAAGTCTCTTCCCGCCTGTCTACAGTACGTATTTAATGATAAAAAAGGGCCTTGACAAAATTAAAGTTGTGATAAGAAATTAAACTTGAAGAAATAAAGATGATAAAGAAATGTAGATGTTTTTAATCGGCTGTAGGCAAAAAGAACTGACTTCTGAGCCACTGACAAATATTAGTCTGATATAGTGCTATTTAACAATCAAATGAACATTTGTAACAGTTTATTTGTTTAACTAACATTCGAATTTGTATATTAACATAATAAATCTACTTGGATACAATGTATCCAACTCCCGCTGCGTGTAGTTTCGCAACTACTAGATACTCGTGGTTATATAAATTAAAACTTTTGACTGTAAAGTTAAATTGCACGTCCGCTTACAACTACATACATACACGTGTGTATGTATAGTTTACACACACGTATGTATATCGTATCTCTAACCTCACCTACACATGCATTACGCTTTTTACTTACTTTAACAATATCATATGGTGTGCTATTGTAAGTTTAATTGTAAGTCCCTTGTGATTTAAATTGAAGCATAAACAAATTAATTAACGTTAATAAAACTACTTTACTTTTACACATTTTGTTCTCCGCTTTTTACCTGAAATTGAGACTGGTGCGTGTTGACTGGTAACACTTAATGTGGCTCTTTGTCTTTACAAGAAAATAAGTTTGTATATTGCTTTTTCTTGGTATAATATTTATAATTTTACAAAAACTGATCAAAAGATTAAAAAGATCCATGCTTAGAGTAGTTATTATTTTATACGCATAAATTAGAATTAGTTTGAATTTATAAATAGAATAGACTTTAAATAAGGCGTGTTTTCATTTTCTTTTTTAATGTTTAAGTTTTAGTGTAGGTTTTCAATATTATTTTTCTTCTAGGGATGCCCTGAAAGTTTTAATAAACAATTTTGCCCTTCTGGAAATGGAATTCACAATCATCGCGCCTGTATTCACGCGGATAGCAAATACACTACAATGTATCTTGGCCATCAACTAAATTTTTCCTACATTTTCAATGATTATTAACATAAAATTTATACTTCTTGTTTGCTTAATATAACAGTATTAACATTCACTAGTAACTCCTTAACTTCAAAAAAGCTAAGGAGTATTTGTAAACTAAGTAAATATATGTATGTTTTCCAATTAAATACGTAAAATATTAATAAATTCGT
Organism: Dryas iulia moderata; assembly: GCA_019049465.1. NCBI lineage: Eukaryota > Metazoa > Arthropoda > Insecta > Lepidoptera > Nymphalidae > Dryas > Dryas iulia. The sequence continues at coordinate 806,030 of CM032430.1, read as the reverse complement.
TATCAACTTTTCCCGCGGCGTCCTACATGTCGCCCTACATGTCGCTGTCAAGGCCGACGGTGAGGCAACAGGGCGCTATGAAATTTATCACTTCACTACGAATTTTGTTCTAGGGTTAACTAAACACCTATACTTTACTAATATACTGCTTTGTATAATATTCTTCTTTTCATTTCAATTGATTGAATCCTGCAACGTTTTAAAATACATTTAAACGTATCAACATGTGAATTAGCACAACATCGAGCTTTCTTTAACAAGACAAGGCAAGAAAAATGAAATTGCATATAAGTGAGGTACTATATTTCAGAGAAATACGAAATATATCGTATATTTCAAAAAAAAAGTAAAAAGCTTAATAATACAGCATACAGCATAGCATTGCCTATCCTATGTTTTTAACCAAGTGTCAAAACACTGTGTTTCCACATTTATAATCATTATTATTAAACGCTATGTATTGTAAAATCAAATAATTTTAGCCGGACTTATAACTCTCTATGGGTAGAAACCCGTGACCATGAACTACTGTAAAGTGTTCAGAATAACAAATACAAAAAATATTCGCAAGTAATCCGGTTGACATAGTATCGTTTGAGATAATCGAAATATGAAAACGAAAAACGTTAAATAAACCCTACATGGTTTCATATTAACAATTATTTAAACTCATTTCTCATATTAGAGCATTGAGCGAGGCCTCCTGCCCGCCCTCCACTGCACGCCGCACGTACAGCTAATGTAGACTCCAGTGATATTACCAAAGTAAATAAATTACTCGGAGACAAAGACTTCACTTACAAGTATAACGAATAGCTTCAGTCGCCGCTACGACGACGAGGAAGAGCTACGAACTACGGCAACGCGCTACGAGCTACGGGATACCAAGAAAATATTACTTGTTGAATACGCTTTACTAAACTTTAGTTTTGCGGTTTACGCTTTTTTACAGGGACTAATCCCTGTAAAAATCTCTGACTAATCAGAGATAACCAGGTGTCAAATTTATCACTTTCTTCACTTGAGTCCGTTGTCTTTTTTTCCATCTTAAGTCAAGACATGACGTGTTCAGTGACGGAACTCAACGCCGCGCTTTGTCTTAGGTACCAAACCGAAAAAAATAAAATATTTCAAACATAATCATTCCCCCAAGTGGGAATCGAATTCACAACCGTCGATCGTCAAACAAAAATCGCGTTTACATTAAGACGCTGTCTCACTTCGCCACGACGGCCTCTACGCTTTATTAAAGATATACAACAGGAATCTGTTATGACGAAACAAAGAAGACATATTTATGAGCTTGTGTTGTTCTTTAGCGGGAGGATTTAATGTACTTCTTTTCTTTTACTTTTGTCGTCTTTGTTGATAACTCTGTGTCTGTAATGAAATTATGTAAGAATGTTATATCTAAAACTGAATTTGGAGACGTGAAATAATGTAAAAAATTATAAAGAATCTGGTTATCATTATATTAAAGCAGGCGCATTTTATTATCACTGTGACTTATAGCATAAATATAACTACATATACCTTGGAAGTAAGCACTTTAATACACTTGAACAGTATGAATAATATTATTTATGTAGTCATAGGCAGTCTATAGAGAGAAAAGAATTTTTCCCTATTAAAATCTTATTCATTAAAATTTTTTGGTTATGCGATTTTTACATATTTTGAAATAAAACTTTTAATCGACATAACATTTATTGATATTCTTAATAACATATACTTGGTATTTGAAAATACAATTTAGAAGACTAATGTTTGCAACACTTTACAGTAGTCCGTTGTTTTGTGTTAAAGTACTCGACAACATAAACGCGCAGATTTAATTAACCAAACAGAAAGGCACGCAATACAAATATATAGAATGGAATCTACAGTCAACGTACATCACCGCTAAGTCAAACCCCACTTTGTTAATGCACTAGAATATAACCATTTTTCATCAAACCCCAAGACAATACAATCATTTCGTTCCACATTACAATAGACAACCCACGCGTGAAATTAAATAGCGTTTATTTTGTCACGAATATCAAATACAAAGTTGTTGAGTAAAGTTATGACGCGTCCATACATCACGCCGCGACGCCCTCTCGCGCCGGCTCCTGAATACCACTCGTGTAAACTTATAAATCTATATAATGCTGCTTGAATAATCGCCCAAATTTATATGTACTCGTACTGTACAGTATGAAATAAATATTTAGGGGCCAGGAGGCGCTGTGTGAAAGTATAGCGATTACACGCTGAAAAAATGGAGTGTCTGAACACTAATAAGATCTCTCTGGATCATATATTATAACTGTGTGCAAATATAAAAGGACTGGGGGAGTCAACGAAACCAGAGACAGAGAGTCCTATCATATAGAGATAATGACGAAAGAGAACTTGAAGCCCCGTACTAATTACCTCAAGAAAATTGAACCCATTCCGCGATCCCGGCCTACACTAGAAAAACTTATTATACAGGATTACAGGTTAAGTCGACCTATTCCCGTTAAGAGCGTGTAATTTACATTGTTTCTGACTGATTTGACTATGAAACATCCTATCCTAAACCAAACTGTTTTCAAGATATTTGAATTTATTTAGTTTTTATAAAATAATCCCGGTTTTGTGCTGTCAACTTAGATATTTTGAAATGTGTTAGTATTTTTTTTTTATTTTTACGAGTAAAATAAGACGCTTTATTACCTCAATAACAAATATTGTACATAAAAAGAATAAATAAGTCATTGTAGATGGTTAACATTTGAAATTAATAATAAAAATTCTGAAAGTTTTTTTTTCTTTAAAGGATATCTTAAAAAAAAATTACGACGCCTGTTTTGCAGATGTGCCTAAAAATATCTACGTTTTATCAGCTATCCAACGAGGTATAAAAACATAGGGTTTTATCAAATATTTGTAGAAAAAACTAGTTTCATAGGCTTAAGGGGAGCAAAAAAGCCAAATAAAACAATAGGCGAGTTAAACCCATGCATACATGTTGAATATGACATATATCTTGAAAACAGTTAGGTTTAGGATAGGATGTTTCATAGTCAAATCAGTCAGAAACAATGTAAACTACACGCTCTTAACGGGAATAGGTCGACTTAACCTGTAACCCTGTATATATTTCGAGCACGTCCATTATACGATAATCAAAATTTAAACAAAACCTATCATGATATTAGAGTGGAGTGGAGTATGTCGATGGCAGAAGCAATAAGCTATTTCCCGATATATTCCGGAAGCACCAATAAAGCCATAAACGCGGCGGATGTCGGGGATTACCCGCCGCCGTATGTCACGGTACCTTCCATAGCATATTCAGCGTTACGCCGGCATTGAACGCGTGTACTCACGTTACATAGTCGTAGTTGGACTTATTGATCTATACGCCCTGAGGATAATGTTGTGAGGAACATTTATATGTATTTTTTATCACAATACGACAAAGTCAGTCCGGGCCTATGATTATGTAAACTTGCGTGGGGTATTTTTTCTCTTTCCGTTTCGATATGTTAAGAAACACTCTCTCCCCTACACTCCTCAAGGAATATACACAAGTTATAAGTTTTAGTTTTTACGCCCAATAATTTCGGTTGTGCGTTATTTATTAATCAGTTAAACACAAGACTTTTGATACTAATATCATAGAAAAATGTACTGTACAGTCCGACCATAATACTATCATCATAATATATGGATATTGGTAGGTATTGTCTTGTATTCCGATTTCGTATTAACGTAATTTTATTAATTTTAAGCGCTATTTTTAACTGATTGATAAATACTTAAGAAGTTTTATTTTTTATAAAATACGTTTTACATCCCAAATTTTCAGTGTTCCTTAAATGTTACTGGTATGTAACTAGATGCAAGTGAATAATATTCAATCGCCGTTACATTTCATGTAATAGACTGGCTTAACTTACGCACTCTAATGTAACTGGCATCAGCTATTTATCCTTTTAGGATATACGAGGTGAAGACAATAATACCCTCTTATCGTAGTTACAAGCTACATACTCCATATACCTGAATCAATCGGAATGCGTCATGTACATGCGGATGTATCACGCTTATCGCATCGTACTCATCAGAGCGCGATCACAGCGTCACTTGAAGCTGAGCTCCAGGTTTTCATTGTATGAATAAATGTACTTTTTGATTTTTTTTTCCTCTTTTTAATAATACAGTGCGAATAATTGTATATGCGGATGCGGTTCAGATACTCCCGGTACATAATAAGTGAAAGTAGTAGTCACAAGTGAAAAAGATGCTAATAAGGTAAATTTAAAAAAACACTTTAAAAATGTTTTAAGGTAAATATAACTTAGAGGTGATTAGAATTGATGTTGTGGATTCGATGCTCACTACACGAAACGATTACATTTCAATTATTATCATTTAGGCGCTCGGATACATCAAACAAAGCATGACGTTGAGTTTCGCCCCACAACATACAATGTCTAGATTTAATGCGGAAAATGGAGAACGAAGTGTTTGACATTAGGTTCTCTCTGACCACCTATGTGGAAAAAAAGTGGACTGCTTACAAAATAAAGAAACTAAGTCTATCAGCAGCTCAGGCGGGCATTACCACGTAATGAGGTGAGATAGCGGCTCACGTACACCGCGAGGCACTTCCAGTCCGCCATTAACTAAACTAGCACTAGAGAAGGGTTATAGCACTAGAATACCATCCGCTCTGGAGTTTTAAAACCTTTTATTTTCTAAACAAAATCTGTAGAAATCAAGTAAAATGCTTTTACTACGAGAGTGGGGAATGCGATTACTTAAACAACGTTACTCGCGTACAATATGGAAGAATAAATTTAGATATGTAATGTATTTCCTTGTTTGATGAATGTAGTGATAACTGGTTTCATTCTTGTTTGGGAATATGGAAAAAAAATGTATAAATATTGCTTTTCTTGTTTGTCGAGTTTGTTTGGCAGAACGCGGCATTGAAATCTACGAGAATCTCGTAACAGATTTCAATCAAGTTATCTCGACAAGTAATGTTTCTAAAATAAGCACGGAGAGTGGAGTAGAGATTCAAGTTGACCACAAAAATATATTCAAAATAAATTATTAAAAGCTTTATGTTATATTTACAAAAGAAAATTTATATGATTCCCGCAAGTCCGAAACGCAACGACGTTAACTGACGGTTCATTTAAAATTCAAAGATGCCTCAAAAGGACACAACCGAGTTTGCTGCGAGATATCGAATTCACGTTATTAACAAGATTTAGTTTATCAAACGACGCTAAGAAATGTTTTATCATAAATACGTGAGGATAATTCTCGGGTATTGTCAGGATTTGACTAATATTATAATTTTTTGTTTACGTCAGTTCACGATTTAAATACGAACCTCGTAATAGAGGCCATCGTGCGCAGTGGGATGGCGTCTGACTGTAAACGTGATTGGTTACGGCTTCGATTCCCACTGGAGATTGTACATAAATTATAATAAAGAAAGAAAGAAAGATTATACATAAATTATTTTCATTTCTACGCTCTAGAATCTATCCAAAGCGAGATGATGAATTCCTCCACTCAGCACGTAATTTCTCGATTTCAGACGGAAAATGGAGAACAGACTTCTTTGACCTTAGGTACTCTCCGACTAGCGTTATTTGATTAAAGATTTGTAAAAACGTTTACACTTTCAATAAATTTTAATAAATATATGTTGGTATTTTGATATAATTAACAATATGAAAATATATACTTAAAAAAATTAAATTGGCCCACAATTATCCTGTTTATAACAATAACCACCCCACACGGTGCCAGGAGTAACTTTTCGCAACATGTTTTTCGTTAGTACACAGTTACCGAACAGATTTATGTCGTGAAAAAGGAATTATTACAACTAAAAGCTTTCGAAGGCTTTTGTTGTTTCAACCGGAAATAAGTTTATGAAAATCCGCTTACGAATTATTTTTAAAAATTATGAGCGGAATTGTTTTAACGTTATTTTTATTATTTACATTGTTTAGTATGTACGAGAACAATAGCGGGGGATCTGTCTGTTTGTTTTATTTCAACTTCGCTTTTATGTTTATTTATGAACTGTACTTTTATACAAAAAATCGTATGGAAATTCTTATGCATCATATATTACTCGTGATATAAGGACGTATAATAATAAAAACGACAACTACAAAAGCAAATCAGTACTAGTGAGCTCTGACAGGTAGATCTGAGATATCTTTAAGATAATTTAATGTTTAAATAAAAATAATTACAAGTAAATACAAATGCAATTGTCGTGAGCTTAACATTGATACGGGAAGGATTATTAAATATAATCCTTTAAAATATATTCATAATTATATTATATTATATTAAATATAATATATATATAGATATATATATATATATATATATATATATATATATATATATATATATATATATATATATATATATATATATATATATATATATATATATATATATATATATATATATATATATATTTATTAAATAAAATAATTGCAATTAATTTAAAAATTAGTTACATTTTTAAAAATGAGTTACACTTTTTCACATAAAGCACAGTGTTAAGTTCTGCTGATCAATACACATTTTCTGGAGAATTGTATAGAAACGTCTAAGAAAAGTCGTAAAGGTGAAACATATTTATAAACCTATCCATATATACATATATAGGTATATTTTTATTATTACATTCTAAGTCCAGTATCCTGCCATAATATTGAATAGAAGGTCCTTCCGCCCTTATTTACGAGGGATTGAGTCCACTAAATCCGCTTAAAGCTCATTGGCCTGAAATTGATCATTACGTTTCTATCACTGAAAACTGTTTTGGCTGAATGTTCATTTTATATGTACGTAAAATAATGTTGTTCATGTATTTTTTTACATACTACTGGTATTTTTTGTTATTTTAGTTAAATTTCGTCAAGATGGAGGAATATACAATTATAACAAATTTCTAAAAATGTTCAAAAAATATTTCTTTCCACATAAAATCGAGTATCAAGTCACATATAATGAATCTGCTGTAATTGTGTTACGATATTTGATAAAGATAGTAATGGGGTTAACAGTAATGAACTCATTGTCTGTGTCAATATGAAGAAATGTTTTATAATGTTACGAAGTTCTTACCAGCAGAACTATCTTACTTAAACGTTATGTTGATTATCTTAATTAAAATAAAAAAAAAACTTTAACAATAATTTTGAACAGCTATATATTAATGCATAGTTGTTAATTCTTTGTATTTAGATTGTTATTTCGCTTTTAAATACTTTTCACCAACTCGAAATCCTTTGTTTTAACAAAGAATATTTATTTTAGATATTAGATAAATAAAATTAAAACAAAAGAGGGCTCACATATATATGTTTTGTTCAAACGTAAATTGCTGGTTCAATTTCCACTCGGGAGTAACATATTTCCGTCTTCTGGTGCCATCATATTTGTCTTACTATTAATATTGCTCAGTTTTCTCGAATAACATTGAAATAAAACTTAAATTTTATAAAAATGACGAAACGAAATAAATATTATTATTTTTAGTTGTTAGAGAGAACCTAGCTTCACCCATTGCCCACTCTCCATATTCCGCCCAAAATAGAGAAAATACGTGATGAGTGGCGGAACACAACGCCATGATTTTCCTTCGTTGTCAGAGAAAAGAAATGAAAGTTAAATGGAATAATTCCCCCGAAAGGGAATCGAATCTACTATCATTATGTTTACAGTCATACGCAGTCACACTGCGCTACGACGACCATTTCGTGATACATAGCATATATTTTTATTTATTTAGTCTTCTTAATTTTACAGAAATGACTGGAGGCTTAAGCAGCGATGAAGCTACTCCCAATTAAATTAATTGGCTTTTGATTGAGCCCCGAATTTAATATTCAATCTGTTAAGTTTTACTTAACAAAACATTTATGTTATTTTCATTTTAGTTTGTCCTTGAAACGTAATACATTTTCTCATAACAATAGCGCATCTGTGTTAGCGTAAGAGTCATACAATAGGAGATTACATAGAACAAACTTAATTTAATTAGTGAATATGAAATAAACAGATTTTTTTTATTGATTTATCTAATTTATTTATTTTATTGAATAAAAGAGGCAAACGAGCAGAAGGACCAATGGTAAGTGGTTACCTTCGCCCATAGACATCCACAATACTATAGGGGTTGAGGATACGTTGTCGACCTTAGGGTTGAAGGAGGGAAGGAGCGAGATAGGATGGGAATGGTGGGAATAAGGAGTGAGCTGGCTTACATACCATCGAACCGGAACACATCAACAGATATTTGGGGGTTCGTCTTTGACATGATAGTGGTCGCGACCCAGTCGGAGAACAAGTCTCCTACCACCAAGCTACTGGGTTACCCGCCTTTTACGGGACGCTATCCCAGCTGCGGAGGGGAATTGTATTCTTGGCCCGTACCCCCAATCCCCTCAAAAAAAAAATAACAAAATAGTAATTGAGCGTAAGCTTGTTTGAAATAAACACTAATTTCACCGTATTATGTTGAATTCAGAAAATCCGAAGAATCAAAGCAAATAAATTACTACATTGAAAAAAGCATGACGACCCGCAGAGATGTATGTAGAGAGAGATGACAGTGGACGAGACTGAAGTACTATGCATTGACCCCTACCGCTTTCGAAATACATTTGTTGTTCAATCGCGGAACTCTACGCGTTGTTTTGCGTAACTACGCCATAGAGACAAAATTATATTACAACATGAATATACTCGCGGCGTTGAGTTCCGCCATTCTGAGCGGAGTGCCTTCACACTAGGCTCCCTTCACCAACATTGCTATACAGAAAAAGCACGAACCTATGAAAGAACCGTACTAAAGAAACATTGACAAGTAATAGAAACTACAATCAGTAATGCATATATGTACGTATACGACGTACATATATCCATTGAAATATTTCTGAAATGAGCCAACACATTCTCGTCCTCCGTAGTTATTACCCGCAAACAAACATGGCTACGGTAATACACAGTACATTTAGAGTTTATCAGGAAGTTTGTATGCAGAGGCCGGGCCAAGTGTCACCTCTCGTGACCAAACAAACTGATCTAAGACTGTAACTAAGCTTCATCGAGTATTCACTGGCTCGTCTTAACCTGATTGATGATTCACAAAAGCCACGTGATTCTTCGTTGATCAAAATATACGCTTTACAACTTTGTAAATAATGTGTCTACAAGTAGAAGTATATGTACAGGTGTATTAGAAATTAGTGTTTCAAGAAATGTTTAGTGAGCGTTAAAGTTACAATAATCTAGTCCTCTGTTAGGCAATACATATAAAGATATAAAAAGATATATTTTTTCTTTAGTCGGCATTCAATATATACATATATCTGAAATCGACTGAAATTGAAATTGATACCTAAATTGGTGGATTTCAACACAGCGCTTTGTCTTGTTTACCAGTGTCGAGAAATGAAAAATATTAATTTATATATTATTCCACCGAGTGCAAATCAAACCCACATTCAATCACGTTTTCAGTTATTACGTCACACTGCACCGAGCGTGCCTCAAAGAAAATGGAGTGAATTACCTTTCGCTTTACGTCTTTTAATAAAGAAAGTGAAAATAAACGGATAATATCAGATGCTAGTGTAGTTAGTTTAGTTTTTCACGTAATTGTCACCTGCGCAGCGCCGGCCGAGACGGATTGGCTCCTGCTAGGATTACTGTAAGCCCCCTCGGGAGAGCTCACGCGCTGGATACACGACGTCCTCCGTGATCACATAATGCTGAAAGTTTTAATGTTCGTTTTATTTCAAATTTAAGCATTTCTAACATAGTGGGCATAGTGACTAGTTGTTTTTGTATGCTTCTAACTTTAAGTAACCTTCTAAGTAGAGTTTAAAGCACTCCATTGTCTACTCCATAGTAAAGAATAAAGATTTCGTTGTGATATTAATTTTTTATTTGAATCTAAGTTAAGATAAATTAAAATCTTTTAATTTCAATTTACTCTCAGATTATGAAAAAAAGACTTTAAAATTAATCTTTTTTCAAATTATTCCCAACAAACTCTTTCATTTGATATCCATATTGAAGGAGCACATTAAAAATAATTATTCGTCCATGTTAGGTTTACAATGACGTCACACAGCTAACCATGCATATTTATCTAAACTAAACGTGTATATGATAATACATCGCAAGTTAAACTAAAAAATGTAAAAGAAGGGTGCTCTCAATATTATATACGTTTTCCAAAAATGTTTTTTAACTATGTGAGTGAATACAACTTAAATATAAAAGATATTTTTTTTATTTTTTTTATATTTTTTCTTAATATGTTTTCTAGATATGAGTTGCTAGAACTAATTAAAACAAATACGATTAAATTTTAACGAAAACAAAGGATTCACTTCCTTTATTAAACTACAAATGAAACACTTGTATTCCGTGTAAGTCTAAACAATACTAGCATTACGTATACATTTACATTTAAAAAGCAATGTACGTCGCAGTACTTACGTAACATGCACAAATAAGTACACAAAAACTGTTGTTAGAACTCCCGCGGCGTCGCTCGCGACCGATACACAATCACACGACCACCGCAGTACGCCGGCTTCAAAGAAACAGCGACAAACGGCTCACTGTAATATATGAATTAAAACACATAGTTTACTTTGTGAGGTTATGATGGCAGTGGGACAGTCTGTCGGTAAGCGACCGTTGTGGGTTCGATGCCTATAAGACTATGAGTAAATAGTTTTATTATAGCGATAGGTTCATAATAATTGTATCAGCTGAGAGGCGAATACAACCACAGTATTCCTATGACTATGAATTGCTGTGAAATATTCAGAACGTTGGGTTTTCTAAAATATATTTTTGAATACCAAAAATATACGCGTTTAATCCGTATAAAATACAGGACGCAGGCACAGCTAGTAGCATATAAAACTTCTGTTCCACATAAATTATATGTACTATTGATTTATTTAAGGGAAAGAGAGATATGTTAATCTGTTCTTCCCGTTTGAGCGCAATTTCGATACATTTTCAGAATTTGTAGGATTTAATGCCGTACTTTGTGCAACTAGAGTGCGGGAACTAAAATATGTTTTAACGAACATCCAACTATAAACTGTTATACTTTAGTTATTTTTATATAACTATTTTAAGAACAGCGCTTGAAGGTAACTATTACAATAGTTACATTATTAAATCATATTTCCTACTAAAACCCACTTTAATAGCAATGTATAAAATCAAACTATGAAAAACAAATATAAAAATTAATGAGGTAATAATTCGAACATTTCTCCACTGTTGCACTATTCATGTTTTCTAAACGTTTAAAATTAATTTGAAATATTTTTTCTTCATAATAATTATAAGAACTCTTTTTTAATACAAACAATTGTTGTAAGATTGGCAATAAGACTTGGAAAAAGTCAGTGCAAAGATGTCCTTAGCACTGTCAGTGATCCCTTCTTTTTTATCTTAAGTAAACAAAGAACTTTTATTACTTAAAGTGAACGTATAAGAAGAGAATAGCAGAAAACAGTGAGAGAGGTATTATTTTTTAATAAAAGCATACACTTACATACATACATATGCGAATACCGAAATAAATATGAATTGATTATAAAATAAAAAGAGAGAAAAAAATATGCGGATAACAGAAAAGCTATAACATTAGATAATATACATTTTAAAATACTGCTTAAATGCAATGAGTGATGATGACTGCCAACTGCCGAATGAAACGCGGTAGCTCTCGCGGTCGTACTCACTGTCCAAAGTTTGTTTATTTGATGGAAATAAAAGCAACAAGAAAGCTTAGTACTTTAGGTTTTTAAAATGTAAAGGAGGTTTTACATTGATTTCATGGTGAAATGAAATTTATTTTATGGTTGGTCGCATTTGTAATGGTTCACTCGAGTACTATACAATGAACTTTATTTTATGAAGAAATATTATATATTTATTGAAATAAATCCATTAATTAGCTCTATTAATGATGTAGTTCAGCATCTGACTGAAAACGCTTGTGGGTTCAATTCCCACTCGGAAGTACAAATATTCCCCCAATATTTTCGTTTCTCTGCTCTGGTACCTAAAAGGTAGCGTGGCGTTCCACCACTTAACAACTAATGTCTCCATATTGAGCAAAAAGTGAAGAATGGAGTCTCTTGACACTAGGAAATTCTGACAATACTGCTTATTATTTCTTCTTTTAATTATCAGTTCTACTTAAACAAATATTATGAAAAAAAATACTTAAAGTTCAATAAAACGCGCTTTACAGTAATGTTAGCTTTACGAGACATTATTTCTATTTAAACATTTCATTTATTTATATTTATTTCTTCGTCAAAGCAATGTTTTTATTTGTTTTACAACAATATACCCTATATTTTTATATGTAGCATATATAAAGAGAGAGACGATGATGATGATATGTCACTTATGATATAAGTGACACATATAGGAATTACATCTCATGTCACAAATACGTAAACGGATATGTAGGTAGATTGATAAACGTCAGGAATGGTTCTTGGGCGGAGGCAACGGGCCAGGAGCGTATTATTACGTTACACACTATACGAACGCATATTAATTACGATACGCAATAGACTACGGGGCACCGAACCCATCACGATTATAGGGAGAGGACTCTCAGGCAGTGCCTGGGGCTTGTGACCCAAGTGCAGGCTTAAGGGATCCCTTTATAATGCATAAACACTCACCTCCACTGCCCGAGCTCCTCTCACCACCTAACTAACACTTAATCACGTTATATTAGAAACACACAGGGACAGGGCGTCCCGCCTAGTAACTAACACTACCGCGGCTTAACGTCAACTATGCAACTGCCAGTCCAACGACTGCTTTATAACTTTTCTTACTAACAAGTTTCTGCCACTACGCATTAGCCATACCGACCACCTGACAACTGACACGTAACGTCACAGATATAAAATATTCAACTGTAAAAGATGGCGCTACACGTTGCGCCTACATATATTTAAAACAAACATTTCATTAAATTCTGTCAACAACAATATTCCCACTCTGAAGGTCACGCTCAATGTCAAACGTCTAGTCTTATGAAACATGTACACAAAGAAATTTGTTAATTGTTTTCGACTAAAGGAATTTAAAAACGCGTTTGTAAATTACTTTTTTCATTTTTAGACAACTTATACATTTTACGTAATGTAAAATATATCTTAATGACACAAGACTAATTTCTCTTTGTGGCGACTACTTACAATGTAAATAATCTTTAAATTATTATTTATGAAGTACATATGTGTACCTGCAAACATTAAACAATCATTTATATGGAATTTAAATCCTAAACTGTTATCAACAGTATATATACTGTAAAATTTTGGAAGTGTTGAGATTAAATATTTGTTCATATTAATCCTTCTTACGTAATCCTAGGTAAAGAATAAAAGAAAGTTTTCTTTTTTTCTCCTAATTTCTAGACATTGTGTGTTAAGTGGCAGAGCTCAACCCTGCCCTTTGTTTTACTAGGACGGTCAAATAAGAGTAATTAAAATATGAGTATTACCGCGAGTGAAGTGGAAATCTCTACAAATATAATAAATTACTGCGAAAATCAAAATTATTTCCAAATTTGATAAAGTTAGCCGTGAGCTATGAACACGCGGGGATGGATTAAGCCTCACGTTTCAGTATTAATCACACGCGGCGATGTAAGTACAGCGAGTTCCACAGAGACTATAGAACGCTTCCAGTATTTGTGTAGCTTTTGAATTAAGCTTGCGCGAGCTTTCAACTTGCATTTCGTAGCGGCGTAGACTTGTAGACCTAGCGTAGAGCTCGTTTGAAAATATTATTTTTACAACTTTTACTATTTAGTAATTTGAGCTTTTTTTATTATATTTGCTTATTTTATTTATTTAAATCAGATTCATGATTTTTTGCATACTCAGAGAAAACCTAGTGTCATGACAATCCGCTTTCAGCCCGAAATCAAGACTACATATTGTGTGGCGAAATTTAAAATTAAAGCCATTGCTCTCAGGTACCAGAGCGGAGCAACGACAATATTTTAAATGTAATCATTCCCCAAATTAGATTCAAACTCACAACTGTTCACATTCTCTAGTCGCGTTTACATACGTGTATTGTTCATAAAACGTTCTTCAACTTGCATCTTCAAAACGCTATAATTACAGAATTGAACTGAAGTACATTTACATATTTGAAACTACACCTGAGTCATGTACGAAGAGAAAACTCGTTTTATTTATATTTCTAAGCAGTGCAGTTACATCGCCCGCGGCGTATTTAGGATGAGTCTGACTGTACACGACTACTTGATCACATGTTACTAAGATTTATATTTATGTATACAAATACTTATACTCGTAGTAGTAGGGTATTTGATCTAGGATTAAATATAATATAATTTTAAGTTTGACTCCGCCTTTCGTATTGTGTTAAATTAAGGCGGGAAGCGAAAGACGAAAACACATCGAGAATCCTTTTTTCTGTTTCCTAAATTATCGAGCGATGTGAAGTTTAGATAGGTATAATGAAATATGTGCTATGAAAATACTGAGCAGTCACCATGTGGTATGCAAACCTATCACCAAATTGAATAGTTGAAGCGTTACAATATTTTCTTTTTTAAGCGTTTCTTCAAGTTTCATACTTTTTCCCTCATAGCAGTTAGAAAGTCAGAGAGAACCTAGTGTCAAGACACTCTGTTCTCCACTTTCAGCGTGAGTCCGAGACATTGCGCGCTGAGTATTCAACACCGTGCTAGAGAGCGAGAGTGCACTAGAGGGGAGAAATAAAAATTATTCAAATGTGATTATTCCGTCGAGTGGTTTTTTAAAAATAGATAAAATATGATTTTGTGATATAAAGATATTAGGTACATAAAAACCAAACTAGTAAAACGTATTGAATAGTCAATAATTCCATTTTGTGATTCTAAATTCACATACAAATCGTAAAAGACATTCAAATTAAAAAAGACAGCTTTATGATTTTTCCCGTATAGTAGGGTAGTCATAGAGAGCTAGTGTTAAAACACTCCGTTCATATTACATTCCGCCCTAAATCAAGACATGCGTGTCAAGTGGCGGATTTTACCATGCTTTACCTTTTTTTAATTACATCAAGAAAAAACTTATAAGAAAACACAAACCAGCTATTAAGCTTTCAATTTTAGCTAATATTTACTTACATATCTGTATGAACAAATTGAAATAAAAGTTGTGGGATTGCTAGTAAAGTCAATGTAGCTTTTTCAATTTGCTGAAGCGATATCTGTTAATTGTGAATTTTCCAAAAATTGTATCAAACGTTTTCGCCGTTGAGGTAACATTCAGAACATTCAGGTATATTTCAAAAGTCAGTTAAATCAATGTTTATTATTTTAAACGCTGCTCCGATGGCGGCGATACGGGACGAGTTATTGAATTAATATGAAAATATCAGTTTTCTGTTTCATGAAATAGTTTTGTTAAACGGCAGTTCAAAAACTAGGTTGTACGTAATGTGTTTATTCTTGTGTGCGTTTCTTATTCTTCTGTGGATATATTACTTGTCTTTACTATTTTATATTTTGAAAGTTACAAGTAAACAATTTTTGCTCTGATTCCTCATTTGCTATTAAATAAATTAACATCATAAAGAAGGCGGTCATCACGGCGCAATAGAATAGCGTTTGACTGTAAACAACTAATAATAATAAATAGCTTCACGCTATATCCCGCACACAGCAGGGTAGGCAGAGGGTACCTAGTGTTAAGACACTCCGTCCCCCCCTTTCCGCTTAATTCGGAGGCCTGTAAACAACTAATCTTATTGTAAGTTCGATCCGAACTCGGGAGATCATAATTTTTATTATTATTTCATTTCTCCGCTCTGGTGTATTACATGGAACACGGCGTTAACAAAGTGTGTTCCACCAATGAATATGCTTTGTATCGAATTTAGAAGCATCTTTTCTTTAACTATCCTGATGTTTAGGAATCTTACCCGTCAATGAAATATTCGTTATTACTCACACTCGATGGCGTAAGTCGATACTTTACAACAAATATCTAACAAAATCAGGCACACAGCAGTCGAGAAAATCGCGATCGGGCAAAGCCACAATATAAACTAACTCTAGCATTCGAACCCACAACCAATGCCTTTATCCAGAAAAGGCCAAATTGGCAGGCTGCGCTATAATGGTGTCTAAGATAATGTTCAGGGTGATGTTTCACAAGATTAGTTTGCGAGTCACGATTGTGATAGCTCGTTTAAAACATGAACCGAGTTGAGAGCTCTCTCCGGTTTTCATATATATATTCGTTTTATTACTTTTTCACATGTTATTGAGCAATAAACGGTAATCTGACATCTGGTACATTTTCCTTGTACCTGTCATTACAGGCCACAATGTGGCGCAGTGGAACAGTGTGTCACTGTAAACGCAATGGTTTCGAGTTCTATTTACACACAAGAATGTTGTATTTACATTATTTTATTAATATTATATATTAAGATATTGCAGCGTTAGGTTTGCAGAACAAATCAATATATAATATCTCAGTAATAGGCGGAAATTACACAATGTAAATAGCATTAGAACTTAAACTTTAAAAATTATTATTCTTTGTTTCCTTAAATTACATGTTGCTTTCAAAATTAATAATAATGAATATGAGAACAACAATTTTAAATTTTATTAGATTATTGAATAAATATACTTTCCTTTCGCTAAAGCACAAATATTGTTAGTTCGTAATCAAGAAAGCAAGTATATTTGTTCCGCTATAACGCATTACGGGGACAATGTGTCGCCGTAACGCACGCTTAGCTTTACACGAGATTTTGACGTCATGCTATGATGAAATAAGCTCTAATATAATGTAATACGGTAGCTTATTGCTTGTAAGCGGTTTCTACAGTCATTATCGCAATTAAATGCGTATTTAGGTGGTACATTCACCTGCGTCTATTGCGAAATTCTATCTATATATCAAAATATTTATTTTCAGATTTCAAAACACATGTATAAAATATATTATAAATACATAAATTATATAAAAGAATATTAAATTTTTAATCAATATTTATAAACATATAAAAATTTTATATAATTGAGGAAGTCGTGGCACAGTGAGACGGCGATAGCTTTACTACTGACTCTTAAGCGGCAGTTGTGGGTTCGATACCCACCCAAGGAATTACCGTTATGCGTGAAAAACTATGAATATTATATATATCTGAATAGTAAAATCTAAACTAAACCTTTGGAATATTACATGTTTTCAGTATATTCATTACAGACATACAAGTTTCTTTTCTTTTTTTTTTTTTATGGAATAAAAGAGGCAAACGAGCTGAAGGCCCACCTGGTGTTAAGTGGTTACCTTCGCCCATAGACATCCACAACATTAAAGTTATGGATGCGTTGCCAGCCTTGGGAATGTAGGACAGAAGGAGGGAGGAAGGATGGGAATGGTGGGAATAGGGAGAGCTGGCTTACATGCCATCGAACCGGAACACATCATAAGATATTTGGCGGTTCGTCTTTGACATGATAGTGGTCGCGAGCCAGTCGGAGAACGAATCTCCTACCACCAAACTATTTTCTGTGTAACAGAATACGCAAATGCAAAATTCTTTTAAATTATAAAACCTCTAGGCTTCATTATGTATTCATAGCCGTGTAGGAGGTTTAGTAGAACCGACCTTTTAAAGAGACTTAAGGCGTACCTGTTGTTTGTACTTTACCAATAATAATATAATTACGAATATTTTATATTAAAGGTAATCGTCGAGGCTTTCGTGGCATAGTGGAAGAGCTTCTAACTGTAAACGCAATGTTTGCGGATTCGATTTCTACTCGGATTAAGGCATGATTCATTGATTTTGATTGATTGTTTGTATATTTTTGTAATAAAACTTACGTCTGTCTTCATAATTTCATATTTATTCTTTAATCCAACTTCTTTTTACAATAGTATCCGACCTAGCCTCTACGCCATGCCAAGTATAACTGCCACGAGTTAACAAAATCCGTCGCTTTTATACCATTTTGTTAGCTAAATACCCACATTTATTTATTATCTACCCTCATTTATTAACAAAACCCAACACTCGGCCATTCTGACCTCGTGCATGTCCTCATGCACGCAGTTAGAACCCAACACTCGGCATAGAGACTAGATTTACAATATTACCAAAAAAAAAAAAAATCACCTGAAAATAAATATCATCATTACACGTGCTAATGGTGAACCACTTCACTCCACCATTAAACACTCTTGTATTACTAATGGTGAACCGCTTAGCTCACCCATTAGATACTCTCATATTGCTTAAGGTGAACCACTTCACTCCACCATTAAACACTCTTATATTACTAATGGTGAACCCCTTAGCTCATCCATTAGATACTCTCATATTGCTTAAGGTGAACCACTTCACTCCACCATTAAACACTCTTATATTACTAATGGTGAACCACTTAGCTCCACCATTAGATACTCTCATATTGCTCAAAGTGAATCACTTCATGCCACCATTAAGCACTCTTATATCACTAATGCTGAAAAAAAACTCACCATTAAACACATTTACTACAACTCTTCTGAATTCATCAACTATGTACACAATTCGTCAAGTAAATTCATGAACTACATACACAACTCATCTACTATATACACAATTAGTCAACTAAATTCACCAACTATATACACAATTCGTCAAGTAAATTCATCTACTATATACACAACATGTCAACTATATACATAATTTATCAACTTTATACATAATTTATCAACTACATACACAACTCATCAACTATATACATAATTCATCAACGATATACACAATACATCAACTAAATTCATCAACTATATACACCACACGTCAACTATATACATAATTTATCAACTTTATACATAATTTATCAACTATATACACAACTCATCAACTATATACATAATTCATCAACGATATACACAATACATCAACTAAATTCATCAACTATATACACCACACGTCAACTATATACATAATTCATCAACGATATACACAATATATCAACTAAATTCATCAACTATATACACCACACGTCAACTATATACATAATTTATCAACTATTTATACAACTCATCAATTATATACATAATTCATCAACTATACACAATACATGAACTAAATTCGTCAATTATACCGGGTGTATTTGTCTAACAAGCAACTTAGTACACAAAATGTAGGGCATAATATTTCAAGTCATATTTTATTCCAAATCAAAGTTGATGTCATTTCTTTATTTTACACGCCTAAAAGAGAAAGAGATATCTCTCAAGTATGTCTTATGCGAATGAAAAATGTCAGTTTAACAGCGCTTAATAGTATTTAGTAGTAATAGACACTTACGTCATTCGCGTTTAATCTTTACTACGTCACGCATAATACAAAACGCTAAGCAGAATAATAAGCCTGTGCAGTATATGATATTTGATTGATATTTTGTTATTCATTTGTTATTAATTTATTCTCTCATACTTTTCAACTCATTTTTGAACGCATTACAATTATCGTTTATAATTTTTTAAAGAATAATTACAATCAGAGATTACATTGAAATACTAACATTCACTTTAGATCTTATTCCTTTGGGATACATTTTACAATTACTAATACTTATTACCGTAGTTATCCTGGTCAAACAGTATTCTTTACACAAATAGCCCACGCACTTGGTTTTAAAATTGGTTGTCCTTTTTACAACTAACGTTACAATATGTTCATCCATTTAAAAACCACTCGATAAGTACGAGGCATAAATCTTAATCAATACGAACTATGGTATTTGTAAATTTGTTTAAAAATCATTTAAAATTGTTATAATAATTTAAGTTATAATAATTTATTTAAATTTAATTTCAAGTAATTGTTTTTTTTTTTTTATTCTGTTTCTTCGTTTACTTATATTTCAACAATGGCGCGTGTTCGCTTACTACGTACGTGTTTCCGCAGAGTACACTGATACAACTAATTTATGGAGCATGTATCTCTCCTATTACGAACATATTGAAAAAGAAGTTAAGACAGTAAAATTAATGAATTTGTGTAAAGTCAAATCTAAGTGTTGCGTTGCGTTTACACCTCTTTGCCGCCATTACCCGCCACGCGTGTTATTGAATGAGATGGCGTGCATATTCGTTTTTTTTTAGTGTTTTATTTAATTTTATATTTTTTCCGTTTTTATAAGATATATTTAAACTGTTTTTATTATTTTGGTGTGTGTACACAAACATTCTGTATAACCAAATTCAGCAAGTATATAGACAATCCATCAACTGTATTTATAATTTATCAACTAGTCTATTGTATTGTCCACAAAATAAATCGTTTCAATCTTACAAATTTCTTACTATGGAACACAACAAACATTATATTGTATAAAATTATTACTAAACTTTTAACCATTACAATTATAAAATATAATTTGAAAGAAAGGTATTACAGTAATTATAGGAAACTATTTAGTTTTGTCACTATCATCTTTATCACTGTTACTATCAGTCACAGATCTTTTTACTTTACCATAGTTATTGGAACTAATTTTGGTAACTTTAACTAATTTACTCTCTCTGTATATACGATACATACGAGTTTTATTCAGAATAATCAATAATATTATGATGGTTTTCAAATTTCACTATCTCAGTCCTTCTCGTTTCTGTTTATATTTTGTGCAATTAAATAGCTTAAAATTATACGTTTATATCTTTCGACATGTGCAGTATTGATTATGGTTAATTCGTTTACCGAGACAAAATCTTTTAAAAATAATCGAAGTAAAACACGTTCCGCGGTAACCAATAACTAACAGGATCGTCATAATTAGACGACAAAGTTGCTATCTTACCCCATTTGGAACCCATCGTAATTTACTGTCGTCATATGAATAACTAACATATTTTACGGAAATATTGTTATTAACACTAACATTTTCTATGGATCAATCATCCAAAATAAATTTTGATTTTATTTTATTTGTTTGGTCATATAAACTATTTTCCTTAATTACATATATTTTTATATACTTCATTCCATCAAAAACTAGGTCAGTTTCAAGTATGTCGTGAATTTTATTTATTTCAGAGTAATTAATCGGGCTTCGTCATGTCGATCGAAATTCACTACAGTCAGTTATTATTGTAAAAGTACATCCCAAAAGATACATTCTCACTTTCCGCAACAAACATACATAGCTAGGGTTTTAAGGACTTCAGCTAGAGAGTTTCTCTTCGAGAGAAGTTTAGCAGCTATAATAAGCAATTGGTCTAAATTATTAGTCATGGTCAAAATTTTATTCATGGACTGAGATTCCGCAGGGCATTTGGCTAATCCTAACAGCATACGATTAAATTCATATTGACCATCCGGGGTAATAAATGAAGTAAATTGTTTGAACGTTTCTGAAATAGCGACTTTATAATCACCTGAGGATATATCTAATGTTATAGAATAGGATTGTCCCAATAATCGTGCTATTTCATCTTCAATTATTACATATTTTTTTTTGTTTTAAACCAGAATTGAATATGGGAACATAGATTTTTTTTAATTTCACCGTTAACATTTTCTTGTATAACCCCTAATTTGTTGCCTTTTGCCTGATAAAGCATGTATGGCCTTTATACTGCTAGCCTATCCTTGTTTGAAGTCTATTTGAATAAAGATATTTTGATTTTTTTCTTTAGTTAACATGCCGAATTTCTGTTCCGCAACCTATTATTAAATTTTCTTGAAAGAAACTAGCATCACACAGGACATAGACATAGGCCGCCTACTACACTAACTTGATTTGAAAGGTTTTGCTATTACGTGGTCTTGGACAAATACAAATGTATCAAATGTAGAGTTAATATAGCACCGAAAAGCGATCGGACCATACACATTAATATGACTAAGAGTTGATATGACATTGAGTAATTTCGGCTAAAGATTTTTTTTGTGCACAAGGGAATTAGTTAAAAATATCTTAACATCTTAATACCAAATTGGTTATCAGTGCATCTTTTGTCAAGTTTGTAGTACGAGAGTTTTGATTAAATGGATAAATAAATAAATGGATAGATAAATCTCATTTTTTAAAGTTACTTTCATAATTTAATTTGCTCCTAGAATTTCCCAGGTCGAACTTTGAACTTTATTAGAATTGTAGTAATTGATCAGGGTTAGAACAACTTAAGTGTTTTTGTACTAAAGCTTATAGGTCTTATCACTTACTACGTATATCAACTAGTTAACCGCTTATCTGCCATTTATATCACATTAGTTTAAACAACAAGGCCAATTCTCTTAACATTATACTTTAAACCTACTTTTCCTCGTCAGCATATCCTCCAATGACTTGCTATAATTTTTCAGATTGAAATGCACTTAGTCATTTGTCTTGCCACTTATGCCAACTAAATTAAATAGAGCTTCATTCATTTATATCGAATTTTAGGAAGTCCTTGGAGTTTATGCATAACAAAATAAATATTAGTTTTACGATTCTAACAGTAAATTATTGCAGACTATTCGTAAACTATTAATAAATGTCTGTCTGTCGTCCTTCTATATAAAAGATGGATTTTCTGACCTTTTACGAAGTTTTCGTAATGGAAAAGTCCCGTCATCACTCCTACTTCGTTCGTTGACCACCCGACTGCGACCCCTGCTGCGACCGCGATGCTCGCCGATACCTCCGCGCTGCGCCCGCGATGCACGCCGACACCTCCGCGCTGCGCCCGCGATGCACGCCGACACCTCCGCGCTGCGCCCGCGATGCACGCCGACACCTCCGCGACCCTCGCGATGCACGGCGTCACCACCGCGACCCTCGCGATGCACGGCGTCACCACCGCGAACCTCGCGATGCACGGCGTCACCACCGCGACCCTCGCGATGCACGGCGTCACCAGCGCGACCCTCGCGATGCAAGCTGCGACTTCTACTGCTACTGAAAGCCGCTAGCCAAATATTTCATGTGCGCTTCCAGGGTTCTGGTGTCACTGGTGTCCTTCGTAGTAGTATTGTCAGGTTGCATCTCGAACAATTGCATGAAACATCGTACAAGAATGTTATTAGGACACAAATAACATTTTTTCCAATAGTATATATATAAAAAAAAACACAGGAGCGAGTTATCCCACTTCTGAAATGTAATAAAACTTACGTCTGTCTTCATAATTTCATATTTATTCTTTAATCCAACTTCTTTTTACAATAGTATCCGACCTAGCCTCTACGCCATGCCAAGTATAACTGCCACGAGTTGACAAAATCCGTCGCTTTTATACCATTTTGTTAGCTAAATACCCACATTTATTTATTATCTACCCTCATTTATTAACAAAACCCAACATTGTTTGTTGTTATATTTTAAGTTCGTGTGTGTGTGTGTGTGTCGCGTGTCGAGTTTCAAGACACACTAGAGATGACAAATTAGATATTCTCTTTCACACTTCGGAATGATTAAATTTAATTTATTTTTATTGCTCAATTAAATCTAGTTTATTTTACTAAGCGTTGAGTTCCGTCATAGCTTGCAATGTCATAATTTCAGACGGAAAGTGAAGAACACTAAGTTCTTTATAATTACACTGTCAATTTGAACTTAATATGCTATTTTTTTATTAATTTTTAAAATACCTTGGGTTCATTATAAACACACAGAACAGTAAATGGTATTAGATATTGCGTAATTAAATAAGTATATTCTAATTTTTAATATCAAGGCAGCTAATAGGCACATACATTTAATATTAAAAAGCTTACCAGTAATGCTCCAGACTTAAATGAAAATGTTTCTATAAATATTGTTCTCATAGAAAAGTCAAACCGCGTCATGTAGTGGAACATCTTGCGAGAAGTGACAAATTATTTAGTAACTATTAGTATTCTGAAGACGTCGCGTGAAACAATTTATAAAGCGGTTCTGCGACGGAGGACAGTTCTGTGAATAATTTCTTAATATATTGTTTTATACTACTTTTTTGTTTGAGGTCATTGTAGCTCAGTGGGACAGCCTTGTGATGCGTGATTATAAAGGCAATTGCGGGTTCGATTCCCACTCCAGGGAAAGTATATATTATATTTTTGCATTTCTTTGCTCCAGCGCTTAAGACGAAGTACGACGTTGAGTTTAGTCACTCAACACGCAATGTACCGAGCGGAAGGTAGAGGACAGAGTGTCTTATATCTCTGACTGCTGTGCGGAAAAGTGTGAGTTTTTACAAGTTATATAACACATCATTAATTTATATATTTTTTAATTGATTTTACAACAGTATGGCGTGAGGTACAACTTCATACTGGCAACTTCTAAAATTTTCATACAGAATTTATTATGCAAAGTCTTCAACATTTTATGCAATCACGGTTACTTTGCTTTCATTTATAGTTAAATATCATTATTCCAATACGTAAGAATTCCATAATATGGTCTCACCAAATTTAACATTTTCGTACTATCATTAATAGGATAGTGTCAAATATCGGCATATTTAGTTATGCTTGAGATATTAACTGATAGTTCTAGACAGGCATATTTTAGTGGAATATAGAGAAACTTAGATGTTAGTTATTTTACTTGCTTACATAAAATAAGGCTAAACTTGTTTATAGTCAGGTTCGTTAGTAATTCTGAAAACGTACTTGTTTATTTAACAAGTATAGACGCAAAAGACATTTAAAGAAAACGTATAAAAATTTGAACGCAGCGGGATTCGAACCCGCGCCTCCTGAATACCGTTCAGGCGCTCTCACCACTGAGCGTGGAATTTTTCCTAAGTGTGGAATAACACTTTAAAAATGTTTAAAAGTATAGACGCTTCGACGGCTAAGTTATACGAATATTGTCACCAGGTGGTACTTGATGATACAATCTAACACACAAAAATTCATTTACACCTTCTGCTAAAAAATATTTTAGTTTAGTTTTCCAAATTAGCAAAAAGGTAAATAAAATCAAAACTAATAGAACGGCATAAACTAACCTACTCAAATTATAGTATAAAAGAAAAAGTAGTAGAAATCCCTAAAGAACTATACAGAACAAAGAGTGATAAATAAATGTTTCTAAATATGTAGTTTCAGACGAAACTTCAATTTGGGTATCACAAAAGTACCTGCAAATGGCAAATAACTTCATAATTGAGTTGATCTACAAAAATATCTGAACACTCAACACTCCGCAAAGCGAGTAAATTTCAGCTTTGCAAAGCTCAGTTTCATCGACGCGCTTATTATTTCCGAGCGCGCGCTCAGAGTCGCGGTAATAGGTCAAGTGCTCTCTCGCGACTTCAAGGATATACATTCAAGGGTATAGCTGCGTGTTTACAATATTTATTATGTTAATATATGTTTTAGTATATGAGTATTTTATATGAAATATTTATGGGGTATTAATAGTAGTGTCTAATGTCTGACTTTAATAACATAAATATTGTTCCATAACTTTAAGACACAAAACGTATCTACAACTAACAAATCCCATGTGTTTTTGTTTAGTACACCATTAGTAGTATATTGGAAAATATATACGATAGTGGATGGAATTTCCAGTTTGAGAAATGTTTGTATTTAAATACCCTTAACAAGTCTTTAGTGTTAGACAACTTATGGTCTAAAGTCAGTTGGGCAAATTATGATCAATACGATTCCATCTCTAAAACCGGCGGAAAGCATAGAATCGTGTCACTTGTTGTTAAACATTCTTCCTTTAATATTATACGAAAAGTATACTGTTTATTACATATTCCAATAAATAATAACGTTTGATATATTTCTATAAAGCAAAGAGTAAAAAAACCGCTTAACTCATGATGTCGAGTCGCATGCATTATACGCGTCGCGGCGTTGTGCGCTTAATATGCTTTTATTAAAACCACGCTCCCTGTTACAAAACACTTTACTTTTTTGACATGAAAATGTATTTCTTTTGAAAAAGTAGGGATTTTGCAGCTTTAAAGCTCTTTACAAGATATTCATCTAAAGTTGAAAAGGAACGCATTCTAAAAGGTATCATTGGATATTTACTTTGTATAAAACTACTGATATCTGTTTATCGTTTTTAGTATTCGTAAGGTGTTTCTAAAAATAGGATCGGGATATATTCATTTTGTGCTTTTGTTGCATTCTATTTTTATGGATATTGTAAGGAAACTGAAACTTCCATCAAAACATAGTATAACGTATTATTTCATATGTATGTAATAAACATAATATTATACGTTGGGTTCAGTTCCGCCATTTTCTCGGACTTCCTTACAATACGGGAAAAACCATGAAGCTGCTCTTTATCAATATAATTATACGTCAGAGATTTCCCATCAAATTCAATTATAAATGTTATTAATTTTAGCACTCAAAAGGACCAAAATAAGAAGTCAAAAAATGATGTGCTATCAGTAAATGTGAATGTAGAGGAGAGTAGAAAAGTTATACTATTTATAAAAGAGCATTTGAACATGTTACATTAATTCAAAAAATATATTAGGTTCATATACGTGTTTTTGTATGAAAGAGTATATTACTAATCGTCTACTTGTATTAATAAATTGAAAAATGTATCTGCAAATTCATACTCATATATACAAATATATTATATACCCGCGTGTATATTTCTACACGTCACGTTTTTCTAAAAGGAAACCTCCCCGCGTACATATTAATCACGCCGGAATGCCAACTACTGGCAGTTTTTATTTTGCCAATGCTCCTATTTGTCTGACTTACGACCTCTCTGACGACTAACGTACGCAGACTGCGAGGGCAATAGAATCTGCTATTAAAACGTAAATAATATTTCGTACCTGATTTTAAACGCGATTGATTCTGGGTTCGATTTCGACAAAAGATTAGATATTAGTTGTCGCCCGCAGTTTCGTTTACGTACACGTCATGGTGCACGTTTCCGAGGACATACTCCGCTCTTCCCTGTCAATGAATTAGTACTTTTTAAAAAAAAAGAACATATTTTTCAGATTTTTACATCTCATAAATTTGACTGCATTGACTGTCATAACTTCTATAGAAACAAATTAGTTTAATTTATATTCATTAATTATCACCGCTGTATCATATTGCATAACTTTATTTTTTTAAAATGTCTGGAAGTTTATTTCTTAGCAAGAAAAGTATTTAACACTTAGTTAAAATGCACGTAACAACGACGCGGCGAATGCAGTTTGTAGGTCATTTAAATTGCCGCTACTTTTAATGAAATAGTACTTTATAACAACTTACTGCAGCAGTTTTGTGAACTTTTTATGAAGTTTTATAGAGGGACGTTTTAGTTAGTATAAGGTTACGAAAGATTTCTCATAAAACTACTTTTGGCAAGTTGTTGTAATTAATATTAGTCCTAGTACACGTTGCATTGTATGTCACTTTATAGAAAAGTATAGTTTAAACACATAGTAATTTGTATGTGTGTATGTGTGTATGTGTGTGTGACAATTATTTATCTAGGTGCATAACTGCGTACTCCCTCGTAACTAATTTAATTCAAATTTTCGCCAAAATTGTACTATTTTTTGCCTTTATCTTCTCATATCAATATTATAAATAAGGTAATTTAGGTATTTAGTTATAATTTATATTTTAACGCCGTCGTGGCGTCGTGGCGTCGTGGCGCAGTGGGACAGCGTCTGAGCGACGGTCGTGTGTTCGATTCTCACTCAGGGAATTGAATTGCGCCAATCAATACGCAACGTCTCGATTTCGGGCGTAAAGTGGAGGATGAACTGTCATGACATTAGGTAAAAAAAACTGTAAAGGTATTGTTTAATTATTCGTATTACAATTGACAATTGTCTGTATATAAGCTCATATAATAAAAGTAATACACAATAATATGAGACATACGTCTATTATGATCAATATTGAAAAAGGCCTGTAGGTACTATGAACGTTACGTATCAATCAATGCATCATTAACAAATATTAAATAAGTAATTAGTTAATAAATCAACGTATAAGAAGCTTTATTGTAGAATAAAGAAAATATGGAAAAAAATAATAAACAAAAAAGATTATTCATTGAATGACCAAGTCCTCTAGCTAATCCATACTTATATTATAAATGCGAAAGTCTGTGTGTTTGTCTGTCACGCTTTCACGGCTAATCTACCGGTCCGATTTGGATGAAATTAAGACTGAACGTGGTAAAAGTTACTAGGTCTAACATAGGCTACTTATTTTTTTAAATATCAAACTCTAAGGGGTTCAAATAAGGGATGAAAGTTTATATGAAAAATCTAAATCGCTTGACCGATTGTAATGAATTTTGGCATAAGTATAATTGATAATCTAAGCTTAAATATAGGCTACTTTATTTTTTTAAAAACCACCCCCGAGGGTTGCAATACAACGAAACAGTCATGTAGTTCACGCGGCGAAGCCGCGAGCGGGCCGCTAGTAAACTTTATAATGTCAACGATATATTTTTTTTGTGATAAGTTGGTTTTTTATAAATTGTTTTTTTCGAAAGTTTGATTTGTCAAAATAAAGATTGTTTGTTGTCAAAGGTTGTTTGTTATCAAAGTTTGTTTTTTTCATCAAATATTGTCGATACTCTCGTATAAAGCGAGTGTACATTCCACATAAACCCAATATACGATTGTACGCTATAAAATACAAAATAAAATAATTTTAGTTTGAAAATTCCAACATACACATATGTATGTATATATGTATGTAGGTACGTAACAAAATATACGCTAATAAATTGTGTTGATACAAACGTGCAAAGATATTGTTGGTTATAGTTTTTGCTATTTTGATTAAATTTTTAGTTTTTCCTACTTACGTTTTGAACTTTGAATGTGTCGTTTTAGGCAAAGACAACTTTATCATTTCCTGAAAATAAAATTTAGGAGTTTCTATTCAGGGACATTTGAATGAGAAAATCCTAATCTTATGCTACTAGCTCCCAAATATTATAAAATATAATATGTATGCCATGTACCTACAATATTTTTCTTTTTTTTAGTTACACAAGTTTTTCCGCATAGCAGGTTAGTCAGACAGAGTTAGTGTAAACACACTCCGTTTCCCATCCCCCTTTCATATCCCCTCTAAGCCAAGACATTGCTTATTGAGTGTCGGAACTTAACGCCGCGCTTTAGCATCTCACCAGTGCGGATGAAAAATAATAATTTAAATATAATGTTTCCCCTGAGTTTGAATCGAGCACATAATCAATCCCACTGCGCCTATGTACCTATATTATAAACTAACTAACTACTACTATATGGTAGTTCGTAGGTTCATATCCCTACAGTCCAGTACAGTAGCCTCTACACTCTACAATATGCAAAACTTCAACATGAGTATAACAACAAAGCTCATAAATTCCAAAGGGTCTGGAGTTCACTCGCGCCGTAACTCAGAGGAGTGACGCTGATACGTTATCAGATAGGGGTCTCGTGTCCTTAGATTTTTAACATCGTCATATATTATTAGGTACTTAGAGATGTTATTTACCTTAATTTCAATACGGTGTGAATGCCTGCCATGTGGTATTAAATTGAAAAAAATATATTCTGTCTGTACATTTACCTTTTCGAGTCACTTATGTGTAGTTTATTGATACGTCGCGAGTCAGCGGGCAGTGGTCGGTGGTCGGTTGTAATGTGGTGCTGAGAGAGGAAAGAGAACCGAGACTGCTGAGCAGATACTGATTATATTTTCAATAAGTCATACATTAAATAAGTACAAAATGAGGTTACATTATGTTACCTCATATAGAGATTAGTAAATATGTTTAGTTACCATAACGTATTCATTACATCTCGCGGTGCGGGAGGTCGCGGTCGCTGGGGTGAGCGCAGTCGACAGCGGAGACACTAGCCCGCTGGCAATTAACAAAGACACTCATATTGCACTTATTCATGTAAATCTAATTATTAGTTATTGTATGAAGGATATATTTGAAGCCGTCGTGGTGCAGCGGGACAGCGTCTGATTGTAAACGCGATGGTTGTAGGGTCGATTCTCATTTGGGGAATTATGATATTTAAATTTTTATTTAGTTGGCGTTGAGTTTCGCACTTCATAACGCAATGTCTGGATTTCGGATGAAAAGTGGAAACCAAAGTGTCTTGACACTAGGTTCCTACTGACTACCGTGACACGCGTGAAAAAGAGTGAAACTGCTTTTTAATTTAGAAAGGAAAAATTAAAAGGACTAATTGCAGTCCAGGTAAAGGAATTTTACCTAGCTTTTTGTCCGTGGACACACTACTACAACTTTTAGTTCTCCAACTTCCGCCTACTTTACAAGCGCGGTAGCGGACGGCGGAATTAATAACATTCTCTTCGGATGTCGGACGCATACCTATTGTAAATTAAATTATATAAAAATGTTAAGTCATTGCTTCTAAATTTTTGGTTGATATGAGAATATCATACTAGTTTTAAAAATTTTCAATAACGTTCAAAGGTTCTATCTGTTTATGTATTCTATCAACTAAATTATACTAAACTTATGTAGGGAATGTGCAAGCAACGTAAGAGGATATATTTAATTTAAAAAGTTAAAGATATTTTGTACGCTATCTACAAGCAGGATTAGAGTCAACAACTATGAAGCTTAGTAATGTGTTGAAAAACAAACATTTAGGGAGACTTCCACCTACATACATTATGGTATATTATGACGGTTGTTGCCAACAAAGTTTATTTCTGCTTTTAGGCCATAAAATATATATTTTATTAGGGTAAGCAATGTTGTGAGCAGTTTGTAATTCCGCCCTCCGAGCTCCGCGTCGAAGGCGGCGAGTGCTCGCAGGTGCTACAAGTGGGATACGACGATGCCGATAAGCTCGTAATATTTATAAAATTTTCCACCCGCGTTATTGAAAATGAGTATGTTTACGATTCAATTTTCAATCAATTTTATTTGTTGTTTGTTTCATTTTCAGTTTTGTGTAACTCTAATTAAAGAAGGCAGATCGACTTTAAGTTCCGCGCTCCGTTCTATACTTTCCTTTAATTTGTCATGAACACTGAGTGTTGTGTATCGTCAAACAATATATAATGTCCACAAGAGGACATGTAGAAGAAAATACCAGGCCGGGCCTAAGTATATGAAACTACATAAATTATATTTTGGAAAAACTCGTGCAGCGTTCATTTCCGTCACTTAACACGTAATGCCGAGAAATTTTCAACACAAAGTGAAGAACGGGGTGTAGCGACATAGCATCTTCTTTGACTATTCTAATATGCAGGAAAAAGCGTAAAGCTGGGAGATATATACAAAAAAATTGCCCATATAATTTACCTCCGTGGAATCACATCAGGATTTAAGTTCAATGAATTATGAAAACGTACAACAAGCGTGTACGCGCAGAGCTGTAGCAATAAAAGTAAATAATCAATCGCCAGTGTATACACTGTATGGGGCGGAAGTAAATAATTGTAACGCGATTAACGATATTTCAGCTTCAATAAATTTCCTCTTCTAAGAGTAAAGCTGCTCATTACGTTGTAATGAAATTAGTTAATGCTAAATTAATTGATTTGTATGAGTCGTCTTTATGATAGATAAATCGCTTAATTCTTAGTATTTCATATATTGTTGTGCTCATTAATATGTTTGTAGATAATACATATGTATGTATAACTTAATACAAATTAAGATCGAAAGACAAGCAATCTTTCTATCTTAATTTGTATTAAGCTTTCTAACGAATTTAACATCTTGTGATCTCATAGAACGGAAATGAGAACAAAAGCAGCTTTATGCTCTAGCTCTTTGTCAGAGGCAACATGACGTCAAGACACTCTGTTCTCCTCTCTCCGTCCGTAAGCGAGACATTGCTCGTTGTCAATTGTTGGGCCCAGCTCTACGCCGCACTGTATCTTTGCTACCAGAGAAAGGAAAATACTTGAATTATAATCATTATGCAAATAGGAATCAAACCAACAACCGAACGATTTTACAGTCAAACGCTATTACTGAGAAATGTAATACGTTATACATTTTTAACCTTTAAACACAACATATGAAATATAATACGTAGGTACATATTATACATCAAATACACAAAAACAAAAGAAAGCAGGGAGTAGCAGAGAGTATACAAAACACACGTAAATAAATAACGAGCTCACATAAAGTGAGCTTTCACTTCACAACGCGTGCATCTGCTGTTTGAATCGGAATAATGCTTAATGCTTAGGTAGTATTTACACTGGACGTCTTTCTCTTTTTATTCGACTGTGAAGTGTGAAGGATGATGTTTATATCAGTCTATGCATGTTTGGACGTATGTGGTCTTATGGAGACCAAATGTTGACTCAACTTTATGAGTATCACTAAAGTATTCTTAAACCTATATTCATAATTAATTCAGTCTTATACAATAACTTTAGCTACGGAGCTTATTTGTTTCTTTTCAATAGCTTCACATATTAGGAGTTAGAGAGAAGCTAGTGTCAAGAAACTCCATTTTCCACTTTAGCGTCGAAATCGGTACTGATTTGTGCGTGTGAAGTGTCGGAACTGAACGTCGCGCCTTAAAGTAGTCGGGAAATGTAAATAATTCAAGTATTTAAATTTCATTACCTTTATTTTTATTATTATTTTAATCACTTAAATTATATTTAAAACGAAATGTGTTTTCTACCAGCGTGCGGTCACCCTAAAGTTCAGTCCAGTTGGCTGATAGTAGTAAGGATTCGAGAGTTCTGGCCCTTGGCCAGAACTCCCGAATCGGCTCCCAAACGGGTGTTGTCGGCCATCGTAGCCTAAAAAAAAAAAAAAAAAAAAAAAAAGTTTGGTATCTTTTTGGGGGTTTTTGGGGACGCCCAATCGATTGCTGCTATCCGTTTTGTGATATCTCTTCATGATCCTGAGATACGTTTTTTGGTTTTGGTTCTCCAATACACCTAATTAGCTTAATTACAATTAGCTTAATTACTTTATTTGTGTCAATTTCGAAATCGCAAGGTATTGTTTCGCTCGGGTAGCGCTAATGAGTCACACTCGTTATCGCACCCGATTGTGGTTCTAGCTAATAAAAACAACAACATGTCTTACTTTACGTTTATTCAAAATATTGTTTAAACAGAATATATAGCAATATATCATTCATTACAGTGTCGTTTATATTAAATAATTTGGTAAAATCCAGCATGCTCCTACCCTGAAATTTATAGTATAAATACACTAAGCAGTATTCGCCACATACTGAAGTCCAATCATCTTGTATTCTTTTGACATTGAAATCCCACAGTCTACAATTCCTGTTCAGGAAAGTTCTATGAAATGCTGCAGGTGGTCGACCAAACGAGTCAAAGTATTGTCCAACTTTGTTATTGTCTATGTGAATGGCTACCCAATGTGAACCAGGTTGCGTATCCGAATCCAGATTACTTATTAAGAACGTAGGTGCTTCGATACGAAAGGGCAATCTGTTCGCTGCGTACACATTATTTTGTAGAGACCAATGAATTTTAAATAAGCATTCCCTGATCTCAATGGTGTTCATGTTTCTAACTTGTGCTATCTTGTGAAGATTACTCTTGTTAATGATCTGTGGTAGTTTCAGAGATGACTATTTAAAGGGACTTTTCAATAAAATAAATGCATGTTATAATATAATATTTTTATTTATGAAATAAACACACATTTATTCATACGTAAGTACATTACAACTAGCGCATAATATTTATCCTATGTTAACTACTATAGTCTACGATAACATTACGGTTCTTATCTATTTCAATAACATTATCGAACTCGGCATACACAATACAGTTTATAGTTTGAGATAGAGATGATTCAAAACGAACTTCTAATCTTACACTTCCATTCCTTATCAAATTCCAATGACTTGACGAGTTAGCTGATAAATCAGGAGTTAAGTCAAAAGCTAGTAAACAGTAACCTTTAGCATACTGTTCCCTAGATATCCCATTGCCTTCGTTAAGAAAATGTATACCCGTTCCTGAGAATAATGTATGATAGGCTGTAGTGAAGATATTATTCTCGAACGATGGTTGTAATGCTTTCGAAGGTATTTGCTGACCATCGATATACAAACAAAATGAACACATATCATAATTCTCAAAATTAAAGGGATTTTTAACCAGACTTCCATTAAACGCTGCGTTATTAACAAAGCCAACAATGCATCGTTTAGGAACCTGCCCTAGAAAAATATTATCCAGTGTTTTTCCCTGAACTCCTGATGGTATGGTTAAAACTTTAACTTCAGCTCGAGTGATAGGGTATTTAGCTGTAGTAGAGGCTAAAACTTTTTGGTGTGCGAGTAAAACTGTTGGATTGATTCGAGCTCTGCGAACAATGAGAGTAGCATCTACAATGCATACTTTTAACTTTAAATCATTCGAAGAAGCCATTAAATTAAATGTTTCTCTAGATCGAACTAATTTTATAGACATATCTACGCCGTTAATCAAAAATTTATCTTGATTGAACAAATCACCATGTAAATGTCCAATCATTTCAATTTCTTTACTCTCAGCTGCAAACTCTTGACGCTTTACGAATCCTTTATTAGTATCATCAGTTGAATTCATTTTTTCAGATGTATCTTCATACCAAAGACCACAAGTTAGATGTGAATCTTTAGCTGTCGGTGCATAATTCAATAAAGTTTCTATGTAGGCTCGATAGGCATATGTATTGTTTGGAGGTGATACCAGTTTTTGATTCAGATAAACATCAAGCTGATTGAAAAGTGAATGCAGCCAATTATTAATTGGAGCCACTACTGTTGATGCTGTTAGCTTGGTGGAGTCTTGATTCAATATTTTTGCTTTTATATGTATCAACGTATGTGATAAATCTATGTAGTCGTCACCTGCTCCTGGCACTTGGAATTCTATTGGTCCATCATCGGCTAGTGATGATATTGGTTTGTAATGTATCCATGATCCATTTTCTATACTAGTTTGTGTGGATGGCAAAGCGAATAAATCTAATTCTGACTTAATACATTCGCAGGAATGACTGTGTAAAAAAGACATTATAAAATTCGTTAGGAAAAAATATCTTGCAATTTATTTTGTTTTGATTTTTTAACAGAAGCAATCGCTTTAGCGGTTGAAGGCGAAATGAATGCAGATTGACGTTTTCTCTTTGTTATATATCCTGAACCAGACATGTTAAGTCTATCTATTTTTGCATCTGCTTTTCTTTTCAGGTTTGAGCTTGCTTCTTTTAGCCGAGACTTAACAGATTCTTCCATAGGACGCGAACTAACCATGTCTGATAAGAGACCAACTCCTGCATTTAAAGCTTCTTTACCAATCACTCGAGCTCCGCTAGAAAGTAACGGTAAGACTGATCTAAACAATCCTCCCAAGAAACTTCCGATTCCATGTCCACGTTGATATGGGGCTCCCTTGTAAATTACGCCAATACCTGATCCAGCTTGGTGGGAATAGTAATGTTCATAAGGACATGCGACTTTCTCTCGTTGAGGGTACATTATAATTTAATAAAATGAAGTTTAATACACACTGTTCCAAACTGGAATGGTATGCTTTGTCCAGTGCTTGTTCTTATATCTATCTAAAATTCATTGGTCTCTACAAAATAATGTGTACGCAGCGAACAGATTGCCCTTTCGTATCGAAGCACCTACGTTCTTAATAAGTAATCTGGATTCGGATACGCAACCTGGTTCACATTGGGTAGCCATTCACATAGACAATAACAAAGTTGGACAATACTTTGACTCGTTTGGTCGACCACCTGCAGCATTTCATAGAACTTTCCTGAACAGGAATTGTAGACTGTGGGATTTCAATGTCAAAAGAATACAAGATGATTGGACTTCAGTATGTGGCGAATACTGCTTAGTGTATTTATACTATAAATTTCAGGGTAGGAGCATGCTGGATTTTACCAAATTATTTAATATAAACGACACTGTAATGAATGATATATTGCTATATATTCTGTTTAAACAATATTTTGAATAAACGTAAAGTAAGACATGTTGTTGTTTTTATTAGCTAGAACCACAATCGGGTGCGATAACGAGTGTGACTCATTAGCGCTACCCGAGCGAAACAATACCTTGCGATTTCGAAATTGACACAAATAAAGTAATTAAGCTAATTGTAATTAAGCTAATTAGGTGTATTGGAGAACCAAAACCAAAAAACGTATCTCAGGATCATGAAGAGATATCACAAAACGGATAGCAGCAATCGATTGGGCGTCCCCAGAAACCCCCAAAATGATACCAAACTTTTTTTTTTTTTTTTTTTTTTTTTTTTTAGGCTACGATGGCCGACAACACCCGTTTGGGAGCCGATTCGGGAGTTCTGGCCAAGGGCCAGAACTCTCGAATCCTTACTACTGCCGATTGTTTTTATATAGTAATATTTATTCAACGAAAATTATTATTATCTCCTCCTATTTTACATATAAACATAATGATAATTTAATTAATTAGCGCTGTTAAAGACGTGATTATTTATAACATTTTTTTGTTTAAAGTTTTTTATTTTTAATGTTTTATGAACAAAGTACAGTGTTGAGTACCACCACAAGTGCTTTGTATCAAGGTACAGAATGTAACACACATTTGACTTGGAGTGAGAAGCGAGGTTAGCACGCTAGGTTCTGTCTGTACACTTGCTATATGAGAGATAGAAAAATAAAATACAAAAATGGTCAACATGGCACACTGTCATTCACCCCAGTAGTGAAGTAGATCAGATCTGACTATACATGCGGTGGTTGTGGGTTTTATACTCTTTTGGAGAAGTCACTACAGTGACAATGATTTTAATTAGTGATCTGCAAGAATGGTTTTAATCAGTTTTTGGCAATAAGTTTTTACTGTCTGCCATAAGCGTGACAAACAAGTCAGTTTGTTATATTTATCCTGCTTTATCAGAAGAAAATTAATATATTTAATTTACTTATTACTCTACTCTTTTATATACGAAATGCGATTCCTGAGACACCTCAGGAATAAGTTTTCCTAACACCTCACTAAATGCAGAAAAAGTGTAAAAAAGAACCTGTAATACTTCTAAGGTGTTAATAGATTTTTTAAAATCTGCTATATTTTGTTACAATGAACAGAAGATATGAGGAACTTAAATGTAAACTGAAATGAATAACTAAATTACTTTTACAATATCACATGTAAGTCTCAGTAAGTCTCCCGCGCGCACACGCAGTACATCGTACATGTAATTACAAGACATTTCGTTGTTATTGTAGTACACTTGCTATTATATGAAACGAAGTCCGTTAAGTGTGTCGTTTGTAAGAACAATAAACTCCCGCAGCCGCTACGAGCGGGAGACATTACAAATATCGTTTATAAATATTAATTATTATAGAGTCTATTGTGGTCCAGTGGTACAGCGTCTGACTGTAATTGATTGAGAGACACGATTGGTTGAGGGTTCGATTTCCATTCGAAGAGATTGTAGTTAAATAATATTTTTATTTCTACGCTCTAGTACTTACCATAAAGCGCGACGCTGAGTTCCGCCCCTCGACACATATTGTCTCGATGTCGCGCAGAGAGTGGAGACCGGAGTGTCTTGACACTGGAATGTACATATGTTGTGGATCAGCTATTTTGAGAGTTTTCGGTTAAACAAAGAGTCATCTTAAAGTAAATGTTGAAATTAGCTTATAATCATTGTTCTTGCAACTAAATGAAATTTAGTTAACGAATTCTAAGATATTTTACTGCTTATATTTCATGTTCTTTGTCTTAAAAACCATAGTGTTTATAAACATAGTTGGGAACTATCTTAATATCATTTAATACATTCCATAAATATAAAGCCAACAATTTCTTAAAACAAAGCATAATTTAATATAAATGTAAAGTTAAAGTAAATTCTTGGAGCTTTCGTGTTCTTCAATAACTTTTACTTGGACAATTAGAAATGCAAAAGTCAAAATTTGAATAAATGATTAATGAGAGCAGTGTTGTCGCTCACAGCTACTGACGACCCGTACGGCGACTGACGACGTCTCTGCAGGAAGACTATTTGATTTCTATAATTCAGCTTATTGAGGCATTAGTGACACAGTGCAAAAAAATATAGTAAATGCATTGTAGGTTCGAGCTCTAATGGAAGGGAATTATTTTATATAAATAATTTTATTTTTTTTTATCTTACCAGACCGGTAATTAAGGCAAAAAGCGGTGTTAAATTCCGTCACTCAACACACAATGTCTCGAATTAGGACATTTGAAGACATACATAGTACAATTATTATAATTTTCTCATTTAGGAAAATGTTATAATTATGGATATAGGATAATTATATATATATATCCTTTATTGCACTTTGTAACAAACATCAATATAAAAATTTTTTACAATGTTGTTGGCAAAGGTGAACTTATCTCTGACAGAGATTTCTTCCAGTCAACCTATGGGTATGAGAGAGAGTGATACTTTTGCAGGTCTAAAAGTGCAGATGTGTTCTTATAAATATATAGACTTACACAAAAATAAACAAATAATATTTATAGATACAAATAAATATAAATATATACATAATACAAATATATACATAATACAAATATATACATATATATGTATTATCAAATATATGATTCAAATATATACAGTAATGAATGACTATATACTACTAACGGTGACCTGGCCGAGAAAATGTTGTTTTACTCTTTTCTTAAATACCTCTATAGATGTACTCTTCTGAATTGGTTTAGGTAGTTTATTCCAGAGTACGGCAGCGTATATTGAAAAGGAGTTCTTCCGAAATTTTGTGTTGCTGAATGGTATGTCCAGCATATGCGTGAGGCAAGGCCGTCTGGAACGGGTTGGGTTAGGAAGAAGAGTAAATCGGGAATTAAGATAAGAAGGGGATAAAGGATTATTAAGAATATTGTAAAGAACAGTAAGGATGTGCATATCACGACGAAGTCGGATTGGGAGCCAATTAAGTTGAGCACGGAAGTGGGAAACGTGATCATACTTACGTAGGTTAAAAATGAAACGAATGGCCAGATTTTGTAGGCGCTCTAATTTATTAAGTTGCTCCTCAGTTACATCTAAATAGCACACATCGGCGTAATCAAGAATTGGTAAGAGTAGAGATTGTGCGAGCATAATTTTGGTTTTGAAGGGGAGAAAATATTGGAGGCGCTTGAGAGAATGATAGGAGAAATGCATACGTCGGCTAACTTCGTTAATGTGAGCTACCCAGGTCATGCTACAGTCCATAATTATACCCAGATTTTTTACTTTGTCTTGTAATGGAATTTGAACCCCTGAGTATTTTATGTTAGGTACTGATTCCCAGTTTATTCTTGATCTTATCCTATTACTACCAATAATAATGGCTTGAGACTTATTAGGGTTAACTAAAAGGCCGAAGGATTCAGCCCAGGATTTGACAGCCACCAGGTCGTCGTTTATGCAGGTAACAGCCTCGGATAGCTCAGTCAAATTAAAGTGCCTATACAATTGCAGGTCATCTGCATACAGATGAAAGGGAGAAGAGAGGACATGAGAAATGTTGTTAATGAAAATAGAAAAAAGCAAAGGAGAAATTACACCGCCTTGTGGTACGCCAGCTGTTATGTCTAGCCAATCCGATGATATATCGTTCGCTATAACACATTGCTGACGTCCGAAGAGATATGAGTGAAACCAGGCTAGAACGCCAGAAGAAATATTAACTGAACGAAGAGTCTCAAGAAGGATGTCAAAGTCAACAGAGTTGAAAGCACTGCTGAAATCCAACAAGACCATTGCAGTGAGCTTGGTGTTATCCATTGCCCATCGAATGTCCTCCGTGATATTCAGCAGCGCGCCAACCGTGCTATGAGAAGGGCGAAAACCAGATTGGTAATCACACAGGAGATTATTGGATAGTAGGAAAGTGTATAATTGGTCGTGGACAATAGATTCTAGTACCTTAGATAGGATCGGGAGTATGGAAATAGGACGATATTCACTGGGAGTCGAAGGATTGGAGATTTTGGGTAGAGGAATAACGGAGGCCTTCTTCCATAATGTGGGAAAAACATTACAACGCAGAGAGAAATTTATAATATGGGTGATAACTGGCGCAATGTCATCCAACACAGGAAGAATCATATCCAAAGACAGTTGGTCACAACCAATTGCCTTAGTAGATATAGAACGGACACCCTTCTTGATAACGTCCTCCGTAACAGCTTTAAAAACAAAAGATGGGCAGTCTGGTGGGACAACATGAGATAAATTTCTTAGTGTTTCAGTTTTAACTTGAGCTTTCATAGTTATAGGGGGACTAGTGAAGTAATTATTCAAAGTATTAAGATCTAAGGACACTTGACTATTATCCTTAGGTTTCCCCACGCCTAATGACTGTAGGAATCTCCAAACTTTTGATTGACAGAGATCCTGAATTGTGGTATGAATATAGCGGCGTTTTGCATCCCTGCACATTCTGTTGCAGATGTTACGCAATTTCTTGTATGCATTTAGATTCTCCAGGGAGGGATGTTTTTTATACTTACTTTTTGCTTTGTCACGTTTGTGCATGGTATTTTTAATCACCTGCGTTAGCCAAGGAGCTGGCACATGTCTTCGACGTTCATGCTCCTGTAAAGCCAGTACGTCGAATAATTTAATCAGTTCAGTAGTTAAAGTTTCAACCATGCTATCGATGTTGTTTGCATTTAGAATTGGAGAAAAATTGATATTTTTTACATCTTCTCTCAAGCGTTCAAGGTCCATATGCTTAAAATCGCGCAAGAAGTGAATTTTGCCTCTAACCTTGGGAGTACGCAATTTATAAGCTAGATAGACAAGATCATGGTAAGAGAAAGGAGCAGTAAACTGTCCATGAGAAAAGACAAGGTTTTGGTTAGAGACTATGACCAAATCAATAAGAGATGGTCTGCAATTGGGGAAGAAGTGTGTCGGTGAAGATGTGGGGAGAATATGCAGATTAAAAGATGAAGTTATTGCTTTTAACGTCTCTGCTCTTGAGTCCTTTTTTAGTAAACATGTGTTTAAGTCACCCATGCAAATGACATCATCATAAGCAGGTAAGAGGCGTTCAAAAATATTTTCTAGGTCAGCAAAGTAGTTAATTTTGTCATTTGCGCTATAAAGTACTCCTAAAAGAATTTTTTTATGGTGCACCATCAGTTCCAGAAAAAGGTACTCAAGTGAGCTAGTAGAGATGGCTTGTGAAAATAAAATAGGTTTGGCTGGAATAGTGCTTCGTAGATAGATACCTACTCCGCCTCCACCCCTGTCAACACGGTCGTTTCGAAAAAGATGATAGCCTGGAATGGAACAGCTAGTAGATGGTAAGGAGGGCTTAAGCCAGGTTTCAGAAACTAGTATACAATCAACTACGCCGGCGGCAAAAGATGTAAGAAGATCAGTATAGTGAGCAAGTATGCTCTGTACGTTGATATGCACTAAGGAGAGGGAAGCTGGATTATTTTGAAAAATGTTAAGCAGTTTATCTGACAAAGGCAAAACATCACCTAGTGAGGTATCGTTACTACTTGCAGCGCTTAAATAATCATCTGAGGAACAAGATAGATATTCATCATCATTCATATTTGATATAAAATATTTTATATATATATATATGTATAATAGATATCTTTATATATATATAAATATAAAATACAATATATATATATTGAATATATAAATGATTATAATAATTTTAATAACTATATAAAAAAAATAATCAAGACTCAATGCCCATATACATAAGTTGACCTCAAAAAAAAAAAAATTAACACTATAATATAATATCAACTTAGTTTAACAAAAAAAAAGAAAAAAAAACTAAAATTTATGTAAGGAACTACCACAATACAAAAATACAACAAATTAATTAAGCTAAACAAACTACATTTACAGCTAAGATATTGACAAACATAAATATTTTATTTATGCAAAGTATGGTAGAACATTAAAAAAAAGTTTATAAATAAGTTTCTTTGTAAATAAAAAACAATTAAAACAATTAAAAAAAAAGTTTGTATGACACAAAAGAAAGAAAAAAGATATATAAAAATTAAACATCAACCTGTCATAAAAAAAAAAAAGTAAAATAACATACAGTATATAGAACAAACAATATATATTGTATGTATAAATGATTATTATAATTTTAAATTACTATATAAAGAAAATCAAAATTCACTGTCCATATACATAAGTTGACCTTAAAAATGAATACTATAATATTATGTCAACTAAGTTTAACAAAAATAAACAAAAAAGAAACTAAAAATTATGTAAGGAACTATCACAATACAAAAATACAACAAATTTAGGCTAAACATAAATTACATTTACAGCTAAAATATTGACAAACATAAATATCTTATTTGTACAAGGTATGGTACAAAATTAAGAAAAAGGTTATAAATAAGTTCCTTTGCAAATAAAAAACAATAAAAACAATTAAAACAAGAAAAGTTTGTATGACACAAAAGAAAAAAAATATATATATAAAAATTAAACATCAACCTGTCATAAAAAAAGTAAAATAAAATACAGTATATAGAACAAACTATCATACATATAGTTGTTTATATTGTGGTACAGACCTTTATATTATAAATTTCAATTATTATCACTGGGTTTCCCCGTACAGCTGTTTGGATACTTCACGGTTAGTACCTTTAGATCGGACGCGGATGTTATCTTCACTCGGGTTTTGTCAGGAAGAAGCACTATGATAACACCATCAGCCGTCCAACACTTTTTAATACCGAAGTGATTACGCGCGGCTACAAACGTTTCCTGGCGACACTTCGTTAGAAATTCCGTAACGGTTATCTTCGAGCTTTTCAGGGTTGTTTTAGATTTCCATACTCTGGATCGAAAGTGCACACTGGTAAATCTTACGAGAATAGGCCGTGTGGTGTTCTTTTTGTTACCTAATCTATGACAGACTTCAATCATTTCTGATTTTGCATCCGACAACTTAATTTGGTTGGTTAATATCGTGTTAATTTTTATGCACACATCCTCATCTTTGTCTTCTTTAACGCCGTGAAAGAGGAGAAGTTTTCTCCGGGACTGGGTTTCTATGCGGTCCTAGCCAAGAGCAACCAGTTCCACCTGAGACTTGAGCAAACTTAGTGATTTCCATACAAACGATTTAAATGTATAGAAATCCGATGCCAACGACTTCACAGTGGGGTTTGGGGCAGCAGCACCAGGTTGTGGCAGGTTTTTTTCAAACTCGCCCATTCGGCTGTTAAACACGGAAGACAGCTCCTCCATACTTTTAATAAGTTGTTCAACTGGAGTGTCCATTATAATTGTAGGAAAGTGGGTCAGAAAAGGTGTTTAAAGTCAACTTATACAGGCACACATAACACTAAAACATATGTTTTTAATAAAATTATAAAAACAAAACAGCTGAGCACATAAATAAACGTCTTTACGCTTTCACGTCTACCAATACCTTATATAATTATAAATGAAATTACAGGAGATTTAAGTGTACTTGAGAGGAGGATGTAACTTGGGACTTCAGAGCTATCTAAAGTTTTTAATGAGGTTAAGAAGATCCGTAAAAAATCATAACGGTGTAGAAAAAATTATTACTATTGGGTTGAATTGTTTAATAATTTTGAAAACGGTAAAAAATTGAAACAATGTACTTTACTGTCTCTAGATGAATAGTTATAGACAAAACAACTTTATGCTTTACCTCGCACAGCAGGTGGTCAGAGAGAACTTAGTTTTAGGACATTCCGTGCGTGTTGTATGGAAATTAACGCAAACTTAAGCTTACGCTTAA
This sequence comes from Dryas iulia moderata, assembly GCA_019049465.1. Taxonomy (NCBI): domain Eukaryota; kingdom Metazoa; phylum Arthropoda; class Insecta; order Lepidoptera; family Nymphalidae; genus Dryas; species Dryas iulia. The sequence continues at coordinate 762,184 of CM032430.1, read as the reverse complement.
TCACTACTCAAATGTAAACAGTTGACATTGTTGGGTATTAAGTAAGACTCTCGTAGCGTACTCGTGGGTATAATTTCTCGATTCAGAAGCTCGTGAGGCAATTCCCAATCAGAACACACAATTGATATGTAGCGCATCAGTAGGCAGCCGGGCGTTGTCGGTTGAAGGAGGAATGCTAATAACACGTTAAGGAGACCGCACTGTAAATATATGCATTTAGAGCAGGGGTGGGTGAGCTCTTAGCAACGAGTCTATACATTTTTAAATCTTTGTCGCGCCAAATCGCACAAAAGTCAGTGTAACTGTGTACCGGAAAATTATGTGTAATGTAAATAAGCGCTTGGCGAGCTCGCATAATGTTACTTAGCGGACTGTGAGTAGCGCACCCCTGACTTAGAATATGTGACTCAGTGAATGTGAGCCTTAACAGTAAGGTGAATTATAGGTTTGATTCCGGAAATTCAGTGCACCGCCATTGTTAGGAAACTACAAAAGGCTGTATTAACTCGCTTTAGTATAATTCTCTTTTCTTTTTTTTTCAATTTTATTTAAGAAATCAAATCATGCTGAAGCTTATAAAACAAGGGGTGATTGTTAATATTTTTTAAATAAACCGATCTCTGGACATAGTTTATAATGTGTGAAATTGGTATTTAGTTGTGTGTCAAAGCTTATCAAATTTGATATGGATTAAGTGCTAAACTCAATACTTTGCATAATATTTGACACCAAATTGAGAAAAAAGTGTGAAAAGTGTCTCGGAAGTACAGTTCGTATTCGAGTATTTATATTTTCAGAATCTTACAAGAAGAAGGAAACGCTTAATAATTTGGCAACACATGTAATGGTCAGCGGTACTGATATCTGCTCTCATAATCTTATTAATTAATTCAATTAGTACAAGTAGGAATAAGCGAAGCAGCGCTTAGAATATGTAAGCACAAAATTTCAACTTTGCACATTTACAAACGGATTTCTTTAGCGATATTTCACGCGCAACGACGAGATATTTATTTGATTTCGATACAATAATACGATTTATTACGATATTAGATACATATATTACGATTTGTTCATTCGTAAAATTATTATTGAGAAGAAGGAAAAATAACAAATATGTGATGTGGAAGTAAACCCCGGCGCGGCGTGTAGCGGCTGAGTGACGTGACGTGTCGCATTCCGCGGGACAAAGCGGGTCGCGCTAAGAGGCTTACTACTTAATATCGCGCGCTACAGAAAAATGCCTCCTTGTATTAATTAATGCGACATCGTCTTTGTTAGACCGCTAATGGGCAAAAAATGGGTTCCTAGAAAATGAAGGGAAACTCAACGAAACGTGTAAAATTGTGCTAGGGTATTAATGTCAGGTAAAAACATATTTTAAATGATAATGTTTTTAGTTATAACTTTTTGTAGATTATTGCGGGTTATAATAAATACTTTTTATAACAAATAGCTTTAAAAAGTTTATTAATGTACCATTAGTTACTTCTTTATGTGATGTGAGTTGTAATAAAAAATAAGGTAAAGGAAAAGAAAAGGCTTTTACCCACAACGAAATTTACGTTGGCAAAGGTGTATGTAGGAATGATGATATTTTTATACTTTATATGAAGATTAATGCCAGTCGTGGTGCAGGTACACTGTGTGAGTAGAAACGCGCCTGGTTGTGAGTTCGAATCCCACTGGAGGAATTGAAATTTTTATATAAATATTTCATTTTTATGCTATAGAATAATTAGCGGCTCAAAACTGAATCGAGTTACCTACAACGGCAGCGGATCCTTCAAGCGAGGACGTTAAGTAATGAAATTTATTGATATCATTGATATCATCATTACAATGGATTAACTCTAACTAGTTCGTATAGGGGCCATTAAATTTAGTCGGTAGCTTTACACATTTATTATTTGAATGCAAACTTACCTCACTGTCTTGGTGTCTTTTCTTATAATCAGCATGAATTTTTGAATCCGTTTTAAAATAAGCTCCTTATCCCATTGCATTGCGTAGACTAGTACAGACAACCTGGAATGTATACAAAGTTATCCTTACTAATAATACAACACTATTATTACAAATTATGTGGACATAGTTAATATTTTTACAATTAAACGTACGTTATGTTATTAGTGAAATTTATTAAAACTATTATCTCACAATTTAACACAAATAACTATAAATTAACAAAATTGGTATCAATATTAAATACTTTAATACACTATATAATTAGTGACAATACAATCTTAAATGGTTATAGGTTCGGTTCTTACGTTATGGCGTTCTGAGAGTGTCTGTAGAATACAAGTCATTTCGCCAATTTAATATTGAACACATATACACATATTGTATTTATAAATATTCTTAATTGCAGCTTATTAATAAATGTAATCTTCAAATATAATTAATGCAAATGAAATTTCATAAATTACAATAATTATATTATTGTATGAACCCTTAGTTATAACTAAAACTAACAAAAACATTTGATACTAACCTTGTATTCCATTTTAAATACCTAACAATGTATTCAATTTTAAATACTACCTTAAGAGTGTTGGGCAAAAATAATCATCAAATTATTATTGTACCAGTGTACAATATAGTAATGCCAATGTCCAGACCATAGAATATTCTCGTTGTTTAATCTTGCGAATGATGTAGCAAAAGTGAACATTGAGTTCCGGCTGTATAGTTCTCGATGTTCAACGGCTTTTATTGATAAATCCTTTATTTATTACAATCACCAAAACTGTATTCCACACATCCAGGCTCGTATAAGGACCACATGTAGGATTTTAGTAGTATTCAGAGGTTTAAAATTCAAAATACGTGTTTGATGCTGTCATTATATAGAAAATGTTTATTATTAAAGTGTGGGGTAGGCACATAATTACAAATAAAAAATAACTGTCATGATTTGCTCCGGCGCTTTGCGTAGACATAATGCTTATGTAATTCCGTGAAACGTGAGAAATGGAATGTGTTAATATTAAGTTCCCTCTAGCTACTCTACTCTGTGCGGGATACGAAAAAAGTTTATTATCAAATTTTAATTAGTACTAGCTTTTGCTTTTATTTATTTATTTACTTATTAAGACAAAACCATTGAGACGTCTAGTACTAATTAAAATTTGATAAGAAACTATTCTTTTAATAGGAAATGAATAAGATTTCCCGCTGGCCTCTTACTTAAGTGGTCAGTGGATAAGAAAGGGTATAATGAGTTCTGACCTAACGCAGTCAGCGCTTATCGGGACGATGTTGTGGACTTGTTATTAGGAGCGTCGTCTAAACTAAACCAGCGGAGCGTGTTTTAGGATTTTCACATTGACCCAAGATTATGAAGGGAGAATCTATTTACATTCTAGCTAGCTGTGTGTGAGTGTGTCGGATTATGAGTACATATTTGAGTATAGTTTATGTGATAATGTTTGTAATAACAGATACGCTGTGGTTAAGATATTCTGTTCTTAAGTTTTTATCAAGTTAAGCTACATTGTGTGTTGAGTAACAGAGTTCAACGCGTTTTATCGTATCAAATTGAATATAATAAGCAAATTTATACTTAAGAATCCCTGAATAGACTGAACCCACATCCCTCTCGTGTACACTCAGACATTTGTTCCCCGCGCTACAAACGCAGTCAATTTACATAGGAAACGTGTAAAAAAGTTGAGAATAGTAGAATCTGTGAAAGCCCCGAAGGTATGAAAAAAGACCTCAACAAATAGTCGAAGCCATATTTTTTGCTAGATATAAAAAATCTTTTTATATATTTACCAATTTATTATAAATTTTACTTAAAATTGTCATTTTTATTGAAAAGCCTGCGCGTATAAGTAAAACTTAATTAGTTCTGATTAATAAAAACAAAAATTCCGTCTATATTTGTTTTGATTATTTTTACTAATTTTTTATTGTTTAGGTATTTACACTTAACAGTATAGTTCTGTTTCCGTCTAGCGACGTCTCGGTTTACAGCTCCGCTTGCGTAACTATAAGACTTTTCATACAAACTCTCACTCCTTGTTTCAACCTTTTAGAGATTGTTATTTTAAAGTATACATAAAGTAAGTAGTCTGGGTTTGGTCTTCAACTATTGATATTCCGAATTCCATCCTAATTGGGACGGTAGATAAGCTTCACAGATAAATAGACTTTAGGAGTTATAATATTGGTACGGAAGGCTTTTTATTTTATTTATCACGTTACAAAGACATAAAACCTATTCATAATTACCATTATTAAGAGTAACTATAATAGTTAAAGCGATAAATTTATCTTTATATCGTATTGAGTGGTGTTCAAGTCAAGTACTGTTATAACAATAAGTACTTCACGTTTCTATTGATATAACGGATATATAGAGCTCGTTAGTAAGGGGTATACCATCATTCACGGCGTATTGAACTCTTGCTGATAACATGATAGTATGGTACAGGGAACTTAGGGACAAGTCACTCCGTTTTCCGTTAATGCGTAATTATATAATAATATCCGAGGTCCTCATGGCACAGTGGAGCAGGGTCTTGTTATAAATGCATTTACTTGTAGATTCGATTCTCACCCGGAGAAAAATGATTGTATATCAATTATTTTCTTCCTTCTTGCAATTTTAAAATACCAGAATAAGGCAAATCGCTGTGTTTAGTTCTGGCAGCTTGCGATTTTATAATTTATAGGCAAAAGTGAAATGAAAACTATCTTGGCACATAGAAAGTAAAATACAATAAAAACAAGTATTACAAGAATTTACAAGTAATTTGTACAAAAGAACAAGGCCATTACGGCGCAGTGGGACAGCATCTATCTGTAAGGGTGACTGGTTTTAGGTTCTATTCCCTCTCGAGGTGATGATTATATTTTAATTATTTTAATTACTCCGCTCTGGTACATACATAAAACACAGAATGGAGTTTTGGCCCTCAACTAGTAACCTCTCGAGTTTGGGTGGAAAGTAGAAAACACAGTGTCATGACTCTAGTTTGTTTCCGACTACCTGACCTGACGTGAAGGTGTTAGAAAACAAATCAGAGCAAGAATTATCTTTTGTGATACTACTATTTTGACTACCAGAGGTAAATCGATGACTGAGATGACGACAAAAAAATGTAGTCCACGTAAGTGGAGGACGGAGTGTCTTAAAACTCACTATGTTCCTAGGTATATCCGGTAATATCTTTGTATGATTATTTTATCTACATCATGAATAGTTTAGTAGTGTTAATGGCCGACTTACGTCATGGATATGGTAATGAAACTATAACGATACTAGCGACTGCTAGTGGCTTCGCCTGGGTAACTATACAACGGAGTACTTAACTACACTTTTTCTCACATAATAAAGAATACTGAGAGAGGTATTTAATTTTAACTTAATAAAAAATAAAAAAACTCAATTGATATAAAATAAAAACACAGATTGTAAATGTTGTTAATGAATGACAAAGTAATTATACATTACATGCACTCGATGACTATATTAAACTCCGTTACCATGGTTACGCACTTTCTCAAGTAATAATTATACACTTTATAGAAGGTTACTGTAATACAGTAAGACAACGTCTGACTGTAAACACAACGTCTGACTGTAAACACAATGAAACGAAATGATCATATTTAATTTATTTTCATTTCGTCGCTGGTCTCTGGTACCTCATACTAAGCGTGGCGAGGAATTTCAGCATTCTACGCGCAATGTCTTGATTTCTGGTGGAAATGGGGAACGGAGTGTCTTAACGCTAGGTTCTCTCTGCCGACCCGGCTGTGTGCGGGATGCAGCGTGAAGCTAAATAAAACAAAAAAATAAAAAACAGTAGCAGTCGTGGGACTGCCGATAGAAGTGAAAACGGAACTATTAAGTTGAGTGTAATTAAAACTATATGCAAAAATTATATGATTTTTTTTATGTTTTATTTATTAGTTACATATGATGGGTTAAACAAATCATGAACAAAATATAAATACAAAGTGGTTGAAAAATAATTAATATACAATTATCTTAATTATACATAGTATTTATATTTACACGAATTTCAATGAATTCAAGTTTGAACATTAATTATACGTGTACACAGGCTACTGCGCGTGCGCTAGTCTGGCTCTCCATAGCTTTTTTTTTTTTTTTTATGGAATAAAGGAGGCAAACGAGCAGAAGGCCCACCTGGTGTTAAGTGGTTACCTTCGCCCATAGACATCCACAACATTAGAGTAATGGGTGCGTTGCCAGCCTTGGGGATTTAGGACAGATGGAGGGAAGAAGGATGGGGATAATGGGAATAGGGAGAGCTGGCTTACGTGCCATCGAACCGGAACACATCGTCAAATGTTTGGCGGTTCGTCTTTGACACGATAGTGGTCGCGAGCCAGTCGGAGAACGAATCTCCTACCACCAAACTACTGGGTTACCCGCCTTTTACGGGACGCTACCCAGCGGCGGGGGGGAGTTGTATTCTTAACCCGTCCCCCCACGGGAAATAGATATACTATTATCATTAGCATGTCGGTGACGCGAACCGAGGATTTTACCCTCTACCAAAACGCTCAACGCGCCTAAAGAAGTTTTCACTTCAAAAATACTTTAGCTCGAGCGGTAACGAGCGTCGAGTGACATTTTATAGTATGGACTTTATAATTAATACCCAATAATTGCTTGCGTCCACTCTATTAACATTTAAGCCGGGCATTATCGTCAACAATCATTCGGATAGGGAATTGCCTGCACTAACATAAGCAGCTTCCCGCCCTTCCCGCATAGCGGAGTAGGCAGAGAGAATGTAGTGTCATGACACTGTGTTCTCCTATTTCCGTTCGAAAATCGAGACATTGCGTGTTGAGTGGCGGAACTTAATACCGCGCCGTGTCTCCGCACCAGAGCGAAGAAAATGGAAATATTAAACATTTCCACTCCTCGAGTGAGAGTCGAACCGGCAAAGACTACTAACATTTTTAGTACAAATGCATGTCTATTGAATGATTGCATACTAAGTAATACAGTTTTATCAAAATCAATTGCCATCAGATATTAAACCTGTTATATACGGCTTGGCTGTCACTTTTAATATTCTTAGATCTGTTCGTGGGTATATTTTCGTTAAGTTTCAGTATAAAATGTAGCAAAAATTTTATATACGTACAAGGAGTATTTTTCTCTTTTACCCTCTAATGTGTAAGAAATGATAAACGAAGTGTGCTCACCCTTTCACTTGGTTCTCTCTGCTAACTTAGCTTGAGTTTACAGAATCAAAGTCTATTATTAGCATTTAGCACTATATTATCTCTGTCTATTCCGCTGTATGTTTGTGAACTATGCGAGAAATTAAGAAAATATATATTCTTATACAACAACTGGTGTGTATACGAATTCAAATTCATCCAAAAGAATATTAATGTTCCTTTGAAGTGTTTCTACAGGAAGGATTAGCAAAATTTTTAATAATTACATTAAAACATATACTTAGTTTAAAGTAAACTTTTAGTTTCATCGATTAAAAAAACTTATTAATTCTGACAAGGTAAAAGAGGTAAAATCATCTATGATGTAAATACACATATCTACTTCGCAATACCTTTACTACAATCACATTTATAATTTTAAAACAACAAAAAACAAATAAATTGTAAGTTTATTTGTACGTAATATGAATCTATGCTGCTTGGATTCGGCCCAAGCGCCCGAGCCAGTAGAACTATACGTTCTTATAAAATACGTCGCAACTTCCATACAACCGTTATTATATAGTAAGTCTTGTGTTGTTAGCATTCCTCAGTTTATTCTTTTGAAGAGTCATATTATGAAGTAATCTGCCGAATTAGTTCTAAATTAGTTACTAAAGTCATTTTGTAGTCGGAAGGAGGCATGAATTGAGTGAGTAGGTCACAACTATAATACATGACCTTGCTTTAAACGAACCTCTAATTAGAAACGAACGACTCAAAGTAGTCATTAAGCCGCTATTGTAAAATGCAAGTTGAGTTTTTAATTTCTGAAATCTTTCAGGTATGAAAAAGAAAGTCTTGGAGCCGATGTTTTAAATATATATGTTTCTTTTCTTTTTATTTCGACTGAATGTTTTTGTTTCTGAATGTGGGGAACTGAGCTAGAAAGATGCTACGGATTGCAAAGAATGTTCGCAACAATGCATGTAGTATGTGTGTATGTAGATTAGAATAACTTAAATAGTTATCAAGGAACTGTTCTCTAGTTATATAACGAAGAGCTTCTCTCGTTCTCTAGTCATACAATAACAATATCTTTTATTATTCTATAGAAAATAATATGAAAAATCAAAGACAAATTCATGTTACATTTGTTTTGCTAATAAAGTGTGACAGGTGTGGGAGGTTATTAATTGCCATTTATGGAATTTGTATTTGAACCCTCAACAATATTTGAACACAAAATATAATTTTCACTAAACAACACAGCTACATACATACAGGTGGCAAATTCAATAAATTATTCTACACGTGTTAAGGTGTTGGAAGCGCGAGATAGTGCGCGTAATTAATTAATTACTGATCCTACGCGAGAGGTTATGTTAATATTATGCGTGTGTACACGATACACTATGTATGTATGTACGTATATAACATAAATATTAAATAGTTTTGTTTCCTCGTTCTGCTTATAGAACATAGACGTGAGTTTCTGTGGGACACACATCATATCTGAAATAAATAGAAGGTAGACAACCGAGTTAGGCCAACCCGGCGCAGTGGAACAGTGACAAACTGCATGCGACGTGGTTCTGGATTCGATCCCCACTCGCAAGATGATTACAACTTATATTTTTTTCATTTCTTCCGTTTTGGTAAGACAAATGCAGCGTTGGTTTCTACTACCCAAGACACAAAGTCTTGAATTTAGGGGCAAAGTCGAGAATGCAGTGCTTTGATACTAGGTTAGGATTATCTAACCTTAAGCTATTTTCTAAATAAGCGTGAATCTGGAGAGCGGAGAAATTTCGCTCTACCATCTCATTGGAGCAAAAGAAAAAAATAAAAATGATTTTCATAACATATCAATATGAATAAACTGAAATACGTATACATATTTTGATACATGAATGTTGAAATTTGTGTGTATAAATCATTTGTGCTCACATCATGCTTTCACAAATTTTGCCAACATATTTTTATGCGTAACTTTATTTAGTTTTATTAGAATCAAAATAGATGAGAACTGAATAATTAAGTGCGAACCACTCTGGAACGTAAACACTTTCATAGTAAACACATAAACAGGGGACACGATAACTGCGAGATCGATCTCGCATACAGACGAGCCTCACGCGACTCATCGCAGGAACATTGTTGGGTTTTAGTGTGTAGTCTGCTAAATAATTATTTTTAAAGTTCATTGCAAATTGAAAGGGAAAGGTTTCTAGAATCGATCAAACTCACGAAGTATTCAGATATAAGATAAAGCCTAAAGGTAAGATGTGTAAATTATTGGTTTGAATCGGTTTAGGGAATTGCTGTTAAATTACTTGACGTTCAAAATATCTTAATTATTATTTTGCATAATATTATTTGGCTTTGATTCTGACTGACTTTAATGCCAGGCGCTGCTTTACAGTTTAAGATTTAAATATAAAACTAACCAATGAAGTCTAAAGAGTTCTTACAATGTTTTGATATTTATAAGTGGTAAGGTTCTGAATTCATTAGTTTTAACAACAGCTAGGGTATTTAGGGTTATGTTATATAGAGCAGCATATACACGATAAATATTAATGGGCAAATATATTGCTCAATATGCGTATGGCACTTCAATATCAGAAATATACGTTCAATTTTATTGCACAATCTCCTATATTGGAAAATAACATTGACTATTCTGAACTAACTGGTTAAGCATCTCTTTGATATAGAGAGCGTATTATTAGGACACTCCGTTCTTCTTCACTTTTTTCTGTCTAGTTTTAATAGTGATAAAACATCATTTTTAATATATTTTGTTTTAAAAATTAAAACACTTAAAATAATGTGATAATTAAAGAAACATAAAGCATTTTTGTTAATATATTCCAGTTCAGTATTGCATTATCTCCTTCGTTTCAATTATACGTTGGCTAACACAAGAAACTATTCAAAATAAATTTTATTTCAATTATTTTAATATTATATTCGTATATTATCTTAAAAGTAGTTCTATATAAGCATTTCATCGCGTTGCTTTTAAACTACTGCTGTCGTTTGTTAAAATACTTAGCCTACGTGTCCATCTATCTATTTGTGGAGTTAGATACATTCCGAATGTTATTTTATATTGTGGGATAAAAGGAAATTAGGTGAAATTCTTTATGTTCGCTATTAATTTATCCCTATAACAATGAAGAACCTTAATAAACTTCACGGCTGTAATCACTTTGATACAAACTTATACCTACCTGGTTATTTGCAATGTTTTCATTTCGGGAGTATTTGCTTTGAGTTTCTTTCTACTTAGTGTTCTCGTATAAGACAAATGCGTCAGCGCGGTAGTAACTCCAGTCAAGTTGATGTAACACATACCGCAATACTCTAAATTGCGTCTTGGCAGGTTCGGGTGGCGAGAAATCACACATTCTTACAGTACTGATTTATATAGTATAATTTATATTTTTAACATAAGTAATAAGAATACAGCTGTAAATTTTATTACTTTCTGATGAAATTACACTTTAACTGTTATATTGCCTTTTCTATTCAGCTTTGCTTTGAGCTTTCATCTTTACGCAATGGGACAGCGTCTGAAATTGTGATGGTTGTGAGCATTATATCAACTCGTAATAATCATTATGCTTTAATAAATTTTATTTCTCTGTTGTTAGATAAAATGGTATATTCGGTTCCACCATTTAACACATGATATTTTATTTGAACGGAAAACGGGAGAACTGATTGCCTGCCCTGCGATGCGGAATAAAATAGAGAGCAAAAAATAAATAAAAATTTTCTTTATTTTCTATTTAGCGTTATCTATTCTGACTTATCTCTTAAAGACAGCAAGGAAGGCAGTTTCCTAGGAAAAAGAATATTCGATGTATGTTTACAAAATATACACTTGATTCTCTCCTATATGCAAGAAATGCGTAAATCTGAAAAAAATATTGTTTCATTCTATATTATTCATACTAAAAAGTGTTACATTATTCAAGCGTACGTCAGCTTAGCTCATAGTATCAAACAGTGATGCTATCATGTGATTATTTTATATTCATGAACGCCTTTTTGTATTGCAATCGTTTGTAATCCGCGCGATTTATATACGAGTGTTTAGATATCAGCTGAAACCGGTCAGTTGTCGAATTGACTCGGCTATTTGCATTTGTATTTTGGTATTGTGTAGCATTTTTACAGAACTATACTAATTTGATGCGTAGCACATTGCTAGGTAAATAACCTAGTGTCAAGTAACATTCTGCTTTCTACTATCTGTCCGAATTCGCGAGATATTGGAAAGCAGAATGAATTGAAACTCAATACCGCGATTTGTCTTATAACAATATAGTGAACAATAACGACACACACTGTCGACCAGTAAGAGCTTCGCTCAGCTCAACAATATTATAAGCCTTAGAGATATACGTCTTGTATATCCCCGAGTAAAAGTCGAACTCATTAATATCTTGTTAATAGACAGACACTGCGCCTCGATGGAGGGTTATCTATATTCTGTTTTATAATTTCAGATCACTGACGGAGAAAGGAACTGAGACAGATGAAGACGTGGCCTTAATAATAAGGTTTTATTATCAGTATTTAAATAATTAATTTAGTTATACTAAATAGATATGTTTTCAAATAGTAATTGAAAGTTCTAGGAATTTTAAACATCATATACCTATTTTATAAGATTTTAATCTATTGAAGCAAATAATCGTGAGCCACTTACACCCTACACCTCTACGCGTCTACACCTCTACACCGCTACGGTGTATGACCGCTTTACTGGTATATAAAGTTTTCATCTTGTTTGTTCTGCTTTGTATCTTGAATTTAAGACTTTATATAAAGTCTATATTACTCTAGCCGTGTGATCCCGGCTTAGAATAGGATCACCCTGGTATTGGAGGTGTCGTAAGAGGCGACTTAAATACGAGTGGTAGAGTCTAGTTGCCAGTAATGGTAACTCGCATGGGCCGACTCGACCGGACTACCACCACCCCCGGCATCTGAAACCGGCGTTAAGCAGTGGCTCTATGCCACTGCGTTTCGCACCAGGTGATGCCGGGCACCGGAGTTGAGTTTTCGTCGCCTTGCTAACTTTGAAGGTCGGGACCTGTCTACCATCTGGCTTCGCCTGGACTCCGACGATCGTGTCCGCATCTACGGATGCCTATACAGGTCCCACAGTGGTAACGCGGAAACGGATCGACTCATGGAGCATATGCAATCGGCCATTGATGATATGCTCTCACAGATCCCCTCCGCTGAGGTCGTGATACTTGGTGATTTTAACGCCCATAATGCCGATTGGCTTGGATCACGCACCACCGACCACGCGGGGAGGGCTGCATTTGACTTTGCTATAGCAAATGGACTGTCCCAATTGGTTGATTCACCTACACGAATCCCGGACGTGGACAGCCACAATGCCTCCTTATTGGACCTTCTGCTGACTTCACATCCGGAACAGTACCAGGTATCAGTCGAGACCCCTTTAGGGTCCTCTGATCACTGCCTGGTACGGAGTGTGGTGCCAATTAAACGCAGCAGTTGCAGAACACCCGCGACTCGCCGTGTCTGGCACTACAAGTCTGCAGATTGGGATGAGATGCGTACATTTTACTCATCTTATCCCTGGGGGGCGGTGTGCTTCTCTTCTGATGATCCCAGTGTCTGTGCCGCCGCTGTCACCGACGTGGTTCTACAGGGTATGGAACTTTATATTCCTAGCTCTGTAGTGCCCATCGGTGGCAAATCACGGCCTTGGTTTGGTAAGTCCTGCAAACAAGCTGCCTTTGGTAAGCGCGAAGCTTATCAAGCCTGGGCCGCGGCACTAGTCGCTAAGGATCCGAAGGCGAAAGCCTTAAAAGGGAAGTACAACCGATCCTCTAGGTACTTTAAGCGGCAAATTGCTAGAGCAAAGTCCCAGCATATCACCGAAATCGGTGAGAAACTTGAGAGGTACCCGTCGGGAACGCGACAGTTTTGGGCACTCGCCAAGGCTGTTCTTGGCAACTTTAGCCAGCCCTCGTTTCCACCGTTACGCACAGAGAATGACATCCTGGTCCACACGGCGAAGAAGAAAGCCGATCTCCTGGGCACTCTCTTCGCCTCGAACTCGACTTTGGATAACCAAGGAACTACTCCGCCGACCATCACGCGGTGCCAGAGCTCAATGCTTGACGTTAAGTTTAGCCAAAAGGCTGTTCGTCAAGCTCTGTTTTCCTTGTATATCCAAAAGGCGAGTGGACCGTATGGCATCTCTCCTATTGTGCTCCGAACATGTGCTCCTGAGTTGACGCCGGTGCTAACGCGTTTGTTTCGGCTCTCTTACTCAACCGGCGTAGTTCCAGATTCGTGGAGGAGCGCTCTTATTCACCCGATCCCGAAGAAAGGCGATGGCCCCGACCCTACTAACTACAGGCCTATCGCCATAACCTCCCTGCTTTCCAAAGTAATGGAGAGCTTAGTAAACAGCCAGCTTTTGGGTTATCTAGAAGATCACCAGTTGATCAACGACCGTCAATATGGCTTCCGCCATGGTCGCTCAGCCGGTGATCTTCTAGTTTACCTAACCCACCGCTGGGCTGCTGCAATTGAAAGCAAGGGAAAGGATCTCGCCAAGGAAAGAGTTAGTTTGGACATGGCGAAAGCCTTCGATCGTGTGTGGTATAGGGCGCTCTTAGCGAAACTACCATCTTATGGGCTTCCCTGGAACTTATGCAAGTGGGTCGCCAGTTTTCTCACTGGGCGTAGCATCAAGGTCGCTGTCGACGGTTTTTGCTCTGACTTTATGCCCGTGAACGCTGGCGTCCCGCAGGGCTGTGTGCTGTCCCCCACGCTATTTCTTCTGCATATCAATGACATGTTAGAAGACCCTAGCATTCATTGCTATGCGGACGACAGCACGGTGGACGCCGTATACACCGGCCGTGCAGGTATTTCTCGGGAAAACGTCGACGAGAGCCGAACAAAACTTGTGTCTTCTGTTGAGGCATCCCTCGTGAATGTCTCCTTATGGGCTGAAAGGAACCTGGTTCAATTCAACCCCCAGAAGACACAAGTTTGCGCGTTGACCACTCAGAAAACCCCATTTGTCCTATCACCACTTTTCCAGAACACTCCCCTCCATGCCGCGCCCAGTATCAGCATATTGGGCCTGAAAGTTTCGAGTGAGTGCCAATATCGCGATCATTTGGAAAGTAAGGCCAAGTTCGCCTCGAGGAAGCTGGGTGTCATCGGTAGAGCTAGACAGTACTTCACGCCCAAACACCGATTGTCCCTTTATAGGGCCCAGGTGCGGCCTCATATGGAGTACTGTTCTCATCTCTGGGCCGGTGCCCCCCAGTATCAGCTCGATTCATTTGATCGCATACAGCGCAGAGCCACTCGAATTATCAGGGACCCAAGAATCTGTGCTGGGCTTGACACTTTGGCGTTGCGTAGAGACGTGTCCTCGTTATGCGTTCTCTATCGCATGTATCACGGGGAGTGTTCTGGAGAACTGTTTGACCTGATACCTGCCGCTGAATTCTCCAACCGCACAGTACGTGCCAGGTTGAAATATCAACCTCACCACCTGGACACCTGGCACTCCAGTACTGTGCGGTTTCGTCGTCATTTCCTTCCACACGCCACACAACTGTGGAATGGCTTACCAGCGGCAGTGTTTCCAGGTCGATACGACATAGGTACCTTCAAAAGGCGCGCTTACCTCCACCTCAAAGGCCGGCAACGTCCCTGTAGCTCCTCTGGTGTTGCACGGGGCCGTGGGCGACGGTGTTCACCTAACATCAAGTGACCCGGACGCTCGTTTGCCTAGTCCTTTTTATACAAAAAAAAAAAAACACAAAAAAAAAAAGTAAACATAGTATAAAGACACTTCGTGTTTCACTTTCCACTCAGTGTTAAGGTATTATGTGTTGAGTGACGAAATTTAATTAATATTTTTCTAGGTGTGGAATAACACTTTAAAAATGTTTAAAAGTATTTATTAATAACATTCTCTCTTGCCAAACGATTCTTCGTAGAATATTTTTTGGGTAGCTAAAATCTGTAAAAATCTCCTTTTAGAGAGGCTAACAACAAAAGTAAGTTGTAATAAAGCGTATAGCATGGCTCAGTGATGAGAGCGCCGGAACGGTATTCAGGAGGCGCGAGTTTGTATCCCGCTGCGTTCAAATGTTTCTACGTCTTCTAAATGTTTTATTCAATTTTCCTAAGTGTGGAATAAAACTTTAAAAATGTTTAAGAGTAGTATGTTAATTTCAGGATTAAAAGTACTTGTCAATGTTGTACTTGAATAATATAAATTTAAATTCGTTCATTCATGCAAAGGTTCACAGATAGACTGTGCAAGCTATAGGGCTATCAGTTTGATTAGCTTAGGTAGTAAAATTTATGCAAAAATTTTAGCGAGAAGAATGCAAGAGAGATCTGAATAATTTCCTAAATATAAATTTAAATTCGTTCATTTGTCATGAATTAAACACAATTACCCACAATTATCGTGTTAACAATTAGACTATCTCTTAATGCTCCACGCTGGCCTCATTGCTATGCGGAATATATAATATATTATATACAAAAGGCAATATATTTTCTGCTAACGAAATGAGGTGGCCTAGGTGGTCTGCCTTACCTCCTGTATATGAACCTACAACTACTGATTACTGTCACGTTACCACAAAATCACTATAGCGTTTGTTAATATATTAAAGTGGCTTACTAAAGAAGAAATTTATTCACTGTCCAATCTATTCTACATACAGATTTTGTCTTCGTATAACTTGGCTAGTGCGATGTAAATTTTATTCTGCTTACTTAAATCAATGAAATAAGAGAAATGTGTGAATTCGAGTTCAATTGGACTAAGAACTGTTTAATGACAACTGCGTTATATAATATTGATAGTTTATGGAGTAAACATTTTATAAATATAAAAACACAACATAACTTTATAACAAAATATAATATAATAGTATATTTTGTTCTCTTGATTGTAATGCATTTTGAAATGAAATTATATTAACCGGATTAATTGCGTATATTGTATACATATAATTTCAGCAGTATACACCTGATTTATGATAAGTAAATTTTATAAACAATTATATTAACGAATTAACCAGCTAGTTATTATGTCAGATAAATGCATAAACATAAAAATAATATTTATAAAGTTAAATCAACATTTATTCGAACACAGCCTTAGGTCTGCGTTATACGTATATATTATTATACACAACTAGTGAGGCAAAAGTAGGCGACTCGAGTTGGACTCCTTAAAACTTGCATCTTAAAATACAAAGAAACTTTATATACTTTTCATAAGTTTTCCGAGAAATATGCAACTTCACCAAAGTTATGATGAAAACTAAATACTTTATGGAATGGTACTAATAAATAAATAAATCTAGCTTTTCTCTAAGTTTCTCTTTGTCCGAATGAGAAATCTCGCCATTACGTACAACGAGCTAAGTCGATAACTTGAAGTGTTTTGAATATTAAATGCTTGTTTATTACTTTTTCTTCTATTTGTTTTATTTATAACTTACATTATATTAAAGTAGTAGAAATATTATAAGTGTAAATTTATGTAAATTTTGTGTTTACTTTATAGTAGTCTTTAAGTGAACGTTGTGGTGCAGAGTAACATAGTGCAATTGTAAAGCAGATTGGTTGTGGGTTCGACTGATATGCGGGCAAATGACATATTTATAAAATCTTAATTTCCCGCTTTATTAAGATAAAATGTGTCATTGAGTTCTGAAGTTTAAACGCCTCAATTGTGCAACAGAGAGCGGAGTGTCCTAACACTAAGTTCTATAAAAGATGAAGCGTGGCGCAGCAGATTATTTCCTTTCTTCCTCTGTGGTAAGAGGACAAAGCACGGCGTTGAGTTCCGACACTCAACACGCAATATCTCGATTCTAGACGGAAAATGGAAAATGGAGTTTTTTAATACTACGTTCTTTCTGTCTTAGTGTATTAAAGCGTAAAGAGATATAACAAAACCGTAATATTAAGGAACTGACGCAGTTCAACGTTATTACGTATAAAGATCTTTTTCTAAGATACAAACACGCACCTCACAAAAAATATTTATTTTAAGACTCACTTAAAATAAATCGTTTTTGTATATAAAATCTTTTAGATACATATTTTTTAAAAAATAATTACTCTATTGAATACAACGCGGTCGTTAAAAGTTACGCCCAAGAAGTTCAAAGTTATTCTCATATAAAACTTGAAGCTTATGTATTTTATACGAATGAGCTAAGTTTTTATCATCGCATCTGCACTGATACTGCGGGAGATCAACTTTTCTGTGTTTTTATTGTTGTCTCCTAATATTTCGTGCATTTATTTTAGTTTTCTATTCACTTTGAAGACATTGTTCGGTGGTGGTCGCGATTTGTCCCCGCATGACAGAGAACTCAGAGATAAACTAGTGACAATACATTATGTTTACTATTTTCCACTGGAAATTGTTGCTTGCTGAGAGGCGCAATTCATTGCAAGGCTTTATCTGAGCTACCACAATCAAGTAATAAAAGTAATTTAAAAATATAAGCATTTCTACAAGTGGGACTCAAACCCACAACCATCGCTTGTATTATCAGATACTTACCGACTGCGCGACGACGTCGTTGTATCTTAATGCCGTTTCGTATATTCATAGCTTATTTTCCCTAAACGGCATCTGTTTACGAGATCTGCCAACCTTTATGTCAAAGTATCAGTTTTCCACGAGCCTCTTTATATGTATAGCAGAAAGTATACTTCCTAAGTTATGACATGATTAGCGTACTGATTAAGTTGTTTTTTTTATATTATTGACAAATAAAATGTTTAAGAGGAGAATGATCATATACTCTTCACTCGACCAGAGACGACAAGAAATGTATATTATAGGTATAATTATTATATTAAGTCATTTTGAAGCTACTACTATCATCGCGTGTATAGTAAAATACTTGTCACCTGCGCTCAACCCATAAGGCAATGATAAGTTTTTTTCAGTTTCACACTTTTTTCAACATAACAGTGTAGTCCGAGAGAACCTCGAGTCGTGACACTCTGTTCTGTACTTCCACTCCTTATTTTTCTCTCCGTTCTTTGTTTTTTCTATTTTAAATACAAAGCTAATCTAATAATCATCGGAAGCCGGTGTGGCACGGTGAGTCAGCGTGTGACTGCAAAGCAAAGCAAAGCAAAAACTACTGGATAGAATTAAATAAATGTTGGAATGGTGGTAGCTTATAGGCCAAAGATACATATGATATATGATAGTTTTTATCCGGGTTTTCCATGTAGTTTTTTTGGAAAAAATAAAAAACCGATATAAGTAAATTATTTCTATACTGATATCTACCGGGTAGAAATTGATAAAAAAAAATAATATAAAATTTGTTTAATATCATAAATTAAAATAATTATAAAATAAAATGTGCATAACATTTATTAAAGATAATTTGGTATTAAAGATATATTTGACAGGTCTAGAAAACTTAATTATATCATCTATATGACAGCAAATGTCACTACGTTTTCTGGAACGGGTAGCGCCATCTGTTATTATATAGTTGACATTGTTCTAGATATATTCGTACTCATTAATATTACTAATATAAAAATAAATAATATACAATAAACATAAAGAAATTCGAAAAGAACAAGTCGCAAGGCCAAACATAGCCTATGTTTTTTATAACCTCCCTTTTTTAAAATAATTCCAAAGGTGCTGAAATAGAGTATGAAAGTAGTAGTTCACCCAGCGACGCCGCGAGCGGGTCGTTTTTTTACCTCTGGTATTCAATTCATTCCTCGCATAAAAATAAAAAAGTAGCAAAGTCAAATTATATTGATTATTTGCAAGTAAAGCAATTTTTTTAATATCAATAAGTGACACAATTGTAAAATAAAATAAAAAGCCTAAATTTATTTAAGACATTATAACCGGCTTATAATACTATATACCGGATGGTATCGCAATATGTTATCAAATAGTATAGACATCAGTACAGATGTATCGATGATTTTCTCAAGAACATAATTAGTGAGGGAAGGTATAGACCACCCTTTTTATAAAAAAAACCAATCCTAAAGAGGCAATAGAGGATGAAAGTGGTAGTACTTCTCCCGTGGGGGGACGGGTTAAGAATACAATTCCCCCCCGCCGCTGGGTAGCGTCCCGTAAAAGGCGGGTAACCCAGTAGTTTGGTGGTAGGAGATTCGTTCTCCGACTGGCTCGCGACCACTATCATGTCAAAGACGAACCGCCAAATATCTTATGATGTGTTCCGGTTCGATGGCATGTAAGCCAGCTCTCCCTATTCCCACCATTCCCATCCTTCCTCTCTCCTTCTGTCCTACATTCCCAAGGCTGGCAACGCATCCATAACTTTAATGTTGTGGATGTCTATGGGCGAAGGTAACCACTTAACACCAGGTGGGCCTTCAGCTCGTTTGCCACCTTTATTCCATAAAAAAAAAAAAAAGTTCACGTGGCGAAGCCGTGAGCGGGTCGCTAGTACTTAATAAAAAAGTATTTAGCCTCCATTCTTTACAAAGAACACAATCGTAGGCTAATTCTTTTACAGCTTACACATGTGAACATATGACATATACTAAAAATTAAATAAGACTCACTCTTGCTCTCTCTCTGTAATCGGCCTGTTATATTTGAAGCGAGCTTATATTCAAATAATGATGTGCCTTCACTTGTTTCTGCCCAGTGCAAGATATATGTAGCCGTATGGAGTTGGAAGATGACAATCCTTTTGTTGAGGGTTCGTCGGAGTAGTAACGCCCGCATTACCTCTTTGTGCGGTGATGGTTATCACCACTAAGCATGTAAAAAAATGAGGAAAAAAGAGTAGTAGTAAAAAAATATTATATTTTCTCATCATCTCATCAGGTGCTGACTAGGAAAATATTGTATATTTATGATATTCGGATAAATGTGCAAATTTTCAAGCAAAACAGCCATTAAAAAACAGGATATCGTGTAACAATAATGCCAAGATACTAGTGGTAAGCAAAAAGCCTTTTCAAAGTATTTTTTTCCACTACTTTCCATACTATTATTTGTCAAGATTTTGACTCACGCAGAACAGAGTGAATAAATATCAGGTTCTTTATGTAACAACACAAATATAAAGACTACGAGCTTTCACTTCAACAAACAAACCTGTTAATTGATTTCGCAGATTTTTATAAAAAATGTAATCAATTCACTTCCAACGAAGCAGATTAATCGAATGAAATCTCGCAGCCAATTACTGTATAAAACGGATATCTGTTAGATTACATTAAAAGTATTATAATGTTCATTTTGCTATGATTTGATTGATTTTATTTAGGTCAATTAGGTTTGATTTTATCGTTTGTGAAACATAAATTGCATTTATAAAATATACACTATTAAAATGTAGGTAGGCCTCGTTAGGCTACATTGTAAATTATTTAGTAGTAAAATACTTATTTAGATTCTTGCATCATTCGCATATGCGAGTTATATATGGTACAAGTATATATACTCCTAGCACTCCTAGCAGTGTAGACAAAGAGAACTTAGTGTTGAGACACTCCGTCCTGCTAGTTCCTCTTAGCCCCACCAAGTGTTTATGTAATGTTAATATTTTGTTTAAATAATATTAAGTATAATTTGGCCCATTAAAAAACTTCAAAATTTGGCTTCAAAAGATTGCTAGAACAAGATTGCCTCATTCCTTACCCTTGTTTTTTAACACCAAAACATATAACGTGCCCTTACCAAAGCGATTAAATAAAAATAATTCTAATTGGAATCAGAGTACAAACATCGCCTGTACGACCAAACATTGCCCCATTGCTTGCCTTGCGATTGCCTTTATACTACTACGATATTGGTATGAAGCCATCAACTATCATAGATATGACTCACAGTATACATTTATTTACGCGTCCGGAAACCGAGTGAGTCCCAGAATAATGTAACCTGTAAACTCCATTGTCTATTCTGAATGGCTTATTATAAAGTGAACCCGCTCATTGTGATCGCATCGCGCGTTGCCTGTCACAATGACGCCCGCCCAGACCGCGCCGCCCGCCCAGGCACAGCCACTGTAACGTCTTTTCAAAATCATTATTGAAACGTTTCGTACAGTCTGAACAAATATAAATTCATTTAAAGTAGCTTTATGCTTAATTCTTGTTATATTTTATTCTGTGCATATCTGTGTGTGAGTGTATATGAAAACTCGTTGCGAGTATTTGAGTTCTGTAATTTAAATAATCATTTCCTCAGTTAGGTCTGGTGGTGGTGTTCAACGAAGGGTCTACTATATTCTCTCTGATGACGCTGATATGTGGAAAAAACGTGGAGCAACAAAAATATATCTATGAAAAATTTACGGATTATTTCTCCAAGATTTATAGTACAATATTATACCCAACACGCATAGAATACATAACAACGTTTCAAGAAATTCAGTTGAGAATACATACAGCGTGCGCCCTCTTCCGGCGCGGCGGCGTGCGGCGTGGCGGGTGATACATTTACACTTTCCTATTTGTAGACTCACACCTGCACATAGAACAGATTTATTGCACAAATCGCTCGTCCGCAGGCGACGTGAAAAATGACCTCGTATTTCTTCCCACTTGCTACTACAATATCATATATTAGGTTTGTAATGTCTATAGTGTTCAGGATCTTTACTTTTGGTTTATTTACTGCGATTATATGAATTATTTAGGAGCCTTTGCTTATATAATTCTTCACTTACATTCCTTTTCTAATCCTGAAATTTAGCACAGTGTTTAAAAATAAAAATAGTTGTAAAAACAATTTAAAATTTCTGTGAATATTCAAGCTTGTGGAGTAAACAAGGCGCCGGAAAATTCCATGCGTTGGAACTCTAATGACCATGTGTTACATGTATTGTGGCGACGCGAGTGTAATTCTAACTTCTGCGTCTACTTCATTAACAGTGAGCTTGAACTTGGTGCGGTTACTTGAAAACTGTAGAAGCCAAACCGCTCGTGGTTATGAGGTACTCGATTAAGTGTTTGTTAACTACAACTTAGCTCAGCTACTGTGAGAATTGCTTCATTCCTTTTCTTGTCCTTTATTTTTTTATTGATATTTTATCCACAATTTATTTTCTTCAGTCTATCACTAATTATATATTTTAGTATATTTTATAATATACTATACACTATATAAAAAGAAAGCAGCTTCACGTGTTTTCCGCATAACACGGTAGACAGCGTGATCTTAATGTCAGGACACTCCGTTTACTACTTTCTGTCCGAAATGTATACACTTAAATTATTTTCATTTCTACGCGTTTACGGTAGGACAAGACAAAACTCGAGCGGAGAGTGGAATACCCTGCATTAGGGCACTAGGTTCTCAATGGCTACTCTGTTATGTGAGCAAAAATGTAAAACTAAAAAATGGTGACAAGGGTGAGGTAGCACCTAAACATATAACAAGGAAAAAAGTGTTCGGAGAATGAACAATTCTCTTAAGAGATCAAATAGCGAAACTCAAAACTGTGCTTTGTCTTAGGTACTAGAGCGAAGAAATACAAATAGTATATATTCCTTCTTACGAGTGAATGTGAGTGTGTTTGACACACATAACCAGCGTGATTTACCGTCAGACGCAGTCACTATATGTATATATCTATAGTATTTAATTATATATGTTTATATTTATCGTAAAAAAACTAAATAAATGTTCTTTTCACTTATAAAGTGAACATAGTTTAGAAATAGTTCTACTTAAACTATTTACCTTTCCCTAAATAAAGTGTACAAACGCTAAGCTAATTTGCGTATTGCGAGCTTAAACAGCTTATTTACAGTTCACTCTAATACCTAATAAATTGCAACTAAACACGTATTAAGTAATCATTTCCGCGGTAGTGCGGTGGGAGCTCGTGTTGACGTTAGTCATTGGAATGGATGAATCGTTACTTGTTGTACGGATAGATATGGAGAGTTGTTATTTTATATATTGAAAAGACTTGAAACATGTCTTCTGGATACTAGGTTCTCTTTGCTTGCGCTGCCTAAAAAAGCCTAATAAATTACAATACGGCAGGACCCGCGAGTTTAATTTACTTATTGAAATATTGATATATACTCGTAGATGTAGTAAATTAGTAATGTTTGTAAATTCTTTTTATTAATGGTAACAAGGCCATTATCACGTACGTCGGTCAACGTTAAACAGGAAACAGTGGTTGTGGGTTCGATTACCACTCGGGGAAATAATTACATTTTCATTATTTGCATTTTATTGCTCTCATACCTAAGACAAAACTCAATATTGGGTAGTGAACAGAGTGTCTTTTGACACTATGTTCTCTCTGACTACCTTGCTATGTGCGATAAAAGTGTGAAGCTGAAAAAAAAATAGCAAATGAAGCCTAAACTTATTGGATGGAAAGGAAAGCTTAAATTATCTTAAACTTATTGTGCGCCTACAAGCTGCGCGTCAATTGTTTTACAAACAACAATACTTACTACCACATTATAAAGCTTTTATTTCAAATAGGCGTTTCCTGTGCAGAAACTTTCATATACAAAATCACAGGAAAAGCACTTTAAAAAGCAGTTAAAATAAATATGAAAGTGATGAACGAAATTACAGTGCGCTTAGTGCGACGTCCAATCCACGAACTCTTTGCCAAATACTGCCATAAAGTCGGCCTCTAGTGCCGCGCGACGCCTCCGCGCGCCGCCCGCCTTGCCGCCCACCCTTCAGCACATGCGAATGTTGATACTTTATTAAGATGGCCTATAAGTGGTTTTGTTATGTTATTATTAGTAAATGTCTTTGGAACAAAAAACTACCTATAGTAGCGTGGGAATATGGAACGCGTAATGAAAGTATTTATCATTCGACGTGTCCAAGAAGAAACTATCTCATTACATTATAACGCAAATTTCTATTTGAGTACATTTAGAGAAGTACTTGTAGTAGTCTGTTTGAGTTCGTTTTGTAGGCGATGGTTTTTATTTATTTGTTTTTTTTGTAATACCTTAGACAGTTAATTATATTTGATTAAATGATTTTTTCTTTTCTAAAAATGTAAGTATAGCAAGGAATGTAAACAACTTAGTTATTGCCTTTTGTGTTTGCTCTCATGTAAGTGAAGTCTTTAGCACAATAAATGATTTGAGCCTAAACCTTATTTAGCCCTAGTAAGGTATGACGGAATGCTATCTAAAAACATTGTAGTTTTAGTTCTGATATAGAAAGGTTTAACATTTAAATTACATTATGGTGCTAAAGCACTCTGGGTGAAGGTAAGTAATGGAGAGATTCGTCACTAAGTTTCAAAGAGGGTTTGGGAAAAATAATTAAGTTTAGTGCCACGTTAATCATAACTTGAATATTTAAAATAAACACATTCTTATGAAATATAAAAATAATATTTTATAACACAAATAGAACTATAATACTGGATTATTTTCAGCCATATCGCACAATACTACTTTCCAAGATTTTTTAAAACATAAAATGCAGGTTATTTAAAATTTGAAACTGGAATTTTTTAGCGCTTTACAGTTTGTGAGCACGTCACAGGTAGAGCATCCGTGAATAGTAGTTGTATTCAAATCAGAAGCAATTGAAAAAAACCAAAGTATTTATTGAAAAAACACGGTTTATATTTGTAAAGTAGTTTACATTTAAAAAATATATTAGGTATATTGTGGTTAGAGTATATACAGAAAACTGTTTGAACGCTTTATACATCAATAGATATTCATTGTTCATATATGATGTGATTCCAAATACTACCATTTCATCCGATAAATATCTGGGGATACTTCAATCTATCCTCGATTTTCCGGTTTATAGATCCAGCCTTTGAGCAATGTTTAATTTTACTGGAAATTGAACCCACAACCTCGAAAATCCCAAACTGAGCTACTTTATATGTCTTATAGGTAGATATACTCAAATGCAGCGGTAATCGGCGTCGTACAAACAATATGAACAATTGCATTAATTTAAATAATGTAATGCAATATCTGTTGAATTAACGTGACGGGTAATGACTGGGGAAGCTGATTATGACGTCATGTACCGACAATACTGACAACTATGGCGTGAGGACGGATTAATTATGATTATTATGTACATACATCTAGATAACATGTTTATGTATATGTATCAGTAATGCAACACGCATTGCTTTAGGAAAATCTAAATGTAATATAAAAAAAAATTAAATGAAATTTCTTTAGCATCGTTTTATTTGAAACTCAATGTATTTAAAATGGGTCATGAAAAAGAAACGTACTTCTACCTGAATAGAATACAGCGTGCTGATTGGTGAGATAGAACACGTTTATATTGTTATCTGTTATTCGTAATTTAACAAATGAAGATTAAAATACAACTTACAATAAGGGAATGCTTTTAGTTAAATTTCTTCACTCTGGTGACAAGACAAAGCGCCGCGTTCAATTTCGCCAGTCAACATTCTAACGTATCTGATACGTGCTTAAAGAGGAGAACGGTCTAAATGGAGTGTTTTATCACTCTATTTTCTTTAACTTCTCCGCTATGAGGAAAAAAGTGTGAAGGTCACTTTTTCCTTCAGTTTCGGATTTCAATAATAATTTCATTAGTTTGTATTCAAAGTAGAGGTAACAGTTA
The DNA here is from genome assembly GCA_019049465.1 of Dryas iulia moderata. NCBI lineage: Eukaryota > Metazoa > Arthropoda > Insecta > Lepidoptera > Nymphalidae > Dryas > Dryas iulia. Next base: position 736,353 of record CM032430.1, on the reverse strand, counting down.
TGTAGTTATCGTTGACCGCACTTTGATCTCTCGAGGTCTCGAGGAAGGGTTCCGCATTTCAGAGATTTTTCCGCATTTCAGAGGTATTTTGAGACAAGGGTCAAGAATGTTGTGATGGTTTAGTCATTTTGTAAAGTTATTGATTCGATTTGCGGTCATCGTGTAGCAGACGGATATAGACAACTGTACTCACGATGGTTTTGGGTTTGAACCTCTAGTGGGAATTATATTTTTAACTTTTTGCTTGACCTAAGATATATAAGTTCGGAAACGATTTAAGTATTTTTAATGATTACTTGACAGCAGATTGATTCCATAAGCCGTTGCTTTATAGTTATTTTTTCAATAAGTATATGGATTTGAAAACTTATGGTAGTTTTAATACCAAGAACTACAACCATAACTTGTACGTAAGAACAAATATAGCAGTGTATTTTTCTCTCTCTACACGGAGCTCGCAATTTTATTGCAGTATTTGCAGACAGTTTAGTGTTACGACTTTCTCCTTTCCACTTAATTTCCATATATTCAAAACGAACTAAATCATTCTAACTTTAGTTGAGATCTAGCCACAAGACAAATATATTCCAAACTGTACTCATCTTATTTAGGAAAGAGGTCACTCAGGCGGAACTTCGTCGTCGTATTTACGGGACGTTACATTAATAACATGTACCGGGTTCGACGGACAGCTCATAAATAGCATATGACTAGCGACGCTGGTTCAATATTTTAGCAACTTCTTAGCACACTTTGTCCTTTTTCTATTTTTCAATCCCGCGAAAACAAAACGCGGCGTTAGGTTCTGCTTCCCAAGATATGTTGATTGGGGGCGTGTAGTGAACAGCAGAGTTTTTAATATGTTTTTTTTCTTGCCATCCGGGAAAAGTGTTAGGCTGAAAAAAAGAATAAATTAAAAATAATTTAATAAAGTAACCACAAACTCACTAAAATGAAGGGCTCAGAAGAACGCAACGCTTAGATCTCCATAATTCCTAAGTCAACATGCTAACATTTCAATTCCCTTTCACTTCACATTCAGTGTACATAGATATTCAGTGTTTTGCTTTGTGTTAGCATTTCTGCTTCTCTTACGTTAATTATTCTATCGTCGATTTACCTACACGCTACAGGTACCTGTGCTTTGACTGAGCGTGTGTAAGACGGCAATCGGTTCCTAAAACTCGATATTAACGCGTAAACTATTAATGTTTGTTAGAAAATATGCATATATATGTATACATAGTATGTTAATATCAGATTGAAATCATTATTGATCTAAATAAAGTACCCAGTTACCAAGAAATCAAATGTATAAATTATATTTTTTTATATTGTGGTGCAATAGGACAGTATTTGACTATACGAAGGATACTTGCAGGCTACAAATTCGACTAATCAAGTTCATGCCTGTTACGGATGTCATTATTACTAAAAAATATAGTTTAACCGAAGTTTCCAACTTACTACAAAGGAGAGCTTAGGGGTGGTTAAGGTGCTTACATTTACGTGTAAGCATTAATTGTAAGGACTAAATATATTACCACGGTTTAAAATTACGATTTAATTGAAATTTCATATGAAAACAATTTAAGTGCTTTTGTTTTATAACAGTACTGCCTGATTGTACTGACATTGCAGATTTATAATGTAGTTTTTTACAGAAGTATAGTTTTTAACAACCTTAGTCAAAGGCATGATTTAGTCTTAGCATTTAAATACTCGTAAAAATATTATTAAACTCCTTTTCCAATTTCTCCGCAAAGCGTAAAAGGAGTAAATTGAAAATAAAAAAGCACAGAATGTTCTTTATCTTTCCACTTCATGATAATAAGGCTAAATTATTAATAAAATTACTATTAAGCAAGTACATGATATGCGAGTAGCATGAGAATTAATTTTTCACTAACATGATACATTACGTACAAGACATGAAGTGTGCCAGAGACAGCGCGCGCTGAGTTATGATCTCATCGCCGCGTCGTTCACTTCTGTTACCGTTAATTAATATCATGTGCATATTTTTGTTGTGTTTATATATGAATTTTTGCTTAGAGAAGTAAAAATAATGTAAATATATTTTATTAACTTCCACATATCAGGGGTAAAAGAGAAAACGGAATGAAAAGACACTTCGTGCTTCATTCACACCCGATATCGTTATATCATTAGTTAATGATTGTTGTTTGTTGTGTGACGGAACTCAATGTCGTGCTTTATCTTCTTACAGCCGGGAAATGATAACAAGTTACATAATTTTAAAGAGAATGACAATATTAATCTTAGTAGAAATCTTATTATGAAGCATTCTTCGCAACATGTGAGATAAGTAAAGCTATATTTTTTCTTTCGTATTAAGAACGAACTAAAATATAAAAACCTTTGCTATATTCTAAACATTCTTTAAATTATTTATAAGCCTCGACCTTTAGATATGTTTTAATTGTTAAACTGAAATTTTTAATATTTGTAAGTAAAATATTTATTAAAATTAGTTTTGCCGTTATTAAGAATAGTCTATATAAGCAGAAAGAAATAATAAAACTAAATCAATCTATATGTACGAAGCTTTTATACCGTATAAATTACAATTGATTGACTTAAAAATATTAAAATTATCTATAAATTCAAGGCAATAAATTCTAATAACATGTAAATATTATTCATGCTGCATGTATAAATGTATAGATAACAATATAACGAAAAGAAAGCTTTAAAGTTATCACACAATAGTATATTGTAGTTTTTTGAAAATAAGAATAAAAAAGAAGAAAAGACAGTGAACTCCGATATGTAATTATATTTTTTGTGTTTCATAGTTGTTGATTTTAAATGTTATTTTAGTCCTCCTTTTGTTAAATATTAATATTAAAGTTTTTGATATAAACTATGTTTAATTCAAAATTTCTTAAAGTATTGTTCTCCTCTCGAAATTGACGAATGATGGGGAAGAACATCACAAAGGGCAGGAATTAATTTAGGACACGAGAAAAGGATACAAGCGGAAGTTGCGAACACATTGCGGGATCATCCGCACGGTGTCATTCAAAGTTGGAGATATAACGCCCGCAGCGTTTTGGTCCAATACAACTATTCATAATTTTCTGACTAAACGAATCCCTTGATTACACTGAGAAGTGTTTCTACACAAAACTTTTTCTCCAAATATATGTTTCTTTTTCTCAAAATCTAACATCTATAATTACGGCAGACACTTTATAACGGAGTGTCTTTACATTTGGTCCTCTCTGTCTTCACTGCTACGTGGTAGAAAGCGTGAAGCTGCAAATATATTTTTTCTGTAGCAAGAAGTGATTATTATAATATTGACGTTGACTATTTTATAAATGTTTTTATAAATTACTTATTTTTCTTAAACTATTATTATATTTTTTTTCAGATGCACGTTATAACTTGCATAGAGAGTGCCTGGTGTTTAGTAGTGATACTACGTTTTTCACCTTCCGCATTGATTTGGGATGTTGCAAATTGAGTAAGGTTATTTCTAGGCGCAGTTTGCTGTACCGGAATGCAAATAATTTAAATATAATGATTCTTCCAAGTGAGAATCGAAATTACAACCGGGCTTAGACGGGCATCCTATTATAAAAAAAAATCAAATCCAAAAAAATCTCTACAAAAATCATATTTTTACACCAAAATAATATTTTCAATTCTCAGAAATAACTTCAGTCGTATTTTAAAAAAACTTTTCTATTTTGTTACAAAAATGCTTACATTTAACTAAGCTGAAGACCACCTTTGTCATTCAACTCCGCGGGTCAGAATACAAAGATCTCTTCGAGCACTCTCGCTCAAGCCGCCGTTTTTAGGACGTTTTATAGAAATACTGTACACATTTTTTGATTTATTTCAGACGTTTCTTTTTCGATGATGAAATTTTATTATTTTTTTAATATATATGATTATTGAATACGTTGTGTCTCGCATTCGGGTGAAATGGAGAAGGAAGTATCTTGACACTACTTTTTCGCTGACTGCTATGCAAGAAAAACGAGATTATGTATATGTGTTAGGTCTTCTGTTTATGTAAAATATTAGGGTATTTTTCTTTACAAAAGTATGACACAAATTCCGTATAAAAACGAAATGATACCAATCAGCTTGACGCTTTTTCCCCCAGAGCAGGACAGGTCACTTGGTTCTCTACTTTCCGCTCGTATTGAAAACGTTACGCAAGAACAATTATTCCCCTGTGATCAAACAAGCATCGTATTTACAAAAACACTATTCTACTACACAAGGATTTCAATGGATTAATACTAAAATTGAGTGACTAAGAACAACAAAAGAATTTCACTATCCGTTTCCTTAATTTGTAGATACATGAAATACATGAAGATAAAAGGACATTCGTAGCAACAATCAATGAAAAGTGCTTTGATGTGAGATATATTTTTACGAGGCTATTACGTAAGCCTAGCAGTCCGTTACTCCGAGATAATCGTAAGGGACTATTCCTAAACCAGTCGTTGGCAGTAGTTTACATAACACACAGAGCATGTAATAAAAAGATATTCGCTGTAACTTGCTGAAAGGTTCCTCAGTTTACGTATGAATACGAATTGCGGTTGTACTATGTATGTGTATTTGACTTTAAAACGGTTTTAGCACAGAGTTGTCGGAGAGGACCTAGTATACAAATAATGAACATTTAAGAAGCTCCCACACTGGAATTCAAACCCAAAAGTGAATGTAAACGTGAAGACTGTGGGTTATATCCTCACTCGAAATCACTTTCACTACGCCGCTCTCGGAAGACAACACAGTAATAGTTTTAAGTTCGGACACAAAATGAAGAACAAAGTGTCTTGACACTAGGTTCTCGATTCCCACTGGAGGAGTGGAAATATTTGATATTTCCATTTTCTTCGCTCTGGTGTCGAGGTAAAGCGCGGCGTTAAGTTCCGCCACTTAACACGCAATGCCTCCGAATTCGGCGGAAAGTGGGTAACGGAGTATCTTAATACTAGGATCCCTCTGCCTACCCTGCTGTGTGCGGGATACAGCGTGCAGCTAAAAAAAAATGTACTAGAAAATATTGATACAGTATGCAAAATTATTCCAGTTGAAAAACCGATGTCAAAATTAATAAAATCACTGAACGCTCGGTTAATATCAGGGATTATCTATATCCTCGGCAGACAACGCGCTCCCCAGAGATGGTGAACTAAGTATAACATTACTAACGACATTCAAGGTTTTGTTAACAAAGCCGAGTTAGAACGATGCTATTTACTAGAGAATATTATTTTCCTTAAATATTTCATACATAGTGGGACTGGTATCCGAGATAGTTTTCATTTTAGGGAAGTAGTGGGACGAGTCAAATAAATATGAATAAAAACTCCTCGAGTGGGAATCGAACCCAAAACCAGTCGTTTACAGTCACACGCTTGTGCCACTGCGCCACGACTGGCCCATACGACAGTAGTTCATATTAAATATAAACTATTATACACAGTTCCGTTTATTTTATTTTCCGTTCAAATATTTACTTAGTAGTTTGGATGTACCTTAAGCAGTGCGGAGGAACTTGCTTCTGTTGCTGTTGTTCGAACAACGTATTTGCAAATAACACGCTCAGTTACGAGAGTTAACGAATTGGTAAATGCATTATGACCTTACAGACTTAGCTATAGAAACAATAATATATTTACATAACACAAATACTTTAAGAAAAGCTTTAAAAAAATATATAATAACTGATAGAATAATCCAATGCCTAAGTATTGAAAAAACTTGCAATCGACATGTGTTGCGAAGTGTACACAAATTACGCCTAAATGAGAATGAATGACTCGGTTAGCACTTGAAAGAAATTCGGATTTAAATTTCTACTATATATAAAAATATAAATATATCTATATATAAAAATATACTAAATATAAAAATATATAGTAGAAATTTAAATCCGAATTTCTTTCAAGTGTTAACCGATTCATTCATTCTCATTTAGGCATTTATTGTTATTATCTTTTTAAAACACATGTACATGAATATATTTGTATATATAATTATACAAATGTATGAAATACACTCAGAGATAAAAAAAATATAGCTCCCAGTTTTTCTCGCAAAATAGATATAATTGGATATAGTCTAGTGTCAAGACACACCGTAACGCCATTTGGAAAGGTTTTACCTTTGAAACCCATAAAATTATATCGAATTCACAACCATCAGGGAACCTTAAACATTTCAACACACACAATAGTCATTAAGTAAAATAAAGTTAAACAAGAAAAATCTAACAATCTACCAACATATCAACTTACTGTTGATATGTTGGTAGATTTTACCTCGAACGGCGAAAATATACACAAGATAAGTCGCATTAGAAAAATCTATTCCGCTAACTCGTAACGCCCTCCCGAGCACGCTATGAGTTGCTCTTGACCCACACTCGCACAGACAGCGACTGCGAGCCGTCACTCCACTCTCTCCTCAAGACGAGAGGAGGGCGTCGCGGGAATGAGAGAATGCTCTGTCAATAGCAATACTGCGAGGGGTCTCTTTTTGAAAGGCCAATCGCACTTTAGGGTACTTATAAATGAGATCAATATGTACGAGACGGAAATTGGCTGAGTTGCTCGTCTTGTTGAAGGGTTATGATTTCTAACGATATATGGAGCTACGAATTTCGGATTATGTGACGGGAAAATGTATATATAGTTGTATGCTAAAACAATGGTTGAAAGCTTTGATATTGTTTTGTGTTTTTTATTGAATGGCAGGATAAACAGATGAAATCTAGTGCTAAGACACTCCGTTCTCCACTTTCTGCCTGGAGTCGAGACTGCGTGTTGAGTGGCGGAATTTAACGCGCGCTTTTACTAAGGTGACACTTTTGTATTGTAATAGCAGTAGTTATATATAGGATTCGACAAGTTCAAAAGGTGTCAATGGTTAAGAGTTTATATTATTTTCTAGATTATAAGCGACATTTAATTACGCCATTACTATTACGCGTATTAATGTTAATTTAAAAGTAAGCCTTACAAGTAATTATATGCACAAAGGTTTAATTTTTAAAAATACATTTTATAATATCCTAAAGTATTCTCGTACTTAGAAATAGAAACACTTTCATACATATTTTCAATGCAGCAGAAAGAAATATTATAAGTTTATTCGTATGGTTGGTAGCGTGAAGAGTCAGCCTTACGAGTGAACATCTGCGCGGGATAAGAGGGCTTAGCTCAGACTTCATTTTTTATTTCTTGACGATTTATGATGACATTTCATATTGCTATCGGTGATTTTTTAAATAATACATGTTTTTGCATATATGTATGTATTAATTCACGTATTGTTTAGAAGAAGTTCTTTTTTTTTAGCTTCACGCTGTATCCCGCACACAGCAGGGTAGGCAGAGGGAACCTAGTATTAAGATACTCCGTTCTCCACTTTCAGCCGAATCCAGAGGCATTGCGTGTTAAGTGGCGGAACTTAACGCCGCGCTTTACCTCGATACAAGAGCGAAGAAAATGTAAATATTAAATATTTCCACTCCTTGACTGGGAATCGAACCCACAACCAGTCGTTTACAGTCACACGCTTGTGCCACTGGGCCACGACTGGCCACAAGTTAGAAGAAGTTTAAAAGCTCATATATTGTAAATATCAACACTAGGTTCATGTTGTACTAGACAATAGAAAATGTTTATAAACACCAATAACAAAGTCAAAGTCAAAGTCAAATCAAACAACCAACAAACCTGTGTTTATTCTCACTTTTGATCTGATTAAATCAAGATTTCAAAATCTAATTAGATTAATACGACAGTCATCTGCTCTGGGCGTCAAATCTAGATGATAATGTTGCTAAGAATTAAAAGTGTAATTTTTTCTAATCAGCGACTTTGCTCAGTACTTTTTATCCATGTACCAAACCCCGCAATGTACTATAGCTAGTAGTGTTATAAAAAATAAACATAGGTAGTTAATCCTACGAATGCGTATTGATCCTTCAACAATCTTGTGTCAGTTATTGTCCCGCCGCTGCATCACAGTGCCATCGAATATGTACACTTATTCGTATATGTATATATTTTATATACTGGGGCCAGCCGTGGCGGAAAAGCACAAAGTGTGACTGTAAATCCACTGGTTGTGGGTTCAATTCCCACTAGAGGAGTGGAAATATTTAATATTTCCATGTCACCACTAACACCCAATGCCTCTAAAATTCAGCAAAAAGGGTGGAAGACACTTTGATGTCTTGACACTAGGTTGATCGGTGCGAGGGATACTGCGTGACGCTAGAAAAATATATACATATATCTACTCGTGTATATATACCTATATCGTCAATACAAACGTAAATTTTAATACATACCACCATTCTAAAACTAAGTTGAAGTAAATTCTGTGTGAAGTAACAAAGCGGAAGCGCGAGACTTGTCGGTGTAACTCGCGGCGGCTCTCGCTAAGGTAATTTAAACTCAGCGCGGAGTTCGCGGGTTCGTATTCAATTTCAATGAAACTTTAACGTACACGTTTGTGTTCCAAGTCTGTAATTGCTTTAATATCTACTTCACTGTTTCTGTAATATAGTGCTCTGAAATATGATATGAATTTCTTCACTTAAGATATTGTGTTATATTAAAAAAGTAGCTCCACGTTGTCTCCCGCCCAGTAGGACAGTTAGAGAGAATAAATAGTCATTGAGTAGCGAAACTCAACGCCGCAATTTGTCTGCTTACCAAAACGGAGCAATAATAAATAAAATTACTAACAATTTTATATTGAAAACTGACTGTAAAATTAAGGGGTTGTTCATGAAACAACTTGATATGAGAGTATACCACAAAGTCCTATTTGTATTTAATTTATTGTAATTACATAACGTTGTATAGCTATAGCTGGAAATCAATTTGTAAATTCTTCTTCGTTATATGGAACATGACAGCAAATTAATTTCGCCTTTAAACTGCAGATTGACTAACTAAAGCAAGGAGCTCCTCCGGTTTGGTGAACAAACAATGACGCGAGAAGCAATTTAACTCGGCGTCCTATAATATTGAACACACAGTATTCGTAATTAATTCCGTTTAGTTTAGTGGTTATTCTTAATTTGGGTTGTGGGTTTGACTCTTTATTTTAACATACGTATATAGTATATGTATATAGTATACGTATATACGTATACTATATACTACTATATAGTAGGGAAAGAGAAGAACGGAAGGCCTTGACACTAGGTTTCTTCTAACTACATTGTTGTTTGGGGAAAAACCTGAAGCTTAACTGAAGTTATGGAAACCAGTACTCCGTTGTATGACAACATTATATACGATATAAGCTTTTTTAAGACTTCTTGTGATATATTTTATTTTAACATATAATACTGATAATTATCCTTACAAAATTGACCCAAGCCAGACGATAATTTCTTAAATATACACAATTTTGGACTGGTTTAGTCTCTAGTTCGGAGGACCGTGATTCCTTTGAGTTGTTATAATATAGAAAATATCTTGAAAATGAAGAAAGAGATGGCATTGGAAGTAAAGAACAAAGTCCCGCCACTATTTTCTTGCCTACCTCGATTAATGCGTATTCGTAAATGCAAAAGTCAAAGCCAAAGTCAAATAATTTTATTTAAAATAAGAAGTTACATCCTTCATTTTTTGAACGTCAAATAATTTACCATTTGTTCGCTAAAAAGTGGACGCCTGAAATCTGAGAAAATTACCCTTATAAAGAAATATAGTATAACATTAGTACTGCAGAGAACAAAGTACAAATTTTATTTATTTCACAGCAATGTATTACAGGCCACTTCTGGCGGAAATTGTTGAGAGAACAGTAACAATCGCGCTCCAAATGCGTTTTATGAGAATGGCTGTCATTTTTTAAAGCCGTTCCGTCCTAATCAAATAATTACAGTAAATACTTTTTGCGTTCAATTTTTCGCGTGTAAATAGGAGTATTACGGTTACGTTTAAAATAAGTGTATTTGATGTTTACTTCCTTTCTAGTGTGTTTTTGTGGAAGAAAAAACTTAGTGGTCAGACACTCTTTTCTTTGTTTTATGTATCATTTAGAGATATTGCATCTTAAATGCCAGAACGATACTTTTGTGAAATGGATACCGTAATAAGCAAATAAAGAATATAAAATGTTCTGTATTCGAAGTGGGAATTAAACCATTCAGGGTGGGTACGGTAACGGTTACCGTAGCGTTTCACCCTCAGTTTTGTCTGACTTTGCCATCAAGGAATGCAGCGTAATGCCAAAAAAATATAAAAAAAATATTACGGTATAATAAGCTATTTTTAAACTATGCCGTGAGTGTATGAGAATAAAATTCCTATCGATATTTTATTATTTCAAGATAAATTTGATATTTAATAGAATTGTACTAAATTCTCGGATTTTCTCGGTTTTGGTAATCAGTGTACTTTCAGTACTTAGGTACAATACAACATATTAAAAAAATAAATCGACTATAATATTTACTTTCAATTCGGTGTGTGTTTGTATTACATAAATTGCATACCGCAAGTAAGTAAGCGACAGCAAGTTAGTTCTCTTTGATAAACGAGTATATTACGAACGATTAGTTCGTGACAACATTTTATACTTTTTATTAATAAGAATAAACGAAAAAAAAGATGCTTGTATCGTTTTAAGTGTATACTTAATGTATATTTGTATATTTTAGTTTTAAATAAAATTGTAACATGTCATGATGTCAGTCTTTCCTCTCATTTTTTTTTTTTTTTTTTTTTTTTTTTTTTTTTTTTTTTTCTTTTTTTTTTAGCTTCACGCTGTATCCCTTGCGGGGTAGTCAGAGAGAACGGAGCGCCAAACGCTACGGTCCCTGCATACTTCTTTCGCCTCGTCCACAGTCATCAACCTCTTCATACACGCCCTCCGGGGGTCCTCATGCTTTTTACATGACCTTCCTCCAGTATCATCGATACTGTGTTTTCGAAGGTCAACCGAGGTCTCCCCCTGCCTCTCTTACCACTCACCTTTGCTTCATAAATCTTTCTTACCATTCTTCCATCACTCATCCTCTCGACGTGCCCAAACCACCTGAGCACGCCCTTCTTCATTCTTACTATGACGTTCTCGCTAATACCTGCCATTCTGTGTATCTCTTCATTGCGGATTCGGTCAGCTAAGCTGACTCCGCACATCTTTCGAAGAGATCTCATCTCCACAGCATTCATCTTTCTTTCATTCTTCTTCTGCAATACCCACGTTTCGCTGCCGTATAGCAGCGTCGGTACCAGCACTGCATTGTGCACAGCTAAACGTGCGGCTATGCTCACGTTCCGCCGTCGCATCAACGCAGCGAGGGCACCGTTAACGCTGTTACCGACAGCAATACGCCTTTCAACATCCATATCATAACTTCCATCTCTGCTAAACATACTTCCCAAATATACCACCTCATTCACTTGCTCTAATTTCTTTCTGTTAACCATGATCTTACATTCCGTTCTTTCTTCGTCTCTTTCAAACACCAGAATCTTAGTTTTGCTTGCATTCAGGCTTAGACCATTATTTTCACACCCATCTTTCAGGATGGTGACCAATGCCTGCAACTCGTATTCTGATGATGCAATAAGCAGTGCATCATCTGCGTACAACAGGCAGTTTACCTTCAAGTCACCCACTTTCACTTCCATATCACTTTGTTTCACTCCTTGGAGACAACTATCCAAGTACAAATTGAACAGCCAAGCTGACATGGCACAACCCTGTTTGACACCCGATTGAATATCAAACCGAGGCGACATGCCAGCTCCTACTCGTACACAGGCTGAGTGATCTCGGTAAAGAGACTTTACAGCCTGCAACAAGGGTCCGTTCACATTGTACCCAGGCAGTATCTCCCATAACTTCTTTCGCACAACTCTGTCAAATGCCTTCTCCAAATCCACAAAAGCGCAGAAAACTTTTTGGTTTACAGCCAAAAATTTCTCTGTGATCATGCGGAGGGAGAAGATCTGGTCCATACACCCTCTTCCAGGTCTAAAGCCTCCTTGGGCCTCCCACAACAGCCTCTCGGATCTCTCTTGCATTCTTCTCGCTAAAATTTTTGCATAAATTTTACTACCTAAGCTAATCAAACTGATAGCCCTATAGCTTGCACAGTCTATCTGTGAACCTTTGCCTTTATACAAAGGCACGATGACTGCGCCTCGCCAATCATCTGGGACCTCCCCCTTCTTCCAGCATAAATTGCACAGATGAAAGAACAGGTCCAAGACGCGCGGCCCACCATATTTGATCATCTCAGTAGTAACTCCATCTGCTCCCGCTGCCTTACCAAATTTCAAACTTCTTATGGCACTCTCTACTTCTTTTATACTGATTTCGCCGTCTGCTACATCAAGATTCAGCATATCGCTGTTACTTGAGACAGAGGCGTCATCACATTCATATATCTCCTTGTAGAATTCCGCCCATCGTTGCAAAACAGGTGTTGGTTCTGTTAATATTTCACCGTCCTTTGAAAGCACCCCTTTCATTCTGCAGGTTGACGAAGAACCCCGAGAACCACTAACTTCTCTCCAGAAAAGCTTCGTGTTTTCTCGGAAGTTGTTCGTCAACCTTTCATCTCTTTCATTCTCCGACTTTTCACGCTTCGCCTTAATCAGTGCTTTCGTTTGGTGCTTTTGCAACTTATACTCTTTCTTCTTGATCTCTCTCATACTTTTATTCTTACCAGAGGCCTTATAATCCTGCCATGCTTTCTTCTTTCTTTCTACGGCATCTTTCACTTCATCATCCCACCATTCGTCGCGCTTTTTACTAAAGCCTCTTTTCGCAGTACCACACACCTCTGTTGCTGCTTCAATCATACTATTCCTAAGATTCTGCCAGCATACTTCTACACTCTCATTTCCTGTTTCACAGCTGTCTAGCTTCTTGGACACCCTTTCTTTATATTCCTTTTTAATGGGTGGATCTTGAAGCTTCCAGCTTCTTACGTGATTATTCGCCTCCAAGTTTGGACACCTCGTGCGGGCGCGCCAGCCTGTGAACAGACCCCTTATTCTAGTAACAACTAGATAGTGATCTGTTCCCAAATCGGCACCCCTAAACACTCGCGTGTCCATAACTTGGTTCCGAATACGCTGATCCACCAGGAATAGGTCAATCATACTTTTCTCTTCCATTCGCTCCCATGTGTACTGATGAATTTGTTTGTGGTCAAACATCGTGTTTGCCACAAACAAATTCTTCTCCTTACAAAGTTCCAAAATAAGCTTACCAGCCTCATTCACTCTCCTATCACCGTACTTCCCTAATATAAGCTCGTAACCGATCCGCTCGGTTCCGACCCATCCATTCAAGTCACCGCACACTATTAATTTTTCATTCGCTCTTACGCTACCTAGAACTTCCCTGACACTCTCCCAGAACTCCTCTAGCTCGCCTGATAGAGCTGAGGATACTGGCGCATAGGCCGCTAACAAGAATAATCTTGTTATCCCCAGCTTAAAGCGAACCCAAAGGAGCCTCGGGTTGATCGCCTTGTATTCCACCATTGCACACACCAATCGAGAGGACAATAACACACCTACCCCCTGACACCCGCGATCACTCTCTGGTACGCCGGCCCAGAGAGCCACGCGACCGTCCGGCAGATCGGTAATGTTACTGCCCTTTCTCTTGGTCTCAGTCACACAGATCACATCTAGATCTCTATCATCCATCACATCTAGTAGTTCATTCATCTTCTGTTCCATCCCTCCTCTTACATTCCACGTAGCTATTTGTAGCTCCGTCCTCCACTTCCCGCCGTCTCGGACATGGCGTGTCGGGTGGCGGTCCCCAACGCCGCACTCGTCTACTCCCCCCTCCCCACTTCTCACACCAACGGGGACGCGCTGGTGCGCGTCGCCTCGGGGGAACGCCCTAACATTCTTTGCCCTGATGATCTTGGCGGATGGAACGCTGCAGTCCTAGCAAGTAGGACTGGCGGGGATCGCTGCGAGCAAGCCTTCCATCTGGACTCCTCTCATAAACGGGTAAAATTATTCGATGAGAAAGATATTTAGAAAACGTATAAAAAATCAAACGTAGTAGGATTCGAGCCCGCGCCTCCTGAAACCGTACAGACTTCCGAAAAAAAGATTCTCGTACCTACCCTACTAACTACAGTAGATGAGTGAATCTTAATAAAAAATGCTTTGTGACCACGTTTAGTTCATTCCCATCGAATAACTTTTAATAATTTTTTTTAAAGTGTTATTCACACAGTTAGGAAATTGAAAAAGACATTTAGATGACGTATAAATATTTAAACGCAGTAGGATTCAAATCCATGCCTTCTAGAAACTGTTCAAGCGCTTTGACCGCTAAGCCACGCATTCTACATCCGGCTTCCGAAATTCTTATACGCTTAAAAAAAAAAAAGCTATTCCGAATGGAATAGAACCCGCAACCATCACATCTACGGTTACATACTGTGCCGCTGCGGTAACTGGCCGCTCCCTTTTCTCTAATATATTTAGTTAGTTTTCTAACTGCGCTACGTTATATTCGATCAGTGGTTATAATTCGAGGTAATGGAACGTTCGAACGCAATTGTCTTCGTAATGGACGGTAATGGGCGGCGCTGGTTCAGTTATAGCGGTTCCTAACGACGTTACCGTCTTTAAAATTTCTTCTAAACTGTAGAGAAGTAGAGCTTTATTTGAAGCTAAATATACGGACCACGTGGGAGCTTTAATGGGCAAAGAGAATGATTGTTATATATTTATTTCTAAAATGTTATTGTAGCTGAGCTCTTTCAGAATAAACGGAATGAGTCTTGACTCTAACCTCGTTTGACGATAATACACCTACGTAATATATTTATATACATATATGCTAAAGGTATTTGGAGCCCATCATAATAGGAGGAAAGTGCTAACGAAGACTATTGTCACTTATGTGTTTTCATCCTGTTAAAACTTTTGATTAATTTAAAACAAAGTTCATTTATTTGCTAGGCACTACTAAAAATATGTTTAATAAACAATTGAAAAATTAACGTGTCTCTTAGACACCATTCAAGCGATCTGATCATCAACCAAGCGTTCTATATCTGGTTACATCGAAATTTTATACTTATTTATACATGAAATTTTATTTGAACTTATTTTTATTGATGAAAAATGTGTGAATAACATTTTACGTACTAAAATTAGTCACTACTATATAATCTCTTGTTATATTTCTTCGTTAATATATTCAGAAAATAATTCATTTAAAAATGACAGTTTAAAGCAGCCACAAATAAAAATAAACAAAGTCAGTTACTTAACCCTCAGCTAGAAAGGTTCAGAGACTTCTGTTCTCTATGAATAATTCAATACATTCTAAAATTTCTAAGCAACTTTATATTTAATTTGGAAAAGTTTGCCGCAAAATCATAATCAAACTTTAAATCTACTTCCAGACTACGCCTGTGTTGTGCCAGTTTCAACTTGTTTTATTTTACTCCATTATATCTTGCTGAGGTGTTCTCAGGTCTGAGGCATTAAATTTAGTTAATGTATCTGTATATAATTTACCATCGGGTAAATTATTTTATATTAAAAAAATAATTTAAAGGGTACAAATTTATTTTAAAGGGTTTATGATTTTTTGAGCTATATACGAGTATAAGCTCAAAAAGTAATTTTGATTGAATTTAATCTCCGAAACTATCGAACTGTCATAGTACATCATGAATGGCAGCTGTCGGAGAGCGGATACATAAAAGATGCCTTGTTTATTCTAGAGTCACTGTCAAAAATTAGTAGCCCTGTCAATTCAACGCTAAAGAGAAAAGCTATTAGTGTGGTATTGAAAGTAGAGCGAGTCTAAACGATATTCATTTAGACTGTATTATAGGGTAGTGAGATTCAGAAATCAGTTTAAACTTCCGTTATTGAATGAAACGTATTCATATAATTCGATAAAACTGTAAATTTGACCTAAGTCGGAATTTAAGCGAGGACGTGCGCGTCTAAATTAGCGACAAAGTCGTATGTAAAGTGTCGTAGTGTAAAGTTTAAACGGACGAAACCGCGGGCGGGTCGATATATATAATTTTGAATAATTCAAATAAAGTATAAAGTCAAATAAAAATTATTTGACTTCGAGTTTTAGTTTTATCTGCTTGAACTTTCGGATAATATCTAGGACGACATGAGTTTCTTTTAGAATTTATTTATTCGAGGTAACTTCGTCAGTGAAGTTTATATATTATGTAATAAGTTTATATATAGTAGAAATGTAAGTAATAAGAACATATGCTGGAAATGGATACAGTAAATTTATAATTATCTTATGCACCATGATAACATTTATATGTGATTATTATAACTTTTGTCATTAACTATTATATACATATAAAGGACTTGCGAAGCTCTTCTTCTTAACAATTCTTTATTCTTTGTTATAAACAAAAAAAATATTGCTATGTAGTTAATATAAGAAGAAACACCTTGGCATTCTATGTATTCATCGTCCATCGCGTTGCTATGCATGTTCCCGTCGCAACCGAAGCTAGCCTCTGAGCTCAGAGCAGTGTCTGGGACTTGCAACCCAAGTGTTAGCTTAAGGTGAATTGTTATTTTAAAATTCATATTAACGCTCACCTCCACAGACTGAACTTTAATACATTATAAAAGCATATTTAATTTATAACGTAAAAGTTTCCAAAAATATTGATTCTGAAGTCTACACTTATACCTGTACGTAGTACTTTTATACTCTCATAACGTAATTACACGGCTCACTGCGTAATATATTTTAACAATACGGTGAGGAACTTTGTACCGGCATATCATAACCTCGTTTTGGTAATAATCTTAAAATATCGTCCTTCCCTGTCTCCGCCGCCTCTTTGATGTACGTAGGACTTGTAATGGCGGAGTATTGTGATGTTTTTAAATATGTATAACATTACATTGTATTTTGGTATTAACTAAATTTTTAACAGTTTCATACTTTTTTCCCCATAGCGGGATAGTCACAGAGTACCACGTCTCAAGACACTCCGTCGTCCACATCACACCCGAAAATACGCGGAACTCTACGCCACTCTTTGTCTTAGGTACCAAAGTAAAGAAATGAAAAGTTAAATATAATTCCACTGAGTAGGAGGAACCCACAAACATGCCATTATAGTCAGAAGAAGTGTCTTAATTGCATAATGTTATAATTATGAAATTTTATGGCGCCAGTCGTGGCGCAGTGGTACGAACATCTGTAAGCGACTGGTTGTGGGTTCGATTCCCACTCGAGAAGGGCAAATATTTAAATTTTTCCATCACATTTATTGATGATTCTATTAGTTGGTACAAACACCCCAGGTGTTAACAGAATTCATTCTTAATCTTCTACCAAAAGTTTAAACATTGTATGTTGAGAGATACAACTCAACAATATACTTTTCTCGTTCCAGAGGGAAGAGTAAAATATAATTTCATCAGAAATCGAACCTACATCACGTTATAGCCATGATGTTCTACTACACCACAGTGGCCTCAATAACCATTTATAATGTAAAACCTCTCAATATGACAAAATAACATGCGTCCATAGAAAATATTTTTACATTAAATGTCAAAGGAAATACGAGTAAAATGAAGCACATATTTGGAGTAGTTTGTCCCGTTTCCGGGAATAAGGATCGACATTAAATACAAGAAGTTACATTAACTGACGTGAGGAGGGACTTGTGACGGATATATAACATTTTCTGAATTAAAAAAAAATGGGTTCCAACAGAGTTTGACGAAATACCTTAGAGGGTTTCGTAGAGTTTGTGGTGGAGAAAAACTTGTTATTATCTTCTTTAGATATCATTTATAACTGTAAACTATAACTGTTACTTTTCCATGCATAATCCATACTTATATTATAAATGATAATGTCTGTGTGTTTGTCTGTCATGCTTTCACGGCTAATCTACCGGCCCGATTTGGATGAAATTAAGAATGAAAGTAGTAACAATAACTGGGTCTAACATAGGCTACTTATTTTTTCAACAATCAACCACTAAAGGGTTGAAATAAGGGATGAAAGTTTGTATGAAAAATCTACACCGCTTGACCCATTGTAATGAAATTTGGCATAAATATAGTTAATAATCCAAGGTTAAATATAGGCTACTTTATTTTTCAAAGATCTATCCCCTAGGGATGCAATACACCGCACCATCTTATGTATGTAGTTACGCGGCAAAGCCGCAAGCGGGCCGCTAGTAAAATAATAAAAGAGAACGTGGTTTCAAAACAATCCTTTCTTCACTTTTCACCCGAATTTGAGATATCGCGTCACAAGTGAAGGTCACGTCACTGCTATGTTAACATTCACACGATGTTCCACATTGCGTTTGCGAGTACGCAGCTACCTTCGGAACAGCTTTGAAAACTCATGTTATTAGTATTCTATACTATACAGCGTATAGAGTTCTCTTTTGATATCTTATTTACTTCGGAATGGCTGAGTGTTGGAAACTAAGTCAAACTATTAACATATTCTGTTCTTTGGTAGGTTTTTTAGGTTAGGAGCATGAATAAAATACCTCTAAGTAAATTTACTTCAATAGTTAATAAATTATGTATTATACAAATCGCAATCTCTCGATTTGGGGCGAAAAGTTGAAAATGGAATGTTTTGATTTCAGGTTCTCTCAGACTGCCCTACTATGCGGGGAAAAACTAACTAAAGGCTAAGATAACTGAGAAAAACTAACTAAAAAACTAAATGCTAAGATTTTTATTGAAAATAGGTTGTTATTAAATGTTTGTATTTATAGACTCAAATACTAACCTTACTTATTTCAAACATACATACTCTTACTATATTGTCTTGTTTATGCGCAGTCTTATAAATAGCGGTTTTGATTTCTCAGGAAATAGTAAACTGAGCAACATGTAAATCTATTCTTGCTTGCTTCTCTCTCGACCCCACAGGGGAGAGGGGAAACGGTTCCAGGGCTTAGCCCTCTGGCCGTTGTGTCATACGCCACCCACAAATATGGGTGGGTCACGGGGTAGGCCACTTGGCCTGTTAATGGGATTGGACCAGAATGATCCAGGGAAAATGGAGGGTAAGAGGGATAAGCTATAGCTACCGGGGCGGTCCTTCCAGCCAGGTGAGACCCCTGATTACTCAAGGGAGGCCCAGCTTAGGCGACCAGCGACCGCAGGCAGCAGCTCATGGATCAGGAGGGGGGAGAAGATCTCGTGGGAGTCGTCTTCGATCGGGTGGCCTCGTATGCCACGGTGCGATGTCCTGAAGATGCGGATGCTCCGAGACATCAGCACGGTGGAACATGTTGACCGTCAGCTCAGTTATGTGGTCTTCCAAACTCGCTAAACGGAGATCTTTATGTAGGGTGGTATTCCTGACGTACCAAGGAGCCTGGGCGGCGCGTCTAATGGTAGTGTTTTGCACCACCTGGAGTGCGTTGCGGTTGGTAGTCTTCGTTAAAGCGTACCACGCTGGCGCAGCATACGTCAGGTGAGGCCTGACGTATGTCTTAAAAAGGGAGACCCTAAGGCGCAGCGGGATACGAGAACTAAAAATTGGTCGTAGCAGATGGGCAGCGACCTTGGCGGACGCAATTGCCTTCTTCACATGCCGATTCATCGTTAGTTTTGCGTCGATTATCACACCAAGGTAAGTAATATGGCGGCTCCAGTCAATCTACTGACCCTGTAGAACTAACATTGGTGGCAACTTCCGGAAATCACCCATTACAATGGCCTGGGTTTTCGCCACGTTAAGGGAGAGCCTCCATTCTGCCAGCCAGCCTGGCAGCAAATCGAAGGCCCGCTGAAGCTTGGTGGCTGCGTGGGTTGGATTCGGCGAGGTAGCAACCAGAGCATGTCGTCCGCATATAATGCCAACTTCGCGTCTGGATGAGTTGCGACGTCGTTTGTGTACTCGCTGTATAGAACTGGCGAGAGTGTGCTACCCTGAGGTACGCCAGCGAGGACTGGGTGGCTGCAGGAAAGAGCACTCTCCACCCTCACTCGGAAGGACCTGCCAGAAACGAAGGCGGCAAGTAAAACATGACATTAAGTTCTCTAATCATATTTAAACGCTTCTTCTTTTTTATGATAGCAGATAGCAGTATTTTCTACAACTTACTTTTCCGTGAGAAATAAAAAAAAGAAAAGAAAAAAAAGAAATATAATCATTCCGCTAAGTAGGAATAGAACCCACAACCATCACGTATACATTACAACCTGTCGCACTACAATACAAGCAGATAATAAAGTACTGACAAAACAATAAGCAAGTTTTTGTTGATAAAGTCGTTGACGCTTATTTGTGGTCCATTGATAGTGATTTATTCCGTCTTCTGCGGCCGTTTGTTATCGTTTGAGAGGTCTTTGTCTCGCGGACTATTTATTGACTGCGGTGGGATAGGAGATTAAAAATATTTGTCAATTCTTTTCTTTTTTGTTATTTCGGCGTCATTCTTGCTGCACTACCCTACAGTGTGATCCCATTTGGGAAACGCAAATATATCCAAATATTATATTTTTCATTGGGTTTTGAAGAAAATGCGTAATAGTAAGAATAAAAAGTAAATGAAGAACAGACTATTTCCAATGTATAGGTATAAATTAATAAGATAATTAGTATATAAAACAATGTACTTATAACATATTTCTATTTTTATAAATAAGAAATTTATATTCGAGAGGTTTCACCAACAACGTTATCTCTTATGTACTGAAAACCTCAGTCTATCTAGACTTATCAGCCATTTATTTTTAGAACGGATATAGAAGGCGGCATTAGTATAACAATATTTGTCTACCGAAATCAAGTCACTCCAAGTGGAAATTGAACCTTGTGTCACGACAGTCTCTTGAATGGATAAATATATATAACGTAGTAAAATTATTTATTTTCAAGTCATTTAACACAGTATCAATTAATACAGAATCCCCAAAACAGATTACAATTTATATGTACATCTTTTACATAAACCTCGGTAATGCGTGTTGTAAGTTTAAATTAAAACTTTTTTATATAAAGTGAGCTTAAAACGTCCTGTTTCATTGGAAGCTTCGAATTATAACGAAATGCACCGAAGCTTTTAATATAAAATAAGTGCAAATTGTAAAGTCGTAAAAGCTTTGAGACGAAGCAGATGTTATTTATTTTTCTTTAGTCCAAGGTATCTCTCTCCTGTCGCAGTCAGTCGTGGTGCAGGAGTACAAGAGATGACTGTAACGCGACAGGTTGTGGGTTCGATTCCCGCTCGAGGAACGGAAATACTTTATATTTACAATTTCTTCGCTCTGGTATCGAGTTAAAAGGCTCCTTCTGCCTATCCTGCTGAGTGCGGGATACAGCGTAAAGCTTAATTAAACAAAAAGAAAATCTTTTTCATATATCGGGATAAGTAGAGACTGAATTCATGATTGAATTTTTAAATCATAGTGTGTGCAGTCTGATACGTCTGACCATTCCCAAGATGAAATAAATGAGAGTACAATTAATAAACGAATACCAAAAATAAGAATAAGATTGGTAACCTTCAATATCTGAAAGTAGCAACAAAGTAGTAAAATAATTACAGATCTACTTCCTCTGGTTTAGTAGTTATGTGAAATTAACTAAAAACAACAAATATGGCAAAAAAAAACGAAGGATTATCAAAAAATGCGTAATTTATAAATCGTATTGCATACATTAAAATGAGAACGAGATAAGCTTTAACTTATTCATATTCATAGTTCGTGGCCGCGTTTCAGAGATATATTTTTATAAATAAAAGATATGACGATAATAAATATAAATGTACCGAAATACATACAGCTCAAGTTACTAATCTCAACAACTGTGTCTCGACATTCAAATTTTTTCGCGATAACATCGTATAGCTTAGTCATCTAAACTAATTAAAGTTGGATTCAAAAAGGTATGAACAAACATAAATAAACTTTCAGAAAGTCATTCAGAAAGTTAATTTAAATCCTGTTTTTATTTTTTTTAGCTTCACGCTGTATCCCAATCACAGCAGGGCAGGCAGAGAGATCCTAATGTTAAGACACTCTGCTCCTCACTTTCCGCCGAATTCTTCAACGTCACGTTTTGTCTCGTCTCTGTCACCTGTCACCAGAGTTATAAGTATTTCCACTCTTCGAGAGGGAATTGACCCCACAACCAGTCGCGTTTATAGTCACACTAATCATGCCCCTGCGCCGCAACTGGCCTCTAGTATATATTTATGAAGAAATAATATTTATTTTTCAGTTTCACTTTCCCTTTTCCTGCATAGCAATGTAGCGAGAGAACATTTAGAGAGGTAATAGTGGCGCTGTGGGACAGCGTCTGACTGTATACGCAATGAGTATGAGTTAATTAAATTATTTTAACTTTTTGAGAATGATAATAGTTTAGTAATTGTATTTCGTTGCTCCGCTCGGGTGATAATACAAAGAAAAAAAACGTTAAGTTTTGTTATCCGCCCTATGAAGTGTCTAAAATATACAGAGAGAGGAGAACGGAAAGTGTTAAAACATTCCTTCCTCCCTCTCCCTATGCTGTAAAATAAATGATTTTTTTTTGAACTTGACGTCTCTGGACGAAGCGGAAACTGAAGAACTGAGCTATTTACTTACTTACCCTACAAGATGTAAAAGTTGTGTCAGAACACGACCAACTATTGTATATAATAACCGCGTCTCATCGTCTTATACAAATAAGGGTCTATATTTTAACATTATAAAAAAAAAGTGTTATTCACAATCACATAAATATTTAAACTATATAATAACGGGAACTTGAAACCGCGCCTCTAGATATCTGCTACGTCTAAATTTTGTTGTTACGTTTTCTAACAATATTTTCATACCTATATGGTGTAGTTTTTCTATAGCATATTTCATTGCACTTCTGCTATTCCGTACATTCCGAGTCCGAGGTTATTACGTGAAACAGGTCTGTATTACGCTCCTCATTAATTTCATAAACGTTGACAAGAAAAGCTCACCGCTTTTAAAACAGGGCTGGAGGGAATTTAATTAAAAGTCAAGTAGGAATCCCCGCGGGAAGGCGGAGCCTGTAATATCTTTATCTTAGACACTATATTCTATTAAAAATGTAAATAGGGACGGTTGCAATGTGCTGGTCCACTTAGCGCGGAATATCTGAATACGTTCTTTATATTATATTTCTATAATGTTACTATATTTTTAGTTAATTAAGATAGATTCCATCGTAGTACAGTGGCCTAGCGTCTGACTGTACACACGATTGGTTGTGGATTCGATTCCCACATGGAGAATGCTGATGAATGATTTGAATGATAATAAGAATGACATTTAAATTATTTTCTTTTTCCCATTCTGGTACTCAGGACAAACCACCAATTGAGTTCCACCATTCAACATGTTATGTGTCGAATTGTGGTGGAAAGTGTCAAAGTGAGAACACACAACTCTGAGAGCGGAGGGAGAACAGAATGCCTGGACATCAGGCTAGAGTCTCTCTGTTTAGTCATTATCCAGAAGAATTCTCTAAAGTATATATTACAAGAATTTGAAATAGCGATTTTGCTAATTTAACTTGTAGGAATTAAACACAGGCGTTGGTTGTTGTAGCCGCGCCTCGGGAATGCAGTCGCACAACTAGTTGTCATTCTAGTTGCTTGCACTGCTACTTCTAAAGCACAGCGTGACATGTAAACTTCTTTCTAACTCCAGAGTAAAAGGAGAAATTTTGGATAACTTTTTACCTAAATTGTGCGAACGGAGGAGTATGAACATTGAGAAGAAGTGCAGAGAAGCAATATTTTGCGCATTTATGTATTGGAAATATATTCAAGAAAATAAATATTACCTTGCACTGCCATGCCACAGGCAGACAGGCATTATTCTATAAAGTGACAAACAAATTAAGACAACGCCTACTATGTACGTCGGTGGTCCTTCATACGAAAATAAAATGTGCTGAAACGAACATATTATTAACATTTTAAATTACTTTAATAAATTAATTATAGATATTGATTATAGAGTATTTAAAAGAGGATAAATGGTATAAAGCCACATAAGATCTTTCGTAGTTCTAAGAACTCCACCAATGGAGCTAATTCTACTCATAAGATAGGACAGAGGGGGATTTCAAGGAAGTTGCAAGTTGTAATAGGTTATATCATATTTCAATGCAATAAATAATACTAAAAAAAAACCTTATCTTACTTCATAGGAATTCGATTAAGCTTTGCAATAGTGTCACTCAACCCACAGACGCACAAACAACTCAGGCTGGATTTCAAATAGCTTAATGGATTTGGTAGAATACCCTTCTTTCTGCAGCCTCACATATTCCCGCACAGCAGGGAGAGTCAACTTCGTTTTTCGTTGTCCACTTTCCACCTGCGTTCAACATATTTTGTGTTAGATGATAGAACTCAATGCCGCGCTTTGTCTACTATACTTTTAGGCTTTGTATTTTTAGGCTTAGGTATTAGAGCGATAAAATGAAAATAAAGAAAATAATTTTAAATATTTTTCAAAGTAAGAAAACAACCCATAACATGTCTAATTTAGGTACTTGTTGTTCTATATGTGCTATTATTATAATAACACTAGTGCCCCGCCCGCGTCTCGCCTGCGTAGAGTACACTACTATAGCTATTTCGTATCCTCGGCTGCCCCTTTTCTCGTTTAAATTAAAAACTTTACTTTTAAGCAAATTTAGTAATATAAGCGTTTATAATTTTATCAAATCATATATTTACTTCATCTACTATCACATCACTAAATTTATTGCCTCAGACCTAAGAAGAATGTCATTTTTTCTACTGACATCTCATTTACAAATCTATAATTAAAAGTTATATAAATATGAAATGTATGCATATTTATTTCTTGCTTCTTATTTCTATAATAATTTTATAAATCAATGAGATTAGAAGGTTTTTAGCTTCACTTGTGAATAGTTAACACAATGTCACTGTATCAGTTGTTTTATTTATCTGCGGAAACTGTATTTAAATACCAGGATTAAAACTATCCCATATATTGCTCTAGCCTCTAAGCTAATTCGCATCAAACAGTAGGTATCAGTATATAAAATAATTTACTTATGTTTTTTATTTTTTCCAAAAAAAAACTACATCGAAAACTTGGATAAAAACTATCCCACAAGCACTTTTGAACTATAAGCTACTACCATGACAACATTCATTCATTTCCGTGCAGTACTTCTTGCGTGATTGGCATTCTACTCGATAATGCACCCAATTTTTTTTAAATTTTTCATGTTATCTACTCTATCTTTTATAAAATATACAGACTTAATCTAAATGAAATACGCATTTACATATTTTTTTTCGATTTCTAGACTTAAAAGTTGTTAAAAAAATCTTTTTATTTTTATTGCTTGATAAGTTTATTGCATCGTAAAAATATAATTTATATTTTAACACCGCAGCTGAAATATTGTCGATGACTTGGCGTACAGATGACATAAAAAGTAAATATTTTCCATACTGAGTCCAGTAATATATTAATAAGTACCAAACATTATGAAATTCCAGGTGTGTTGGCTTTTATTCATCATCCACGTAAAAAACATTGACACTGATGCTGGTCTCAGAGTGTTGGGTGGCAGGGATGCCTTGCAAGACGAATTTCCTTTCATTGTCCGCTTGGAGGTGCTTAGAGATCCAAATCCTGAAAAGAAAATTTACGATGAATTCTGTACAGGCGCTGCTATCGCTTCCACCTGGATCCTCACAGCTGGTCACTGTAATATGTATCAGGAACCTTATGCAAAACTATTTGCAAGATGCAACAGTTACTTTCCGAAATTCCAAGGACGACTAGTTGCTCTCCTTGAATTCCACATCCACCCTGCGTACAGTTTTGATAATGACGCTAATACCGATACCGATATAGGTTTGTTCCATTGTGAAAATTTATCACTTGCCTCTTATGCGAAAATCAGCGCAGTCGACTATAAATCGTTTGTTGGTCGTGAAGCAGTTGTTCTTGGGTTCGGCTCCACTAACGCTTCGGAATTTTATAAGCCTTTACAAGTTTTAACAGGTATGTTTAAAAAGTGTACCGATGATGATGGAGAATATAAGCATTCATTGTGCGTGGTTCCATCTTGCGGTGTAGTTGCCACTATATGTGGCGGTGACTCCGGCGGGCCAGTCCTGTTGTCATCCAACGTGGTAGGCGTGAACTCTAAAGCCTATGGAGGCTGCCGTGAAGATACTAGTTCATTTTTACCTGAACCGGGTACCTCTGCGAGTATAGTGGCGATGGTCAGCCCTCATATAAATTGGATACAGAAACAGATTTCAAATAAGTAACACGCTGTATAAATTATTTTTCATTATTTATCTGCAGTTTTGTGCTTATGTTTTAAATTAGTACAGATTATTATTCCACTAAATTAAAAATAAACTCTAATCCAATAAATCGTTTTATTGCCATCATATTAAAACCGATATCCTGGGAAATAAAAGGATTATTAAACACTATACGATTTGTATGTTTTGTGCGTTTCCTCTTAAAAATATCTTTTGGTGATTCACTTCACCAAACTAACAAATAAAAAACTGGTACAAATTTCTTAACAAAATTTGTTATGTAAGTTTAATATTCAGGTTATTGAAAAAGAAATGAGAGTTACATGAATGTCAAGTTCCAAGTCACGAAATAAGGCTAAAAAAATGTATTAACAAAATAGATAAATTATAACTTATTTAACTTTTTCACCATTCCATGAAAGAAAGCACATCTCACTTCTTCCTGTATCAAGAGATCGTCAGAAAAAAACAAGCCAAGATCTTTCTTCTTTCTTCACTTCCGAAATTGGGTAATTGTGTGTTGACTGGCGGAACTCACATATCGTATACTCATGAGAAAATAAAGTTTAATGAATATATTTCTAGCTGAACAGAATTGTAAGTATGTTCCAATAGTAAATTACCCATTACACCTCGCTACGAACACCGGAAAGCATAAACGAGCGATTTCCGCTATACTACCGACCAAAGCGCAGAATGTGGAGCTTGCTTATAAATACTTACAAACGACGTAACCTGCAACTTTATACGTGTTTATATTCCTTGTGAA
The DNA here is from genome assembly GCA_019049465.1 of Dryas iulia moderata. Taxonomy (NCBI): domain Eukaryota; kingdom Metazoa; phylum Arthropoda; class Insecta; order Lepidoptera; family Nymphalidae; genus Dryas; species Dryas iulia. The sequence goes on along the minus strand of CM032430.1, from coordinate 709,255 downwards.
GCTAGGTGTTTGCACGGAATTCACTTATATTTCGGTTTGAAAATGGAATCATTTTGATAAAAAATCACACACGTATGAAATGGTTGAATGTTGAATCTTTCTTATTTCTAGTTTTTTTATTTAAATTATATGAATATTGTGATTTTTGGCACTTGAGGCCAGTCGTGGCATTGTGGTACAAGCGTGTGACTTTAAACGATTGGTTGTGGTTCGATTCCCACTCGAGGAGTGGAAATATTGAATACCTACTTCCATTTTCTTCGCTCTGGTGTCTAGGCAAAGCGCGGCAAGATTCCATCACTTAACACGCAATGCCTCCAAATTTGGCAGAAAGTGGGGAACAGAGTGTTTTAACATTCATTAGAAGTACTAATTAGTAACAAAAATATAAAATATATTTTAAGTGTAAACCATATACATATGTACAACCGTTAGAAGTGCGCACTGTATCAATAAATATAGCTTGCCGGTGTTATTTTCTATTACAGCTAACAAACTGAATGACCGCAGTATCTAACAAACTGGAATTGTCTTTAATTTTATAGCACATTAAAAGTTAACTAGCGAATTCAATATCGGAAGCCTGAATCCAACTCCGCGTGGGACATTATCCATATAGCAAAGCCTTACAAAAGCTGTCTTAATACACGGAAATTTTAACAGATAGAACTACAAAATTAACTTACGGGACTCATTTTGTACGTCGGCTTTATATTTAGTAGATAAATATTATATAGAGATTGCAGCATCACGCAGGTTTTGACATTGTGTTAAGAGCTGGAGCTCAATGCCGCCGGATCTTAGGTGCCAAAGTGGAGAAATGAATATATAAAATATACAATCATTCGAGACCAGCCGTGGCTTGTGGGCACAAAGTGTGATTGTAAACGCGAATAGTTGTGGCGTCGACTCTCACTCAACGGGTGGAAATATTTTATATTTCCATTTTCTTCTCTTTGGTGTTGAGGTAAAGCGAATACAGTAAAATATAATTCCGCCAAATAACACATAATGGTTATGAATTTAGCAGAAAGTGGGGAACGGAATTTCCTAACACTACGTCCCCTACCCTGATGTGCGTGGGATACAGCGTTAAACTAAAAAAAATACAATCATCTCCCTCCGAGTGAAAACCAAACTTACAACAAATCGCATTTACATCAGACAGGCACCACAAGGTAATAGACCGTAGGGAATTATTTTTCTCTTTATATCTCAGCGATTAGTGTAGGAGAAAAATCTGTCTATAATCTAATATAAAAATATTTTTTATAAAAACAAATTAAAACTACGTCAGATAAAATGCACTAAAAAGTAAAAAAAATAATCACATATTCTACAACTTTGCCAACCGACCAATTCGTTTTTAATTACAAAATATGACGTATGCCTTTACTACCCAACGAGATGGTTACCCATTAACACTACACATATGACTAAATGCATGGTCACGACTAGAAAACAAATATCAAAATGTATAATTACAGTTCATCTTAGTAAAATTCATCAATTTTGGAGTCAGTGTCAGCCATGCGGTCTGTAACTGCTGAATTGGGATCTACGAGTATTAATCATAGCACAGTACATATACACTGCGTGTTAAGTGGCGGAACATAACGCCACACTTTGCAATGACATCAGAACGAAAAAAATTAAGTTTTAAATCTTTCCACTCCTCGAGTGCAAATCGAATCTACAACCAGTCGGTTTAGTCACACTGCCAGTACTGGCCGCACTTTTCTACATTTTCATATTTACTATTATTATGTAAGTAATTAATCTTTGTTCTTGTTTTAAATGTCTTTGCATTGACTTAGAAAAGACTCACAAGAATAAAACAAACACAAGACAAAGTAAACAAGTCATTCTACATTTGCGCCATATTAATGCTGCGCTTCTCGTACTTAAGTATAAAGTGCGTAGATTAGGTATACCTAATTGTACGAAGCTATAGTAGTCTAGTAGCAGGGCGTCTGACTGTTTACTATACTTGTGTTCGATTCCATCTTGGGGGGAAAGGTAATGTTTATATTATTTACATTTCACAGCTCTAGTAAGACAAAGCGCGAAATTGAGTTCCGTTACAAGACACTATGTCCAGAATTCAAGCAAAAATAAAAACGTGCTTTCTCTTTCTATTCTGCTGTGCGAGGAAAAACACACAGTTATTTTTTTCCGTTTCCATAATAAAAAAATAGCACATTCATTTTTGCAAACAAACACAATTATGAAACTTTATCTTTTGGAACAAAATTAGCTTGTGTCAAAGACAGATAATATAAAAATTCTAAAACTTGATATACAAGAGGAAGAAGGAGCAAATAGCGCGATACATTTTAATTTAACGCGAAGGATCGGCTCTCGCGGCGCAGCGGCGATACGAAGTTTCTTTCAAGGGATGTTACAAGTCATTAAAAGTAACAAAATACTTGTTTTTAAAAGACATTGTACTAAAAAGTACACACTTATGTATATTTTTTGCAGCTTCACTTCACTTCACGATTGTTCCATGTCAGGTTTATTTTCGTGATATTCCGTTCTTCACTTTGTAGACATTGTGTGTTGAATGGAAGAAGTCAACGCTGCGCTTTGTCTTAGGTACCAAAGCGGAGAAATGAAAATATATTCATCAGGACCGAACCCACAACCATTACTGCATCGCTCTTACCGTCAGACGCCGTCCCACTGCGACACGATGGTCTCAACTCCTCTAAGTAAGGTTTAAATTCATTGACATGTTCATTAAGGCACAAACCACACACCGCAATTGACCGTACATGCCGCTTGTTAGCGTCCAGTATAAAAAATGCTTATTATTTTAAGCTAATATGTTGTTATTTATTTAGCCGTAGTCGTTTAAGTGACGGCGGCACAGCTACGGCATTGCTGCTTACTCTGTGACGGACAGGCGTCGTTAGCGTCAGCCAGACCGATGACAGCGGGAGGAGCTCCACTGTACTGCTACGAGTATACACTATACTTTCTTTGCTGGAAAAACAAATAATATATTATATGTATATTAATGTTTGTAGTTTTGTTTGGGTGAACTTCATAACTTTTAGTTGGACGCATGATTATAATTAAGTCTCTTGAAAGTGTTATTTATTTTGCCTTTTTCAGAACTTTTATATTAAACAATCGTGTTTTTATTTTAGCTTCACATTTTCTGCCTTGACAGATAAAGAAGATCTGGTGATATTATAATCTCAAATTCAATGTCTTCCTTTATCTTACTGGAGGGAAAAAATACATATGCGATAGCCTCAATACTCTATTGTTTTCATTTGCTAACATAAACTGCCAACCACACTGAATCTATATAATAGCTGAGCATAGTATTAGTTTTTTGCTATTTAAGTAAAACCACAAACTTATTTACTCAATTTAGCTTCTTAGCATTGATTTCAGCCTTTAAAATATATTATCGCTTAGCTTTCAGTAGAGGACGATGACCGATGAGAGGCAAAGGGACGCAAGATGGAGTCATTTCGCAAATTTTACGCTTCTATACATTTAATTAATACAAAAGACAGTCTTTATGCTTTGACTTTCCTAGAAACACGACGATGAAGAATAATGAATGCTGAAACATATTTTTTAGCTTTATATAAACACGTATTTACTTTATATGATGTGACAATTCAGTGCTTTCCTCATTTTTGTTTCCGCAGAATTTCGTTATTCAGTTTATGTACATTTGTTATTTAAATATACATTTTAATTGTTGCATCAAGCCGGGACTTTTAATAACATATATCAACAAAGTGTAGTACAGTGACAAACCTGAAACAGAATCAAATGTTGTTGTATAACTTTTAACCGGTCAATCTCCTTCGTATATTCTATACAACACGATATTGGCGAAGTAATTAAATGAAAATAAATAAAATTAACTAAATGCAGCAATACTATATAATGACAACACTGCAAAAGTAGTTTTGTAAATGCAAAAGTTTTAATCAAAATGCTGTAAAACTTGAGACTGTCATCAGAAATAACTTTCAATGGATAAAAACTAGACAAAAAGTGTTTCATTTAGCTCAGCGTCCACTTGGAGCGCTTTTGGTTTGCTAGCAGAACACCGTATGTATACGCTTGTTGATTTAAACGTATTGTTAACAACGTCGTCGGTACAGGCGAATGGGTTAAAATTATAGAAAGACTAAAATGTTTTCTCTTGATTAATTGATGATTGATAATTATTGAAAAGATAGTGATTTTTAGAAAAGTTCAAATATCGCGGATGCTGCAACTAAATAAACTATAAATATTAATTTATTTACGTCTTCTAAAAAAGTTTGTACATTTTCGTTACTCTTCTCTCTCTCTCTCTCTTGAGTAGTATACTGAATTATCATTATAGTCACTCCGTTCTCTATTTCTCAATCTATCAGAGTCAGTAGGTGCTGGTAACTCAGATAATAAGAGTGCTTATAACCTATAAAACTTCCCAGTTTTTTGGGAGATTAGGATTTTTCTTTTAAGGCGCATGTCAAATATATATGGATATGTCCGTAATTGTTAAGGTTTAACTATAATAAAAAAAAAAACATATTTATATGTAGTTTTCATAAGATCGTAGGCAATGCTAAATAATGAATGGTAGGTAACATGCAGTTAAATACAACAGTAGTTTATCCTCCGTCCACTGACGGAGGATAAACTATTGTTGTATTTAACATTTACTTATACAAATTTGCGAATATATCAGAGAGGGGCCATAGTGATTCAGAAAAAGTCGAAAAGGAGTATCTTAAAAAAGTCTCTCCCCGCCAGTCTACAGTCTGTAGCAGGTATATTTGATGATAAAATGGTTCTTGATAAAATCAAAGTTATCTTAAATTAAATTTGAAAAGAAATGTAGATGTTTATAATCGGCTGTAGGCAAAAAAGAACTGACTTCTGAGCCACTGATAGATATTAGTCTGATATAGTACTATTAAACAATCAAATGAACATTTGTAACAGTTTATTTGATTAACTCATATCCGAATTTGTCTATAAACATAATTAATCTACTTGCATACAATGTCTCCAACTCCCGCTGCGTGTAGTTTCGCAACTACTAGATACTCGTGGTTATATAAATTAAAACTTTTGACTGTAAAGTTAAATTGCATGTCCGCTTACAACTACCTACATATACGTGTGTATGTATAGTTTACACACACGTATGTATGTATATCGTATCTCTAACCTAACCTATACATGCATTACGCTTTTTACTTACTTTAACAATATCATATGGTGTGCTATTGTAAGTTTAATTTTAAGTCCCTCGTGATTTAAATTGAAGCCTAAACAAATTAATTAATTAACTTTTATAAAACTACTTTACTTACTGTCGACGCATCGACATCTATGCATCGCGCAGCGCATCCTATTGGTCAGCTGACCGGCGATGACGATGATGATATCAGCGCGAGTAGACCAATAGGGTGACCACGGCAGCGGTCTAGGAGGGATACGGACGACCTTTGTACTCATTACTTGAATTCTGTCCTTACCGTGTAAAGCACGAGAATAAACGGTCATTCTTTAAACGCAATTTTTATTTTCGACTACTCCATTTTGCCACCTCAAGAAATTAGAAATATACGCAACATTTCTTTGGTTCTTCGACGCCGGATCTACAACGCAGCTAGACCAGACGTTGACTTGGGAGACGCAAAGGCAAAAGGAGACACGAAAATCGGCATCGACTACAGTACTTTTGGTAAGGCGTGCCATCCAGAACATTCCGAACCTTTCCATTTCACCTGTGTAATATACTGTGCTTTCTGCTTTTCAGTTTTTTGTGCTTACCCGCTTACACGTCACCATATCAGCTTAAACTGTAAGTACTCGCATTTCTTACCTACACTCACGAAATGGCTACATCGGAACCTAAGATAGAAGTAATGATGAGAGACCTAAAGAAAAAACGTGGATCTATTAAGTGTCGCTTAACGCATTTTAGAAAATATGTAAATTCATTCGAAGGTGTAGATTTATCGCCACATCAACGTGTGGATTTAAAGTTACGCGTGGCAGGGTTGCAAAGTTTAATGAACGATTTTAACCATGTTCAGACTCAAATCGAAGATATTAGCCCCGACTCTGATATAGAAACGCAATTAGAATCGCGAGAAGCATTTGAACGGGAATATTACTTGGTTTTATCCCTTGCGGAATGTTTAACCACCTCTGATGAAAGGTCCGAGACATCCACAAGTTCTAATGCAGTTAAATTACCAACCATATCTATCCCCTGTTTTGACGGTTCATATGAAAACTGGTTAGAATTTCGCGATACGTTCACGTCGTTAGTGCATAATTGTAAAACAATTACACAAATTCAAAAATTTCATTATTTAAAATCGTCGTTAAAGGGTAACGCCAAATCAGTTATAGATTCTTTAGAGTTTTCTGCAAATAACTATGAAGTTGCTTGGGAGTTGTTGATGAATCGTTTTGATAATACAAAATTATTAGTGCACAATCACGTAAAGTCCATATTTTCTATTCATTCTTTAAGTAAAGAATCACCGGCCCAGTTACGTAAACTCATTGATACAATTTTAAAAAATTTAAGATCATTAAAGCTGTTAGGAGAACCCACTGAGTACTGGGATACGTTAATTATCTACATCGTTGTTACTAAATTAGATCCTACCTCAGAACGTGAATGGGAACAGTATAAGTGCACGTTGCTCGAAAATTCGAAAACTTCTTTAAAATTAGATGATTTATTACATTTTCTCAAAAACCGAGCCGATATTTTAGAAACACTCATAGTTTCACATACTAAACCTAGCACACACAATACAAACGACACGAGAAAATACACACATAATCAGCTATCTACATCTAAAGTTCATTGTAACGTAGCATCTAATAAATTAATAAATAAATCTAATATGAAAAACACGCGTACGTATAAGGCCTGCTTAATGTGTAATTCATATCATCCGTTATACTCGTGTCAAAGGTTTCTCGATCTTAGTATTCAAAGTAGACTCAATTTTGTTAAAGAGAAACAGCTGTGCATTAATTGTATGCGTCCTGGACATACAGTCGATTATTGTATGTTCGGACCGTGTAGAAAATGTGACCACAAACATAATTCGTTGCTTTGTAATACTGATAATTTAAAACAAAACAACTCGTCTGCGTGTACGCACGCATCTTCCGAGCGGCGGCATTATCGGCCGGCGTTAATAATACGATCTTAGATAATACGCATGCACACACACATTCATTCCAGGCACACTCCATTCACTCAAGTAATAACACATTTCAATCGCAACTAGTTTTGTTGTCAACAGCTATAGTAAAAATACGTAGCCAGTCGGGTGCATACCACGAAGCACGCGCGGTCCTCGACAGTGGCAGCGAACGTTCGTTCATTTCACAAACGCTTTGTAAAAAATTAAATTCAAGTATTATACAGTCCACTCAACAAATCCATGGTGTAGGAAATTCTATAACACAGTGTTCGCAATCCTGTAATATAGATTTAGCCTCATGCAACAGTGATTTCACGGTACGCATTCAGTGTTTGATATTACCAAAAATAGCATCCAAGTTACCTATAACGTCTTTAAATGTAACCGAGCTTTATATACCCGATAACATAGTTCTCGCAGATCCGACGTTCTACGATAGTCAGCCTATTGACGTGTTAATAGGTGCGGATTTGTTTTGGGAACTGATAAAAGACGGCAAAATGCGCCTCAGAAGCGGTCCCTATATTCAAAATACGCATCTTGGTTGGATAATTTCGGGATCGGTTCACGCTATGCCACTAAAACACAATAAACAAATTCATTGCAATTTCTCTCAATCCAGTGACGTCTGCTCACTAGATCAATTATCACGCAAATTCTGGGAGATTGAGGAATTACCTAACAGTGTTTATAAAGAAGGCAACCAGGAGGAACGTGCTTGTGAGGAGCATTTTGTCCGGACTACAAAACGGGATTCGGATGGACGGTTCAGAGTACGTTTTCCTTTTAAACAATCGCCGAACATTCTAGGAGACACACGCGCGCAAGCAGAACGTCGGTTTTACGCCTTAGAAAAGAGATTGCAACGCAATCCTTACTATAAAAAACTATATAGTGATTTTATAAGCGAATATATTGAGCTCGGTCATATGAGTCTAGTACATAGTTATAACACCCCACATTATTTTTTACCACACCATGGCGTGTTTCGAGAACATGCCGTTACTACCAAATTACGCGTTGTGTTCGATGCTAGTATGTGTTCCAGTTCAGGAGTGTCATTAAATGATTTGCAGATGATCGGTCCAGCCATACAAGGTGATCTAATTGCGATTTTACTTAGATTTCGTGAAAATCGGTATGTAGGTTGCGCCGACATCGAAAAGATGTACCGCCAAGTGCTTATCAATAATGACGAACGTGATATGCAGCTTATTCTGTGGCGGGACAGCCCGTCTGAGGAGTTGAAGGTGTACCGATTAAACACGGTAACGTATGGTACCGCGTCCGCTCCGTTTCTAAGTTGTAGATGCTTAAAAGAATTGGCTAATAATTGTGAGGTTCCGTATATTCAAGAAACTATTAATAATAATTTTTATGTCGACGATTTAATATGTGGTGCGAATAGTATCTCAGAATTAAATAAGATTTGTAAAGGTACTAGTCAGGTTTTAAAGTCGGGATGTTTTATTTTACGCAAGTGGGTTTTTAACTTTGACCGCGCGAACCCTAATAACGCATATGACGTAACAAAACAACTTGCATTAGGAGACAATGTTCAGAACAAAACGTTAGGTATCGGGTGGAATAATAAGTCAGACGAATTAATATTTTATTCTCAAATAAAACACGATTCGAACGATATTATAACCAAACGAATCATTTTATCAAACGCGTCACAAATTTACGATCCTTTGGGTTTAATTAGTCCAGTTATTACTATCGCTAAAACTTTATTACAAAAATGTTGGCTATTAAAACTTGAATGGGACGAACCGGTTTCGTGTGACGTCGCAAAGGTATGGAAGCGATTTATCAATGGCCTCATGTCACTTAGTAGTGTGAGACTGCCGCGTTACGCAGTGTGCAATGATCCTGTATGTATAGAACTGCATATATTTACGGACGCTTCGCAAACTGCGTACGGCGCCTGCGCCTATGTTCGTAGTATTAACAACGAGTCGACGGTTATTACACGTTTATTATGTTCCAAAGGCAAGGTGGCACCGACGAAACCTACAACTATACCTAGGTTGGAGTTATGCGGTGCATTATTGGGCGCGAGACTGTACAAACGGATTTGTGAATCGTTGCATTCTAATTTCAATAAAATAGTTTTCTGGACAGATTCGACGATTGTGTTAGGGTGGTTAAGTATGCAGACTAATTTACTTAAGCCTTATGTTCAAAACCGTACCGCAGAAATTCACAGTTTAACGAAAGAACTGCCGTGGCGTCACGTTCCCGGTAAACAAAACCCAGCTGATTTAGTCTCGCGCGGTGTCGATCTCGATACGCTTTGTACTTCACATCTATGGTGGGAGGGTCCAGATTTTTTACACGAAATTAATTTTGAATTACCAAAATTAATAAATATTAATTATTCGAACTATGATATACCGGAATTAAAGTCAACAGTTATTTGTCAAGTCGCTAACCAGTCGATAGATAATGTTATGTTATTTCCTTTTCGTAGATTTTCTCAATACGTACGATTGAAACGTGCCGCGGCGTATGTGATGCGTTTCATACATAATGTACGCAATACACACAATAGGCGAATAGGCTTATTAAGAGTAAATGAACTTAATGATTCAGAATTATTATTAGCCAGATTAAGTCAGCGAGAATCTTTTTCTGATTTGTACGACTCTTTATTTAAAAATAAATTTATAAAAATGAACCCTCAATTACAAAAATTAAATTTGTTTCTTGATAAAGATAAATTAATACGCGTGGGGGGACGTTTACAAAATTCGCTTGATTTTAATTACGATAAACGTCATCCTATATTATTGCACTCTAAACATTATTTTACAGTTTTGTTATTCCGGCACGAGCATCGGCGGACCCTGCACGGCGCACCGCAGCTCCTGCTGTACACGGTGCGGGAGTCGTGGTGGCCTGTCGGTGGACGTGACCTAGCGAGGCAAACCGTTCACTCTTGCATGAGGTGTGCCCGGCTGCGCGCATGTCCTGTTAAGCCTATAATGGGTAATTTGCCTAAAGAACGACTGCAACCAGGCTTTCCTTTTTTACGATGTGGCGTCGACTACGCGGGACCCGTTTTCATTTTGAACCGTAAAGGCAGGGGAGCTAGATTGCAAAAATCTTATATCTGTTTATTTGTATGTTTTGTTTCGCGCGCTGTCCATCTTGAACTTGTGTCGGACCTGTCGTCAGATGCTTATATATTAGCACTTAAACGTTTCATTTCGCGTCGCGGTAAACCTGTAGTAATATTTTCCGATAACGGGCGAAATTTTGTAGGGGCAATGAATGAATTCACACAATTTCTAAAATGTTGTTCCGATGACATTAAAAATTACGCTTCATCTCAAAATATAATTTTTAAAATGATTCCATCCTATGCTAGCCATTTTGGGGGCTTGTGGGAGGCCGGAGTAAAAAGCTGTAAATACCATCTGAGACGTGTAGTAGGTAATGCACATTTAACGTTCGAGGAGTTCAGCACAGTATTAACCCAGGTTGAAGCTGTCCTGAACTCCCGGCCCTTAAGTCCTATGTCCACAGATCCGCACGACTTCCTCCCTCTCACTCCAGCGCATTTCTTTATTGGCCGCCCGCTAACTGCACCTGTAGCCGCTGATCTACACGACGTTCCGGCCAACCGACTCACCAGGTACCAGAGGGTGGAGCAAATACGCCAGCATTTCTGGGCTCGCTGGGCCAAGGAATACGTATCGGAGATGCAGACCAGGTGCAAATGGTACCGACACGAGGGTGATCTCAAGGAGAATACTTTGGTTGTTATAAAAGACGACAACCTACCGCCTTTGAAATGGAGCCTGGGCCGAATAATAAAGGTGTACCCAGGCAAGGATGGTATTTCCCGTGTTGCAGATGTCCGCAGAGCAGACGGGATCGTTAAACGGGCATTTTCGAAGATCTGTCCACTTCCTTCACACGACGAGGTATAAAGGGGTTGTAGCTGCCGGGAGTCATCGTGTCCTACTACAGTTGGAAGCTGGTGCTTCCAAGGCCGGGAGCATGTCGACGCATCGACATCTGTGCATCGCGCAGCGCATCCTATTGGTCAGCTGACCGGCGATGACGATGATGATATCAGCGCGAGTAGACCAATAGGGTGACCACGGCAGCGGTCTAGGAGGGATACGGACGACCTTTGTACTCATTACTTGAATTCTGTCCTTACCGTGTAAAGCACGAGAATAAACGGTCATTCTTTAAACGCAATTTTTATTTTCACTACTCCATTTTGCCACCTCAAGAAATTAGAAATATACGCAACAATTACTTTTACACATTCAGTTTTCCGCTTTTTACCTGAAATCGAGACTGGTGCGTGTTGACTGGCGAGACTTAATGTGCCTCCTTGTCTTTACAAGAAAATTAGTTTATATATTGCTTTTACTTGGTTTCTTTTCATAATTTTACAAAAACTCATCAAAAGATAAAAAAAGATCCATGCTTATAGTAGTTATTATTTTATACGCATAAATTAGAATTAGCTTAAAGTTACAAATTAAATACATTTTAAATAAGGCGTGTTTTCATTTTAATAAACAATTTTCTCCTTCTGGAAATGGAATTCACATCAACGCGCCTACATTCACACGGTAGCAAATACACTATAATGTGTCATTGCCATTATTAACATAAACTTTATTCATAAGTAACTCTTTAACTTCAAAAAAGCTAAGGCATATTTGTAAACTAAGTAAATATATGTATATGTTGTAAACTAAGTAAATATATGTAGTATGTTTTCCAATTAAAATACGTAAAATTCGTTGGCAACTTTTCCCGCGGCGCCCTACATGTCGCTGTCAAGGCCGACGGTGAGGCAACAGGGCGGTATGAAATTTCTCACTTCACTATATATTTCACAAAAATATATTTAAACGTATCTATGCGTGAATTAGCACATCGTACTTTCTTTAACAAGACAAGGCAAGAATAATGAAATTGCATATAAGTGAGGTACTATATTTCAGGGGAATACGAAATATATCATGTATTTCAAAAAAAAAGTGAAAGGCTTAGTAATTCAGCATACAGCATAGCATTGCGTATCCTATGTTTTAGTAGCTTTACGCTTTTACGCGCATAGCCTAACCTAGTGTCCAAACACTGTGTTTCCACATTTATAATAATAATTATTAAGCGCTATGTATTGTAAAATCAAACAATTTTAGCCGGACTTATAACTCTCTATGGGTAGAAACCCGTGACCATGAAGTGTTCAGAATAACAAATACAAAAAATATTCGCAAGTAATCCGGTTAATATCCGGTTAATAGTATCATTTGAGATAATCGAAATATGAAAACGATAAAAATTAAATAAAGCCTACGTGGTTTCATAATAACAATTATTTAAACTCATTTCCCATTTTAGAGCAATATGCAAGGCCGTCCGCCCCCGCCTCCCGCCCGCCCTCCGCTGCACGCCGCACGTACAGCTAATGTATATTCCAGTGGCATTACCAAAGTAAATAAATTGCTCAGAGACAAAAACTTCACTTACAAGTATAACGAATAGCTTCAGTCGCCGCTACGACGACGAGGAAGAGCTACGAACTGCGGACTACGAGCTACAAGCTATGGAATACCAAGAAAATATCGTTAAATACGTTTATAAGTTAAAAGATCTCTCTCTACGCTTTATTAAAGCTATACAAAAGGAATCTGTTATGATGAACAAAAAACATATTTATGAGCTTGTGTTGTTCTTTAGCGGGAAGTACATTACTTCTTTTCTTATCTTTTACTTTTGTCGACTTTGTTGAGAACTCTGTGTCTGTAATGAAATTGTGCAAGGATGTAACGTCGAAAAGTAAATTTAGAGACGTAAAATAATCTAACTAAATTATAAAGAAAATTGTTCTTTGAATGATAATATCATCTAGTTATATGTTTTTATATTTTAGTAGAAGGAGAGAATTCTTTTAATGTCACTGTCTGGGATCACTGACTGGGTCACCGACTCGCTTGTGATATGTTTGACGATCTCACTATTATAATGTTATTACAATATTTTTCAACAATATTAAATACTTACTTTAACGTAAATATATCAATATGTTGAAAAAATAGCACTTACATTTACTTGGTCAGTTGGAATTTAATGATTCTTTTACTCTCACTTATTTTAAGACAATTTCATTTTATTCAAATCTTTTGTTTGTGCGATATTTATATATTTTGAAATAGAACTTTTAACCGGAGTAACTGCGTATATTATTGGTATGCGAAAATACGAATGTTTTGTGTTACAGAACTCAACACTGTCATTGCAGACATTAAACTAACCAAATAGAAAAGCAATTCAATACAAATGCATAGAATAAAATTTTCCGTCAACGTCCATCACAGCAGATGGTACTACCCACTTTGCTAATGTACTAAAATATAATAGTAACCTATATAACATTTCTATTCCAAAAATGTATTTTTTCTGTTAACCCCAAGACAATGCAACCATTTCGTTGCACATAACAATCAACAATCCACGCGTGAAATTAAATAGCGTTTATTTTGTCACGAATATCAAATACAAAGTTGTTGAGTAAAGTTATGACGCGTCCATACATCACGCCGCGACGCCCTCTCGCGCCGGCTCCTGAATACCACTCGTGTAAACTTATAAATCTATATATTGTTGCTTGAGTAATAGCCCTAATTTATATGTGTTGTACATTATGAAATAAAAAGCTGGGGCCAGGAGGCGCTGTGTGAAAGTATAACCATACACCATATACAACAGTCTGAACACTAATAAGATCTCTCTGGATCGTATATTTTTTGATAAGTGCGTGAAAATAAAAAATAGACTAGAATAGCCGAAGTTTAAGGATGATGAAATGAGCTTCGTATAGAAAGGGAGACAAAAGCCAACTTGAACTCACTCACTTATAATCACTCCAAATACCAGAAAAAGCCTACATATAATTATATTTCTTTAAACAAAAACTTGTGTATATTTTTCAAGGACGTCCATTATTAGATAATGAAAATTCAAACAAAACCTATGATAATATTAGAGTGGAGTGGAGTATGTCGATGGCAGACGCTATAAGCTATTTCCCGATATATTCCGGAAGCACCAATAAAGCCATAAACGCGGCGGATGTCGGGGATTACCCGCCGCCGTGTATCACGGTACCTTCCATAGCATACTCGGCTTTACGCTGGCATTGAACGCGCGTACTCACGCGTAGTTGGACTTATTGATTTGTACGCCCCGAGGATAATGTTCAATATTGGGAGAAACATTTTATTTTATATATTTTTTTATCACAATAGGACAAAGTGAGTGTATGATTGTCTTATATATCTTTAAGCGTATTTATATAAGATTCGTTTGATATTGCTAGTTGTAGCCTGCAACTTTGCTAGTCCATGCAAAATGTTAAGTTCGATTTAATGCGGAAAATGGAGAACGGAGTGTCTTAACACTAGGTTGTCTCTGACCATCTATGTAAACCTGCTTTAAAATAAAGAAAATAAGTATATCAGGCGCACCAGCGGGCGGGCATTACCACGTAATGAGGTGAGATAGCAGCTCACGTACACCGCGAGGCACTTCCAGTCCGCCATTAACTAAACTAGCACTAGAGAAGTGTTATAGCACTAGAATACCATCCGCTCTGGAGTTTTAAAACCTTTTATTTTCTAAACAATCTATAGATACCAAGTAAAATGCTTTTACTACGAAAGCGGGGAATGCAATTATTTAAATAATGAAGAATAAATTTAGATATATAGAAATATTTTCTTGTTAGATTGTATGTAACGGGTTTGATTCTCGTTTAGAAAAAAATTAAAAATGTCAAAATATTGCTTTTCTTGGTTATCACGTTTGTTTGTTTGTAAAAAGGCGTTTGCAAATACTGTCTAGTCTGTAATGTTTCTAAAATAAGCTCGAAGAGTAGAGTAAAACGGAAATCAAAATAATGGTAATTCTCGCCGGATTTATTTATTTTTCAAAACAAAATATTGCAAGATTCTTTTAAAATTCAATATTGCTCTAACAATAACCGTTTCAAATTGACTATAAAAATATATACAAAAGAATTTATTAAAAGCTTTATGTTTTATTTATAACACAAAGTTTATATGATTCCCGCAAGTCCGAAACGCAACGACGCTAACTGACGGTTCATTTATAATTCAAAGATGTCTCAAAAGTACACAAACCGAGTTTGCTGCGAGATATCGAATTCACGTTTTTAACAACATTTAGTTTATCAAACGAAGCTACGAAATGTTTTATCATAAATACGTGAGGATAATTCTAGGGTATTGTTAGGATTTGACAAATGTTACGTTTTTAGTTCACGATTTATATACGAGGCTATATAGCGTCGGACTGTATTGGATTTTATATTTCTTTTTTTTTTAGCTTCACGCTGTATCCCTTGCGGGGTAGTCAGAGAGAACGGAGCGCCAAACGCTACGCTTGGTTACGGCTTCAATTCCCACTGGAAGGAAAGATTATACATAAATTATTTTGATTTCTGTTCTCCAGAATCTAGTCAAAGCGAGTTTATGAATTCCTCCACTCAGCACGTAATGTCTCGACTTCAGACAAGAAAATGAGAAATGAGAAAATGGAGAACAGACTTTCTAGACACTAGATTCTCTCCGACTAGTGTTATTTGAAAAAGATTTGTATAAATGTTTACACGTTTCAATAAATTTTAATAAATACATCTTGATATTTTGTGATATTATTAACAATATGAAAATATATACTTAAAAAATATTAAATCGGCCTAAACAATTAACCTGTTTATAACAATAGCCGTATGGGGTACACGGCGCCACGAGTAACTTTTTGCAACATGTTTTTCGTTAGTACACAGTTACCGAATAGATTTGTTTCGTGAATAAAAATAGGTAAAAAAACTTTTTAAGTTAAACGGTTTTATGTTAAACATACATTGCAATGTTTAATATAAATGTACTAAAAACCAAAAAATAATAAAATAGATACAGTCGTGGGAATTATAAACATATGCATAGACTAGACTAAAATAAAACCGTGGGGCACGTCAATTGTCTACAAATTATAGACTTAATGTGCGATAGAAGAATCGTTTAATTCGTCGTTAGGCAGTTGGCCCGCAGACGGTGCGCAAATTACTTACTATTTTGCTGGCTAGCGAGGAATCGTTTCACTGCTCGTAGTTTGTCTTTAATCGACAAAACTTATGATAAAAGTACTACTCGATCAACATTATGAAACCCTAAAACTCGCTTAATCGAGCTTGCTAACTTGTTTCCACATTCTAGCCCTACTTATCACACGTCCATCGTTGTCGGTTGAACAACTGCCTAATTATAGTGTAACATTACAAAACAAACATTTTAATCAACGATTGTAGACAATTGACGTGCCCCACGGTTTTATTTTAGTCTAGTCTATGCATATGTTTATAATTCCCACGACTGTATCTATTTTATTATTTTTTGGTTTTTAGTACATTTATATTAAACATTGCAATGTATGTTTAACATAAAACCGTTTAACTTAAAAAGTTTTTTTACCTATTTTTATTTTCTAGTTTTTAGTTTTTATTTCGCAGATGCGCCTGAGTCTTGAGGGGAAAACACTAACGTCATATCATTTTTATCCACCCTAATGCCATACAGTTCTCGGCGCGTTTTAACCTTTCACCTTAACTTGGGTGGTGTACCGTTAACGACGTATCATTTTTAGCCACCCTAACGCCACACAGTCTTCAACACGATACAAAATCTTGACTTGGGTGGTGGATTTAGGCTGGATTAATCAGATACCTAAATTACAGATTCAATTTCTAAATTTAAATCTTATTATTATACGCCATTTAGTGGCTGCGCCCGTCCATACTAATATTATAAAGAGGAAAGACTTGTTTTTTGTTTTTGTAACGAATAACTCAAAAACTACTAGACCGATTTGAATGAAATTTGGCACAGGGATAGACTTAACCTTCAGGAGTAACATAGGCTACATTTTATCCCACTGCTGGGTATTGTTTGACGTCTAGTCTTAAATATTGAAGTTGTGTAGTGGACTGAATTCTTCTTGTCAAGCCCTTTTATTTGAAACCCATATTGGTGGGATTGATAAAATATTGTTATCAGCCATTTGGTAGCGGCGGCCATCTTAGATTTTAATTTTGAATAGTAAATTGTATTCTACTTGTTGAGACCTTTCATTTGATACCCATGTTGATGGGATTGATAAAACCTAAGTTATCCGCCATTTTGTAGAGGCCGCCATCTTGGATTTCAATTTTTTATAGTATATTGTATTCTGCCTGTTGAGCCCTTTCATTTGATACCCATATTGATGGGATTAATGAAACCTAAATTATCCGCCATTTTGTAACGGCGGCCATCTTGAATTTATAATGATAATGAATAAACATAATTATATTGTCACCAAAATCCAAAGTGTATACAAAATTTCAGATTAATCGGTTGACAGGAAGAGGGTGAAATTTGAATTACTAAATTTGACCCAAGAATAAAACAAACGGGGTGAGCTAAATAAAACCGTTTAAAAAGGAATTATTTTAACTAAAGGCTTTCGAGGGCTTTTGTTCTTTCAAGCGGAAATAAGTTTATGGAAATCCGCTTACAAATTATTTTTAAAAATTGTGAACGGAATTGTTTCAACGTTATTTTTATTATTTCCATTGTTTATTATGTGCGAGAACAACAGCAGGGGATCTGCCTGTTTATTTAGTTTCACTTTTCGTTTTAAAAATGTTACTTTTATAAACATTTTCGTATGGAAATTCCTATTCATCATAATTTGCCCACGATCCAAGCAAATGTAACAAAAATAACAACTACAAAAGTGTAATCAGTATTAGCTTGTTTTTGATGCACAAAAAAATAAAAATGATTAGAAAGAAGTACAAATACAGTAGCTGTGAGATTAACGTCGAGTCGGGAAGGATTAGATTTTAAACATTTAAATTTCCCTTCACTTTATATTAAGGTTATCATTTTGCTTTTAAATAGTTTTCACAACTCGAAAGCTTTCACTTTATCAAATATTATACATTTTAAATTTAACCAAAGGAGAGTTAAAATATATGTTTTGTTCAAACGTAAATTATGGTTCAATTTCCACTCGGGAGTAATATATTTCCGTTTTCTCGTTCTGTCATATTTGTCTTACGAAATATTGCTTAGTTTTTTTTGTTATCTCGAATAACATTTGAAATAAAACTTTAAATTTATACATATAATATAAATTATGCTTTTATTATTTTTTTAGTTTTAGTTAGAATCTAGCGTCCGTGTTCAGTGGCAGTAGCTCAATGCTGTGCTATGTCTTAGGTTTCAGACTAGAGAAATGGAAATTATCAAGAATTATTCCCCCGAATGGGCAAACCCGCAATCATTGCGTTTACAGTCAGAGGCTGTCCCATTGCGACGAGACGACCGTTTTGTGATATATAATAGTCTTTTTTTATTAATCCTTCTAGTCTTCGAAACATGACTGCGGGATTCCAAAATAGAAGAGGAAAATAATAGATATAAAAAGTCGTGATTCCAAAAAAATCTACTTTGAACAACGATGAAGCTACTCCCAACTTAATTAATTTGCTTTTGATTGAGTCTGGAATTTGATATTCAATCTGTTTAATTTTACTTAACAAAATCCATACTTATATTATAAATGCGAAAGTCTGTGTGTTTGTCTGTCACGCTTTCACGGCTAATCTACCGGTCCGATTTGGATGAAATTTAGAATGAAAGTAGTAAAAGTTACTGGGTCTAACATAGGCTACTTATTTTTTCAAAAATCAACCGCTAAAGGGTTGAAATAGGGGATGAAAGTTTATATGAAAAATCTAAACCGCTTGACCGATTGTAATGAATTTTGGCATAAATATAGTTCATAATCTAAGCTTAAACATAGGCTACTTTATTTTTTAAAAATGCGCCCCCGAGGGTTGCAATATAACTAAATAGTTCACGCGGCGAAGCCGCGAGCGGGCCGCTAGTATTTAATATTTATCTTATATTTATTTCAGTTTGCCCTTGAAACATAATTGCATACATTTTCTCACAACAACAGCGTATCTGTATTAACGGAAGAGTCCCACAATACGAGATTATACAAGAACAGTACTTTATTCAATTGCTAAATATGAAAGGCACAGTTTTTTATTGACTTATCTAATGCGTACAAAAAAAACAAAATAACTGAGCATAAGCTTGTTAGAAATAAACACAACTTTGACTATTTTTATGATGATTTCTATCCGTTTAGTTTTAAAAATAGTACCTAGCTTAATGTTTACATTTACATTTCCAGGGCAAATTTTCTGTCTGCCGCGCCGTGTGCATCCACACGGAGATGCACACGAGAAGAGAGAAGTTATAAAAGTTTCATATTTATTATATGACAATAAAATAGAGTGATTGATGCAACCATATCAAGTTAGACTAAAGACCATATCAGGTTAGATTTTGTAAAAAAATTAACTAAATTTTTATAATTTACTTATAATAATACTTTAGTGAAATAAAGTCTTCATATAAAAATAACGTACTACTGCTCAATCAACTCGCAGCACGGAAGTTACTAAATTTAAACCGGAAATTGTTATTTGGACGTGATATTCGCCAGGGAATGTCTTTAGTTATCTTATATATAAAAATGAATCGCCGAATGTGTTGGTAAGCGCAAAACTAGGAGAAAGGGTGGACCGATTTCGCTAATTCTTTTTTTAGAATATTCCAACAAGTGCGAGGATTGTAGTTAAGGAGAGAAAAAATACAAAAAAACTCTGAAAAAGTCTTAAAACAACACTTTTCTATCCTCCCATACAAAATATTCGTTATAATTATTAAAAGTCAATTTGAACTTTAATACCATACCATAAAGTTTAAATGTTACTGGAGAGGTTTCGAGACGGCAAAACAATTGATAAAAAGCTGCTAAAATATCACTTTATACATAGTATACGAATGTCAATTTCGCGACTTTTGACATAGTTGTGATAGCTCAGTTGGAAGAGCGCTTGCTTTTTTTATGGTTATTTTTTATTAGGGTCCACGGTTCGATCCTGACATGGATGTCTATTTTTTTTTTATTCTTTTTTGTTTCAATTTTTTATTTTATTTTTATTTTTATTTTTTATACAAGTTTATTGGACTTTTTATTATATTTTTTGTTTATTTTATAATATTTTTATTGTAAGCATTATTTCAAAAAAACGATTCCCCGAAAGAAAGACTGAGCGGAGCTTTATTGTAACTTTTTGTAGCGTAGGCACTCAATTAGAAAGGATTTTTAAAAATTCATCTCTTAAGAGGGGGAAATAGTGGTTAACAGTTGGTTAACAGAGTGTATGAAATTCCATCAGTTTTGAAGTTAAAGCCATGAAATCTAATTTCTGTATATTTAATAAAAAAATATTAAATTTCTATTTCATCGATTGTGAAATCACGACCCCTAAGTTGGTGAAATAAAGGTTGAAAGTTGCAATGTTAAAATGTGAAACTCTGTTTATAAGTGTATTATTAAAAATAGTAAGTACGTATTTCAGCGATTATGACAATTCTACCACTAAGTTGACGAAAAAGGATTGACAAATTGTAAAAAAAATAGTCATTTTCTGCGTTAGAAATATAAAAATTTATTCTCTGGTTGCTGATTAGAAACCTAAACTACTCTACTAAGTACTTGAAGCTGCTGTAGCGCAGTGAGACGGCGTCTCACTGTAACGCGACGGTTGTGGATTCGATTCCCTCTCGGGGGAATAATTATTTCTATATTTTCATTTCTAAAAGAAAAAGGAAAAAACTACTCTATTATAGTAAAACAGTTAACAATTGAGTCTGTACACAAATATTGACAGGAACGTGAAAATAACATTAAAACAATGAATATAGGATGTTTTAAATTTTTTTTATGTTATTATATATTTGCACGCGCACATCTTTTGACCTACTGGACAGATTCGAACAACGTTTTTTGTTGTATACTTCAAAATGAAATACTTAGATGAATTATAAGAAATAAAGCAAAGAAACCATAACAAAAGTTGTTCAGCGTGATGAACATTGCTTGACTTTAAAAAATTACACATCTGAAATATCTGGTGAAGAACCAAATAAGTCCTGCTTGACTTTAGGAAATAAGACAATGTCGCCTTATGTAAAATTGTTCAACGTGGTGGGTATTTTCCGTCATATTGAGAAAAATCAGGCTAATGTCAAATTTTCAACACACTCGGAGTCCAAATCGCATCTTGGTATATTTTAGGTACATTACTCAGCATTCCGAATACAAAAGCAATTTTTTAATGTTTATGAGTATAGTTAATTAATATAAAATTTTTTCCAAAGAAAAACTTAAATCGTTTCTACAAGACTTTAAATTGAAATTATAAATATACCTAATTCCTTCAGTAATATAATAAATAGTTGGGCTATTTATAGAGAATGGACGTGTGTCAGTCAAGAGTATAACATTTTTCCGGTTTTTAGTTCGGAGCGTAAGTTTTAAGAAGTAAACTAATAATTTTGGCTTGAACTTATAATATACAGTGTTGTTATGTAGGTTATACATATTGAAATGTATTCATATACTTGAATTCAAATTAATCAATAAAAACTACTCAAACTTTATCAGCTACTTTTCATTTATATTCAGTTTCCTTATATTGCATGCATAAGGCATAGGTAAAAAAAATATTTGTATAAAGTGTTCATAGTTTTTAAGTGATTATAAAAAAAAACAACAACAATTCACCAAATAACATGCAAAGACAATTCCTTAAATTGAGTCTAATAAGGTAGTAGCAATTTATTGCCAGCCTATCTAAATCATTACACTCTCACTATTTGTTACATTATCTTCCAAGCCATTATCACACTCAATCAGTTTTTATCAAAATAAACTATTTTGGTTAATGCTTTTCTCAATAACGTTAAATAAATCAGTATATATTAGAACAATGAGCATTTCTTTATCTGCGAGTTGGACTCATACTGATTGGATTATGTTGTATAAGTGTGAAGGTAAAATTATCAAAACCCTTATTGAAGTTTTAGGACAAGGACCACTATAAAAGCATTTCTTACAAAACCTACAACAGTGTGTTCTATGTAACATAATTTGGCCCAAATATAATTGAACAACAGACATCCAATCCATCTTTACTATATTTCATTCTCCGTAATATAATATAAACCTCTAATCTCTAATATCATATTGCAATAAATATATAAATATACAGCAAAATTCTAATGAAAATATTAAAAAGAATTCTTTTTTTTTTTTCATTTTTTTTTTAATATTGTACAAGATTCAAGGAGGAGCAGGAGCAATATTACTTCTGTCAATGGTAAAAACAAATTTCTTCAGACTTAAGATTCGATTATATTTTTCTTAAGGATATCTGTAGCTGTATTTAATCAAAGCTGTGCTATCATGCTGTCCATCATACAGCTAAGACAGAGATAATTATACCTACAATAACATTTGCATGAACGTAATCAGTTGATTTTTTTTATGTATAAAAAAGGTTACTTTAAGCAATTTATTCAGACGATTAAGTTGTTTAAACTAGCCATATCATAGATAACAGCAGGCAAAGCACTACAGGAGAACATGAGAGACAATGAGAAATGAAATTCCTTAAGTAAAGAATATGAACAAGTCAAACACATCGTTATAATGATGACTTAGAATAGCATTGGGTAGAAGAGAAAAGGGATATCATTAGCATTATTTATTTTCTATCCGGAATGAAAAAAAATATTATGCATTAAAATTATTTTAAAAATCTTAGACTTTAGTATTGATAGTAAAAATACGGCGAAACGAAGTTTGCCGGGCCCGCTAGTAATATAATAAAAGCCAAAATAGTAGCTTTACGTTTTTAAACGAACCTATTGTCGAGACACTCTGTTCTCCATTTTCCCTCTGACATCCAGACGTTGCATATTGAGTGGCGTTATTAAACGCCACGCTTTGTTGATGCTAAAGTGTAGAGATGAAAATAATTAAATTACTCATACAACTAATCATTATTACAGTAAGAAGCAACCCCGCTTAGCCACGATGAACTTTTAAAAATATTCGAAATTGTTTCTGTTCTATAGTAGGTAATTGTATTCTGTTGATTTATTTAAAGATAAGAAAGATAGGTTAATGTGTTCTTCCGTTTCGAGCGCATTCTAGAAACGTTTTCAGAGTTTGCAGGATTTAATTCTGTATTTTGTGTAACTAGAGTGCGGAAACGAAAATGTGTCGTTGCCGCAGTGGGACAGCGTCTGTAAACGCGACAGTAGTGGGTTCAATTTCCCCTCGGAGGAAAATTTTATATTCATTTGTCCGCGGTGATACAGAGTGAGACGTTAAGTTCCTCCACTTATAATGGAATTTGTCAATTTTGGACACAACGGAGAATGGAGTGTCATGACTCTAGGAGCTTCTGACTGCCCTGCTTTGCGGAAAATAGTATGAAGATGATTATTCTTCTAATAATTATCAGATCTTCTTTGTTAACAAATATTACTACGACAGTAATATTTAAGTTCAATAAAAGGAGCTTTAAAATAATGTTATAAGAAATGAATTTTATTTGAACATTTCATTTAATTATATTTATTTCTTCGTCAAAGCAATGTATTTAATAGTTTTATAACAATATTTCTTTTGTTTCTATGTTTGAAGCAAACATTTCATTAAGTTCTGTCAACAACAATATTCCCATTCTGAAGGTCACGCTCAATGTCAAACGTCTAGTCTTATGAAACATGTACACAACGAAATTAGTTTATTTCTTTTAACTAAATGAATTCAAAAATGCGTTTGTAAGTTTCGTTTTTCATTTCGGTGCCTTATGTACGTTTCTGCTTGAATTCGAGACTTTACACATTGACCGTCAAAATTCAAAACCGCACTTTGTCCTATGTACCAGAGTGGAGAAATGAAAATATTTTGTATATAATCATTTGCCTGAGCGGGAATCAAGCAACTGTTCGCATTTAAACAGCTAAACAAGTTTTTTTATATCGAGTTAGTAGTTTACTACTAACTTACGATATAATACAAATAACATTTGTTTTAGCATCATTATAGGTTTTGATTGCTCTATTGTTAGTGGATCTCTTTTCTATTTATACTCTACAACTCAGTTTTTACATCTCTCCTATATTCTCCATACAACATGACATTGGTAAAGTAAGAAGAAGTCTTCAACTTGCATCTTCAAAGCACAATAATTAAAAAATTAAACTGAAGTACATTTACATATTTGAAGCTACACCTGAGTCATGTACGAAGAGAAAACTCGTTTTATTTATATTTCTAAGCAGTGCAGTTACATCGCCCGCGGCGTATTTAGGATGAGTCTGACTGTACACGAGTACTTGATCACATGTTACTAAGAGTAATATTTTATATGTATACATGTATAAATATTTATATCTCATAAGTTGTTTGCTTTAGGTTGAGAAACATTATAGTTCGAAGTTTAAGTCCACCATTCATATTGTGTCAAATTAAGGCGGAAAGCGAAACACAAACGTATGCCGAGAATTTCTTTTTTCTATTCCGTAACTTATCTAGCAATGTGAACTTTAGCTAGGTACTATGAAATATGCATTATGAAAATACCGTACAGTCACCATGTGATATGCAATATTTTTACCAAATCGAATACTTGAATTTTCTTTTATTAGCGTTGCTTCAAGTTTCATACTTTTTTCCTCATAGCAGTTAAGAAGTCAGTGAGACCCTAGGGGCAAGACACTCTGCTCTGCACTTTTAGGGTAAGTTCGAGACATTGCAAGTTGAGTATTCATCGCCGTGCTAGTGTACAAGGCTGCTATAAAGGGGAGAAACAAAAAAAATCATATATAACTATTCTGCAAGTGGGTCTTTAAAAATAGATAGACTATGATGTTGTGATATAAAGATGTTAGGTACATATAAACAAAACTAGAAAAACGCGTTGAAAATACAGTAATTCAATTATCTGATTCTAAATTCACATACAGATCGTAAAAGATATTTAAATTAAAAAACACAGCTTTATGATTTCTCCCGTATACTAGGATAGTCATAAAGAGAGTAGTGTTAAAACGCCACGCTGTCTTATTTATTTATTTATTTAGATTCATCAGCGACAATTACATTAGATACAAGCAACAGAAGTTTACACATTAAAAACTTAGGACTAAATGCATTATCATTAAAGATGAATACAGCATGCATACAATTGTGTTACAGATGTTTAATTTATTTAACAAAGAAAAAATACAAATAGATATTTTAACATTTAAATGAACACATATATATGTACAAAAGCAATGCCCCAGCCAATCACAATTAAACAACTACGTATAGTTGTTTAACTATAATTAGCCAAAACATCACCCCTGCACACATGTTCATTTAAATGTTCAAGTATTTCAAATATAACAATTCTATTAAATTCGTATCAAAAATTATATTACAATTAGGTAAATTATATTAAAATTAGGTAAATTATATTAAAATTAGGTAAATTATATTAAAATTAGGTAAATTATATTAAAATTAGGTAAATTATATTAAAATTAGGTAAATTATATTAAAATTATATTAAAAATTAGGTAAATTATATTAAAATTAGGTAAGTTCTATTAAAATATTATCATTGAATCAAAATTTAGTAAATACAATATTGTTTAGTCAAACTTCGATGAATTATTTAAAAATATAATTATTTAATTGAGAATTGAGAAATGATTTTATATTTGTATTTAGTCAGTGAATCCCCAAAAGGGTCTAAGAGATCCTTATTATTGTTCAACAATTTTGACAGTCGTGAAACTGGTGAGTTCATGCCTAAAACTGTTCTTCGGAAAGGTGTTACAAGAGGAGTAATAGGTTTGCGTGGGTACCGCGACGGAACATTAAACTTATATTCTGATATTGTATCGGGATTATCACTTTTGCTGTTAAGACATTTATATAAGTACATAAGATCTAACAAATCCCTTCTGTTGTTCAGGGTATTCATTTTGAAGTATTCTAGTTTTTTATTATACGAACTCAATTCTTTAGTCTTTCCCTGAGAAAATGCCAGATGGTAGAGAAAGCGTTTTTGCACCCTTTCCATTCGAAGACAATGTGTTGCATAATGAGGCCTCCACACCACGCTACCATACTCTAAGATACTCCGTACTAGGCTATTATACAGTACTATTTTAGTATTTGGATTTTTAAATACTTTGTTCTTAGAAATAGCAAATCCTAGCATCTTAGAGGCTTTTATTGTTACATTGTCCATGTGTGGTATAAAAGTCAACTTTTCATCAAATATGACACCAAGATCTCTAATAGTGCTAACACGCTGCAATGGTGAGTCTGCGATGTAATACTGGTTTTTTCGTTTGCCTTGATTACGGGTAAATGTAATGCTATAACATTTATCTGCATTAAGTACCATTCCGTTTGTCTTACACCATTCATATAACCTTGTTAGATCACTCTGTAGGTATATGACATCGTTAATATTATTAATAGTTTTTAGAAGTTTAAGGTCATCAGCGAACATGAACGGTGTAGAGTATTCAAAACAGTTTGGCAGGTCGTTAATAAAAATATTGAACAACAATGGGCCTAAGTGTGAGCCCTGAGGGACTCCAGATGTTACTTTATATTGACCAGATTCATACCCATTTGCAACAACGCAGAAATGTCTATCACATAAATATGATTCCAACCAGCGTAATACTGAACCCGCCACACCGTATGCTACTAATTTAATGAGAAGAACCGATGTAGGCACGAGATCAAATGCTTACTTAAAATCAGAGTAAATTACATCGACGTTTTTTTTATTGTCAATAGAGTCGATTAATGTCTCAGTAAATTTGACTAAGTTAGTAGTAGTTGATCTGCCCATTATAAAACCGTGTTGATGGTCACTTATGAAACTCTTAAATTGAGAATATACATGAGGATAAATTAAAGATTCAAATATTTTTCCAAATATGCAAAGAATAGATATGGGTCGGTAGTTCTCTATTTTTTCTTTATCACCTCCTTTATAAATGGGAACAACTTTCGCCACCTTCCATTTAGCTGGAAAACATCCTGTTCTCAACGATTCATTATAAATAATTTTGAGTGGCACTGCAAGAGATGATGCACAGTTAATCAAATAGGCTGGAGGTACCCCGTCGGGTCCCGCTCCCTTATGTGGATCTAAACTCCTTAATTTGCTTAAAATTTCAGTTTCATTAAATTTAATCTGTGATAGAACATAGCCATTGTTTACTACATGATGCATATTAGACAAAATATCATTAAAATTATATTGTATTGTCGTATTCATGTTAAAGATCGAAGAAAAATGTGACCCAAAAGAGTTGCAAACATTTTTGCCACCAGAAATTTCGTCATTATTTTTGGTCATTATACTTGGAAAAGAATAAATTTTGTTTCCTTTTTTATTTTCATAAAAGACCAAAAATATTTCGTGTTATTTTTAAAATTGTCTTCTGAGCGTTTAATATATGTATTATAGCTTTTTAAGGATAATTCATTGCATCTCTTTTCTAAAACGTTCAATGATATTTGGTCCAATGGATTTTTTATTTTTTGTACCTTTTTCTGAGGTTTTCTTTTTCTTGAATACGTTTAATAAGATTTCTATTCATCCATGGAGGGTGTTTTGGATTATTTTTCTTGGCTATTATTGGTACGTTATTGTCTATTGAAGACTTTATAAAAGAGTATAAAATTTCAACCATCTCATTAACATCTGTATGTTTTGTAAATATTTCAGACCAGTTTACGTTTTCTAGGTATTTATTAATTTCTTTAAAGTTCGCTTTTGAGTAGTTGTATCTTACATATTTAGGGTTTACATCTAAGAGCTTTATATTCTCGTCAATGAGATCGACAATGATATTCAATGGTGGATGTAGCGGGTCTATCCGACTCATTATGTTAATTGATGCATCAATAGTTAATTTAAAAGTATTGTTATCACATAAGACGAGATCTAAAATTTTATTTTGTTGATTTTTTATACGATTGTGTTGACAAAAACCGTTGACCCCGATAAAATCTATAAGAGATTGAGCCAATGAAGGCGTATGATAGCCATTGTTATCATTTCCTACCATATCCCAGTCTATGCAACTTAAGTTAAAATCTCCAATAACCAGTGTACTATAGTGATTTATTTCAGTCACACGATTAAAACTATTTAAAAAATTGTCCAGGACAACCTTGTTGACTGGTGGAGGAATATAGATCGCACAGAGAGCTATTGTCGTACTATTATTAATGTTTAGTGTTAACCACAAATCTTCACACGAACTCTCCCAGGATAACATTCTGCGAGAGTTAAATTTATTATTAACAGCCACCAATACTCCTCCTCCGTCCTTTTTAATTGAGTTTAAAATGTCCCTGTCTCTTCTGTAAACAGTATAAATATGATTAAACAATTCGGAATTTAAAATACTATCATTTAACCAAGTTTCAGTTAAAACAATAATGTCATAACTATTGCAGTTTACATTTCTGTAGAAATCATGTGTTTTTGTACGAAGACCTTTTACATTTTGGTAATATATGTTTAGTGTAGACATTTTGAACAAATTATATAAATAGTTGCATGCAATATGTTTGTATATTAAGTTAGTAAGTTTAGGGAATTCATGTTGTTAATAATCTTGTAGTCGCTGTCATCAGTTTTCCTCATAAATATGCGTCCATTTCGTACCCAAATGTGCTTATAGCTTAACTCTTTTCCTTTCTTACGAGCAGCGGCGTGAAGAGATTTATTTGCAGTAGACAGGTGTTCGCAAACATATATAGGAATCTTACTTCCTCCGATACCAAGATGAGATGAATTTAGTTTGTTGGAGGGGTTACTTTTGTTGAATTTTATCACTGCTGCTAGAAGTTGGTCGCGGATTAGAGGTGAGCTGAGTTGAACTATGATCGACCTTGGCCTAGTTGATTTCGGATTTATTTTGGCAATGCGAGTACAGTGAGCAATTTCATTATCTTTTAAATTTATATTAACGGATTTTGAAAGTTGTTTAACTATAGTAATGATATTTTCGTTTCTCGACTCCGGTACACATTGTATTTCAATATTATTTGCACGAGCTTGCTGTTCCATTATATTCACTTTATTTTGTAAATTATTTACTGTACACTGTAGGGCTTCATTTTCGTGTTTTAGTTTGTTGGTAACTTCACAGCAAGTGTCGAGTTTTTTTTTCATTTCCTCGTACTGATCACTTATAAAAGAAAGTGAGGCTTGCAGTTCTTCAATTTTATTTTCAAGATTTTTAAAGTTTGAAGTAATTGAGCTTTTAATTGTTTTATTAATGCTTATCATTAAATCGGACATTTGTTTTTTCTATTGCATCGTTGACAATATTTCGAATATCTTCATGACTTATATGCTCATTTGTGGTTGGTGACGTAGGAGAACTAAGCGCTTGCCTTTTACGAGTAAATGACCTTTTAGTTACATTAGGATCGTTAACTTTGGCAATTGTACGGTTCACTGTAGATCGCACGGGTGTCTCATCATTGGTTTTGAGTCTATTACATTTCGGACACTTCCAATTATTATGCGCACTAGAATGTGAGTCCATTCCCAAACAGCCAAAGTGGTAACCTTTTTTGCATTGCAAACATTGCGTATATCCATCTTCACTTTGTATATTGCAACAACCCCAGGACATTTGTGTTTCCATGTTTGTTTTAAACAATAAATAAATTTGAAATCAAAATTTTAAAAATGTTAAATTAGAATTTCGAAAGAAAATTTCTCTAACCACGGACCGTGGGGATCGATCTTAGGATCGATCGGTTAGTTAACCTCAGTAGCTGGCCATGAGACCAATCTATTACTGTAGCTAGATACGAAAATAAGCTTCTAGTATTATGATTTTAAATTATAAATTTAGTAGACGGGTATAAAGCGATTTGTGCTTTACTATCACCGTCACAATTTTATTTTTCTTCACCAAACACACACTTTAGTTTCTTGTTTTAATATTTATTGTGCACTTTCACCAGGTATTTATCGCAATATTACATATAATAGACTGTACAATCACGCAACACAACTATTTAATGATATATTTTACTTTAAATATTATTTTTTGAATTAAAATGTAACACGCGAAAAGAATACGTCTGCCTCCTCGAACAGACCGACCGCTAGTTGTCTTGTTTAATTATATCAAGAAATAAAGTTATAAGAAAAAACAACCATTTTAGCTAACATTTACTTACATATTTGAATAAACAAATTGAAATAAAAATTGTGGGATTGCTATAAAAAGTCAATGTAGCTTTTTCAATTTGCTGAAGCGATATCTGTTATTTGTGAATTTTTCAAAAATTGTATCAAACGTTTTCGCCGTTGAGGTAACATTCAGAACATTCAGGTATATTTTAAAAGTAAGTTAAATCAATGTTTATTATTTTAAGCGCTGCTCCGGTAGCGGCCGGCGATACGGTATGAGTTTTTGAATTAATATGAAAATATCAGTTTTTACCAAATTGTTTAGTTAAACGATAGTCCAGAAACTAGGTTGTACGTAGGTTGTTTATTTTTGCATGTATTTCTTTGGATATATTTACTTTTGTCTAATTTTCTTTTAAAATAGTATTTTGTAATTTTAATGTTAAATAATTTGCTCTCTTAGTGTTCTTTTACTATTAAAAATATTAACATAATATAGAAGGACTGTAAATAAGCAATCTATTTGTAAGCATCACTCGATCCTAACTCGGGAGATGATCTTTTTTTTTTATCTTCACATCTCTACTGTGGTGAATTAGACATAACATGGAGTTGATAAAGTGTGTTTCGTCACTCAACAAGCAATGTCTTGAATTCAGGAGGAAAGTGAAGAACGTAGTGTTTTGACACTAGATGCTCTCTGACTATCTTGATATTTATAATTTTAAACCTGATAATTAAATATTCGTTATACATCAAATATCTAACGAGATCGGGCACACACACCCACGGCAATCACGCAAATCGCGGTCGAGCAAAACCACAACATACATTAACTCTGATATTTGAACCCACAATCAATGTCCTTATTCAGAGTAAGTCAGACCTCATGGTGATATTTCATATGATTAGTTTGCGAGTCACGATTGTGATAGCTCGTTTAAAATATTGAACCGAGTTGAAAGCTCTCGTCTTCAGTTTTCATACAAACATCTATTTTATTACTTTTTCACATGTTATTGAGCAATAAACGGTAATCTGACATCTGGTACGTTTTCCTTGTACATGTCATTACAAGCTACAACGTGGCGCAGTGGGACAGTGTATGACCGTATACTGTTTTGGGTTCTTTTCCCACACAATAATATTCTTCTTCGTCTTTAAATTATTATATTAAGATATTGCAGCGTTAGGTTTTGTGAATCAATATATAAGATCTCTGAAACAGGCGGGAAGTAAACAACTTGGTGAGTTTAAACTTTAATAATTATTCAATCGTTATTCGTTTGTTTGCTGAAGTTACATTCCGCTTTCGAAATTAATAATAATGAATATAAGAATAACAATTTTAAATATTATTAAATTATTCAATAAACAGTCTTTTCTTTCACTAAAACACAAATATGATTTGTTAGTTCGTCATCAAAAAACCAAATGTTTGTTCCGCTATAACGCATTACGGGGTCAATGTGTCGCCGTAACGCACGCTTAGCTTTACACGAGCTTTTAACGTCATGCTATGAAGAAATAAACTTCAACATAATGTAACACGGTAGTTTATTGCTTGTGAGCGGTTTTTGCAGTCATTATCGCAATCAAATGCGTATTTAGGTGGTACATTCACCGGCGTCTATTGCGAAAATCTAAATATACTAAAATATTCATTTTCAAAGCACATACTCGTATATAAAATATATATAAACATATAAATTATGTAATAACGTACAATTTATAAAGATTATATCGCACGCTTGGAATTATGGTGACCTAAGTAGAAATTGGAAAGTAAACTAAAATCTTGGTATAAGTTAGGCCAGCTTAATTATAAGCGTTCGATATTATCACAGCATCAGTAGATCAATTTCGGGTAGAAAGTGGAGAACGGAGTGTCTTGATGTTGTATCTCTAGTGAAAAGAAATCAATAAATGTAATTAAATAATTTTAATTTTCCCGCTCTGCAAAGACAAAGTAGTTTCGCCACTTGACTACGGTGTTAAACTAAAGAGGATAATAGCGGCTTTTTTTTTTAATAGCTTCACGCTGTATCCTGCACACAGCAGGGTAGGCAACCTAGTGTTAAGACACTCCGTTCCCCACTTTCCGCCGAATTCGGAGGCATTGCGTGTTAAGTGGCGGAACTTAACGCCGCGAAGAAAATGGAAATATTAAATATTTCCACTCCTCGAGTGGGAATCGAACCCACAACCAGTCGTTTACAGTCACACGCATGTGCCAAAGTAAACCTGAACATGTGTATGTGCGTGCAATTAACAGAATTATCTCAAAGCTTTGGTGACTGCGACGCGACACGAACAGCACACTTCACTCGATTCTGTATTATTTGTATTATTTGTTTAGCGAGGATTTAACTAAAACGGCTTACTGTTCGCAAGCTATTATGTTGTCCTCACATCCTTCACATTCCTTTACAGCTTTAGGTACATATCTGCCGCATACAAAAAGACACCTAGCGTTAAGACAGGCCCTACACTTTGATTAATTTGTAGACATTGTGTGTCAAGTTTCAAGACATTCTGATTGAGATGATAAATTTGATATCTTTTTTTAATACTATGGAATGATTAAATTCAATTTATTTTTATAGCTCAATTAAATTTAGTTTGTTTAACAAAGCACTGTATCAAGTTCTGCCATAGCATGCAATGTCCCAATTTCACTTGGAAAGTGAAAAATAGAATGCGTTAACACTGAGTTCTCCTGTCATGCGCTAAACTTAAATGATGTTTTTTAGCTTCACTCTGTATCCCGTACATAGCAAGGTACCCAGTGTTAAGTCACTTTGTTTCCCATTCCCTGCCCAATTTTGACGCCACAGCGTGTTGAGTGATGTAACTTAAAGCTACGCGAAATATTAAATATTTATATCAAATAAAGGGTACGTAACGTATAACGGACCATGGGGTAAGTGACATACCATGGGCCTTGTTGTAATTAAATACGTAGATTTAAGTTTTTAGTATCATGGCACCTGTATAGGCACAAACTTTTTAAATTAAAATGTCCCAGATTTGAATGAATATATTTTTAGAAATATTATTCTAATAGAAAGGTCAGACCGGGTCATGTAGCGGGATATGTTGCGAGAAGTAACGAATTATTTAGTAACTATTAGTATTCTGCAGATGTCGCGTGAAACAATTTATAAAGACAGTTATGTTAATCATTTCTTAATATACCGTTTTATACTAGTTTTAAGTTCGAAACTATCGTGGTGCAGTGGGTCAGCGTGTGACTGTAAACGTGATTGGTTCGATTTTGATAATCTGATAAAATTATTGAATTTTATAGCTTCACATATGTATTCCGCGGAATAAAATACTTTAGAATTTCATGACGGTGGCCACGCTAAATTTGATTTGATCCCACTTATGGTGCCTTAGTTAAATTCTAGAAATTACCTAATGGACTGATATGTTTCAGTAGAATATAAAAAAAATTGTTGCTATATATTTCATTTCACTTAATAAAGTAACGCTTAAATATGTGGAGAAATTAAAGAATACAGCGATTTGTCCTTTAATTCATTCTGCTAAAATATATTTTGTCGTGTTTTGCCTACAAAATGAAAAATATAAACTAATAAGGAACAAAAAAATAAAGAACTAGTAGTATAAATTAGACAGAATAATAAATCATAAATAAATGTTTCTACTTTTAAACATTTTTAAAGTGTTATTCCACACTTAGCAAAATTGAAAAAGGCATTTAGAAAACGTATAAAAAATCCCGCTGCGTTCAAATTTTTATACGTTTTCTAAATGCCTTTTTTAAATGTTTCTAAACAGTTCCTAACGAAACTTCTAGTCGAGATTACAAGAGCACCACCGCAAACGGCAAGTAACTTCAGAATTGAGTTGATGTACCAAAATATCTGAATACTGAACACTCCAAAGAGCAAACCTTGTGAACTTCGGCTTTGCAAAGCTCAGTTTCATCGACGTGCTTATTATCAGAATCGCGACAATAGGTCAAGTGCTCTTTCTCAACTTCAATTTTGCTTAGTTTCACTTTCTTACATTCTGTAAGAATTTTCATTTTGGGTTGCTTTGTGCTTAGAATATTGATTATGTTGTAACATATGAGTGTTCTATATGGAATATATATAAAAATTAGTTATTGTTTCTTGTTTTCTTCTTTTATGTCCGAGTTTAATAAGTTACCGGCGCGTAACTTAAAAGGAATAAATTTGTTACTATCATATTTTTTTTTCATTTTTAATATAAGTTATATTACTATATACATAGCACTATACATACTACACACTTAGGAAATTGAAAAACACTTTTAGAAAACGTTTAAATATTTTGATTTTGCACTCTTTCTACATCCCATAAATTCTTATACGTCAAATACAAATTATTTTTGTTAGTGCAGTGTTTACGAGAAGATATATCCTATGTGGGTGGGTGTAAGACAAACGTGAAAATTGTAAATGTCGTACACTACTAATAGTATTGGACACACACTTGTTGGTAATGGGTTAAGCTTACATTTGGAGAAATGTTTGATATTTTCATTAAACTTTAGTTAAACAAGTATAATCGTATTATATTTCTTATCTACAACCCACGGAAAACGTAGAATCGTGTCACTTATTATTAAAAATTCTATCCGTAACATAATATGATGAGATTGACGAGATTACTCCGATAATGCATATGTTCATTACATATTCCCATACGCGGCGTTGTGCGCTTAACATGCTTTTATTAAACCACGCTTCCTGTTACAAAACACTTCACGCTACGTATACGATATGCTTATTTTTTGACATGAAAATGCAGTTCACTTGAAAAAATAGGGATCTTCCAGCTTTGAAGCTCTTTACAAAATATCATCGTATCATGTAAAGTAGTAAAGGAAATATTACTAAGGGTGTCATTTGATATTTACTTTGTGTAAAACTACAGTTATATAGTATTATAATATGCGTTTATAGCGTTCGAGAAGTATTTCTTATGGATATTTTAAGTAAACTGTAATTTACATCTAACTATAATATAGATAAGCAAATTCCGACGAAAAGTGGAGAACGGAGTATCTTGACACTGGTTTCTCTTATTATTCTGCTATGGGTGTAAAAGCGTGAACTTGTGGAGAAATTATGTTTTATAAAAGTACATTTAAAATATATTAATAAAAATAAAATAAATATGTACTACACCAATTATATGTGTTATTGTCATTATTTAAGATCTACTAGTGGGCTAGGCTTAGGCTATCATAGCATTTCCCAGCGAAAAAAAAAAAAAAAAAAAAAAAAAAAGGCTTAGGCTATCTTACCTACATATGTATTAATAATTTGAACAAAAAGTTTGTGTATATTTTTACACGTTACGTTTTTATAAAAAGAAACCTCCCTCTTTACATTAGTCACGCCGAAACGCCAACTACTGGGAGTTTTTAATTTGTCTCACTCACGACGACCTCTCTGACGACTCGTCACTGCTTCACGCAGACTTTATAGGAAAATGCAATTAAATACTCTATTAACAAGTAAATCATAAATAACATTTCATACCTGACTGTAAATGTGATCGGTTGTGGGTTCGATTCCTACTCAGAGGGTTTTTAGAGTAAGTGAAAGTGTACACGCTCTATGTTTCTAAATGTGTAAGGAGAACGGATGGATGGAACAGATTTGCACTAACGCCATAAAGTGCATAATACGGCAGATATGTGAAAACAATCGTTCATTAAGTCAGTGTTTACCTACTATTTCATTTGCTTGGAGTTTATAAAACCTAATTGTAAATTTCGTAACCTGTTGGTTCCCGTTTCTCGTATGATATATTTGAGAAATTCTCTTTAACTGTGTCTTTACAATCCAGAAGGAACATACATTTTTAGATTCCTGCACTTCAAGTATTCGACTATATATTGTCTGTTAGTCACCTATCTATATAGAAACAGATTAGTTTAATTTATATTTATTGATTAGTTACAACCACTATAACATATTGCAGAACTTTAATTTAATAAGTCTAGATGTTTAATTCTTAGCACGCAAAGTATTTACCACTTAGTTAAAATGCACGTAACAACGACGCGGCAAATGCAATTTGTAGGTCATTCAAATTGCCGCTACTTTTAATGAAATAGTACTTTTACAACTTACTGCACCAATTTTGTAAGCTTTTTATGAAGTTTTATAGAGAGAGACGTTTTTGTTAATATTAGATTACGAAAGTCTCGTCATTTTACTACTTTTGGCATATTCTTTTGATTAATATAAGTACTAGTACACATTGCGTTGTTATACTCATCGTAGTATGTGTGTTTGACATTTATCTAGGTACCAAATAGCGTACTCCGTTGTAACCCTCATTTTCACCAAAATTGTACTGTTTTTTTTCTTTATCTTTTCATATTAATATTATAAGTGAGGTATAATTTATTTTTCTGCGCCTTCGTGGCGCAGTGGCACACCGTCTATAGTGGTGTGTTCGATTCCCACAGGGGGAATGATTATATTTAAATTCTCATTTCTTCACTCTGCTTCATTAAGACAAAGCGTTGAATTCCGCTAATCAATTTCGTGCGGAAGTTGAGGACAGAGTTAGACGAGGTAAAAAAACATTTATAAAGTTATCAGTTTTAATCCTTGTAATTGACTATAGTTTGTGTATAAGGGTTTGTATAATAAAATATTTATAATAAAAGTGATGCATAATAATCTAAGCTATGTACATATTCAAAAAGGCCTGTAAGTAAGAACATTATGTATCAATCAATTGCATAAATTATAAAAATTAAATATATAATCAGTTAATAAATCTATGTATAAGTAGCTTTACTCTGGAATAAAAGCAATAGAAAAGAAGTAAACAAAAAAGATTATTAATTGCATCGCCGAGTCATCTAGATAAAATAAACTTTATTTAGTCACCGATATACTTTTATTCTGTCAAAAGTTACTTTGTTCATCAAATATTGTGAATACTCTCGCATAAAGCGAGTGTCCATTCCACATAAGCCCAATATAGGATTGTACGCTATGAAAAACAAAATAAAAATATTTTTAGTTTGAACATTCCAACACACGCATATACGAGTATATACGTAACAGAATATACGCAATTAAAGTGTGTTGATTTGTGTTACAGACGAGGCCAACGATTTTGGTTATTTTTTTTTAATTAAACCTTTACTACCTCCTCTATTGGTGAATTTTGAATGCCCCTTTTAAGTATAAAGTTAACTTATTACTTTTATAACTTACTTTCAAATACACAATTTTTAATAGTTTCTTTTCACAAGAAATTGAAATTTCGGAGTTTTAATGTCAAAGTCAAATAATTTTATTCAAAGTAAGAAGTTCCATGTTTCATTTTTTGAACGTCAAACAATTTACCTCCGGTTCACTAAAGTTAATGCCTCAGACCTGAGAACAACCGGCGCAAGAAACTCAGCGGGACTATTTTTTTTTTTTTTTTTTTTTTAAGTCCAGCATTTACAGACATTATATAATTATATATTGATAATGACACCATTGAAATAGCCTGGAGCGAGCATTTCATTCCCAAGGCGTGTTATCGTTCAAAAAATCATTAATTAGGTAATAACCCTTAACACACAAACGTCTCTTCACAATTTTCTTGAATTGTGATATGGAACATTCTTGGATGTTTTCTGGGATCCTATTGTAAAAGCGTATACATTGTCCCATGAAAGAATTACGGATTCGATGC
The DNA here is from genome assembly GCA_019049465.1 of Dryas iulia moderata. Lineage (NCBI taxonomy): Eukaryota > Metazoa > Arthropoda > Insecta > Lepidoptera > Nymphalidae > Dryas > Dryas iulia. The sequence goes on along the minus strand of CM032430.1, from coordinate 671,104 downwards.
AATCGGGTTACAGGCGCGGTAAGTTTATGTCTATTTCTGGTATTTATGTTGTGTGCATCACCGATTTTGGCAAAATCATTAATATTTCTTTTGACATATATTATATTTTCATAAATATATTGTGACACAACTATTAGTATATTAATAATTCAGAGAAATAAGACTGAAAAAATCCTAAGCTTATATTACTACTTGGGAGAAGTATAATTTAGGTAGATATAATATGTATGCTATGTACCTGCAATATTTTTCTTTTTTTTCGGTTTCATTGTTTATTCTGTATATCAGAATATTCAGAAGGAATCTAGTGTGAATGCATTCCGTTGCTTACTCCGTTCCACCCTTAACAGAGATATTCCGTGATGAGTGATGGAAATCGTCTACGCGGCGCTTTGTCGTCTTATCAGAGGGAACGAAAGAAAAATAATAATCCTTACTCCGAGCTGGAATCGAACCCACATTCAATTACACTGCGCCTATGCACCTATATCATAAACTAACACTACTAACGTGTTACTTCGTAAGCTCACATCCTGATACCTCTACACTCTACCATATGCGCAGGAAACTTCAACATGAGTATAACAATAAAGCGCCGGCTGTGGTTTTTGTAATGAGCTCATAAATTCCAAAGGGTCTGGAGTTCACTCGCGCCGTAACTCAGAGGAGTGACGCTGATACGTTATCAGATAGGGGTCTTGTGTCCTTTCCTTTTTATCATCACGATATATTATTAGGTACCTACTGAGAGATATTATTTATCTTAATTTAAATACTATGTGAATATAGTACTAAGATGAGAAATGTGTGTTCTGTCTGTATATTTATTTGATGGTCGTGAGTTGTACTCCCATTTAGGGGATTTTTTCATTTAAGTAATATCTTTTTTCTCTTGTTTTCTGCAATTTAATAAATAATAAAATCTAAATCGAAATCGCCGTGACACAAAGCTCTTTCTGTTTTGACTAAACAAAACTAAAGACCTTTAAAAAAAAATTAAAACGATGAAATTTAACATAAAATTTATAAAAAAATGTTGCTTTATTGTAAAAAGCTGGAAGCTAATTTTTTCTATGTAAGATAATTAGACAAATTTTAAACAACGAGGCTCAATTGGTATTGACAGAAGGTAATATTTGTAGTTATTATTACCTCTCAAGTGCTTAGTAAAGGGTTGAGTAGCTTAGATGTTGTAATTAGTTAAAAAAACTAGTAAGCGTGATTATTGCAGGGTCGATTCTCATTTGGGGAATTACGATATTTAAATTTTCATTTGGTTGGCGTTGAGTTACGCACTTCATAACGCAATCGCCTGGATTTCGAGTGGAAAGTAGAAACCAGAGTGTCTTGACACTATTGTCTTGTCCCCACTGACTACCGTGCTATGGGGAAAAAAGGGTGAAGTTGCTTTTTTATTTAAAAAGGAAAAAATAAAAAGACTGTAATATCGTGGTCCAGGTAAAGGAATTTTACCTAGCTTTTTGTCCGTGACACATTGCTACAACTTTTAGTTCTCCAACTTTCGCCTATTTTACAGGCACGGTAGCGGACAGCGGAATTAATAACATTCTCTCGAAATGTCTGACGCATACCTATTGTAAATTAAATTATATAAAAATGTTTACTTATTGCTTCCATATTTTGGGTTGATATTCTGACTCTCAAATTCACAACGTTCAAAGGTTCTATCTGCTTATGTATTCTATCAACTAAATTACCTTCTTATGTAGGGAATGTGCGGAAAACGTAAGAGCATATAATAAACTATTTTTAAAAAGTTATTTTTTAACGCTATCTACGAGCAGGATTAGAATTAACAACTTTAATAGTTGTGCTTAGTAAAGTGTTGAAAAACAAACGTTTAGGGAGAGTTTTACCAACGTACGTTATCGTGTATTATGATGGTTGTTGCCAACAAAGTTTATTTCTGCTTTTAGGCCATAAAAGATATATTTTATTAGGGTAAGCAATGTTGTGAGCAGTTTGTAATTCCGCCCTCCGAGCTCCGCGTCGAAGGCGGCGAGTGCTCGCAGGTGCTACAAGTGGGAAACGACGATGACAATAAACAAATATTATTTACAAAATGTTCTCCTGCGTTATTGAAAATGTGTATGTTTATGATTCAATGTTTGTTTCATTTCATGTGTTGTTTCTTTCAGTTTTATTCTCAGTTTTGTTTTCGTTTCAGTTTTATGTATATTTCGATTACAGATAGACTGTGGGAAGACTTTAAGTCATGCAGACCGTTCTCTGACCGCGGGTGTCAGGGGGTAGGTGTGTTGTTGTCCTCTCGTTTGGTGTGTGCAATGGTGCTTATATTAGGGAAGTACGGTGATAGGAGAGTGAATGAAGCTGGTAAGCTTATTTTGGAACTTTGTAAGGAGAAGAATTTGTTTGTGGCAAACACGATGTTTGACCACAAACAAATTCATCAGTACACATGGGAGCGAATGAAAGAGAAAAGTATGATTGACTTATTTCTGGTGGATCAGCGTATTCGGAACCAAGTTATGGACACACGTGTGTTCAGGGGTGCCGACTTGGGAACGGACCATTATCTAGTTGTTACTAGAATAAGGGGTCTGTTCACAGGCTGGCGCGCCCGCACGAGGTGTCCAAACTTGGAGGCGAATAACCGCATAAGAAGCTGGAAGCTTCAAGATCCACCTATTAAAGAGGAATATAAAGAAAGGGTTTCCAAGAAGCTAAACAGTTGCGAAATAGGAAATGAGAGTGTGGAAAATTAAGAAATTATGTTTGGTGGGTTTTAGATAGGATCGAGGTCGATAATTTGTACTAATTAACACGTAATGTCTTGGTTTTGAACACAAATTGAATATCAGCGCGTGGTGACATAACATCTTCTTTCCGTTATTACGGAAAGAAGATGTTAAGATAGATTTATGCAAGAAAAAACTTAAAAATGGCAGCATCACATATATAAAGACCCCATTTAATTAAGTCCCAAGAAATCACATCACGACTTGAGTTCAATGTAGTATAAAAACGTACAATAAGCGTGTACGCGCAGAGCAATAACAGTAAATAAAACAAGCGCGCAGCGGACGCGGCGGAAGTGTGTGACTGTAACGCGAGCCACGATACTTGCGCTTCAATAAACTTGCTCTTCTAAAAGAGTAGCTGCTCATTGTCTTGTAATAATAATTTAATGCTAAATTAATTGATTTATATGAGTCATCTTTATGATAGATAAATCGCTCAATTCTTAATATTTAATACATTATGTATGTCGGAGAAAACGCCACTCAAGCGTTCAGAGTCCATTTTTACAAGGAAAATACTTGTTGATAGACACAAATAATGTTTATTTCAGTACAACGGCTCAGTACAGAATAACCTCTTTCATACAAAACACAAGTCTTTATATAGGCAAACACAAGTTTAACATTTATAATAACAGTCACTTCCGTTAAAAGAAATAATTTAAATAATATTATAAAAAATAGTTCAATATTACATATTAATATTATAACGAATTTTCCAATACTTTAAATAATTTATCTTACACAAATTACAATTAGTTTCATAAACAAATTTCATTATTTGCTAAGAAAGTTTAACATGGCGCCACTTAACAGGATATAAATAAAATTAAGTTTATTTATTAGTTAAGATATTAAATTACAGTTAGAATAATTATAATAATTTTAATTCTATTTAATTCGAATAATGATTATTAAAGAATAATTAAATTTAAATAATTAAACATTAAATCCATTTTCAATATCTTCAAACTAAACATCAAAACAGTGTCCATTAAATATTACATTTTAACATATAACGGTTTTGCAATTATAAATAATTATTTAAATAACAATTTTATATTTAACAATTATTTATAACAATAAAGTCATTACATAGTCATTTGCGCCCATACGGCCATACTGACTCCAGCGCGTCCTTTGCGCTGTCTTTTACAATTCATTTACACAAGGCATCACCCATATCGGGATCTTGCCAACACACAAGGCATCACCCACACGGGATCTAGCCAAACACAAGGCATCACCCATACGGGATCTAGCCAACACACAAGGCATCACCCATACGGGATCTAGCCAACACACAAGGCATCACCCATCCTGGGATCTAGCCAACAAGACCAGGACTTAGGATACGCATGGTGGCCAGCCAGCGTTTAAGGAAGGATGTTGGACAGGAAAATAAATAGACACACACACATCATCATCATCACATCAATATACAAATCATGAAATCACTTAAATTGTCACAATGTTAAACACAAATAGGTTCAAACATTACAAACAAAAGTACAGTAAACCCCTAAAAAGAACTGCTCTCTGCCGATTCTTCTGCCCATACGGTCAATTCGTCCGAGTTATTGAAAAAAAAAAAATTCAATCCCAAAGCTCAATATGACGGGTTTTATCATTTAAAGACCGCTCGTCCATCCGTTTTTTAGCAAGCAATCTAACTTCTTCAATGTCGTCTGTCAGTTCGTTATTTTTAAATTTTTAATATTTTAACTTTATAATATTTTAATGGCAGGCGGAAAGTGTCATCTGTGTAATAATAATTCTATATAATAGGACCTTTACTAACTCTTTGAAACTTTGCAATTTATAGTTAATTGTAATTCCGGAAATAACGTAAGTATCGGCAATATTTTTAGGAATTGAACCGCTTTTCAACTATAACTATTTCCTCTATTGAATCTTAAGCCAGCAAAATACCGTGAAAACCAAAAGACATATCTAAACAATTGTAATCACTATCTTTAAACTAGTTAATAATTAATAATGATATAAATTTCTTTTATTTGTGTCTGTTAAGTAAGATCAGTATTTAGTTCAATTGACGGGTCATATTATAACTGTCATTGATAATAAACTCATAATAAATATTATTGATTTAATTGAAAATAATTGAAAATGACACTAAGCTCAGGGTGTCTTTAAAATATCATTTTTTTTTTTTAGACTATCGAATCGAGTTTTATTGTTACTTATAACAAAACTACAGCTCCAAATTTACATTATCAATTTCAACCACAGCTGTAATACTTTGCTTTGACATAACCTTTTACCCGCAATGCTCATAAACTGCACAATAATTTGCCTGCGTTTATCGGAAATAAAACTAGCCACTTTTCTCAAATTAAAGAACAATCGGCACCACTATCAAACAGACAGTTAATATTTATTTCTAACAGTTACGTTTTATTTGGTATTATTCAAACGACCCTTACGACGACAGTTTAATTAACTTTTAAAAAGTTAACAGAATTACATTCAATAACATAAACACTATTATAACTACTACGAGAACTGAAATTATTACTTATTTGTTGCAAAGAAACGTTAAGCCTGAATAAAATTTTCTCCTTACTTTCGCGGAACCGGCTTATTATCATTAAAACATATAGCCGAATCTTTTGAAGGTTCCGTAACATGAGATCAACATATTTCCTATCTTTATTTTCGATTTTACGTTTTTGAAATATTTTAAGCACCGATATTAATTTAGGCAGCGATTAAGGGGTATTTGTCAATAACTCGGATCGAATAAACTCGGGGTAAATACCTGTGATCAGCGCGTCAACCAGCTCGGCGTCGGCGGCTTCCGGTCGAACCCTCTTGAAAAGTGTCCACACCGTGGTAGAGTACCCGGCGTGGCTGCTGGCGTGGCTGCTGGCGTGGCTGCTGGCGTGGCTGCTGGCGTGGTCTGCACTGTAGCTGCGCCGTCGTCCGCATACCGGTACTCTCTTCCAAGAGCACCGATCAGTTCTTCTTTCCCTTGCTCCCATGTGGTTGAATAAAGGGACCAGGAGTCGGCCCACGTCTTCGCTCGCCGCGCTCGCTCGCGCGCGCGCCAGTTTTCATGATGGAAGTCGACAGACCCATTACTTGTAATAGTAAAGGTCGTGGCACCAGAACATCGTCACCGGAAAACCCTGAAGTCTCTCGGGGCTGAGATCCCACCGCTGCTGTCGGAGAAACTCCACCCAAGCGTCCAGAGTCCATTTTTACAAGGAAAATACTTGTTGATAGACACAAATAATGTTTATTTCAGTACAACGGCTCAGTACAGAATAACCCCTTTCATACAAAACTCAAGTCTTTATATAGGCAAACACAAGTTTAACATTTATAATAACAGTCACTTCCGTTAAGAGAAATAATTTAAACAATATTATAAAAAATAGTTCAATATTACATATTAATATTATAACGAATTTTCCAATACTTTAAATAATTTATCTTACACAAATTACAATTAGTTTAATAAACAAATTTCATTATTTGCTAAGAAAGTTTAACATGGCGCCACTTAACAGGATATAAATAAAATTAAGTTTATTTATTAGTTAAGATATTAAATTACAGTTAGAATAATTATAATAATTTTAATTCTATTTAATTCGAATAATGATTATTAAAGAATAATTAAATTTAAATAATTAAACATTAAATCAATTTTCAATATCTTCAAACTAAACATCAAAACAGTGTCCATTAAATATTACATTTTAACATATAACGGTTTTGCAATTATAAATAATTATTTAAATAACAATATTAAATATAACAATTATTTATAACAATAAAGTCATTATATAGTCATTTGCGCCCATATATACATTGTATGTGGATAATACATATGTATGTATAACCTAATACAAATTAAGATCGGAAGGCAAGCAATCTTTCGATATTAGTCTGTATTAAGCTTTCTAAGTAACTTAACGTCTTGTGTTCTCATAGAACGGAAATGAAAACAAAAGCAGTGCTTTGTGCTTCCACATAGCAGGAGAAAGAACATGACCTCAAGACACTCTGTTCTCCTTTTTCGGTCCGAAATCAAGACATTGCTCGTTGTTAATTAGCGGACGCAACTCAACGCCGCACTTTTTTTATACCAGAGGAAGGAAAATACTTTAATTATCATTGAACACAACCGAACGCTTTTACAGTCAAACGTTATTACTGAGATATGTACTACGTTATACATTTTTAAAATGTAAACACAACATATGAAACATAATACGTAGGTACATATTATACATCAAATACACAAAAACACAAGGATCCAGCGAGTAGCAGAGAGTATACAAGACACACGTGAATAAATAACGAGCTTACATAAAGTGAGCTTTTACTTCACAACGCGTGCATCTGCTGTTTGAATCGGAATAATGTTTAATACTAAAGTAGTATTTACACTGGACGTGTTATTCTTTTTACAATACGACGGTAATGTGCTTAACGACTATTCTATGTATGTTTGTTCGTATGTGGTCTTATACAGACCAAATGTTGACCGATTGTGATAATACTTAAATTAATCGATTTCGTCGATCGACGATCGATCGTGTCAAGCTTAGTAGTTTCACAAAAGTATTCTTAAACTAATTTTATTTCATTGTTAATTAATTCTCGATTAATATGTTTAACGATTGTTTTCTAACTCTTTACTCAAAAATAGTAATTAGAGAGTTGCTAACGTCAAGAAACTCCGTTTTCCACTGAATTGTGTGTGAAGTGTCGGAACTGAACGTCACGTTTTAAGGTAGTAGAGTGTGTAGAAACAAAAATAATTCAAGAATTTGAATTTCATTTTTTTTTTTTATTATTTTAATCACTTGCATTAGATTCAAAACAAAACGTATTTTCTACCAGTGTGAAGTTACCCTAAACTTGTGTTCAATTGGCATATCAATATAATATGTATAATAACATTTACTCAACAAAAATTAATAGCTTTTACTTTTAAACAAAATGATAATTTATTTAATTAACGCTGTTATAAAACACATTTCTGTATAAAAGTTTTTGGTTTGTTTATGGTGTAAAAATTGTAATACTTGTAAGATTGTTAACATATTTTTTAAAAGGGGTATATTGTACTACAATAAATAGAATATATGATGAACTTAAATCTTAACAAATATGAACTTTTAAATTTCTTTTACATTATCGTAAAAGTCTCCCGCGCGTACACACAGTACAATGTACATGTAATTACAGCACATTTAGTTCTTATTGTAGTGCTGTTATATAAATTTAAGGAGGTCCGTTAAGAGTGTCGTTTGTAAAAACAATAACATTTCCGCAGCCTCTACAAGCCGGAGATATTACAAATATTGTTTATAAACATAATTTACTGTAGAGGCCATTGTGATCCAGTGGTACAGCGTCTGACTGTAAACCGGATTGGTTGAGGGTTCGATTTCCATTCAAAGAGATTGTAGTTAAATAATATATTTTATTTGTACGCTCTAGTACTTACCATAAAGCGCGACGCTGAGTTCCGCCCCTCGGCACATATAGTCTCGATGTCGCGCAGAGAGTGGAGACCGGAGTGTCGTGACACTGGAATATACATAGAAACATACAAAGAGTCATCTTAAAGTAAATATTTAAATTGTTCTTGACACTCAAACTATTTGTACGATGTTTACTTTGCTATCTATTTTTTGTGTTATCGTTTACGATAGATTTTAAACTATGGTGTATTTAATTAACCACGGGTGGGAAGTATCTTGTCTCTATTTTAGGTAGACATTTAAAGCTTAAAGTTTTCATTGCTCTTCTCTGGTGGAACAAAGTGTACAGCTTCCGCTACAGAACACGCAATGGTGTGTGTGGCACTTCGATTCTATATTTATAGTCTTCAAGCGCGCTCGTTGAGCACACATCACTTCACCAATGGGAGCACACGAAGGATATTGCTCTTAATTTTTTATTATAGGTGAAAGTGACTTACTGTATTGTTTCTGAATATCTTTTCTACTTATAATCTTAAATAGAGTAACTTCTCTTTTGTACCCATCCATCTTCTTCGTGTATTCTCCATACAAAGTGATAAGTGCTCAACTTGCACGTTCAAAGCGCTGTAACTAAAGAACTAAACTGAACTCGTTCTAGATGTTGAACTTTAAAGGTATTCATTAATATACTAGTATGTAGTATGCAGTTAATCGATTGTTTGTTGTATTCGTAAAAGATGCCGTACAGTTACATACAGTAGGAAAAAACAAAATATTTTACATATTTAGAAAAAATACCCCGCGTATGTATACAAGTGCATACATATTATACGTAGTGTGAAGAACTCTGTGTAACTCGTACAATGAAAAATAAAATATATTCAAAGTTAATTTTGTACTAAACTGTAATGACAAAACAGCAGTTTATTATATATAGCTACAATTACTACTGCATATGTTTACACGCATTACAATACAAGTCTTATCTTTGAATTATTTTTTGTTAAAATCTTTTCTTTAATTCTTTTAAACATTAAATTATAATTATCCTTAATATCATTTAATACATACAAAACATATAAAGCGAACAATTTCTTACAACAAAGAATAATTTAGCATAAATGCAAACTTAAAGTAAATTCTCGAAAGCTTTCGTGTTCTGCAAAAACTGTTATTTGGCAAGTATTGTAGGTTTTAATAAATACTTTCTTTTTGCAACTTTTTAAACATTTTTAAAGTGTTATTCCACACTTAGGAAAATTGAAAAAGACATTTAAAGAAAACGTATAAAAATTTCAACGCAGCGGGATTCGAACCCGCGCCTCCTGAATACCGTTCAGGCGCTCTCACCACTGAGCCATGCGTTCTACTACCCGCTGCGTCGAAATTCTTATACGCTTTATTACAACTTATTTTTGTTGTTAACATCTCTGTAGAGAGATTTTTACAAATTTCTGCTACCCAAAGATTACTCTACGAACAATCATTTGGCAAGAGAGAATGCTATTTATTAAATACTTTTTAAACATTTTTAAAGTGTTATTCCACACTTAGGAAAATTGATGCTAACAACATAAATATAACAATATAAATATTAATATACCTACGTATATTATTTAATATTTCTTCCTCAAGCTTTAGAACAATTTGCGGCCGAAAACTGAATCGAGTTAACTACCACAGCAGTGGACCCATGAAGCGAGGACCTTAAGTAATGAAATTTATTGATATCATGCATATTATTATTACAAAGGATTAACTTAAAAAATGTATCATGAAACTCTAACCAGATTGTAAACGAGCCACAAAATTTAGGAAGATGAATAGTGGGCAGCTTTACATATTTATTATTTGAATGCAAACTTACCTCACTGTCTTGTTCTATTTTTTTACAATGAGCAACAGTTTTTGAGGTAAAAATCCATTTCAAAATAAGCTCCTCATCCTCTGGCATTACGGAGACTAGTACAGACAACCTGGAATGTATACAAAGTTATCCTTAATAATAATAATTCAAAACAATTATTATAAATTATGTGGACTGAGTTTATATTTTTACTCTTATAGGTAAGTTACATTATTAGTCTAATTTAATAAAACTATATCTGACAATATAACACGTATTTTTTATAAATTAACAAAATTGGTATCAATATTAAATACTTTAACACGCTATATGTTTAGTGACAATACAATCTTAAATAGTTCGGTTCGGTTCTTAGGTTATGGCGTTCTGAGAGTGTCTGTAGAACACAAGTCATTTCGCCAATTTAATATTAAACACATGTACACATATTTTAATATTAAATACATATTATATTTATAAATATTCTTAATTGTAGCTTATTAATAAATGTAATCTTCAAATACAATTCATGCAAATGCAAAATGCAAATTTCATAAATTACAATAATTATATTATTGCATGAAACCTTAGTTTAACAAAAACATTTGATACTAACCTTTAACAATCTATTTAATTTTAAACACTACCTTAAGAGTGTAGATGGGGAGATAATCAGCAAGTTATAATTGCACCAGTATATAATATAATAATCCCACTGTCCAGACCATACAATCTTCTCGTTGTTTAATGTTGCGAATGATGTAGCAAAAGTGAACATTGAGTTCCGGCTGTATAGTTCTCGATGTCCAACGACTTTTATCTATAAATCCTTTGTTTATTGTAATCACCAAAAACTGTACTCCACACATCCAGGCTGGTATAAGGACTATATGTAGGATTTTAGTAGTATTTAGAGAATTAGAATTTAAATACGTACTTGATGCTGTTGTTGTATGAAAAATCTTTATTATTAAAGTGTGGGGTAGGCACATAATTACAAATAAAAATTGCTGTCATAATTTGCTCCGGCGCTTTGCGTGGACATAATGCCTCTAGAATGCGGTGAAAAGTGAGAAATGGAATGTCTTAATATTAAGTTCCCTCTACCTACTCTGCTCTGTGCGGGATACGGCGTGAGGTTACAAAAATAAAAATTAAGTGCTGAAAAACAATATTTAAAATTAAATTAATGAAAAAACATCTTTTCACTCCATCATGTCACTGCTGTAAAAGAATACTGTTGTAACTTAAAACGAGTGCAGTTTTCACTAGAACATTTATAACTTTAATCGCTGGGTACAATAGTACCATAGAGATATAGTCTTTTCGTGACGTCACAGACGTAAAAGTTACTTAAGAAATATGATTTTTACTGAGTATGTAAATAAAATAGATTATTTTACATCAAATGGTAACGCTAACTTAATTTTGTAGGATTTTATAATATTACACTGATCTCCCAAAGCAGTAATATGTTTTGTATATATCTATGTTATGATAAAAATAGCTTAAAAAAAATCTTTAATTAAGTTTTGTATCTACGTTCACTCCGCCAGCCACATTTTAAAACCGTTGTGACGTCTAGAACTAATTAAAGTTTTATAACAAGCTGTTCTTTTAATAGGAAATGAATAAGATTTCCCGCTGACCTCTCTTACTTAAGTGGTCAGTGGATAAGAAAGGGTATAATGAGTTCTGACCTAACGCAGTCAGCGCTTATCGGGACGATGTTGTGGACTTGTTATTAGGAGCGTCGTCTAAACTAAACCAGCGGAGCGTGTTTTAGGATTTTCACATTGACCCAAGATTATGAAGGGAGAATCTATTTAAATTCTAGCTAGCTGTGTGTGAGTGTGTCGGATTATGAGTACATATTTGAGTATAGTTTAGGTGAAAATGTTTGTAAGAATAGATAGATAGATAGGGTTAAGATGTTCTTCACCTTACATCAATTTGACCTACATTGTGCATTGAGTGACAGATTTCAACGTTTATTATATTATACCAAATTAAAGATTTTACGCAAATTAAAGAGTAACGTTAAAACATCCGACGCAGTCAATTTACCTACACAACTTAAAAAAAAATCGACTATAGTAGAATAGAAGAAGAAAGAAGGTATGAAAAAAGACTCGACAACATGTAGTCGAAGCTATATTATTTGCTATATAAAAAAATCTTTCCATTTATCATTTTTTTATCAAATTAACTTGAAATTGTTATTCTAAAGGAATGGCCTGTGCGTATAACTGAACTCAATCAGTTCTGACTAATGAGGATATGTTTTTATCGTTCACATTAATTTTGATTAGTTTTACTAACTTTGAATAGTTTAGGTATTTGTGTTAAACAGTATGTTATATGCGTAGCTAGCAATCGCTCGCTGTTTCATCTGCGAAACTACAGACTTTTTAAACAATCTTTTGAATGTATCCTCTATCTCAACTTATGTTTAGATGTAGCCTATGTTTGACTCTGGGTCTTCAACTATTTTATTCCGAACATTCAAATGACAGACTGACAGATAGGCAGACTTTTCCATTTATAATCTCTTCTCTATATATAATAAAAGAGTAGAAAAGTCAATTCTGTACATGAAAAATTTCAGAAAAATTTTAATTGGGTGCGTTAATATATCGATAACAGAGGCCAAAAATCCACTCAGTAGAATTTTTGTCTGTCTGTCTGTCTGTCTGTCTGTTAATTTGTTCGTCAATCACGCAAAAACTACTGGACAGAAATAGATGAATTTTAGTGTGGTAATAGCTTATAGTCCCAAGGTACATATAGGATAGTTTTTATCCCGGTTTTCCATGTAGTTTTTTTGGAAAAAATAAAAAACCGATATAAGTAAATCATTTGTATATCGGTATCTACCGGGTAGAAATTAATGAATTTTTGTATGGAGTTAGCTTAGAGATTAGAGCAACATATGGGATAGTTTTTATCCCGGTATTCAACATAACTCCCGCAGAAAAATAAAATTTAAAAAAAACGAGTAACGCTTCTCTGGATGTCACGAGTGAAGCTAAATTTGTTTCAATATCACTAATTAAAATAATTATAAAATAAAATATGCATAACATTTATTAAATATACATTTGACCGGTCTATAAAACTTTATATAATCAATACATTTTTATAATCTATATGACAACAGATGTCACTACGTTTTCTGCAACGGGTAGCGCCATTTGTAAATATATAGTTGACATTGTATTAGACATATCCGCACTCATTAAAATTATTATTATAAAAATGCAAAAATCTGTATCTCTTCTATTTGTTATGTTTTGACGGGAATTCGTAAAGAAGATTGTTGAAGATGCAGAGTCGTATAGGCTACTTTATTAAAAATCAAACCCTAGGAGGTTGAAACAGTGGATGAAACTTATGTATGTTTAGTATATAGTGAGAATGAAAGATCTAAACTCCTTGACTGAAATGAATGAATTTTCTCAGGAAAAAGAAAAAGGTTAATGAGGCAAGGTGTAACAGGTATCCCCCCTTCATTGAACTCATCCCTTCATCGATCTGAAATGTTTGAAAATATATTAATCAAATCATGCCTTGGCTCATGATACGTCTTGTGGTTAGGACCTTTATTGTTATGTATGTAAGTAACTCAAGTTCTTTTTGAGATTCAGAGGTAACAGTGTTAGGAAATTCTACGTGTAATATATTAAATACTTATAATAAGCCAACAGAAGGTAATCTTTTTTAATTATAATTGCCATCAGAAAGGTATTGACTCATTTTATATATAAATTAGCCATCAGAGGGTCTTCCTTCTTAATTATTAGTTTGCCATCAGAAGGTATAGACTCATTTATATATTAATTAGCCATCAGAAGGGTTCTAGACATGCAAGTATCTAACACAAACTATCCGTTGTAATCACCCAGAGCTCGTCCGAGGAAAAGCCCTAGGATCGTCTCATTTATCTCTCACTTACAACTATGCAAGATAGCTATATTAAGAGAAAAATGGCCGTGTGGCCCCGCCCCGCCACTTGCCGTGAGTTCCGTCCGATCGCAGACCTGACCGATCATATTGAACCCTCCGAGACACAACGAAACAGTTCACGTATATGATACTTACGATGCCTTAGCAAACGATCAATTATTAGTTAGCTGTCACGTCATGTTTGTTAAGTTTGTGTGTGATCTTTCTCAAAGGTACTTGTTACGCTTATTATATATATTTAATTAGTTGTACATTGGTTTGTGAGACCAATATAATTCGTCGGGTTGTTAAGCCGATATACGCCACTGGTTTGTGAGGCCAATGGATTCGTCGGGTTGTGAAGCCGATATACGTCACTGGTTTGTGAGACCAATGAATTCGTCGGGTTGTGAAGCCGATATACGTTACTGGTTTGTGAGACCAATATAATTCGTCGGGTTGTTAAGCCGATATACGCCACTGGTTTGTGAGGCCAATGGATTCGTCGGGTTGTGAAGCCGATATACGTCACTGGTTTGTGAGACCAATGAATTCGTCGGGTTGTTGAGCCGATATACGTCACTGGTTTGTGAGACCAATGAATTCGTCGGGTTGTTAAGCCGATATACATTAATGGTTTGTGAGACCAATGTCACTGGTTAAGCTATAAGCTATAAGCTACCTGAACCCACGACAGTCGCATGTCACACGTTATACCACAATCCGACTTTGTACAAGCATCGCTTACGCAACGCAAGACAGCATCAGAAAGGATACAACAAACCAACGTCGCTATAGCGGATCACTTTACCAAACATGTTGGCCTCGGTGCTGCAAAGCTATATTGATTGTGTCACCGACATCGCTTATCAGTAAGCTATAAGCTACCTGAACCCACGACAGTCGCATGTCACACGTTTTACCACAATCCGACTTTGTACAAGCATCGCTTACGCAACGCAAGACAGCATCAGAAAGGATACAACAAACCAACGTCGCTATAGCGGATCACTTTACCAAACATGTCGGCCTCGGTGCTGCAAAGCTACATTGATTGTGTCATTGACATCGCTTATCAGTAAGCTACAAGCTATAACCGAACCCTGACAGTCGAGAGACAGTACATGCATCGCCCCTGTACATGTAGTTTATATTTGTTTTTTAAGATTTACACATTCGTATGAGATCGTGCCAATTATTGCCATAAAATACCCAGCTATCAAACGCATTATATATTAATATCTTATTATTATTGTTTGTACTACATGTATAGGGGCGATGCATGTAGTACAAATTTATATTATTTTAAATTTCATACATTCGTATGAGAATTCGTACATGATTGCCATAAAATATTTAATCATCCAAAGCCTCATTTATTTTTATTTAATAAATATTATTTACACTCGCAACTTTCAATTAATTTATAAATTTATAATATTTAGGAAAATGTAAACTATAGTGTTCATACAACACTATTTTAAGATGGCGCCGCCATACGCCAAATATTTTAATTAATTTGTACTGCAAATTATACGTTTTCTTTTCATAGAACTAATATTTAAAATATTTATTGCCTTTAACACTATTATATTATTTAGTTATTATTATTTAAATATTCATTTCAATATTCGCTTTTGTTATTTTTACCCGCGACGGAACGGCGACTGTATATGTGTTTGGGGTGAGAGGTTGTTTGTTTGTTTGTTTGTTTGTTTGTTTGTTTGTTTGTTTGTTTGTTTGTTTGTGTGTTTGTGCAAATTACTATGTCAATTATTTCCAAAACTATAAGTCCGATTTTAATACGGTTTTCTATGATATGTTAAGGCTCAATTGGCGTATGTTCTTAGATATGTCTTATTGCCTTAACTCACCAGGGGGCGCTGCAGTAAGCATTTAACGTGAAAACGAATGTTTTCAATTATCTCAAAAAATAATAGTCTGATTTCAATAAATTTTCAGTGGTAGATTCAAGTTTAATTGGTGGATGTTCTTGGATATGTTTTATCGTGTCAAACTACCAGGGGGCGCTGCAGTAAGCATTTGTTTGTACTTTTTTTGTATTTATTTGTCTAAAACCGAAACTACTGCTCCGATTGAAAAGAGTTTTCATAAAAAGATTTATCTTTGCTTGGTGCATTTTTAAAGATTTTTCCTTTTTTGTTACGGGGAAAACTCACCAGGGGGCGCTGCACTAAACATTTGTTTATGCAGAGCAAAAACTACTAGTCCAATTTAGATGAAACTTTCAAGGATGGGTTCAGGCTTAATTGGTGCGTCTTTCCATATATGTGTTATGGTGACCACTCATCAGGGGGCGCTGTAATAAGCATTTGTTTGAGTTTTTTTGTGTAAAACCAAAATTTTTCTTATATTTATTTGTCTAAAACCGAAATTACTTATCCAATTGGCTAGAATTTTCAGAACTAGATTAAGCTTTACTTCGTACATATTTTAAAATTTTTGTTTTTACGTTATGGTGAAAATTCACCAGGGGGCGCTGCAGTAAACATTTGTTTATGCAGAGCAAAAACTACTAGTCCGAATCAGATGAAACTTTCAAGGATAGATTCAGGTTTAATAGGTGCTTCTTTTCATATATACGTTACGGTGACCACTCACCAGGGGGCGCTGCAGTAAGTACATTTGTTTGTGTAAAACTAAAACTACGAGTCCGATTTGAATTCAGTTTTCAATGATAGATTCAAGTTTACTTAGTGCATATTTTCATATATGTGTCATGTATGTTTACTTAGTGCATATTTTCATGTATGTGTCAACTCTTTAGGGGGCGCTGCAGTAAGAAGCTGCTTCTATTTTTTTGTGTAAAACCAAAACGACTAGTACGATTGTCAAGAGTTTTCAGTATTAGATTCCGCTTTACTTAGAGCATGTTTTTAAATTTATATTACGGTGACAAGTCACCAGGGGGCGCTGCAGTAAAATATTGTTTGTGCAAAGATAAAATGACGAATTTGATTTGGATGCAGTTTCAATGATAAGTTCAAGTTTAATTAGTGCATGTTCTTGGATATGTTTTATCGTGTTAACTCACCAGAGGGCGCTGCAGTAAACATTTGTTTGTAATATTTAATGCAAAACCACAACTACTAGTCCGATTGGGCAGAGTTTTTAATATTAGAGTTGCCTTTACTTGGTGTAAGTTTTTAGGTTTTTTTTCACGTCAAGAACTCACCAGGGGGCGCTGCATTAAACATTTAATTATGCAAAGCTAAAACTACAAGTCCGATTTGGATGCAGTTATCAAAGATAGGATCAGGCATAATTAGCGCGTGTTCTCGTATGTGTCTAGATGACACCTCACCAGGGGGCGCTGCAGTAAGCATTTGCTCGTATTTTTTGTGTGAAACCTATTTAGATGCGGTTTTCTGTGATAGTTTCTGGTTTAATTGCTGCGTGTTTTTATATGCCATATCACGAACTACCACGGGGCGCTCCAGTATATATTAGTTTGTTCAAATTCAAAACTACTAGTGGGTTTTGTGATTTTCACTGATTTGGTTAGACTTAAGTTTCGTGAAAATGTTACGGTGACAATCTCCCAGGCGCTGCAATAAGCATTTGATAACCAGAAAGCATTGGATATATAATTTCTTTTGGGTTTGCATGAACATTAATATAAAGTATTTCGATATTATGTAATAATATATAATGTGTATGTATTCACTTTAAAAAGTTTAAAATAAAAAGCAAAATTAAAAATTTTGAAAAAACCCACGACGGTTTAATTGTAATTGTAAAAGGATAAAATAACTATAAATCCCCCGCCTAAAAGAATATATGTAACGAGATGATAGGGACGACTTCGTCGGGGGCTGCCAGCTGCAACCTCTATTTTTTTTAAATATAGTAGCTAACAGTATAGATTTCGTTTTAAAGTCTTTAAAATACCAGTTATCAAAACTGTAAATCCATATTAATGTTTAATTTTTTTTGCCAAACCTGTTTTAAAAGCAAGAAAACCTATGAGAAGGTTTTTGCAAATTTAAAGTATTGGCAGCCCCGACGAAGCCGTCCCCATCATCTCGTTACATATATTCTTTTAGGCGGGGGATTTATAGTTATTTTATCCTTTTACAATTACAATTAAACCGTCGTGGGTTTTTTTCAAAATTTTTAATTTTGCTTTTTATTATATTATTAATGTAAAATAGGAACTCACCAAGAAATTCTTCATAATTAACAAATATGCATCTTACCAAACTTGATTATTATAAAATTATTATATTTCGATCACTTTGCATTTAATATGTTAAATTTCATTTATTAAATATCCATTTCCTTGTATTCAATTTATAATATTTGCAATTTAATAACAATAATTTCCTAAGCGTCACTTTTACCGACGCCACGCTCCCGCCATGCTCCCTTTCTCTTTCTATTCCATTTTTAAAAATCATAAACTATAATATGCCAGCAACTCATACAGCCAACGTTGCTTTTTCTGAAAATATTAATAAAATATTTTTTGATTATTTGTTTAAACTATTCCATAAAATTGTATATATTTTTTTATTATTATTAAATTATATTATTTAATATTTTTTTTTATATTCCTACGTTTATTTATACATAGTATGTATCGTTACAAAGGTCATCACAAACATAGGCCATCTCCCTTTTTTTTAAAATTACCCTGGTATTCAAAACAGTTCCCGCAGAAAAGTAAAAAACTGGCAAAGTCAAATCGCATTGATTATTTGCAAGTAAAGCAATTTTTTAATATCAATAAGTAACACAATTGTAAAATAAAAAGCTTAAAGTTTATTTAAGATATTATGACCGATTTATAATACTATATACCAGATGGTATATAGGTATGTACGAAATCTACTATCATATGATAGCAGATTTCGTACGTTTTCTTATCAAATAATATATGTTATATGTCGCTATATGTTATCAAATAATATAGACATTGCACTAAATGTATCGATGATTTTCTCATGAACATAATAAGTGACGATAGTCAAATATAGACTACCCTCCTTTTATAAAAAAAAAAAACAATCCCAAATAGGCAATAGAGGACGAAAGTGGTAGATTACGTGGCGAAGCCGCGAGCGGGTCGCTAGTATTAGTATAAATGGCTAAGTCTATTTTTTTCAATTATACTAACCTTGGAAACTTTAACCTCAGCTGCTTTAGGAATTTAAAGTTAATTCGACGATTTGTTCCGCTCAATTTGCAAATTACAACGTTTAGTAATGTTGATGACCGCCTTTCGTCATGGATATGGTAATGAAACTACAACGATAGTATCGCCTGTTTGTGACTTTGCCTGGATAACTATACAATGGACCACGGGGTGCTTATCTACAAATCTATATAGACCTAAGTTATCTAACTTAGTAACTTATTTACTTAAAATTGCATACTTATCTCTGTGTTTTATATTGTGCAAGGAAAAAAGCGTAGCAGTGAAAAATAAAAAAACTCAACTGAAAGGAAATCAAAACACAGATTGTAAATCTCGTTAATGAATGACAAAGTAATTATACATTACATGCACTCGATGGCTATATTAAACACCGTTACCATGGTTACGTACTTTTCTACTTAATAAGAATTATATACTTAATAGAAGGTTACTGTAATGCAGTGTGACAGCGTCTGTCTGTAAACGCGGTTGGTTGTGGGTTCGATTCCCACTCGGGGAAATGATCATGATCATCATTTATATTACTTTCGTTTCGTCACTCCGGTACCTTAGACTAAGCGTGGCGATGACTTTCATTATTCTACACGCAATGTCTTGATTTCTGGTGGAAATGGACAACGGAGTGTCTTGACACTAGGTTCTCGTAAGTTGTATGTTTAATAAATGTTAAAAAACTGTAACACTAACGTTAATGAGCACTGAGTGACATTTCATAGTATGGACTCTATATTTAATACCCAATAATTGCTCGCGTCCACTCTATTAACATGGAGGCCAGGCATTATCGTCAACAATCATTCGGATAGAGAATTGCCTGCACTAACATAAGCAGCTTCCCACCTTTTCCCGCATAGCGGGATTCTATTCTCCTATTAGTTTGAAAATCGAGACATTGCGTGTTGAGTGGCGGAACTTAACACCGCGCTGTGTCTCCGCACCAGAGCGAAGAAAATGGAAATATTAAACATTTCCACTCCTCGAGTGAGAGTCGAACCCACAAAGTCTACTAACCTTTTTAATACAAATGCATGTCTATTGAATGATTACATACTAAGTAATACAGTTTTATCAAAACCAATTGGTATCAGATATTAAACCTGTTATATACGGCTTGGCTGTCACTTTTAATGTTCTTACATCTGTTCGTGGGTATATTTTCGTTAAGTTTCAGTATAAAACATAGCAAATATTTTATATACATACAAGGAGTATTTTTCTCTTTTACCCTCTAATGTGTAAAAAATGAAAAACGGAGTGTGCTCACCCTTTCACTTGGTTCTCTCTAACTTCGGTACACGTGGTAGAAACGTGAAGCTAATAATAGATATTATTGGTAATACGACAACGATATCACAATTAACTTGTTATAGCGTGTTCTTTTATAGGTTTCTAAATATTTATATAAAAGTAGGTCATTATTTTATGTGGCACGCTTATCTTCTCAAGTTACGCTTATCTTCTTCATATATATTCAGTCTTCATATATACCTTCCTTTCAAAGTCTATTATTAGCATTTAGCACTATATTATCTCTGCCTATTCCGCTGTATGTTTGTGAACTATGCGAGAAATTAAGAAAATATATAATCTTATACAACAACTGGTATGTATACGAATTCAAACTCATCCAAAAGAATATTAATATTCCTTTTAAGTGTTCCTACGGCAAGGACTATCAAAATTTGTAATAATTAGATTAAAACATAAACGTCGTTTAAAGTAAACTTTTAGTTTAATCGATTAGAGAACTTATTAATTCTGACAAGGTAAAAGAGGTAAAATCTTCTATGATGTATATACACATATCTACTTCGCAATACCTTTACTACAATCACATTTATAATTTTAAAACAACAAAAAACAAATAAATTGTAAGTTTATTTGTACGTAATATGAATCTATGCTGCTTGGATTCGGCCCAAGCGCCCGAGCCAGTAGAACTATACGTTCTTATAAAATACGTCGCAACTTCCATACAACCGTTATTATATAGTAAGTCTTGTGTTGTTAGCATTCCTCAGTTTATTCATTAGAAGGGGTCATATTATGAAGTAATCTGCCAAATTAGTTCTAAATTAGTTACTAAAGTCATTTTGTAGTCGAAAGGAGGCATGAATTGAGTGCTTGAGTGAGTAGATCACAACTACACGATCTTGTTTTAAACGACCCTCTAATTAGAAACGAACGATTCAAAGTAGTCATTAAGCCGCTATTGTAAAATGCAAGTTGAGTTTTTAATTTCTGAAATCTTTCAGGTATGAAAAAGAAAGTCTTGGAGCCGATGTTTTAAATACAAATGTTTCTTTTCTTTTTATTTGAAGTGAGTATTTTTGTTTTTGAATGTGAGGAACTGAGCTAGAAAGATGGTACGGATTGCAAAGAATGTTCGCAGCAATGCATGAAGTATGTGTATATTTAGATTAGAATAACTTAAATAGTTATCAAGGAACTGTTCTATAGTCATATAACGAAGAGCTTCTCTCGTTCTATAGTCATATAATAACAATATCTTTTATTATTCTATAGAAAATAATATGAAAAATCAAAGACAAATTCATTTTACAGTGATTTTGCTATTAAAGTATGACACGTGTGACACGTGTGTATCCGTTATGATTATGGGTTCGATACCTACTCGGAGGAACGATTATACTCGTATACGAATTATTTTAATTTCTTCGCTACGGTGACAAGAACAGTACGGAAAATGCAACTTAACACTACGTTCTCACATATCTTAATAATTGCCATTTATAAAATTTGTGTTTGAACCCTCAACAATATTTGAAGTTAAAAATATATTTTCACTAAACAACACAGCTACATACATACAGGTGGCAAATTCTATAAATTATTCTACACGTGTTAAGGTGTTGGAAGCGCGAGATAGTGCGCGTAATTAATTAATTACTGATCTTACGCGAGAGGTTATGTTAATATTATGCGTGTATATACGATACATTATGTATGTATGTACGTACATAATATAAATATTGAATAGTTTTCTCTGCTCGTTCTGCTTAGAGAACATACACGTGAGTTGCTGTGGAACACACATCATATCTGGAATAAATAGAAAGTAGAGAGCGGAGTTAGTTCAACCCGGCGCAGTGGAACAGCGACAGATTGCAATCCACGTGGTTGCTGATTCGATGCCCACTCGTAGGATGATTACAATTTGATTTATTTTCATTTCTTCCGTTTTGGTAAGACAAATGCAGCGTTGGTTTCTACTACCCAAGACACAAAGTCTTGAATTTAGGGGCAAAGTCGAGAATGCAGTGCTTTGATACTAGGTTAGGATTACCTAACCTTAAGCTATTTTCTAAATAAGCGTGAATCTGGAGAGCGGAGAAATTTCGCTCTACCATCTCATTGGAGCAAACGAATAAATAAAAATGATTTTCATAACATATCAACATGGATAATCTGAAATACTTATACATATTTTGATACATGAATGTTGAAATTTATGTGTATAAATCATTTGTTTATACTTTCACAAATTTTACCAACATATTTTTATACGTAACTTTATTTAGTTTTATACGAATCAAAGTAGATGAGAACTGAATAATAGAGTGAGTGACTGACAAGCGCGCGCTGAACCACTCTATAATGTAAACACTTTCATAGTAAACACATAAACAGCGTACACGATAACTGCGAGATCGATCTCGCATACAGACGAGCCTGACGCGGCTCGTCGCAGGAACATCGTTGGGTTTTAGTATGTAGTCTGCTAAATAATTCTTTTTAGAGTTTATTGCAAATTGAAAGGTAAAGGTTTCTAGAGTCGATCAAACTCACGAAGTATTCAGATATAAGATAAAGCCTAAAGGTAAGATGTGTAAATTATCGGTTTGAATCGGTTTAGTGAATTGCTGTTAAATTACTTGACGTTCAAAATATCTTAATTATTATTTTGCATAATATTATTTGGCTTTGATTCTGACTGATTTTAATGCCAGGCGCTGCTTTACAGTTTAAGATTTAAATATAAAACTAACCAATGAAGTCTAAAGAGTTCTTACAATGTTTTGATAGAACTTTTTTAAGTGGTAAGATTCTGAATTCATTAGTTTTAACAACAGCTAGGGTATGTAGGGTTATGTTATATAGAGCAGCATATACACGATAAATATTAATGGGCAAATATATTGCTCAATATGCGTATGGCACTTCAATATCAGAAATATACGTTCAATTTTATTGCACAATCTCCTATATTGGAAAATAACATTGACTATTCTGAACTAACTGGTTTAGCACCTCTTTGATATAGACAGCGTATTATTAGGACACTCTGTTCTTCTTCATTTTTTTCTGTCTAGTTTTAATAATAATAAAACATCATTTTCAATATATTTTGTTTTGAGAATTTAAACACTTAAAATAATGTGATAATGTGAGAAAAATTAAAGTAGCATAAAGCATTTTTGTTACTATATTCCAGTTCAGTATTGCATTATCTCGTTCGTTTCAATTATACGTTGGCTAACACAAGAAACTATTCAAAATGAAATTAATTTTATTTCAATTATTTTAATATTATATTCGTATATTATCTTAAAAGTAGTTCTATATAAGCATTTCATCGCGTTGCTTTTAAACTACTGCTGTCGTTTGTTAAAATACTTAGCCTACGTGTCCATCTATCTATTTGCGGAGTTAGATACATTCCGAATGTTAATTATATTGTGAGATAAAAGGACACTTGGTGATATTCTTTATGTTCGCTATTAATTTATCCCTATAACAATGAAGAACCTTAATAAACTTCACGGCTGTAATCACTTTGATACAAACTTTAAACCTGGTTATTTGTAATCTTTTCATTTCCAGAGTATTTGCTTTGAGTTTCTTTCTACTTAGAGTGTTCTCGTGTTAGACAAATGCGTCAGCGCGGTAGTAACTCAAACCAAGTAGTTGTAACACATACCGCAATACTCTAAGTTGCGTCTTGGCAGGTTCAGGTGGCGAGAAATCACACATTCTTACAGTGCTGATTTATGTAGTATAATAATATATATTGTATTTTTAACACAAGTAATAAGAGTATAGCTGTAAATTTTATTACTATCTTATGAAGTTATACTTTAACTGTTACATTGTCTTTTCTATTCAGCGTTGCCTTGAGCTTTCATCGTAACGCAATGGGACAGCGTCTGAATTGTGATGGTTGTGAGCGTTATATCAACTCGTAATAATCATTATGCTTTAATTAATTTTATTTCTCTGTTATTAGATAAAATAGTATATTCGGTTCCACCATTTAACACACGATATTTTATTTGAACGTAAAACGAGAAAGCAGATTGCCTGCCGTGCGGTGCGGAATAAAATAGACAGCAAAAAATAAATAAAAATTTTCTTTATTTTCTATTTAGCGTTATCTGTTCTGACTTATCTCTTAAAGACAGCAAGGAAGGCAGCTTCCTAGGAAAAAACTTATTATTCTATCTATGTTTACAAAATATACACTTGATTCTCTCCTATATGCAAGAAATGCGTAAATCTGAAAAAAATATTGTTTCATTCTATATTATTCATACTAAAAAGTGTTACATTATTCAAGCGTACGTCAGCTTAGCTCATAGTATCAAACAGTGATGCTATCATGTGATTATTTTATATTCATGAACGCCTTTTTGTATTGCAATCGTTTGTAATCCGCGCGATTTATATACGAGTGTTTAGATATCAGCTGAAACCGGTCAGTTGTCGAATTGACTCGGCTATTTGCATTTGTATTTTGGTATTGTGTAGCATTTTTACAGAACTATACTAATTTGATGCGTAGCACATTGCTTGTTGCTGTTTTCTACTATCTGTCCGAATTCACGAGATCACTCAAAACCACGTTTTGTCTTATAAAAATATAGTGAACAACAACGAAACACACTTTCGACCAGTAAGAGCTTCGCTCAGCTCAACAATATTAGAAGCCTTGTGCGAGTATATCCCCGAGTAAAAGTCGAACTCATTAATATCTTGTTAATAGACAGACACTGCGCCTCGATGGAGGGTTATTCAGTTTTATAATTTCAGATCACTGACGGAGAAAGGAACTGAGACAGATGAAGGCGTGGTATTAATAATAAGGTTTTATTATCAGTATTTA
Source organism: Dryas iulia moderata (assembly GCA_019049465.1). Lineage (NCBI taxonomy): Eukaryota > Metazoa > Arthropoda > Insecta > Lepidoptera > Nymphalidae > Dryas > Dryas iulia. Next base: position 645,756 of record CM032430.1, on the reverse strand, counting down.
AATAATTAATTTAGACATACTAATTAGATATGTTTTCAAATAGTAATTGAAAGTTCTAGAAATTTTAAGCATCATACACCATTATAAGATTTTAATCCATTGAAGCAAATAATCGTGAGCCACTTACACCCTACACCTCTACGCGTCTATACCTCTACACCGCTACGGTGTATGACCGCTTTACTGGTATATAAAGTTTTCATCTTGTTTGTTCTGCTTTGTATCTTGAATTTAAGACTTTATGAAAAGTTAACATAGTATAAAGACACTTCATGTTTCACTCTCCACTCAGTGTTAAGGTATTATGTGTTGAGTGACGAAATTTAATTAATATTTTTCTAGGTGTGGAATAACACTTTAAAATGTTTAAAAGTATTTATTAATAACATTCTCTATTGCCAAACGATTGTTCGTAGAATAATTTTTGGGTAGCTAAAATTTGTAAAAATCTCCTTTTAGAGACGCTAACAAAAAATAAATTGCAATAAAGCATATAGCATGGCTCGGCGGTGAGAGCGCCGGGACGGTATTCAGTAGGCGCGAGTTCGAATCCTGTTACGTTCAAATGTTTGTACGTTTTATAAATGTTTTTTTCAATTTTCTTAAGTGTGGAATAACACTTTAAAAATGTTTAAAAAGTAGTATGTTAATTTCAGGATTAAAAGTACTTGTCAATGTTGTACTTGAATAATATAAATTTAAATTCGTTCATTTGTCATGAATTAAACACAATTACCCACAATTATCGTGTTAACAATTAGACTATCTCTTAATGCTCCTCATTGCTATGCCTAATATATTATATATTATATACAAAAGGCAGTATATTTTTTACTAACGATATGAGGTGGCCTAGGTGGTCTGCCTTATCTCCCATATACGAACCTACAACTACTGATTACTGTCACATTACCACAGAATAACTATAGCGTTTGTTAATATATTAAAGTGGCTTACTAAAGAAGAAATTTATTCACTGTCCAATCTATTCTACATACAGATTTTGTCTCCGTATAATTTGGCGAGTGCGATGTAAATTTTATTCTGCTTACTTAAATCAATGAAATAAGAGAAATGTGTGAATTCGAGTTCAATTGGACTAAGAACTGTTTAATGACAACTGCGTTATATAATGTTGATAGTTTATGGAGTAAACATTTTATAAATATAAAAAAAACACAAGATAACTTTATAACAAAATATAATATAATAGTATATTTTGTTCTCTTGATTGTAATGCATTTTGAAATGAAATTATATTAACCGGATTAATTGCGTATATTGTATACATATAATTGCAGCAGTATACACCTGATTTATGATAAGTAAATTTTATAAACAATTATATTAACGAATTAACCAGCTAGTTATTATGTCAGATAAATGCATAAACATACATAAAAATAATATTTATAAAGTTAAATCAACATTTATTCGAACACAGCCTTAGGTCTGCGTTATACGAACAGAACTAGTGAGGCAAAAGTAGGCGACTCAAGTTGGACGCTTTAAAACTTGCGTCTTAAAATACAAATAAACTTTACGTACTTTTTATAAGTTTTCCGAGAAATATGCAACTTCACCAAAGTTATGATGAAAACTAAATACTTTATGGAATGCTACTTAAAAATAAATCTAGCTTTTCTCTAAGTTTCTCTTTGTCCGAATGAGAAATCTCGCCATTACGTACAACGAGCTAAGTCGATAACTTGAAGTGTTTTGAATTAAATTAAATGCTTGTTTATTACTTTTTCTTCTGTTTGTTTTATTTGTAATTTACATAACATTAATGTCGTAGAAACAGAAGTAGTGTAAATTTATGTAAAATTTGTGTTTACTTTATAGTAGTCTTTAAGTGAACGTTGTGATGCAGAGCAACATATTGTAATTGTAAAGCAGATTGGTTGTGGGTTCGACTGCTATGCGGGCAAATGATATATTTATAAAATCTTAATTTCCCACTTTATTAAGATAAAATGTGTCATTGAGTTCTGAAGTTTAAACGCCTCAATTGTGCAACAGAGAGCGGAGTGTCCTAACACTAAGTTCTATAAAACATGAAGCGTGGCGCAGCAGATTATTTCCTTTCTTCCTCTGTGGTAAGAGGACAAAGCACGGCGTTGAGTTCCGACACTCAACACGCAATATCTCGATTCTAGACGGAAAATGGAAAATGGAGTTTTTTAATACTACGTTCTTTCTGTCTTAGTGTATTAAAGCGTAAAGAGATATAACAAAACCGTAATATTAAGGAACTGACGCAGTTCAACGTTATTACTTTTAAAGATCTTTTTCTAAGATACAAACACGCACCTCACAAAAAATATTTATTTTAAGACTCACTTAAAATAAATCGTTTTTGTATATAAAATCTTTTAGATACATATTTCTTTAAAAATAATTCCTCTATTGAATACAACGCGGTCGTTAAAAGTTACGTCCAAGAAGTTCAAAGTTATTGTCATGTAAAACTTGAAACTTATGTATTTAATAGGAATGAGCTAAGTTTTTATCATCGCATCTGCACCGATACTGCGGGAGTTAAGCTTGTTTGTATTTTTATTTTTCTCTCCTAATATTTCGTGCATTTATTTTAGTTTTCCATTCACTTTAAGACATTGTTCGTTGGTGGTCGCGATTTGTCCCCGCATGAGAGAGAACTCAGAGATAAACTAGTGACAAGACATTATGTTTACTATTTTCCACTGGAAATCGTTGCTTGCTGAGAGGCGCAATGCATTGCAAGGCTTTATCTGAGCTACCACAATCAAGTAATAAAAGTAATTTAAAAATATAAGCATTTCTACAAATTTTTATACGTTTTCTTTAAATGTCTTTTTCAATTTTCCTAAGTGTGGAATAACACTTTAAAAATGTTTAAAAGTGTTTTTTTTTATATTATTGACAAATAAAGTGTTTATGAGGAGAATAATCATATACTCTTCAATCGACCACAGAGGGGAAGAAATATATATTATAGGTATAATTATTATATTAAGTGAATTTTGAAGCTACTACTTGCATCGCGTGTATAGTAAAACACTTGTCACCAGCGCTCAACCCATAAGGCAATGATAAGTTTTTTCAGTTTCACACTTTTTTCAACATAACAGTGTAGTCCGAGTGTGTAGTCCGAAAACTTCGAGTCGTGACAGTCTGTTCTGTATTTCCACTCCTTATTTTTCTCTCCGTTCTTTGTTTTTTCTATTTTAAATACAAAGCTAATCTAATAATCATCGGAAGCCGGTGTGGCACGGTGAGTCAGCGTGTGACTGCAAAGCAAAGCAAAGCAAAAACTACTGGATAGAATTAAATAAATGTTGGAATGGTGGTAGCTTATAGGCCAAAGATACATATGATATATGATAGTTTTTATCCGGGTTTTCCATGTAGTTTTTTTGGAAAAAATAAAAAACCGATATAAGTAAATTATTTCTATACTGATATCTACCGGGTAGAAATTGATGAATTTTTGTAAGGAGTTAGCTTAGAGGTTAGAGCAACATATGGGATAGTTTTCATCCTGGTATTCAATACAACTCCCGCAGAAAAATATAATAAAAAAAACATTTAAATTATGTTGACAGTTCACGAGCGAAGCTAAATTTGATTTAATATCACAAATTGAAATAATTATAAAATTAAATGTGCATAGCATTTATTAAAGATAATTTACTATTAAAAATATATTTGACAGGTCTATAAATCTTTATCATCTATATGACAGCAATGTCACTACGTTTTCTGGAACGGGTAGCGCCATCTGTTATTATATAGTTGACATTGTTCTAGATATATTCGTACTCATTAATATTACTAATATAAAAATAAATAATATATAAAATAAATAATATACAATAAATAATATATAAAATAAACATAAAGAAATTCGAAAAGAAGAAGTCACAAGGTCAAACATAGCCTATGTTTTTTATAACCTCCCTTTTTTAAAATAATTCCAAAGGTGCTGAAATAGGGTATGAAAGTAGTAGTTCACCCAGCGACGCCGCGAGCGGGTCGTTAGTTTACCCTGGTATTCAATACAGTTCCCGCAGAAAAATAAAAAACTAGCAAAGTCAAATTATATTGATTATTTGCAAGTAAAGCTATTTTTTTTAATATCAATAAGTAACGCAATTGTAAAATAAAATAAAAAGCCTAAAATTTATTTAAGATATTATGACTGGCCTACAATACTATATACCTTATGGTATCGCAATATGTTATCAAATAGTATAGGCATTGTACTAGATGTATCGATGATTTTCTCAAGAACATAATTAGTGACGCAAGGTCAAATATAGACCACCCTTATTATAAAAAAAACTAATCCCAAAGAGGCAATAGAGGATGAAAGTAGTAGTAGTTCACGTGGCGAAGCCGCGAGCGGGTCGCTAGTATTCAATAAAAAAGTATTTAGCCTCCATTCTTTACAAAGCACACAATCGTGACCGCTGGGGATCGCTAGTTTCATGTAAAATCAAACAGCTATGAGCAGTCTAATCCATTCTCTAGCATATCCAATATTCAAACATCTCCGGAGTCTAAGTGTTTACGAAATCCGCGCTGCAATAGAATCTGCTAACAAAAGAGTATTACGTGTGTATTATGAGTAGGTGTAGTCGTTATACAGGCTGTTGTAGTTTGTATGAATATTGTTATTATGCGACTAAGCTTATACATACGAAGCGTTGATTATATAATATATTTTTATTGTTATTTTTTTCAGCAGAGCGGGAGAGAAAACTGGTGTCAAGACACTCCGCTTTCCGTTTTACGTACAGATGCAAAATTTTACAAGTTGAATATCTCAACTCATTGAGAACAACATAATATTAAGAAACTCAACGCCGTACTTTATCATTCCAGGGCAAGAAAACGTAAATAATTTAAATACAATCATTCCCTCGAGTGTGATCATTCTCATACGGCGCTGCGACGTTTTTTCATTATGTACTACATTTTCATTATGTATTTGTCCCGTGGGGGGACGGGTTAAGAATACAATTCCCCCCCGCCGCTGGGTAGCGTCCCGTAAAAGGCGGGTAACCCAGTAGTTTGGTGGTAGGAGATTCGTTCTCCGACTGGCTCGCGACCACTATCATGTCAAAGACGAACCGCCAAATATCTTATGATGTGTTCCGGTTCGATGGCATGTAAGCCAGCTCTCCCTATTCCCACCATTCCCATCCTTCCTCCCTCCTTCTATCCTACTTCCCGAAGGCAGGCAACGCATCCATAACTTTAGTGTTGTGGATGTCTATGGGCGAAGGTAACCACTTAACACCAGGTGGGCCTTCAGCTCGTTTGCCTCCTTTATTCCATAAAAAAAAAAAAAAAAAAAAAAAAAAAAAAATCAATCTACGTGTTTTACATAATAGAGGGAATGAATAGAAGACCTCAGTGATAAATTCCTGTTTTCCACATTTTTTACTATTTTAAGCAATTGTATGGCTCTTGATAAGTCATGACGCTGCGCTTGGTCCAAGACATTTAAGAAAACATCCGCATATGTTTTAAATATGTAAGTAAAATTGAATCCACAACCATCACTCTAAGGGCTATCTCGCCTATATCACGATGGCAGCTTAATATTTATTTAAAATCAATATATTACTAACTGCAAACGTAATTAAGCGAACATATTTTTGATGAAAATTTCCTATTATTTCTATAATCATAATGTTTTTCATTTAGAATATTGTTGGTAGACTTACTTTAGCCGGACGTATATTATATGTATGTATATAGCGCAGTGTGTTTTAGCGTACTAAACAAACAAGAGCAGTAATGGACCAATGTTTTTGTTAATTACCAAATTAAAACAGTATGAATAATTTTAATAAATATATTTTTTATAATTTATTCTTGTACGCTGTGTAGATGTTTCTCTGTGTCCACAGGTTCATTTTATTATATTTTAGCTGTAGAATCGCATATTTTTTATATTTTTCTGGGTCAGTTTAAAAACTATATCTTATTAAGCTTCTATTCAAAGATATGTTGCATTAGGTATTAGAGTTTAACATTGTAATCTTAATCTTAATACATTCATATGAGTTGACTTTGAACCCACAAGCTTCATTTTGAAAAGCTTTTTAGAATTTATTTAAAGAGTCTTTAATTTATACTTCTAAATAAGTATATTATATTATGTGGCCAGTCGTGGCCCAGTGGCACAAGCGTGTGACTGTAAATGACTGGTTGTGGGTTCGATTCCCACTGGAGGAAATATTTAATATTTCCGTTTTCTTCGCTCTGGTGTCGAGGTAAAGCGCGGCGTTAAGTTCCGCCACTTAACACGCAAAGCCTCCGAATTCGGCAGAAAGTGGGGAACGGAGTGTCTTAAACACTAGGTTCCCTCTGCCTACCCTGCTGTGTGCGGGATATAGCGTGACCCTAATAACAGCTATAAAAAGTGGGACAGCGTTTGACTGTAATCGTGATAGATTTTATATTGTTTATTTATTCTAACAATATTAGGGATGGCAAGGACTCCTCCGAGCGGACGGAGGACCGAAGCCTCACTGACAGGATATACTTTGATCTTTCGCATTTCATCATTCACTCGAGTTAAGGCTATAATTAATAAAAATCTCATTGATCGCGGCGTCGCACAATTTAAATGTGAGCCGTAATGACGCTAACGAAAAATACCTCGCCAAGCTTCCTATTGTTGTTTAGCTTGAATTATATACCTAGGTCTGTATTATTTTGTATATATTTTTTAATTCTTTTTGATGTAGTTTTTTTTTATTTTGTTAGTGGTTTTGTGGCCTAAGACTGTTTAATATATTCTGTTTTTTAGTATATTTTAGTGAAATTGTGTTTAGTATCGAAGTCAATAATAATCTAAATATTTACGTCATCATCCTTCCTTATGATAGAACTTGCAGACTATTTACCTATTAACTTTATGTGCATACATAGTCTAAATGAATTATTGCTATTGTGTGAGATTAACTAAACTAATTCAGTAAATTCATTAACTTACGAGTGGAATGAAAAAATAGAACATAAATATTTTTCACACTAAATTTTGTATGAAAACGTAAAAAATCAAAAGAACAATTTGAATATTTATTTTATTAAAATATATTTTGGGGTAAAAATACGCATTTTAACTTGCAAAGTGCCATTGTAAGTTTCATTTTAACCGCATGTGGCGAATAACGTTAGCTTGTAAATTCAACTTTGCCCTTTAAAGGGCGGTTGCTAGTGACCCTCATTGTAGTACGTACGTACATGCTGCTTGTACACGCGAGTACATATAACAGCTTGAGCTCACAACTCTCACAAGATTGTTATTGTTGGCATTTCATACAAACTGGAAGAATGCAAACATACAATGGGATAATGCACTTTGTGGTATACATTATGAATAGCTTTCAATAGAAATTTTGTTATATTTTTGATAGAAATTTAAACTTTTTAGTATAAACGTGTTTAATGTGCTACACTCTCAATACCAACTCCTGTATTGTATATGTACATCAGTGCTGCCATAATAAGTCAATTGTAATACTTATTATTATCTTCAAATATAATATTTAATTATAGGATAACAATCACTCAGTGAGTCGGTCTATTTTACATTAAATTAGTTAAATAACTTGTTAAATAACTAGTCCAGTAACGAGGCACTCAATTAATTAGTCAGTCAGTCAAATAATTAGTACTGTGTTAACAATTAAAAGCAAATTAATTGTTACCCACATAGCCGAGTAGTCTAGAGATCCCAGTGTCAAAACACTTTGTTCTGTACTACAACAATCGTTAAATTATTAAAATAAACTTTACACATTGACATTTTCATGTACTTCAATTTATTAATATAACATTTATAGTGAGGCCATCGCTGGGAAGTGGTATTGCGTTTGATTGTCAAAAAGATTAGATTATTAAAAAGACCTTATGTTCTCTCTGCTTACGCTGTCATGCGGTGAAAAGCGAGAAACCGAAAATAAAATACAATCCCTACTCAAACTAACTTTATGCTTTTTCTTGTATATCACAGGATGAATAAGAGAACTTAATATCAAAATACTTCGTTCAAAGCACCTATTTCTATTCAAATAAATATTTAGATTAGAATTTTCCTGTTGCACTTGAAGTTATGCATGTAGTTAAATGTTATATTCGTGTGCTTAAAAAACGTTTCCGGTCAGTTCTCGCTGCGACTCTGCGCTGTGTGGCGTAATACATGAACAGCTACACTTTAGCTCTAGATTCTATTTCCGCAGGAAAAGCACTTGAAATAGCTTTTATAGCAAATCGAATGATACTTAACTTATGTAACGAGTGGTTAGTATTCTGTATTTAAATGGAATTTTGTATCTAAGTACTGTTACATTCAGGTTTGCATTCAGTATAAGGGACGGAGTGTTTTGACACTAGGTCTTCGTTGATGATCTCACTACGCGGGAAAAAGCGCAGTGAGGGTTTCTTGTGGACACATAGCTATACTTTTGTAATGTATTCCATTAATATTACTTTCCTTTTCATATTATTCATTAACATTTTAAAGTTAAGCAATATATACTACACGGACATAGTATCTATGTATTTCTTAAGAGAGTCCTTCGTTATCATCTTTTCTTTACCATTTTATATTTTTTTCTAAAACAAGAAGTTTCTGCACAAGAAGTTAAGTAAAGAGTGACATGACATAAGTCGTTAAAACAACAAATCTCACACATTCTAGTTAAAATTACATGCAAATATTTTTTTACCAAAATACATTTTTAATCCCACACAATTTTTGGCCCCAATTATGAACAACTACGATACATAAAAAAGCTTGCTTGTGTTTTTAATTACGTGCGCATTTCATTTTAATTAATGTCATAAGCGGCAACCGGAAATGGCTCTCGTAACAAGCCTTGAAGGGACTTCATTAAAAGTTCTAGTTATAAAGGGATAACATTTACACCAAAGCTGGAGTTATTTTGTAAAAAGCTTATGTTGAATACTAAGAGAAGTTGAGTTTCTACTTTACGAGTATTTTGTTAGTAAAAATTATAACTCTGTCTTTCCACATTTACTGGTGAAAATATTAATTATATACTTACATTTTTCCATCATGAATGGCTATCGTGAAGCATTAGGCGAGTGTTTGAGAACCCGCTCGATAGTTATGTATTCGGTTCGTCTCTTAAAGAAACGATTATATTATTATTTATTTGTTTCTCTTAATTACCACCGCTCAATACGCTGTGCCTCGAGTCTAGCTGTTAAATGGAGAACAGAGTGTCATAACACTAGGTTCCCTCTGATAATTCTGCTGTGGGGGATAATTTAAAGTTACATTTGTGTCGTAAATAATGTTTTTGTTGTTTATACTTGTTCAAACATATTTGGGTTTAAACGACTGCACAGTTTATAAGTAAATGAGCGATACATGAACAACAAGCGCCGAACATATGTTCTGGTACATACTCGGTAATAAATAGCTCACCCTCGTGAGGTTTCAATCATTCTAGACGTTTTAGACGTCATTGAAGTAAATGAATCTGCTTAATTAGTCTACTAAATGTGTATGTATGAAACAAAAATATTTGTATGATAATTTCTCTTATAATAGAAAGTGTGCTCAGGTAGAAATTAGTAATTGGTTATATATGAAAATTGAATTGAAGTAAAGGAAAGCAGTGTGTAAGTGAAGCTTGGAAAGGTTTCTAAGAGGAACGGGCCTAAATTCCGCTACGTCTTTTTTTTATACATTTTCTAAAAATGTTTATTACAATTCATTCACGCAAGGATTTTATAAATAATAAAAGCGACATCCAAAACTAACGGATATTCCAATAGTAATAGAAAGAGCTCGTCAGCTAATCAGCATTAATTAACGGCCCTCAGTCATTAAACGGTCACTGTGAGTTCCGTATAACTTTGTGTAAATTAGTTTTTTAGTCGCTTCAGTTACAATTTCTCACCGTATAACTAGATATATATAGCTTTAATACACATTATTACAAATAAAGCATGGCGTAGGGTTCTGCTATCCAAATGCAATATTACTAAAACGGTCCGAATATGACGAACAGAAACCTACATACATTCTTTCTGCTGACGTCGCTATATGTAAGTGAATATAAACAATACCTCTTATGTTATAAGAATTTATAAAAGAATCTATATAAGCTCCTTAGAGTCGGTTTTGTTTCACGCTCGAAGCGTCACAGGCGCCAGCAGGTAGCAGGTACCTACGTGCAGGTGACAAATGTTATCATTGCTTCACTGGAGAACTGTAGCTTAAGGCCCGATCAGTAGTTTTATAGTATCCGATCCGATTACAGTCGGCTCTCACTACACAAGCATCGCATTTACAATCATTGCGCCACTGATATATAACCACGTATACAAATGTCTATAAATATAATGTTGGAATACCTTTGTATCCAGTAAGTATTGAATGGCGTTGAATGAGATATAGCACTCGCTGGGAGTCAGGACATCGTCGGAATTTATTACACGAACGACCGGCGAGCGTGAGCGATGCTTTGTGATCGTTTGCTCACTTTATTACGACTTTGTGCGTGTATTTCTATTGAAAATTGAATATTTGCGAAGTTTTATAAAAAATATTGTATCAGTATTTTAGACGAGTGTACGTTTTATTGCTTTTATAGAGTAAATTAAAATGAATGGAAAAATATTTTTTTGTTAAACACATATGTGTGTATATAGATAGTGGAGAACGGAGTGTGTTGACACTAGATGCTCTCTGACTACCGTGATATGCATGAGACAGAATGAAGGTGATGTAATATATGTAAATCTGGACACATACTCGTACGTCACTATTATAGGTTCAATCTGTGCTTGGAGAAATCTTAAGATGGGACCCTCAATCTACTACATACAAAAATATGCAGAAAGTTTAATAATGGGTTATATTAGTCATAAGCATAGCCTTTTGCTGACTACCCTTCTATATAATTTAAAAGTGTTATGCACATACTTAGAATACGAATAACATTTTTAGAATAGGTATAAAAATTTGAACGTGTGAGTCGAACTCGCGCCTCTTGGAAACCATCCTAGCGTTTAACCACTAAGCCATGCGTTGCCATGTATATTCTGTTATTAAACAGAATTATATATATAAAATAAATACAGTACACTAAACTCGGTGCTAGCCGGTGGCTTAGTGCACCCTCGCAGTTTGCTCGACAGGATTTGAAAACAACGTAGTAAATGTTATAGATCTATATATGGCATGCTTAAAGTTAGAATAATTGATCCAATTTTATGAATATTGAAATAATAAGGTAAATACACAAAGATCACTTCTAAAAGTTCTTTTAGTTCGTTTCATAAAAATGCTGACGTGTGACCTTTAAAAAATATTTCCATAATATTCAGATATCTTAGCATAAGAGGGTAGCGTGTAACTGTAAATGGAATTGGTCGTGGGTTCGAATCCCATTAAGGGTAATGACTCCGCTCTGCTCTGAAATCGCTGCATTGAGCTCCGCCACGCAAATCGCTATATCTCAGTTTTGTGTGGGAGGAGAACTGAGTGTCTTGCCATCAGGTTCTCTCTCTTCTTCTGCTAAGTGGAATAACTATGTGTGTCAAACTAAAAGAAAAAAAATGTTTTTGAAATATATTTTCAGATTTAATATAAGAAACATCAGAGTAATATATAATTTTATTATTGAAAAGGTTTTTTTATCAAAAATCATTCTTAGTTATCGAAAATCAATTGAAAAAATATGATTAGAAAAAAAATATAGTAAGCATTGTACCTCGCGTTATCATTCCCTGTCATAATATAAGGGAAAACAAACAAAGGTTGATTCAAACCCCTCATCACGCACCTGAGAGCAACGCAAATAGTTATAACGTGAGTTTCCGGTTAGATTATATTTTCGATATCATTCTGCTACGCGGATTATACAGTGGTTACGTAACATGTAAATCAAATATATCGTAGGCTAGTTATGCTATATCTTGCACGTGTGAATACGTGAAATAGAATAAAATAAAAGATTCACTCTTTCTTTCTCTGTAATCAGTCCATCTTGATTGATGCAAATGCAGTGCAATTGAGCAAATTATTAGCCTCCACTTGTCTAGTGCAAGAGATTTACTACTGTATGGAGTATGGAAGATTACAATCCTTTTGCTGATAGGTTCGTCGGGACAGCGAACGCCCCCATCACCTTTTTGTACGGAGATGGGTGTTACCACTCCACATGCAAGAAAAAAAAAGTAAAAAAAGAGCACTAATAACAAAGAATTCTATTTTTTTCTCAGTTATTTAGAAGCATGATATCGTGTAACGTTTATGTCATAATAGTACTGAGTAGCCTTTTCAAACTAAGTTGCACAATAGTATTTTTTGTCAATACATTAGCTCACGGAGATCGGAGTGACTTAAATTTACGTTCTTCATATATTTCGCTACTACGAGCTTTCACTTCAACAAACAAACCTGTTAATTAAATCCGCAGATTTTTATAAAAAATGTAATCAATTTACTTCCAACGAAGCAGATTAATCGAATAAAATCTCGCAGCCAATTACTGTATAAAACGGATATCTGTTAAATTACATTTAAAAGTATAATAATTTTCATTTTGCTATGATTTGATTGATTTTATTTAGGTCAGGTTTGATTTTATCGTTTGTAGAACATAAATTGCATTTATTAAATATACACCATCAATGTGCAGGCCTCGTTAGGGTACGTTGTAAATAGTTTAGTAGTAAAATATTCATTTAGATTCTTGCATCACTCGCATATACTCATATCAGGGAGAACTTAGTGTGAGTAACCCGCGGCCCGGTTAATGTTTTGATGCGGCCCGCTAAGCTTTACTTTCTCACAGTGATACAAGTGACAAATCAGAGCGATCCTCCTGCCCGGCCTTCGGACCCGTCCGGCGTACGGGTCTATCTCATATATTTACAAATAATCTCCAGCTATTAAGTTATATCAAATTTATTCCTGTGTATTATTTTTTAATTTTTGTGTGTAATCTATTCATTTCCACATGTCTTATTTCGTAATCTAATGTTTATAATATAAATAATTTAAATATTATTAAGAAATGTGATTTTTGCACATCAAAAAAATCAAAATTTAACAGATTGCTAGATTGCCTCACCCCTCACCGATGTTCATATACGAGTATATCACAACATATAACGCGCCTCACCTCACCAAAGCGATGAAATAAAAATAATTATAATTGAAATCAAACTACAAACATCTCATTTACGACCACACATAATCCCATTGAGCTACGATTGCCTTTATACTACAACGATATTGAAATGAAGTCATCAAGTATCATAAATATGATTCACAGTATACATTTATTTACGCGTCCGGAAACCGAGTGAGTCCCAGAATAATGTAACCTGTAAACTCCATTGTCTGTTCTGAATGGCTTATTATAAAGTAAACCCGCTCATTGTGATCGCAGCGCGCGTTGCCTGTCACAATGCCGCCCGCCCAGACCGCGCCGCCCGCCCAGGTCCAGCCGCTGTAACGTCTTTTGCAAATAATTATTGAATCGTTTCATACAGCCTGAACAAATATACAATCATTTAGAGCAGCTTTATGCTTAATTCATGTCATATTTTATTACAGTAGGTATGTGAAATATTAAAACTCGTTGCGAATTTTTGAGCTTTGCGATTTAGCAAATTATTATTTGAATTAATTTTTTACAATGGGCTCCTAGGAAATGTTTTAGAATCATCACCCATTTTCCCAATTATATAAAGACCGCCCCAGAAAATATGTTAATAATGAAATATCTATATATTCAATTATCTATTTTAGAAGGATATTTTGAGTATAATATGAACCCCACATTTAGGACACTTTATATTACTCGATCAGTATTGGTGTTGAGTTTTGCCAATCAACACGCAATGTCTCGGATCCGGGCAAAAAGTAAAGAACGCAGAGCTTTGACACTAGGCTCTCTCTACTGACCCTACATTGTGGAAAAAGCATGAAGCTGAGAAAAACAAAATTATGCAAGAAAAATGAAAGGCTTCACTTCTCTAAGACTTATATTATTGTATTCAACGTTTGAAGAAATTCAGTTAAGAACACAAAGCGTGCGCCGCCTTCCGGCGCGGCGTCGTGCGGCGTGGCGGGTTGTAGACTTACACCTGCACATGGAACAGATTTATTGCACAAATCGCTCGTCCGCCGGCGACGTGAAAAATCGCCTCGTATTTCTTCCCACTTGCTACTACAATATCGTATATTACGTTTGTAATTTCTATAGTGTTCGTGATCTTCATGTATTTGTGCACAAAATATAGTGATTAGACACTACTTTCTGGTTTATTTATTGTGGATTTTTGATAAGTTTGGGTTTTCAATTATTATAGTAAATTGTTTATATGAACTATTTAGAAAATTTTAGTTATTGTGATGTTTTATCTAAAGCTTATTAAAGGTAAACGGAACACTTGACAGAAAGTAGAGAATTTTCTCACTAAACTTTAAAAAAAGGAATGTTTAAAAATAAAATTAGTTGAAAAATTTAAATTTATTTGTATGAATATACGTGTTACATGTATTGTGGCGACGCGAGTGTAATTCTAACTTCTGCGTCTACTTCATTAACAGTGAGCTTGAACTTGGTGCGGTTACTTGAACACTGTAGAAGCCAAACCGCTCGTGGTTATGAGGTACTCGATTAAGTGCTTGTTGACTACATCTTAGCTTAGTTAATACGAGAATTGCTTTTCTTCGTTCCTTTTTTGGTTTTTTATTACTTTATATTTTCTTTTGTCAAAAAAAGAAAGCAGATACTCTTTTTCTTGCGTAACACAGTTGTCAGCGTGAGTTCTTAGAGTCTTAGAGTCAGGACACTCCATTCTCCACTCGTCGTTTGACATATATGTATAGATTTAAATTATTTTTAATTCTACGCTTTGGTAGACCAAGACAAAATTCCACTTCGGACGGAAAGTGGATAACGGGGTGTAGTAGTAGAGAACTAGTTTCTCTCTGACTACTCTGTTACGCCCACAAGCCACGACTGACCTCTAATATGTGTATGTCTATATTATTCAATTATATATGTGTTTATATTTATCGTTAACAAAAAAAAACAAAGTTTTCATTCAGATACAGATATACCTACATATATATTATATTTGTATGTGGAAGTAATGTGTGTTGCTTTAGGTAAATCTAAATGCAAGGATTTTTTTTCAATTGAAATTTCTTTAGAATAGTTTTGATTTGAAACTCAATGTATTGAAAATAGGTCATGAAAAAGAAACAGACTTCTACGTCTGTAGAATATAGCGTGCTGATTGGTGAGATAGAACACGCTTATATTGTTTTATGTTACTTGTAATTTAACAAATGAAGAGTGAAATACAACTTACAATAGGGGAATGTTTTTGGTTAAATTTCTTCACTCTGGAGACAAGACAAAGCGCGGCGTTCAATTTCACCAGTCAACATTCTAACGTGTCTGATACGTGCTTAAAGAGGAGAACGGTCTAAATGGAGTGTTTTATCACTCTATACTCTTTAACTTCCCCGCTATGAGGAAAAAAGTGTGAAGGTCACTTTTTCCTTCAGTTTCGGATTTCAAGAATAATTTCATTAGTTTGTATTCAAAGTAGAGGTAACAGTTATGTAGTTATCGGTGACAGCATTTTGATCTCTCGTGGTGTTGAGGAAAGATTCCGCATTTCAGAGGTATTTTTAGAATTTGGACAAGGGTCAAGAATGTTGTGATGGTTTAATCATTTTGTAAAGTTGTTAATTCGATTTGCGGCCATCGTGTAGCAGACGGATATAGATAACTGTACTCAAGATGGTTTTGGGTTTGAACCTCTAGGGGGAATTATATTTTTAACTTTTTGCCTGATCTTAAGATATATAAGTAGTGGAATTCAATTTTGTCTTATGAGATAGCGGAAATGTTTTAAGTATTTTTAATGACTACCTGACAGCAGATTGAATCCCTAAGTCCTTGCTATACAGTTATTTTTTCAATAAGTATATGGATTTGAAAACTTATGGTAGTTTTAATATCAAGAATTACAACCGTAACTTGTACGCAAGAACAAACAAAGCAGTGTATTTTTCTTTCTCTCCTCGGAGCTCGCAATTTTATTGCAGTATTTGCAGACAGTTTAGTGTTACGACTTTCTCCTTTCCACTTAATTTCCATATATTCAAAACGAACTAAATCATTCTAACTTTAGTTGAGATCTAGCCACAAGACAAATATATTCCAAACTGTACTCATCTTATTTAGGAAAGAGGTCACTCAGGCGGAACTTCGTCGTCGTATTTACGGGACGTTACATTAATAACATGTACCGGGTTCGACGGACAGCTCATAAATAACATATGACTTGTGGCGTTGGTTCAATATTTACGAAACTTATTAGTAACAAGACACCAAACGCGACGTTAGGTTTTGCTTCCCAAGATTTGTTATGTCGAGTATTTCATATATTTCTTGTTTTTTCTTGCCATTAGAGAAAAGTGTTAGGCTGAAAAAAGAATAAATTAAAAATAATTTAATAAAGTAACCACAAACTCACTAAAATGAAGGGCTCAGAAGAACGCAACGCTTAGATCTCCATAATTCCTAAGTCAACATGCTAACATTTCAATTCCCTTTCACTTCACATTCAGTGTACATAGACATCGGTTGTTTTGCTTTGTGTAAGCTTTTCTGCATCTCTTGCCTTAATTATTCTATCGTCGATTTACCTACAGGCTACAGGTAACCTGTGCTTTGACTGAGCATGTGTAAGAAGGCAATCGATTCCTAGAACTCAATGTATTATGTTAACGTTTGGACTATTCATGTGTGTTAGATATACACACGTATGTATATGTACATAGTATGTAAACATCATATTAAAATTATAATTAATTTAATTTATATAGTCAACGAGGAATTCAAATATGTGAATTATATTTTTTTGTATTGTGGTGCAGTAGGAAAATATCTGACAATAAGTCAAAGTCAAATAATTTTATTCAAAATAAGAAGTAACATGTTTCATTTATGAAGGTCAAACCATTTACTACTATAAAAAAAAAAAAAATGTTTAAATCAATTTGTACAGCAATAGTAAGCAACAGGAATTTTGATGTAGGTTAAACCTATATCTCAAAACACCCGCTCCTCCTCCTGGATATACATATATCGAAACACATAATTATAAACTAATAAACATTTAACAATAAATATTTTTATTTTTATTTTTATTTTTATAAGAAATAATACCTAATTTATAAATATACTGGTTAGTTAGTCTATATTTGCTAAGGTCACTTCGCAAGAACACTCCTAAGGACTCGATCGACTAAAATGAAGTGAATTTTCATTACTTCATTCTGGTGAAAAAGACAAAGTACGGCGTTTAGAGTTACTATTCAAGTGCAATACCTTGAATTGGGGCGCGAAGAGGAGAAAATGTCTTTAAACTAGTTTCTCTCTATGTTGATACGCGGGAAAAAGTATAAAGTTGAGAAAAATACAAATAATTTGTTTTTTAATTAGATAAAAGGATACTGAAGGAATTTATTTGAATACAATGAAATTTGATAGTTATAGCGTGTTGTAAACAATGATCTGAAATGGGTAACTCGAGACCGTTCTCGACTGAACGTCGATTGTTGTGCCAAGCGTGCGTTTCTCAAATAAAAGAATTAATCCACAAAAAGAAAGGCTTTTTTGTCTTTTATTTCACAGATATTATTTCAATTTATTAAAAAATAAAAAAAGTCTCCTTGAAGTTCATTCAGTCATCCCATTTTTCATTTGAACTTGAAACAAAGCAATAATTGCTACATTTCAAAAGTAGTAAAACTTGAATGACAGTAGTATTACGCTAAGGACGCCCAAACGCCGGGGAGCTTTAGCGGAGTTGTTCTGCAGCGACACTGTCCGCGTCCACAAGTGCGGGGGCTTGTAAGTCGCTGAGTCACGAAATTTGTATCTCAATTTAACAAATGTCATTTTCTCTAATTTGTAATATGTTAAGAGCACATGTTATGCTAAAAAGACTTCCAATGTAGATAATACCTGTCATTATATCTGGCAGGTGTTTCGTTTTGTGTTTTTAGTTTCAGGCTTTTTTCCCATAGAAGAGAAATCAGAGAGAACTCAGTTTGAAAACATTCCATTCTCCAGCTGGGTGGCTAAACTTACGTCGCGATTTGTTGAAGTAAAGAAATTAAAATACATTTTAAAAGTATTCATTCCCTAGAGTGAGACTCGAACCAACAACGAGTCACGTTTACAGTCAGATGCTGTCACACTGCACTACGTTGACCTCAACATATCTATATATTTGTTTTAAGTATATGATATTTATATATTGATTTATCATGACATTAACAATGAAATAAAGTAACCCCTACGTACTACATGTTACGTGTATCATACCTACTTTATATTATAGTGACAATAATTCATACAAGAACTGTACAGTAATTGTAAGTAAAATTATAAAGAGCGATATTTATTGATTTTATTATATTTTTTCGTGCTTTTCATACACATAGGATATGAAAAAACATTTTCGAGAAAAGAGCACATGCTTAGTAGTCAGAGTGATTGGGAGGTTTCCAAAATGCGTGAGTACAAATCCCGCTGCTTTGTATATACGTTTGCGTATCGTTGCGGCAAATTTATATATTTTTTCTAAAATTGTTTAGTATTAAAAACTTGCTTTATTTTAACAATCAGTATTAGAAGCCCATACTTATAGCATCTCAACATCGCTACGGTGTCAGTGACAGTGTTCGTGATGTTATTTATTTTACGACGTCATAAAAGTGGACATCGTGAAATCAAAGAATGTGTACATAAAGCGTGGAGCGCTCGCGTTTAGTGTTCTGACAAACCATTGCGTAAGTGAGCTACTAGCTACTCTATATATCGTATTGCAGGTAAATCTCTTGCGGGACTAATGTAAGCTATATTACTATTACTACCTATATATTTATGTTTGTGATTTTTTTCTTTTTTTTCGCCTTTTGTTTGTAGGTAACGAGTTCTATTTAAAATTTTGTTCCTTTTTTGGCTTTATTATTACTGT
This sequence comes from Dryas iulia moderata, assembly GCA_019049465.1. NCBI lineage: Eukaryota > Metazoa > Arthropoda > Insecta > Lepidoptera > Nymphalidae > Dryas > Dryas iulia. The sequence continues at coordinate 626,691 of CM032430.1, read as the reverse complement.
ATCAGCAAGTTACTCATCATAGCCAACATAGAAGAAAACTGGCTCAACAGATGGTTTGATCAAGCCAAAAGTACAAATATATAAAACTTCTATATTGTCATCATTTTATTGTAACTGACGAAGGCTGTGGACAGTTCGTTTAGATTCACATTGTAGGAAATGATGTTGGCCACGGTCCTCATACACGATAGAAAAAACAGAGAATATATTTTATTTTTTTACTCAGCTATATTATTAATAACCGTCAGTCGAGTAATTAAGCAAGTTTGTAATATGCAATCTCCACTAACATGATACATTACGTACAAGATATGAAGTGTGCCAGAGACAGCGGGCGCTGAGTTATGATCTCATCACCGCGTCGCTCACTACCGTTACCGTTAAATAATATCATGTGCATATTTTTGTTATATTTATGTGAAAATGTTTGCTTGGATAAGTAGTTGTAATATAAATACTTTTTTAACTTTCGCATAGCATGGGAAACCCAGAAAACCTAGTGCTTTACTCTGGGTTCTTCCTGTTCTTCATTTCCACCAGCCTGTAGTTCCATTAGTATGATGAATGAAATTGCTTGTTATATAGTTTTAAAGAGAATATGCAATTTAAAGAGAATATATAATATTTTTCTTCAACAAAAAAAATCTTATTTTAAGGGATTCTTTACAACGAGTGAGGATAGTTAGCTATATTTTTGTTATTTCCTAATAACTGTGAACTAAAACATAATATTAATATTATAACAAATAGAAAGCTTTAAAATTATCAAGCTGTAGTATGTTTTTGTGATTTATTTGAATGAATTTGGAGATTTAAAATGATAATTTCGACATCAAATACATGGTTTAAAAAATCATATTATGATGACGTGTAAATTAAATAAATGCATAATGTCTCTAAATGGGACAGAAAATGAATAATAAAAGTCGAGACTGTCTTTACACTAGGTTCTCTCTGATACTACCTATGCCATGTGAGAAAAGGCGTGAAGCTTTACCCTACGTGTTGCAGGGTTTTCATTATTTTCTCCAAATACATACATATTTTTTTCTCAAAAGTAATGTCTCTAATTTGGTCAGAGAGTGTATAACAGAGTGTCTTTATAGATTCTCTCTGACTTCACTGTCATGTGGATGAAGGCATAAAGCTGCAAATATAGTTTTAAATCAAAATAAATTCTGTTACAAAAATCATATTTTTACACAAAAATAATATTTTCAGTTCTCAGAATCTCAAATAATTTCAGTTGTATTTATAAAAGTTTTCTGTTTCGTCACAAAAAATGCTTACATTTAACTAAGCTGAAGACCACCTTTGTCATTCAACTCCGCGGGTCAGAATACAAAGATCTCTTCGAGCACTCTCACTCAAGCCGCCGTTTTAGAACGTTTTATAAAAAAATACTGTAAGCATTTTTTATTTATTTCACACGTTTTTATAAATAATGGTGTGATAGGATCGTTGACTAAATTTTAATAAATTTTTGTGTGTTCAATAAACTTGCATTATTTCGATTATCCGAGGAAAGAAAAAAAAATAATGTTTTATTTACTATAACGCTATACAGGAAAAGCGTGAAGATTACGTATATTATAAAATCAGTATTTTTCTGCAAAATATGATACAAATACAAAAATCAATACAAATCAATTTCACGCTTTTTCTTTCACAATAGAACAGGTCACTTGATGCCTTTGCCTTTCGCTGGTATTCAAAACATTACGTGGTAAATTGTAGAAGTGACGCCACGCTTTGTTCTACCATACCGGAGATATAAAAATAGTTTTAAAACAATTATTCCCCGAGGATGAAATTAACAAGCATTAGATTTACAAAAACACTATTTTACTTCACCACAAATGCTCAACGAAATAATATAAAAATTAAATGCCTAAGACGAGAGAAACAGAACATTTTGTTCACTGTTTTTTTCCTAAAATTGTAGATACACGAAGATAAAAGAACATTCGTAGCAACAATCAATGAAAATAGCTTTGATGTGAGATATATTTTTACGAGGCTATTACGTAAGCCTAGCAGTCCGTTACTCCGAGATTATCGTAAGGGACTATTCCTAAACCAGTCGTTGGCAGCAGTTTACATAACACAGGGAATGTAATAAAAAGATATTCGCTGTAACTTGCTGAAAGGTTCCTCAGTTTACGTATGAATACGAATTGCGGTTGTACTATGTATGTATATTTGACTTTAAAACGGTTTTAGCACAGGGCAGTCGCAGAGGACCTAGTCAACAAATAATAAACATATAAGAAGCTCCCACACTGGAATTCAAGCCCAAAGTATGTAAACGTGAAGATTGTGGGTTATATCCTCACTCGAAATTACTTTCACTACGCCGCTCTCGGAAGACAAAACAGTAATAGTTTTAAGTCCGGACACAAAAATGAACAACAAAGTGTCTTGACACTAGGTTCTCTTTGACAATTCTGCGGAAAAAACGTAAAGTCACTTTTTTGTTATTTCTATTTTTGTGTGTGTGTGTGTGTGTGTGTGTGTGTGTGTGTGTGTGTACTTCGTATGTATATTTTTTCAATGCATTATTTAATTATATTAGATAGTATAATTAAATTATAGTTATTGCAATGTACTTTGTGGCCAGTCGTGGCCCAGTGGCACAAGCGTGTGACTGGAAACGACTGGTTGTGGGTTGGATTCCCACTCGAGAAGTGGAAATATTTGATGTCGAGGTAAATATCTGGTGTCGAGGTAAAGCGCGGCGTTAAGTTCCGCCACTTAACACGCAATGCCTCCGAATTCGGTGGAAAGTGGGGAACGGAGTATCTTAATACTAGGTTCCCTCTGCCTACCCTGCTGTGTGCGGGATACAGAGTGAAGCTAAAAAAATGTACTAGGAAATATTGATACGTTATGCATAATTTTTCTAGTTGAAAAACCGATGTCAAAATTAATAAAATCACTCAACGCTCGGTTTAATATCAGAGATTATCTATACCTCGGCAGACAACGCGCTCCCCAGAGATAGCTAACTAAGTATAACATTACTAACGACATTCGAGGTTTTGTTAGCAAAGCCGAGTTAGTTAGTAGTTATTTACTAGAGAATATTATTTTCCTCAAATCTTACATACTTAGTGGCATTGGTAACCGAGATAGTTTTGATCATTTTAGGGATGTAGTGGGACGAGTCAAATAAATATGAATAAAAACTCGTTGAGTGGGAATCGAACCCACAACCAGTCGTTAACAGTCACACTTGTGCCACTGCGCCACGACTGGCCCATACAACAGTAGTTCATATTAAATATAAACTATTATACACAGTTCCGCTTATTTTATCTTCCGTTCAAATATCTATTTAGTAGTTTGGATGTACCTTAAGCTTTGATTTTGTGAGTGCAGTGCGGAGGAACTTGCTTCTGTTGCTGTTGTTCGAACAACGTATTTGCAAATAACACGCTCAGTTACGAGAGTTAACGAATTGGTAAATGCATTATGACCTTACAGACTTAACTATAGAAACAATAATATATTTACATAACACAAATACTTTAAGAAATGCTTATAATATATAATAGCTGATAAACTTGCAATCGACATGTGTTGCGAAGTGTACACAAATTACGGCTAAATGAGAATGAATCACTCGGTTAGCACTTGAAAGAAATTCGGATTTAAATTTCTACTATATATAAAAATATAAATATATCTATATATAAAAATATACTAAATATAAAAATATATAGTAGAAATTTAAATCCGAATTTCTTTCAAGTGTTAACCGATTCATTCATTCTCATTTAGGCATTTATTGTTATTATCTTTTTAAAACACATGTACATGAATATATTTGTATATATAATTATACAAATGTATGAAATACACTCAGAGATAAAAAAAAATATAGCTCCCAGTTTTTCTCGCAAATTATTTAGATATAATTGGATATAGTCTAGTGTCAAGACACACCGTAACGCCATTTGGAAAGGTTTTACCTTTGAAACCCATAAAATTATATCTTATTCACAACCATCAGGGAACCTTAAACATTTCAACACACAATAGTCATTAAGTAAAATAAAGTTAAACAAGAAAAATCCAATCTGTACCGCGAACAGCGAAAATATACACAAAATAAGTCGAATTAGAAACATTTATTTCGCTAACTCGTAACGCCCGAGCACGAGCTCCCGAGCACGCTATGAGTAGCTCTTGACCCACACTCGCACAGACAGCGACTGCGAGCCGTCACTCCACTCTCTGCTCAAGACGAGAGGAGGGCGTCGCGGGAATGAGAGAATGCTCTGTCAATAGCAATACTGCGAGGGGTTTTCTTTTTGAAAGGCCAATCGCACTTTAGGGTACTTATAAATGAGATCAATATGTACGAGACGGAAATTTGCTGAGTTGCTCCTCTTATTGAAGTGTTATGAGTTCTAATAATATATGGAGTTATGAATTTCGGATTATATGATGAGATGATGAGTATTATTCAATAATTTTTATACAGGATTGTAGCAGTATGCTAAAGCTAACGTTTTTTCTCGTATTGCAGATAGTCAAGGAGAACCTAGTGTCAGATTTCTCTGTCCTCCACTTTGTCTGAGACATTGTGTTCCGCTACTCAACAGTAGCGGAACATGTGGCATTGGTGTATATGTAATAGGTATTACAAGCTACCAATGGTTCAGGTTCAAATCATTTTCTAGATTTAAAGTTATGTACGTACATAGGTTTAATTTTTACAATAAATTTTATAATATCTTAAAGAATTATTCTCGTACTTAGAAATAGAAACATTTTCATACATATTTTCAATACAGCAGAAAGAAATATAAGTTTATTTGTATGGCTCGTAGCGTGAAGAGTCAGCCTTACGAGTGAACATCTGCGCGGGATAAGAGGGCTTAGCTCAGCTTGCATTTTTATTTTTTCACGTTTTATGATGACATTTCATATTGCTATCGCTGTATTTTCTAATAATATATGTTTGTGCATATGTATGTATTAATTCACGTATTGTTTAGAAGTTTAAAAGCTCATATATCGTAATTATCAACACTAGGTTCATATTGTACTAGACAATAGAAAATGCTTATAAACACTAATAGCCTGTGTTTATTCTTACTTTTGATCTGATTGAGTCAAGATTTCAATATCTAATTAGATTAATACGATAGTCATCTGCTCGGGGCGTCAAATATAGATAAAAATCGTGCTAAGAATTAAAAGTGTAATTATATCTAATCAGTGACTTCGCCCCGTACTTTCTATCTAGATTTGAGACCAAACTCCGCAATGTACTATATATAGCTGATAATGTTATAAAAAATAAACATATGTAGTTAATCCTATAAATGCGTATTGAACCTTAAACAATCTTGTGTACAGTCAGTTATTGTCCCGCCGCGTCACAGTGTCATCGAATATGTACACATACTCATATATGTGTTCATCGTATTAACACATATGTATATACTGGGGCCAGTCGTGGCGCAGAAGTACAAAGTGTAGCTATAACTGGAAATCAATTTGTAAATTCTTATTCGTTATAAGGAACATGACAGCAAATTAATTTCGCCTTTAAACTACAAATTGACTAACTAAAGCAAGGAGCTCCTCCGGTTTGGTGAACAAACAATGACGCGAGAAGCAATTTAACTCGGCGTCCTGTAATATCGAATACACAGTGCTCGTAATTAATTTCCTTTAGTGTAGTGCTTATTTTTAATTCTGGTTGTGGGTTTGAATCTTTTTAAAACAAATAAACCGACTATAATATTTACTTTCATTTCGGTGTGTGTTTGTATTTCATCAATTACATACCGCAAGTAAGTAAGCGACAGCAAGTTAGTTTCTCTTTGAAATATATTACACACTAAATTAATCATAGTTTCATTACCATATCCATGACAGAAGGCGGTCATCAACATTACTAAACGTTGTAATTTGCAAATTGAGCGGAAGCCATTGCCGAATTAACTTTAAATTCCTAAAGCAGCTGAGGTTAAAGTTTCCAAGTTTCACGCTTTGAGACGCTGGAGATAATATGCAGAATTCACTAAGCATTTCTGTTTAAATTAAGTGCAAACTATTCATCATGTAGACAGAAATTACAAGCAAATGCTCTCCTACACGAGCAAGAAAGGCAGAGAGTTAATACATTCTGTTCTCCACTTTCCTCGATTACAGACATGAAATATCAAAAATAATTGAAATAAAAACATTCTCCGAATCCAAACCCAGTCACGTTTAGTCAGACGCTACTCCACTGCTGTACTTATTATGTTTTGTGAGTTTGTTTGTTACCATATTTAAATTGTTATAATTGTGAATCTGAACACTGTTACTCAACGCTGACCTGATTTTATATAAGTAATATTAAGCTATACGTTATCGAGGCGCAGACTACAACATCTGACTGTTAATACTGTTATATTCTTCCGCGATTGTATGTGTATATACGAGTATTAAGAGTTGACCCCCGAATTGTACGGTAATCAGAAAGAACTACTTTACTACTAGATACTTCGTTCTTCACTTTTCAATAGAAATTAGTAAATTAGAAATTGATTGAAATACCATTATTTTCCCCAAGTGAGAATCGAATCCTCGAGCAAATAAGACACTGCCCCACTGTGCCACGATGGTCTCAGATATTATTACATAATTACGACTTAATAGAAAACCGAGTGGCTTATCGCTAAGTTCTCTCTATCATATTATCATGTTATCTTCAATAGTTCAATACGCCGTGAATGACAGTATGTCTCTTACCTGTTCTCCTATCTGTTATACCAATAGAAACGTGAAGTACTCATTGTTATAACTGTACTTGACTTGAACACCACTCAATACGTTATAAGGATAGGTTTATTGCTTTAACTATTAATAATGTTAACTACGAATAGGTTCTATGTCTCTAAAATGTGGTTAGTATTATTTAAAAAATATATACGAGTAGAGATAGCCATCCATACTTACGTTATAAATGCAAAAGTCTGTCTATCTGTCACGCTTTTTTGGCTAATTGGCCGACCCGATCTGGTAGTTGAAGACCAAACCAAGGCTACTTACTTTATGTGTACTTTCAAATAACAACCTCTAAAATGTTGAAACAAGGGGTAAAAGTTTGTATGAAAAGTTTTATAGTTACGCAAGCGAAGCTGTAAACCTGTCACAAAGTCAGGAACAAAACTATACTGTTAAGGGTAATAACCTAAACAAAGTTAATATTGACGGTAAAAAAATATCCTTATTAATCAAACATGATTAGGTTTCGTTACACGCACAGGCCGTTCAATAAAATTAACAATTTCAAGTAAAATTGATAAAAAAATATAAATATATAAAAAGATATTTTATATCTAACAAAGAATATTGTTTCGACTAGACACTTTTGTTGAGGTCTTTTTTCATACCTTCGGGGCTTTCACAGATTCTCCTATTGTCAACTTTTTTACACGTTTCCTATGTAAATTGACTGCGTTTTAGCGTGCCTGTGTGCGTGCGTGTGTGCGTGTGTGCGTGCGTGCGGAGAACAAATATCTGAGTATACACGAGAAGGATGTGGGTTGAGTCTCTATTCAGGGATTCTTAAGTCTAAATTTGCTTATTATATTCAATTTGATACGATAAAACGCGTTGAACTCTGTTACTCAACACACAATGTAGCTTAACTTGATAAAAACTTAAGAACAGAATATCTTAGCCCTAGCGTGTATGTCATTGTAAACATTATCATTTAAACTATACTCAAATATGTACTCATAATCCGGCACTCAAATACAGCTAGATAGAATTTAAATAGATTCTCCCTTCATAATCTCGGGTCAATGTGAAAATCCTAAAACACGCTCCGCTGGTTTAGTTTAGACGACGCTCCTAATAACAAGTCCACAACATCGTCCCGATAAGCGCTGACTGCGTTAGGTCAGAACTCATTATACCCTTTCTTATCCACTGACCGCTTAAGTAAGAGGCCAGCGGGAAATCTTATTAATTTCCTATTATAAGAATAGCTTGTTATAAAATCTCAGTACTAGACGTCTCAGTGGTTTTGTCGTGTATCTGACCTGAATGTCAATTGCAAATTTTATAATTAAAGACTTTTATGTTTAAACTATTTTTGTCCTAACATAAATATATAAAACACAGCGTAGCTTTGGAAGATTACTTTATTAGTATGAAATACTACTAAATTGTTTTGGCATTACCATTTGACGTAAAATGACGTTTTATATACTTCGTAAAAATCATATTTCTTAAGTAACTTTTACGGCTGTGATAACTGCATTAATTTTGAGTTACAACAGTATTCTCATACAGCAGTAACATGATGGAGTACAAAATATTTTGTTCGTTAAGTCACTGTGCGTTTAATGTGTTATTGTGAAAAATATTGCTTTTCAGCACTTAATTTTTGTTTTTGTAACCTCACGCCGTATCCCGCTCAGAGCAGAGTAGGTAGAGGAAACTTAATATTAAGACATTCCATTTCTCACTTTTCACTGTATTCTAGAAGCATTATGTCCACGCAAAGCGCCGGAGCAAATTATGACAGCAATTTTTATTTGTAATTATGTGCCTACCCCACATTTTAATAATAAAGATTTTCTATATAATGACAGCATCAAACACACGTATTTTGAATTTTAAACCTCCGAATACTATTAAAATCTAACACATGGTCCTTATACGAGCCTGGATGTGTGGAATACAGTGTTGGTGATTGTAATAAATAAAGGATTTATCAATAAAAGTCGTTGAACATCAAGAATTGTACGACTCGTACAGCCGGAACTCAATGTTCACTTTTGCTACATCATTCGCAAGAATAAACAACGAGAATATTCTATGGTCTGGACATTGGGATTATTATATTATATACTGGTACAATAACAACTTGATGATTATTCTGCCCAACACTCTTAAGGTAGTATTTAAAATTGAATAGACTGTTAAAGGTTAGTATCTAATGGTTTTGTTAATTTTAGTTATAACTAAGGGTTCATACAATAATATAATTATTGTAATTTATGAAATTTCATTTGCATTAATTATATTTGAAGATTACATTTATTAATAAGCTGCAATTAAGAATATTTATAAATACAATATGTGTATATGTGTTTAATATTAAATTGGCGAAATGACTTGTATTCTACAGACACTCTCAGAACGCCATAACGTAAGAGAACCGAACCGAACCCATTACCATTTAAGATTGTATTGTCACTAATTATATTAAAGTGTTTAATATTAATACCAATTTTGTTAATTTATAAAAAATACGTGTTAAATTGTGGGATAATAGTTTTAATAAAATACAAATGTAAGAGGCGGAACGATAACGTCTTTTATTTCTTTTAGAAGACTGTTACTTAGACCATCGATACCAGGAGCTTTATCATTTTGAAGTGACGTAATTAAAGACTTCAGTTCATATTCATCAATCGGTTTCATAAAGAAAGAGTTCAACACAATTTTTTTTGGATAAATTTTCGCTACCAACTTTTTCTCGTCAGTTTGTAAATTATTTAAAATATCACTAGCTAGAGTATGACCTACAGTTGAATAATATAAATTGCACTTGTTTAAAGAATTTTTAGCGTCAACCGATCCTTCGATCTTCAGTAGTTCATGAGGATCTTGTTTATTTGTAGGAAAGTGACATATGGTCTTTATGGATCTCCACATTCTTTTGGTGTTATTTAAACTGTTAGATAGGGTAGTGTTATCATATTCTGTTTTTAGTTTGCGCAATAGATCATTACAAAAATTTCGATAACGAGTATAAATTATTCGTTTGAGCATATCATTTGGGTGTTTCCGTGATTGCATGTGTAAACGATCTCTGTGCCGCATACAACGGATTAGTCCGGGAGTAATCCAAGGTTTAAAAACACGTTCACTACGCTTTATTGATATTCTAGAGGTATATTTGCTAATTATTTGAAAAAGGTGAAAACAAAAGTTGTTGACGGTTTCGTTAAGGTCGGTTTCGTAAGTGCTGAATGTTTTGGCCCAGTCGATTTTACTAAGGTCTTTTTTAATCGCTTCTATATCATGTTTAATCCTGAATCGGTTTATAGGCTTTGGATTAGGTATAGTTAGTAATAAACCAAGTATGACAATATCATGATCAGTTATGTCACTGTTGCAGACTATGCCAATGGACCCCTCGGTTTTGTTGGTAAATATGTGGTCAAGACACGTATTTGCTCTCGTGGGATTTGTTACAGCGGGGAAAAGACCATGTTCGGCCATTAAGCATAAATACTCTATATCCTGATTGCTGGTCGGGCATAACAAATCTATATTTAAGTCACCGGCTAATACCAGTGTATTGCTTAAATTAGAATGCGTGGTCAGTATGCGGTTAAGCGAGCACAAAAAGTTGTTAGTGTTTTTAAAAGATGGCGGACGATATATTGATAACACTGTGACTTTATCTGGTATTTGGATTTGCAAGCAATTGGCATCCTGTAGCTCGGGCTCAGAGATAATAGGGTTCAGTGTTTCTTTAGTGTAAACTACAACACCACTGTTTTGATTTATTATGTTTCGGGTATAACTGGTAATATAAGAACTAATTTTTGGGAGTATAGATAGGTCATTTATCCAGCATTCTGTTAAAATGATAATATCAAAAGAGCTGTCAAATCTTTTTAAGGTTGTTACAAAGTTATCAAAATTTTTGTTTATGCTTCTTATATTAAAATTAAGTATTTTAAAATTGTAATCATGTGGCATAGACATTTTACATTGCTCCGGTTCTTGAATTGTGTGGCAGTTTATACGTATTGAATCTAACTCATAGTTATTCATGCGATTATCGCCTGATATGCATATTTTCGAGACAAAAGAGTTGAAATTTTTGAAAAACTAATTGCAAAAACTGACACACAAGTCATTCCTCGTTTTATAAAGATACAGTTACAAGAAATAGCATAATAGGTTGCCAAAATAATTAGACCATTTAAAGCACATAACAATAAGACAAAAGTTAACCACCATATGACCTCGATAAAATAAACAATTATGCGTGTTATACTAAGAACTAAGTTGTTTTTAGAAGTAATACTTAAAATTAAAAATATAGACAAAAAAAGGATTAGGGTGCTTTCGATACCATATATAAGCAGTACAGTCGACGCACTGATATGACCAATGAAATCATTCATAATGATAAGTTTATGGCTTGCTCCTAGACGGTGAGAAAATTTCGGCCAGGTCATCATGATTGCGCACAGAGCGAGCTGGCTTTCCTTCATATTGCCTGACGAATATATTGCCTTGGGAACACCAACAATGTGAGAACCCCATTTCTTTGGTTTTCTTTCGAGATTCACGAAAAAGCTCACGGTTGAGTTTTGTCAAACGCTCGTTATAATATACTTTTTGTGACTCTCCAGGAATATCCATGTGAGCGCTTGTTATATTTCGTCTTACCCTCGCAGCTTTAACCATTTCATCTCGCTTAGATTTTCGTAAAAGGCGTACTACAACTGGTCTAGAAAACTTTGTTTTACCCTCCGTGAGAAACGCGGGCTTGCGAGGCCCGACTCGTGTAACCCAGTCAATGTCATTATCGTTTAGCTCTACACCCACACTACGGGCAGCCAATAGCGCTATATGATGGAGATTTTCGTTGCTAATCTCAGGTACGCCAGCCAATTCGAGTTCGTTTTGAACTGATTTTGACACTGCATGTTCAGTTCTTGTTGTAAGTCCTTCACTGTTGTTTTTAATATAACCGTTTGCTGTTCACAGTCCTCCAGGTGCTGTATACGAGAATCATTTTTAGCTACTGCGGATCCTAATTCATCGAGTCTTTTCTCGCAGCTGGATAAGGATAAAATAGCATTCTCAAGCTGCATTTTTAGCGAACAAATCTCTTGAGTTAGAAAACGTACTTCGCTGGTGAGCTCCTTTACATCGGTGCTAGTGGCAGGTTCGCAGTCTGTGTCAGGTTTCTTTCGAAAGGTGATGTTTTCTGCCATGGGTCTTACAGGCGTGGAACTATTATCTCCTCCTTTTCTCTGAGAAGCGCAGCAATCGGGAAATTTCCAGTTGCCTCTTTTATCACTAGATATACCGGATAAATTAATACATAAGCTGCAAAAATATTTCTCACATGCAGCTGATGAGCATTTTATTTTATTTAAGTCCTTCACCAGTTTTAAACAACCGTGACACTTCATTGCGTTTAGAAAAAGTACACTCAATCACACATAAAATAATTAATGTCTCTCAGAGTAAAGCGTTCAGAACTGTCCGCTCGGATGTTTTATTCTTTGACGAAAGCGCCGCGTACAGCGAATGAGTCAGACGCGATGCACTTCACGCGAAGATGACACTTGCGTCGCACACGTAACCGCGTCAATCGCGTGCGTTGGAAATAAAGCACTATCATGCACTTGACAGCTGATTCGTATTCAACTGATTTTTTGTTTTAGTATAATTGAATTAATTCACTTTATAACAATGTAAAATTTACAACTTCTATTACTAAAGCACTATTTAACAGTTTAACGATTATTTTAAATTGATCACACTATGTTTTCTGGTATAAATATGATGTTTTGTGAAGAGGTATGACGGTCAGATTTTAACGAATTGACTGAGCGACAAAGAATTACTTTAGGTTTGCACAAATCTTCTCATAGGTTTTCGTGCTGTTAAAACAGGTTCCCAAAAAATTAAAATATTAATATGAATTTACAGTTTTGATAACTGGTATTTTAAAAACTTTAAAACGAAATCTATACTGCTAGCTACTATATTTAAAATAGGGATTGCAACTGGCAGCCCCCGACGAAGTCGTCCCCATCATCTCGTTACATATATTCTTTTAGGCGGGGGATTTACAGTTATTTTATCCTTTTTCAATTACAATTAAACCGTCGTGGGTTTTTTCAAAATTTTTAATTTTGCTTTTTATTTTAAACTTTTTAAAGTGAATAGATACACATTATATATTATTACATAATATCGAAATACTTTATATTAATCTTCATGCAAATCCAAAAGAAATTATAAACCCAATGCTTTCTGGTTATCAAATGCTTATTGCAGCGCCTGGCAGATTGTCACCGTAACATTTCCACGAAACTTAAGTCTAACTAAATCAGTGAAAATCACAAAACCCAGTAGTAGTTTTGATTTTGAACAAACTAATTTATACTGGAGCGTCCCGTGGTAGTTCGTGATATGGCATATAAAAACACGCAGCAATTAAACCAGAAACCTAAATAGGTTTCACACAAAAAATAAAAGCAAATGCTTACTGTAGCGCCCCCTGGTGAGGTGTCACCATGACACATATACGAGAACACGCACTAATTAAGCCTCATCCTATCTTTGATAACTGCATCCAAATTGGACTTGTAGTTTTAGCTTTGCATAATTAAATGTTTAATGCAGCACCCCCTGGCGTGTTCATAACGTAAAAAAAATACCTAAAAACTTACACCAAGTAAAGGTAACTCTAATACTAAAAACTCTGCGCAATCGGACTAGTAGTTGTAGCTTTGCATTAAATATTACAAACAAATGTTTACTGCAGCGCCCCCTGGTGAGTTGTCACTGTAATATAAATTTAAAAACATGCTCTAAGCAAAGCGGAATCTAATACTGAAAACTCTTTTCAATCGTACTAGCCGTTTTGGTTTTACACAAAAAAATAAAAGCAGCTTCTTACTGCAGCGCCCCCTAGAGAGTTAACACATACATGAAAATATGCACTAAGTAAACATACATGACACATATATGAAAATATGCACTAAGTAAACTTGAATCTATCATTGAAAACTGCATTCAAATCGGACTCGTACTTTTAGTTTTGCACAAACAAGTGTACTTACTGCAGCGCCCCCTGGTGAGTAGTCACCGTAACGCATATATGAAAAGAAACACCAATTAAACCTTAACCTATCATTGGAAGTTTCATCTAAATCGGACCAGTAGTTTTTCATTTGCATAAACAAATGTTTACTGCTACGCCCCCTGGTGAGTTTTCCCCGTAACAAAAAAAGAAAAATCTTAAAATATGCATCAAGCAAAGATGAATCTTTTTATGAAAACTCTTTTCAATCGGAGCAGTAGTTTCGGTTTTAGACAAATAAATACAAAAAAAGTACAAACAAATGCTTACTGCAGCGCCCTCTGGTGGTTTGATACGATAATACATATCTAAGAACATCCACCAATTAAACCTGAATCTATCACTGAAAATCTATTGAAATCAGACTATTATTTTTTGAGATAATTGAAAACATTCGTTTTCACGTAATATGCTTACTGCAGCGCCCCCTGGTGAGTTAAGGCAATAAGACATATCTAAGAACATACGCCAATTGAACCTTAACCTATCATAGAAAACCGTATCAAAATCGGACTTATAGTTTTGGAAATAATTGACATAGTAATTTGCACAAACACACAAACAAACAAACAAACAAACAAACAAACAAACAAACAAACAACCTCTCACCCCAAACACATATACAGTCGCCGTTCCGTCGCGGGTAAAAATAACCTATCGTTGGTAATTTAATGAAGGTAAAGATTTTGGTACAAGTGGTATTGATATCGGTACATACTTCATGAAGCCGGTCAGAATGGAAAAATATTTTTGACAATGGTTTAACATTAAAACTCAGGGAACTTGAAATAAAGTGTTTTCTTTCACATTTTATATGTGAAAAAAAGAAGTTGAAAAGATATATTTAGATAGATCCATTTATAATTGAATCATATCAAAAAATCCTGTGTTGATTTTGACGTAGAAACTATTATAACATTTTGTAAGAACGAAATGACGGAATCAAGGTGTTTTCAAGTAAAAGAGGGTACAACAGCTCAATCAGATCCAAATTTGTGGTTCGAGATGCGCTACGGATGTATAACAGCTTCAAAAATGCACGAAGTTGCTTAGTGTACAACAAAAGATACATAATGTAAAAAAAGCAGATTCTGATCTTTTTTTTAAGTACGACTGGCTCATGATTGGTGCCTCGCCTAGCGCGCTTACTGATGACTGCGTTGTAGAAGTAAAGAAGGAAAGTGTTAAAGACATTTTAAAAAGTATTTAAGTATAATTACGACGAACGGGCGCGCGACCACGAGCGGATTGAGAGTGCCAGAATGAGCGTGTTGTAGGATGACGTCACACGTTCACCGGCCGGTTACAACTTGTTTTACTTATAACTCGGAAACTAATTGACGTATCGAAGTAATTCTTTCACTAGTATATTTTATTTTTGACATAGAATATGGAATGCTAATAATCAAAATTAGTTAACATTCTCCATTCAACCATTCATAATTTTCTGACTAAACAATACTTTTGATTACGGTGAAAAGTGTTTCTATACAATATTTGAAAAGTTTTATTTTTTTTATTTATTCTCTCCAATTATATATATTTTTCTCAAAATGTAATGTCAGATATTAATTACGGCAGAGAGTGTATAACGGAGTGTCTTTACATTAGGTTCTGTCTGACTTCATTGCATTTGGAAAAAAGCGTGAAGCTGCAAATATATTTTTTCTGTAACAAGAAGTGATTGACGTTTACTATTTATACATGTTTTTATTGATTACTTGTTTTTCATATTCGAAATTTTGTATTATTATAATACTTTGTTTTCAGATGCACGTTATTACTCGCATAACATGTTATTTAGAGAGAACTTAGTGTCAAGACACTTCGTTTTTCACTTTCCGTATGAATGAATAAGCGATATCGCAAATTGAGTAACGGTATTTCTAGGCGCACTTAGTCTTAACAGAATATAACATTTTAACATTTAAAAAATATATACGAGTATTTACCTTTAGTAAATGTCTTTTTTTAGAATGTAAATAATTTAAATTTAATCATTCTTTCGAATTTACAACCAAACGTAATTGTACTCAGACGCTATCCGCCTGCACCACGGTACCTCTTTCATAAAAATAAAATCGAAATAATGTTGTAAACAAAAAACATGTTTTTACACAAAAATAATATTTTCTCAGAAATGACTTCAGCTGTATTTTAAAAAAGTTTTCTGTTTCGTTACAAAAATGCTTACATTTAACTAAGCTGAAGACCACCTTTGTCATTCAACTTCGCGCGGTCAGAATACAAAGATCTCTTCGAGCACTCTCGCTCAAGCCGCCGTTTTTAGCACGTTTTATAACAAAACTGTTAACTTTTTTTATTTATTTCAGACATTTTTATCAGAAAGCTTGTGATCATGTGATTAATAAAGTTTTATTTAAATTTATATTTGTTTGTTGAACACGTAGTGTCTCGATTTAGAGTGAAAAAAGGAGAAGTTTTTGCTAAATGCTATGAAGGGTATGTATGTACATAATGTAAAATATATGTTCTGTATATGAATAAAAATATGTATTTTTATGTAAAAATATGTGTATATTGAATGGTACACAAAAGGAAGTAATACAAATCAGCTTCACGCTTTTTCCTTTCACAGCAGGTAACTTGGTACTCTACTTTCCGCCATTCCGATATTCAGACCATTACGTGTTAATTGGCAGAACTGAAAGCAACACTGTGTTTTACCATAACGGAGAGATAAAAATAATTTCAGAACAATTATTACTCTGGGATCGAACCACCATATTTACAAACATGCTCTTCTTCTATAAACAAAGATACATAGGTTCTTCCCGTGGGGGGACGGGTTAAGAATACAATTCCCCCCCGCCGCTGGGTAGCGTCCCGTAAAAGGCGGGTAACCCAGTAGCTTGGTGGTAGGAGATTCGTTCTCCGACTGGCTCGCGACCACTATCATGTCAAAGACGAACCGCCAAATATCTTATGATGTGTTCCGGTTCGATGGCATGTAAGCCAGCTCTCCCTATTCCCACCATTCCCATCCTTCCTCCCTCCTTCTGTCCTACATTCCCAAGGCTGGCAACGCATCCATAACTTGAATGTTGTGGATGTCTATGGGCGAAGGTAACCACTTAACACCAGGTGGGCCCTCAGCTCGTTTGCCTCCTTTATTCCATAAAAAAAAAAAACAAATACAACCACCACAAAGGCTCAACGAAATAATATTAAAATTAAATGACTAAGACTAGAGAAACAGAATATTTTATCACTGTCTTTTTCCTAAATGTGTAGATACACGAAGATAAAAGCACATTCGTAGCAACAATCAATAAAAATAGCTTTGATGTGAGATATATTTTTACGAGACTATTACGTAAGCCTATGCTTACGTAATCCGTTACTCCGATATAATCGTAAGGGACTATTCCTAAACCAGTCGTTGGCAGCAGTTTACATAACACAGAGAGTGTAATAAAAAAATATTCGCTGTAACTTGCTGAAAGGTTCCTCAGTTTACGTAGGAATACGAATTGCGGTTGTACTATGTATGTATATTCAACTTTAAAACGGTTTTAGCACAGAGTTGTCGGAGAGGACCTAGTATACAAATAATAAACATTTAAGAAGCTCACACACTGGAATTCAAGCCCAAAGTGACTGTAAACGTGAAGATTGTGGGATCGATTCTCACTTGGAATATATACATTACTTTCGCTACCCCACTCTCGGAAGACAAAACAGTAATAGTCTTAAGTTCGGACACAAAATGAACAACAAAGTGTCTTGACACTAGGTTCTCTTTGACAATTCTGCAGAAAAAACGATATTTTATCATTTTTATTTTTGTGTGTTTGTGTACTTCGTATGTATGTTTTTTCAATGCATTATATAATTATATTAGTTAGTATACTTAAATTATAGTTAATGCAATGTACTAGGAAATATTGATACATTATACATAATTTTTCTTGTTGAAAAACCGATGTCAAAACAGATAAAATCACTCAACGCTCGGTTTAATATCAGAGATTATCTATATCCTCGGCAGACAACGCGCTCCCCAGAGATGGCGAACTAAGTATAACATTACTAACGACATTCGAGGTTTTGTTAGCAAAGCCGAGTTAGAGCGAATGTTATTTACTAAGGAATATTATTTTGCTTAAATCTTCCACACTTAGTGGGAAAAATATCCGGGATAGCCTCTTTCATTTTAGGGATGTAGCGTGGCTACTCAAATAAATAGAAAATAAAAATCGACCAAAACCAGACCCCGGAAATTTTGTATATCTTTTATTTCAGTTTTACATTTTAATGGTATACGAGATATAGCGGGATAGTTAAAGAGAAGTTAGTGTTGAAACACTATTCTTTGATTTTTTAAATCTTCACGTTTCCTCCCGCACACAGCAGGTAGTCTGGAGGAACCTAATTAAGATACTCCGTTCCTCATTTCTCCATTTAATAGTGATAATAAGTTTCAGTAACAGAACTCCCTCTAATAGGCACCAAGGCCACTACCATCGCGTGACATTGGTTGATATTAAATATAAACTAATATATTATACACAGCACCGTTTATTTTATGCTCCATCCAAATATTTACTAAGTAATTTGAATGTACCTTAAGCTTTGATTTTGTAATCGCATTGCGGAGGAACTTGCTTCTGTTGCTGTTGTTCGAACAACGTATTTACAAATAACACGCTTAGTTACGAGAGTTAGCGAAGTGGCGACTGCATTATGAACTTACAGACATAGCTATAGAAACAATAATATATTTACTTAACACAAATACTTCAAGAAAAGCTCCTAATATGTAATGTAGCTGATAGAACAATCCAATGCCTAAGCATTAGAAAAACTTGCAAGCATTGTGCGTAAAGTGTATAGGTACAAATTATTTTATATAGAGCAGAAATTTAAGTACAATTTTTTTTTGTGCTAGCCAATTCATTTATTCTCATTTAGACATTTATTGTTATTATCTTTTCAAAACATATGTACATGATTATATTTGTATATTTAATGATAAAAATTTATAAAATACACTCAGAGACAGAAGAAATTTAGTTTAGAGTTTTTCTCGCAAAGTTGTTAGAGAAATGGCTTTGTGTTAAAGATATGGCTGTACGAATTTTTTAAAGTTTGAAATCCACGAATGTTGTATTCCACAACCACCGTTTGACTTTAAGCATTTTACCACATACAATAGCGATTAAGTGAAATTTACAGTTATATAAGAATCATCAAAAATAATTAACTAAAAGAAAAACAGCGAAAAAATACACAAAATAAGTCGAATTAGAAACATTTATTCCGCTAACTCGTACCGCCCTCCCGAGCACGCTATGAGTTGCTCTTGACCCACACTCTTACAGACAGCGACTGCGAGCCGTCACTCCACTCTCCTCTCAAGACGAGAGGAGGGCGTCGCGGGAATGAGAGAATGCTCTGTCAATAGCAATACTAAGAGGGTTTTCTTTTTGAAAGGTCAATCGCACTTTAGGGTACTTATAAATGAGATCAATATGTACTCGTCGGAAATTTGCTGAGTTGCTCGTCTTGTTGAAGGGTTATGAGTTCTAACGATGTATGGAGTTACGAATTTCGGATTATGTGACGGGAAAATGTATATATAGTTGTAGTTGTATGCTAAAGCAATGGTTGAAAGCTTTGATATGTTTTTAATAATTAAATTTAGTGCTAAGACACTCCGTTCTCCACTTTCTGCCTGGAATCGGGACTGCGTGTTGAGTGGCGGAATTTAACGCCGCACTTTTACCAAGGTGACACTTTTATATTGTAATAGCAGTAGTTATATATAGGATTCGACAAGTTCAAAGGATGCAATGGTTAAGAATTCAAATTCTTTTCTAGATTATAAGTGGTTTAGTAACGCTATTACTATTACGCGCATTGATGTTAAAAGTAAGTCTCACAAGCAAATATATGTATATAGGATTAATTTATTTACAATATATTTTATAATATCTTAAATTATTATTCTAGTGCTTAGAAATAGAGAAACTTTTATACAGATCTTCAATATAGCAGAAAGAAATATAAGTTTATTTGTATTGTTGTAGCGTGAAGAGTCAGCCTTACGAGTGAACATCTGCGCGGGGTAAGAGGGCTTAGCTCAGCTTGCATTTTTTTATTTCTTCACGTCTTATGACGACATTTCAAATTGCTATCGCTGTATTTTTATATATTATATGTTTGTGCAAATGTATGTATTGATAAAAACAAATTGTTAAGAAGAAGTTTACAGAAAGCTAGTGCATTGTAAATATCAACACTAGGTCCATATTTTACTAGACAATAGAAAATATATATAAATAACTTGTATTTATTGTCTCTAGATTTAATCAAGACTATAAGATTTAATTAGATTGGTACGATAGTTATCAGTTCAGGGCTTCAAATTTACATTAACACTAAACGCCGCACTATACTATGGCTTGTAATATTAAAAAACATATATGTAGTTAATACTAACTAAAATCATTTAAGGTTTGCCTTCAACAATCTTGTACAGTCAGCTAAAGTCAGCATCAAATAATATATATAAGCGTATATGTATGTATATATTAATACACGTATGTATATATCTATACTAATAAACGAAATTGGAGTGTCTGTTTGTAATATTAATATAACCGCTTTTCAATAAATGCATATGCGTATGTATGCACATGATACAAGTACCAAAATAACACATTTTTATATTTTTCGTCTGTTTGGCTGGCTGTGAAAGGCTGGATCGATTTCGACGGGACTTTCACTGGCGGGTAGCTGATGATATTTAAGAACTTTACATTTTTCTTATCTCCACGCGGACGCAGTCGTGAGCACAGCTAGTCATCAATACAAATGTACATTTCAATACATAAATTCTAAAACTAAGTTGAAGTAAATTCTGTGTGGAGTAACAGAAGCGGAAGCGCGAGACTTGTAGGTGTAACTCGCGGCGGCTCTCGCTAAGGTAATATAAACTCAGCGCGGAGTTCGCGGGTTCGTATTCAATATCAATAAAACTTTAACGTACACGTTTGTACTCGTTGTGTGTAATTGCTTTAAATCTACTTCACTGACTTTGGTATATAGTGCTTTGAAATATGATAAGCATATCTATGCATATCATATTTCAAAGCACTATATAACGTCTACATATCTTAAGTGCAGATGCACTTAAGATATTGTGTTATGCCCAGCAGGGCAGTTAGAGATTATATAGTGTCATTGCGTGTTGACTGGCGGCACTTAACGCCGCACTTTGTCTGCTTACTAAAGCAGAGAAATTGAATTAAAATTACTAACAATTTTATATTCAAAACTGACTGCAAAATCCTATTTGTATTTAATTTATTGTAATTACATAACATTTTAAAGCTATAACTGAAAATCAATTTGTAAATTTCTTATTTGTTATAAGGAACATGACAGCAAATTAATTTCGCCTTTAAACTGCAAATTGACTAACTAAAGCAAGGAGCTCCTCCGGTTTGGTGAACAAACAATGACGCGAGAAGCAATTTAACTCGGCGTCCTGTAATATTGAACACATAGTGCTCGTAATTAATTCTGGTTAGTTTAGTGCGTATTTTTAATTTGCGTTGTAGGTTTGACTTTTCAACATATAAAGTCGGGAAAGAGGGAATGCCTTGACACTAGGTCAGAGAGAACTCTGACTACATTATAATGTAGAAGAAAGTGTGAAGCTTATGTAATGGAAACCAGTTCGTTCTCCATTGTTTGACCACTTCAGACATAATATAAGATCTTCTGATACTCTTTGTGATATTGTTATTATAATATCGATATTGCTACTATCCTCTATATATCAAACAGAACCATAAATAGGCTATATGGCTACATAGAACATAGAATGCAACAAAATTTGCCTAACCAGAAGAGAACTTTCTAGTTACACGCTATTTTGGAATGCTTTACACCCAATACCAATTATCGGCCCTTATCCATAAACTGCAACCTTAGATAGTTCTAGTAATCATAATTTTTTGAGCTAATTATTCTTTTGAGTAAGGTGAATATTAAATATATAATGATTGATTATTAATATAAATAATAAAGATTGATTATTGCCAATAACCAACCGAAGGATTGCTTATTCGCTTATGGGCATTATGAGCATGATAATGGGCATCACTTATTGCTTCGAAAGGGTATGAGTTCGTTATCCGCCGCTGTTATAAGTAGAAAACACTTAATCTCTTAAAAATGGCGAATGAAGTAGTGTTGGAAGAGAAAAATAAAGTACGGTCACTGTTTCCCCTGCGTACATCGAATAATACTGGGTACTCGCGAGAATCTAAAGTTTAAAGTTAAATAATAAGTTATATACTTCATTTTTTGAACGTCAAATAATTTACCTCCTCTTCACTAAATTTAACGCTTCGGACCTGAGAAAATTACCTTTACAACGAAATACGGTATAACATTAAGACTGCAGGGAACAAAGTAGAAATTGTATTTATTTTACAGCAATGTATAGACCATTTCTGGCGGAAATTGTTGAGAGAACAGTAACAATCGCGCTCCAAATGCGTTTTATGAGAATGGCTGTCATTAATTAAAGCCATTCCATCCTAACCAAATCATTTCAGTAAATACTTTTTGCGTTCAATTTTTCGCGTGTAAATAGGAGTATTACGGTTACGTTTAAAATAAGTATATAAGAAAGGTTCAGAGACTTCTGTTCTCTATGAATAATTCAATACTTTCTAAAATTCTTAAGCAACTTAATATGTATTTAATATGGAAAAGTTTGCGCATAATCAAACTGAAACTTTAAACTTACTTCCAGACTAGGCCTGTGTCGTGCCAGTTTCAACTTGTTTTATTTTACTTTATTATATGTCTTCACCGAGCTTTATATCAAAATCTGAAAAAGTTCAGTTTGATTTAAGATAATATCCAAAACTATCGAACCATCATAAGCACTTCGAACCGTAGTATCTCGATTGGAAGCCATCGGAGAGCGGATATATAAAAAAAAATGACAGTGCTTGTTTTAGATCAATTCAAAACCAAACAGAAAAATATTGATGTGGTATTGAAAGTACGGCGAGTCTAAACGATATTCATTAAGATTGTATTATATGGTAATAGGGTTCAGAAATTAGTAGCAAATGTATCTACTCCGGCTTCAGTTTCCCTTATTGAAACATACTCATTATAACTCGATAAAATTTTAAATTTGTCCTAAGTTGGAATTTGAGCCAGAACGTGGGCGTCTGAGTATAGAAAACAGTCGTATAGATTACACGGGTAAAGTGTGAGGTATGTGAGTAATAAGAACTTATCATGAAAATGGATAAATGTAATAAATGTAAACTTGCTTTATACGCGATGATAACATTCTTACGTGATTATTGTAATTTTTTATGTTGTATTATTATGCAAAGCGGATCTTTCTAACATTTGTTCATTCTGTTTAATAAGCAAATAATGATATGTTGCTATTTAGTTAATATGAAAGGAACTCCTTACCATTCCATGCATTCACCGTGCAAATTCCTATAACGTTGTATAGAGAGGAGCTCGGACCAGCGCTGGGGACTTGCGATCCGAGTGTTAGTTTAAGGTGAAAGACTTCAAAAAGCGCATTAACACTCGCCTCCACTGTCTAAGCCTTAGTCCGAATATTTGACATTTTAAAAAATATTAAATTTATAACTTAAAAGTTCCCAAAAATATTGATAAAAGCTGAAGCTCTACACTTAGACCTCTACTTAGTACTTATGTTACTATCTTGTGCAAGATATTGCTTCGAAATACCTCCACGTACGCATGTCACACAATATTTAAATAACGCAGGAATTATGAGAATGGAGTACCGTAGGCAACTGCATTTTGTGACGCTTTTATTTGGGGTAATCAAGTTTAAACTTCCACCATACCTTTATCACAAGCTTCGTTGGGCGCATGATACGAACACATACGCAACTAGATCGAAATCATATTTACTTCTCATGCCACTTCATAGAACGGCCGCCTTCCGTGGTAGTTTTCGATATGCCGCCACCAAGTGCTGGAACAACCTTCCACCGCCATTGAGGAACCTAAATATAATTCATAACTTTAGAAACAAATATAGAAAAATTCTTCTTGATAAACAAAAGCATCATAGCAATTGATTTATTCACCTCAGTTAATTTAATTATGATATATTTATATCTAAATGTATCTACCTAAATATATAAATATACATGCCTGTGTGTGTATGTGTGTTTATATGTAGTTGTTGTATATATAAATATATATGCCGTAACTATGATAATTCTATATCAAATTGTATATGTATATATGTATGTATAAGTATTAAAATATATAGTCACATCTACTCACCTTATAGTGCATGTTCCATTAGCAAGGTGGAGTATTGACCAGACTTGGCTAGACTATGAATGAAATACTCTTTATTGTACACTTACACACAAATAATACACAAAAGAAACAACAATAACAATTATTAAGTAGCACAACAGGCGGCCTTTTCGCTAAATGAGCGATCTCTTCCAGGCAACCTTAGGGTAGAGGAGAGAATAAATAAATGAATGAAACGGGAAGGGGTGCACAGAGTGTTTTCATATCAAATAGTTAAAAAGATAAATACATACATGAATACATACATACACACGTACATACATACATACACAAATACGTACAAACAATCATCACATACATATATAAAAGCATAAGAATATATATATATATATATATATATATATATATATATATATATATATATATATATATATATATATATATATATAGAGAGAGAATAAATAAATGAATGAAACGGGAAGGGGTGCACAGAGTGTTTTCATATCAAATAGTTAAAAAGAAAAATACATACATGGATACATACATACACACGTACATACATACATACATAAATACGTACAAACAATCATCACATACATATATAAAAGCATAAGAATATATATATATATATATATATATATATATATATATATATCTATATATATATATCTATATATACTATATATATCTCTATCTATCTCTATATCTCTATATCTCTATATATCTATCTATCTCTTCTCTCTTATATCTCTATCTCTCTCTCTCTCTCTCTCTCTCTATCTCTCTCTCTCTCTCTCTATCTCTCTCTCTATCTCTCTATCTATCTATCTCTCTCTCCCTCTCTCTGTCTATTTTATTTTTTTTTTTTTTACACGTTATAATTGTAGGCTATTGTCAATGTCGTTCGCTTGACGTACAACAATAAGGTGATCACTGAAAATCAGCGCTGTCGTTTCTGGGAATTTCACACATAGATTATTATTTTAAGTGAATAGAAAAATATATATATATATATATTTTTTATTTTTCCCCTCTGTGTGTGGGATTCCTAAAACGACAGCATATGCTGAGTGCATCTCCTTTTTGTAACATCATACTGCTGTGTAGGCAGCATTTTGTTTTGAGTTATTTATATTTGTTTTGTAATATTAATAAGATATTATTTAATTGTATTGTTATTTTATGTTTCTGTTTTTTTTTTTTTTTTTAATTACTGTTTAAGTAAGTGCTGTCTCACGAAGATGTTTACAAATAAAACTTTTTCTTTCTTTCTTTCTTTCTTTACTTTTATATATATTTCTCATAACGTAATTACACGGCTCACTGCGTAACATATTTTAACAATACGTTGAGGAACTTTGTACCGGCACATGATAACCTCGTTTCGGTAATAATCTTAAAATATCGGCCTTCCCTGTCTCCGCCGCCTCTTTGATGTACGTAGGACTTGTAATGGCGGAATATTGTGATGGTCTTAAATATGTACAACATAAGTTGTATTTTGTATTATTAGCTACACTTTTAACAGCTTCATGCGTTTTTCCGCATAGCAGGGTAGTCAGAGAGGACCAAGTATCAATAATACTCTGTTCTCCCTTTTCCGCTCGAAACATTACTTGTTCAGTGGCGGAACTCAACGCCACGCTTTATACGGTACCAGAGTGAAGAAATGATAAGGTAAGAAATGATAAATATCATCATAAATCGTATAACAATTCAATAAATCATTTCCTTGAGTGGGAATCGAATCTACAATTGCGTTGTAGTCAGAAGCTATCCCACTGCGCCACGACAACCTATATAAATTGCATAATGTTACAGTTATGACATTTTAAGTATAAATGAATGACATTTTAAGTAGAAATGATTCTAATATCTTTCTTTATGTATTTACCGGATACAGGTAGTATCTGCACAGAAACCCAAGTGCCAAGTGATTTCGTTCTTTATTTTCCACGAGGAACTTAAACGTTGTGTGTTTAGTTATGGCACTCAACGTGATTTGTAATTACAGAGCGAAGATTAAAAAAAATATTTAAACATCCCCTCAACTGGAAATCAAACCCACAACCAATCACGTATACAGTCATACTATCCCACTACGCCGCAGTGGCCTCAATAACTATTTATAATATAAAAACTCTCAATATGCCAGAATAACATGCGTCTATAGAAAATATTTTTACATTAAATATCAAAGAAAATAAAATGAAGCACATGTTTGGAATAGTTTGTGCCGTTTCGGGGAATAAGGACCGACATCAAATACAAGAAGTTACATTGACTGACGCGAGGAGGGACTTGTGACGGATAGTTAACATGTTTTCTGAATTGAAAAATAGGCTGTACGAGACCTCAGATGGTTTAGGAGAGTTTTTAACCCTTCATTTTTAGGTGTCATTAATTACTGTAAAAAAGTTTAAATTTTTTATATTAGTTTCACGCTTTTTTCTTCACTGTACATTAGTAAAAGAGAACGTAGTGTTAAAACACTCCTTTTTCTAGTTTCCGCCCGAATTTGATATATTCTTCTTCTTCTGTCTGTCTCTCTCTCTCTATTATTGGCTCTTCATTTATAGTTCTCATTGAACGACAATTTTTTACTTACCGTTATTTATTTTATAGAAGAATACAAAGTAAATATAAATCTACATTTACGAGAAGAGGAAATCTTTGTATTCAACTTAAAAACATAGAGGGGAAGTCAGAGAAGACGAAGTGTTAAGACACTCTGTCCGCCACTTTTCTAACATCACGCTTTGTTTATGGTACCAGAGAGAAGAAATGAATATTTAATCAATATTTTTTTTTCAGCTTCACGCTGTATCCCGCACACAGCAGGGTAGGCAGAGGGAACCTAGTATTAAGATACTCCGTTCCCCACTTTCCGCCGAATTCGGAGGCATTGCGTGTTAAGTGGCGGAACTTAACGCCGCGCTTTACCTCGACACCAGAGCGAAGAAAATGGAAATATAATTTCCACTCCTCGAGTGGGAATCGAACCCACAACCAGTCGTTTACAGTCACACGCTTGTGCCACTGGGCCACGACTGGCCACTTTAATCAATAATGATTCCTCGAATGGGAATCGAGACCGCGATCATCGTGTCTACTAGAAGACGCTGTCTCACTGTGCCACGACGACACCAAAATTTTACGAAATATTTATTTTACTTTTGACAGATAGCTTGAAACGATGGTTTGATTATTCCATATATGAATATTTGATTCCATTTTCATAGATATAGCTCTCGGCGTGACATTTAAACTTAGGCTTTAGTGTTTTGTAAGCAACATTTCTCTCATATAATATTCGTAAAGAGAGACGCCTACGCGCTCTACGAGTGTACTACAATCGATTATTAAGTAGCACGTTATTGCGTAGGTGTCAGTATGTATATACCCAGTGTAACTTACAGTTACTACACATACGTGTAGTTACATTACAATTATATTAGAGCCGTTAATTTATACTATAATTTTTTATTTCAAAAATAAAACATAAAAACTAAACACCCCTGGAATTAGTGCCAAACATACGATCTATTATTAACATATCATTATTGTCACATATTTTCAAATGTAAACTTAATTTAGATTTTTTTTTTAAATTTTAACGTAATCGAAAAATTACGTACATGCAACTTTCAATGATTGTTTTTACTAATTAAAAATAAATTTTATTTGTTTTGTATATCTTTTTATATTGTCTGACACTAACTAACACGGACACGAACACGCACATGCAGTGGGATTCGAACCCGCGTTTCTTAAGAATTTCGCTGTGTTCAAATGTATATTCATTTAATAACGTTATGTTTTCTCGACCTTCCTGTTTCATCATTTCTTTACATGATTACAAACTATGTAAAAATATCTATTTTTATAAAAGTAGAACAATCTCTGAATCTAAACAATAAGATCGTCATACCAATTCAATGTTATATGAATATAAATAACATAAATATATGGAGTACTTCAGGGTGTCACAAGTGAAGGCCACGTCACTGCTACATTAACATTCACACGATGTTCCACATTGCGTTTGCGAGTACGCAGCTACCTTCGGAAAAGCTTTGAAAACTCATGTTATTAGTATTCTATTCTGTACAGCATATAAAGTTCTCTTTTGATATCTTATTCCATACTTCGGAATGGCTGAGTATTGAAAACCAAGTCAAACTATTAAAATATTCTGTTCTTTGGTAGGTTTTTTATGTTAGAAGTATAAATAAAATACCTCTAAGCATTGGAATTAATAAAATATATCTTTAGAAGTTAAGTTTTCCCACTTAACATACAACACCTCGAATTAGGGCGAGAAGTGGAAAACCAAAATTCTTGATACTAGGTTCTTTCTGACCGAAGCTAAGATTTTCTTACCTAAAAATTGTTTGTTAAATGTCTTGTATTCATACACTCAAATACTTACCCCATGTATTTTCAATATACATTTATTGGACTTAGTAATGCGTCGTCTTATAAATAGGGTTTTTGATTTCAGAGGAAATGAAAAAGAGAGTGACATGACGTTAAGTTTTCTAATTATATTTAAACGTTTTTTCTTTATTATTTTTTACGTATTCTTGCAAATTCTTCATTGTATTGAGTGGCGGAAATAAATGCAATGCCTTTACTTACCTGCTCAGACAAAATACATCAATATAAGAGTAGTTATTTCAGAAAGTTGGAATAGAACCCGAAACCATCACGTTTATATTCCAACCTGTCGCACTACAATACAAGCAGCTACTATTATATAAAGTACTGAGAATACAATAAGCAACTTTTGTTGATAAAGTCGTTGGAGCTTATTTGTGGTCCATTGATATTGATTTATTCCGTCTTCTGCGGCCGCTTGTTATCGCTTGAGAGGTCTTTGTCTCGCGGACTATTTATTGACTGAGGCGGAATATGGGATTTAAAACATTTGTCAATTCTTTTCTATGGTTTTTTTTCTTTTGACCCCATTAATACATAGCGGGGCAGTGTGACACTGCCATTCAGGAAAGGTAGATATTTAAAAAAAAATCTCATTTTAGTTAAACATAACGTAGCGTTTGCTTCCACAAGGATATATTTATATATAAGTATTAAAGAAAAATAAAGAACTAGGCGACTCATCAATAGGTTAATATGTACACGTAACACAACGTTGTGTGTACATAAATACACTGTTATTCTAACATTAAGGATTTAACTACGAGAGGCTTACATCGAAATCTGTCTATAATGTACTTAAAATATAGCGTGTTGAGTGGCGGATCTAAGCGCCGATCTAAGAGCACTAATTAATGGTATTTAAATAATTTACCTAAGTGGGAATTAGACCTAAAACCATAGCGTATAAATTCAGAGGCCGTCCCACTGCACTACTGCGGCCTCTAGGGTGGATACAGAAATGTAACATATGTAGTTATTTATTTATTTTCAAGTCATTTAACACAGTATCAATTAATATAGAATAAACAAAACCGATTACAATTTATATTGATAACTTTTATAAAAATCTCGGTAATGCGAGTTGTAAGTTTAAATTAAAAGTTTTTTTTTTATATAAAGAGAGCTTAAAACGTCCTGTTTCATCGGAAGCTTCGAATTACAACGAAATGCAGCGATACTCACGCTTTTTATATAGTGTAAATTGCAAAACCGTAAAAGCTTTGAGTATAATAAACGCAGAAGTTATTAATGTTTTCTTGAAATCAACGTATCTCTGTCATACAACAGTCAATCGTGGTGCAGAGGCACAATATAATAAAGCGACCGGTTGTGAGTTCGATTCCCACTCAAGGAATGGAAATATTTAAAATTTCTTCGCTCTGGTGTCGAGGCAAAGCGCGGCGTTCAGTTCCACCACATAACATGCAATGCCTTCAAAATTCAGCGGAAAGAGGGGAGCGAAGTGTCTTAACACTAGGTTTTCTCTGTCTACCCTGCTGCGTGCGGGATACAGCGTGAAGCTGAAGAAAATCAAACACAAGCGTTCATTGTTGTAGCCGCGCCTCGGGAATGCACTCCGCACTACTAGCTGTCATTCTAGTTGCTCGCACTACTTGTACTTACTTCCAAAGCGCAGCGTAACACATACATTATTTACTAACTCTAGACCACAACGAAAGAGAATTAACAGCTTTTAAATATTTCTTATAAAATATATAACGACGCCGCGCTTTGTCTCGACACTAAAACTAACAAAATGTAAATAATAAGTATTTCCACTCCTCGAGTGAGAATCGAACCCACAACTAGTCACGTTTATGTAGACACACTTATGTGCTCCTGCGCCACAACTGGCCTCTATTAAATACATATGAAGATTTATATTTGAGTTTCACTCCTTTTCCCGCATAGCAGTGTAGCGAGAGGGAGTTTAGAGAGGGCATAGTGGGGTCGTGGGACAGCGTCTGACTGCATACGCTATGAGTATGAGTTAAATGACCACTTGCGAGAACGATAATATTTATATTATTTTCGTTTTTTGGAAATGATAACATTTTAATTATTATATTTCATTGCTCCGTCCAGGTGACCAGACAAAGAAAAATGTATGCTAAAAAAATGGAACTATAACAATAATATTTTGTAAGACACAAACCGAAGAAACATTAGCCTATAGCTAAGTATATAGAAAGAAACCTTAGTGGTATTTACAATGTAAATTAAAGTAACACACAACTTTTGAACTAAATCTAAAAATAGGATGTTATAATGAAGCAAACTTTCAAATTAACAGATACTGTCCAGTCGCTTGACTACTGCACTGAGACTATACTGTACTTGGTACAAGTGACGCGTGTTTTAATATGTTAATATTTCAGTAGACAACATTTTTGCATTATACGTCTTCTAAAAATGTCTTTTTCAATTTCTTAAGTATGTGAATAACATTTCAAAAAGTAATTTTTCATATATTTTGATATTAAGTAAATATATATCTGTACGATTTAAACCTGTTCTTCTTTACTACAGTGCAATATGTACATGTCGATATTTGTACGAAATTTCAATATCTTAATGTCTCTGATCGAAGCGGAAACTGAACAACGGAGTTATTTACTTATTTACCCCACAACATGTAAAAGTTGTGTAAGAACATAACCAACTATTTTATGTAACAACCACGTCTCATCGTCTTTTACAAATAAGGGTCTACATCTAAACATACTTATTTATTTTTTTCGTATTTTTAAAATGTTACTCATATAAATATTTGAACTATATAATAACGGGACTTGAATTCGCGGCTGTATATATCTGCTATGTCCAAATTTTATTTAATTAAAAGTCAAGCAGGAATTCCCGCGGGAAGGCAGAGCCTGTAATATCTATATCTTAGATACTATAATCCATTCAAAATGTTAATAGGGACGGTCACAATTTGCTGGTCCACTTAGCGCGGTATATCTGAATACATTCATTATATTATATAAATATAGAAGTCATCGTAGTACAGTGGATTAGCGTCTGACCATACACACGATAGGTTATGAATTCGGTTCGGGGAATAATGAATGATTATATTGAAATAATAATTTTTTTCCTGTTCTGATACCTAAGACAAACCACGCTTTGAGTTTCACCATGCAACACCTTATGTCTCGAATTCTGGTGGAAAGTGGAGAACAGAGTATCTAGACATTAGACTAGGTTTTCTCTTCCTATCCTGTTATTCAAAAAAAATGTGAACATGAACAGAAAAACAGTAATAAATTACAACAAAAATGCTAAAAACTAAATAAAAATAAGAACAACTAAGATGGTTCAATTTACAATTCTACATTGACTAAACTCGTTCCCAAGCAGATCGGAAGGACAATGGGAGGGATTCAGAAGATTTTCAATTAGTCATTATGTAATCTTATCCTTTTTACAATTTGCAAGCTTACCTAAAGTATATTATACAACAAGTTGAAACTATTTAAAGCTTTAATGGTAGAAATTTTTGAAGTTTATGTAATTTAGCCGGTTACACCACTTGTGATAAATAAATGATATAATCTAATGATTCATAACTTTAATTATGTGGTCTTTCTTTTTAAGTATTTAATTAAATACCTTTAAAATTATTTGGGGCAAGTCGTGGCGCAGTAGCGCAAAGTGTGAATGTAAAGCAACTGGTTGTGGGTTCGATTCCCACTCGAGGCGTAGAAATATCTAATATTTCCATTTTCATCGCTCTGGTCTCGAAACAGAATTGCAGCGTTAAGTTTCGTCACTTAGCCTATCACTTAGCCTTCAGCCTATCTTGCTGTGTGCGGGATACAGCGCGAAGGCAAAAAAAATAATTGTGATCAATCTTATTTTTTCAGGTTCACGTCTTCGTCTATAGACAGGTAGAGGAAGAGTATCGATTGCGATACTATTTATTTATTAAGGATTAAATTATTTTCAAAAATAAACTAAATATTTTTCCAATTACAGACAATCACAACATGCAATAATAAAATAAAGTAAAAAGTAAAAATTATGAACATATGAAAATTATAAAAGATGACATTCACACTCGTATATGCATTTTACCAGTGAGGCTGTCGCAGATAGTGCAAAGAGGAGGCGGTTAAGTCGGAAGGCAGATCCTGGCGAGGTTGGGAATCATGTCAGTTAGGAAAAATGAATATTATGTGATATTTAATTCATCTTACCTCTTCTCTCATCTCTTATTTCTTACAATTTAAAAAAAAAATGTTGCGTGTTGTGACCACGTCATTTGTTGAGCAACTATTCTTTATATATTAACTCTATACATAACTGTTATTATTGTGATTAAATTTAATGTAAACAAATTACACATGTATTTATTACTTTTGGACTTCTAGCCTTTAAAGTTGTTTAAAAAAATCTATTTTATTTTTATTGCTTGAAATATTTATTGCATCGTAAAAATATAATTTGTATTTTACCACTGGAGCTGAAATAAATGGCTTGGCGTACAAACGGTAAATGTTTTCCATTCTATGTCCAGTAATAAATAAATATGTACCAAACATCATGGAATTCCAGTTATGGTGGTTTTTGTTTATAATCCACGTAAGGAACATTGACGCTGACGCTGGTCTCCGAGTTTTGGGTGGCAGGGACGCTTTACAAGATGAATTTCCTTTTATTGTCCGGTTAGAGATGCTTACAAACCATGAGGAGAAAATTTACTATGAATTCTGTACAGGCGCTGCTATCGCTTCCAACTGGATCCTAACAGCTGCTCACTGTAACATGTATGAGGAACCTTATGCAAAACTATTTGCAAGATGCAACAGTTACTTCCCGAAATTCCAAGGACGACTAGTTGCTCTCCTTGAATTCCACATCCACCCTACCTTCAGTTTTGACGATAACGTTAATAACGACATAGGATTGTTCCATTGTGAAAATTTATCACTTGCCTCTTATGCGAAAATCAGCGCAGTCGACTATAAGTCATTTGTTGGTCGTGAAGCAGTTGTTCTTGGGTTCGGCGCCACTAACGCTTCGCAACTTGATAAGCCTTTACAAGTGTTAACAGGTATGTTTAAAAAGTGTACCGATGATGATGGAAAATATAAGCATTCATTGTGCGTGGTTCCATCTTGCGGTGTAGTTGCCACTATATGTTGGGGTGACTCCGGGGGGCCAGTCCTGCTGTCATCCAGCGTTGTAGGCGTGAACTCTAAAGCCTCTGGTGAATGCCGTGAAGATACTAGTTCATTTTTACCTGAACCGGGTACCTCTGCGAGTATAGTGGCGATGGTCAGCCCTTATATAAATTGGATACAGAAACAGATTTCAAATAAGTAACACGCTGTATAAATTATTTTTTATTATTGACCTGCAGTTTTGTGCTTATGTTTTAAATTATTACAGATTATTATTCCACTAAATTAAAAATAAACTCTAACCCAATAAATCGTTTTATTGCCATCATATTAAAACCGACATCCTGGGAAAACAAAAGGATTATTAAACACTATACGATTTGTATGTTTTGTGCGTTTCCTCTTAAAAAATCTTTTGGTGATTCACTTCACCAAACTAAAAAATAAAAAACTGATACAATTTTTTTAACAAAATTTGTTATGTACCACAAAATACAAATTTCAAAATGAGGGTAAGTTTCAATAACCTAAATAGGTTATTGAAAAAGAAAAACATTGAAATATACCTAAAAAATAAAGGTCCACAATTTATTTGTATTATTTAAGATTAAACTTGCTTAATTTATAGGAATAAAACAACTACAGATAGTCAATATTCCTAATTTGTTAATGTGATAATTTGTTTACTATTTTTAATAGTAAATAAAATCGTCAAATTCAAATAATCATTTATTGTAGAACATACTCTTGCAGCTTTTGAATCGTCGAATGAACCCCTGAAAGTTGTCCTTGGCTTGGAAAGCAGTTCTGCTGAGAAGAAAGAGACAGCTCTCCAAATAAACTCAACACTTGCTCTCTTCAAATATAAAAATTATAAATTTATTCAATGATTATAATATATAACACAATGGTAGCTATCCTGCACTGAACTTGAATCGTATTACTTCCGCGCCTTTTTATTCTTTAAATATTGTTTTTATGTGACTATAAATTTCTCCCGTGGTAAGTCTAAAACCTAACACTTAACTGACGACCACGACCACTCTGTCAAGAGTGTAACAACGAAGAAGAAGAAGAAGTCTAAAACAGGTTGCGAAATTTTATTACAGATGCATTATGTACTGAACAGAACAGAACTATCGTAAAAGATTTATTAATTTTTTGAAGGCGATAGCTTGGCGGTACAAGTTTTCTTTCTCTCTGTTAATAGTAACAGACTATAGTAGTAACAACTATGCTGAAAATAGTTTCAGCATAACATTGGATATGTTGTCGGAAAAATTAAGCATTTTAATATAAGTACGGCGAAAAAGACATTTTGCGGCCCGTTTTTAGGAATAAATATAGAATTTATATATTCAACACTGCCCTCTAGTAGCAATTCATAAGATATATGTTATGAAAATAGCTATAATAAACTTGACAGTAAAAGTAAAGCGGAATATATTAGTAACAGAATTATGTGTTAAATATTAAAAGAACACAAATATACCTAACTATATGAGTTCTGGCGACTTATAGTGATCTCAAAAATTAATTATAACATTAATATAAATAAGCAAGCCAAATAGGTAACTTTCGACAAAGATTACGCACAATTTCAATAAAACGCAAACGTAATATATGTATAACTATGATGAATGATAACTAATAATGTACTACTAATTACTACTGTACACTGCCGTATCATGCGAGTATACATACGAGTACGTGATCTGTCCCATTTTGTGTCGAAGGGTGTGGTATGTTATTAATTGACTGTAGGCCAGTCGTGGTGAAGAGGCACAAAGCGTGACTGTAAACGCGACTGGTTGTGGAGTTGATTTCGAACTTGAGGCATGAACATATCTAATACTTCCTCTTCTAAGCTGTGGTGCCGAGGTACGGCGCGTCATTGAGTTCCGCTACTTAACACGCACTACCTCCAGAATTCAGCGGAAATGGTATCTTATCATTAGCTTCCCTCTGTCTAACCTGCTGCATGCAGGATATAGCGTGGTTCTAGTGTTGAATGAATATTGGATACAGTCAGGTCGGAATTCATAGCAAGTGGCGGGGCGGGACCTGTCTATCCTTTCCTAATTACATCTACGTTGCATAGTTACAGTTGCTACGTTGAATAACTAGAACACAGACAGGACAGCCAGTGCTTTCACGCAGGCGAGTTCTGGATGATTCGAACGAAAAGTTTATGATACTTTAATTTTT
Organism: Dryas iulia moderata; assembly: GCA_019049465.1. Lineage (NCBI taxonomy): Eukaryota > Metazoa > Arthropoda > Insecta > Lepidoptera > Nymphalidae > Dryas > Dryas iulia. Next base: position 590,727 of record CM032430.1, on the reverse strand, counting down.
TAAATTATTCTGATAACTGACAGCAGTTTCTAAGAGTATATTTATAATTGTGAAAGATAAGCTTCTGATATCTTTTTATATAACTTAAAAATAATGATTACTATTATCTCCAGTCTTGAGGACATACGAATAACATTATTTAAAACATATATTCCAGTAGAGAAGCAGATAACACAGTTATAGTACGCGAAATAACTTTAGTTTTTTAAGTGTTTAGCAATTAGTGACTAATTGCAATTGTGCGTGTTGAGTAACGACACCTTCGATCTATTTTTTTACCTGAAATTGTAATAGCCACCAACTTGTTACTATAAGGGGCACACGCTGCCACCGTGCCACAAGTAATAAAACTTACTGATAATGATTATTATAACGGGGGATGTACTATTAAAAAATAGTTATGTAAAGTCTAGTTTTTATATGAATTATAATCAGTATTGTTTTTTGCATCTCTTTCCAGCATTGAAGGGTAGTGAGAGTATCTGTTGTTAGCATTACAGGGTAGTCAGAGTGCCAAAACACTCTTTTCTCTGCTCTCCGTGTACATCGGGATGGGAACAACATGTCTTAAGCATCGGCACTCAAGTCTGCGTGTTGTGTTGTTGCGCAAGACGGCGAATTTAAAATTAAATAAAATCATACCCTAGAATAAGAATCGAACTCGTAACTAATACTGTAATTGTCTTTAAATTTATAGCACATTAAAAGATAACTGGTGAATTCAATGTCGGAAGCCTGAATACAACTCCGCGTGGGACATTATCCATGTCGTAAAGCTTTACAAAAGCTGTCTTAATACACAGAAATTTCAACAGATAGAATTATAAAATTAACTTACGGGACTCATTTTGTACGTCGACTTTACATTTAGTAGATAAATATTATATAGAGATTGCAGCATCACGCAGGTTTTGACATTATAACCTTCAAATATACCTTCAAATATCTTATCTAATATTTGACATATGTTATTTTTGTATTGTAAAATAGCGTTTTTTTCATAAAGACATGTATAAAGCTATAGTAGTCTGGTAGTAGGGGGTCTGCCTGTTTACAATGTTTGGGTTCGATCCCATCTCGGGGAAAAGGTCGCGTCTACGTTATATTTTACATTTCACAGCTGTAGTAAGATAAAGCGCGACATTGAGTTCGGTCGCAAGAAGCCATGTCTCAGATTTAAGCAAAAAATAAAAACGGCCTTTCTCTTTCTATTCTGCTATGCGAGGAAAAACATACAGTTATTTTCAGTTTTCATAATAAAAAAATACATAATCATTTTTGCAAGTAAACACAATTATGAAAGTTTATCTTTAGAAACAAAATTAGATTATATTAAGGACAGGTAATATAAAAATTATGAAACTTGAAGTATAAGAGGAAGAAGGACCAAATAGCGATACATTTTATTTAAACGCGAAGGGCCGCGCCGCGGCGATACGAAGTTTCTTTTATAAGATGTTACAAGTCATTAAAAGTAACGAAATACTTGTTTTTAAAAGAAAGTATATTAAAAAATATACAAAAATGTATATTTTTCATTGCAGCTTCCTGCTTGTTCCGATCAGGGTAGTCAAAGAGAATGTATTATCGTTACTCCGTTTTTCACTTTCTAGACATTGTGTGTTGAGTGGCGGAATTCAATGCTTTGTCTTAGGTACCAGAGTGGAATTGAAAATATTTTTAAATATAATCATTCCCTGAGAGGGAACCTAACCGACTACCATCGCTTTTACAGTCAGACGTTGTCTCTCTGCACCGCGATGGCCACAACTCCTACAAGCAGATTCAAATTCATTAAACACATTCTGCGAGGCAGACACGATTATACCGTAATTAACTGTACATACCACTTGTTAGAGTTCAGTATAAAAAATACTTATTGTTTTAAGCTAATATGTTGTTATTTAAATAAAAATACATACCTTTCCGTAGTCGTTTAAGTGACGGCGGCACAGCTCCGGCATTGCTGCTTACCCTGTGACGGACAGGCGTCGTTAGCGTCAGCCAGACCGATGACAGTGGGAGGGAGCTCCACTGTACTGCTACGACTGTATGCTATATATATTTTATTTACAAATCACTAAATCACAAATAATATATTGTATGTGAATTTATTATGTACGGTGGCAGCGGAGGATCCAAAAAAACAATACAAGTTGCCCCTTGGGAGGAAATAAAAACCAATAACTGATACCAGGGCAGTGTGGGCACGTTACAAGTTGATGTCTGCAATTTTGTTTGTGTGCACTTCATTACCTAATAATGTGTGTTTCAATTACCTGTTGACATTGAAACGTGGACACAAAATTGAAATAACGTTCATTGAAAACTATTTATATTTCCTCTTCCATTTTTTGAAGAAAGATCTAGTGAAATTCTATTATGATATGCAACGTGATGCTTTTTTTTAATTGAAGAGACGATAACCTTAACACTCAATTATTTTTATTTGCTAACAAAAACTGCAATCATGCTGTCTGTACCTAAGTTAAATGTGGTGGGGGAAAACGAATATCTGCTTACCCGATTTAGTTGCTTAGCATTGGGTTCCACTCTGTTTGTCTACGATGTATTAAAAAAAAATGATTTTCGCTAATATATTATCGCTTAGTTTTTAGTAGAGGACGGTAACCGATGACATGCAAAGGGACGCAAGATGGAGTCGTTTCGCCAATTTTACGTTTCTATACATTTAATTAATACAAAAGACAGTCTTTATGCTTTGACTATCGTAGAAATAAGACGATGGCAATAATAAATGCTGAAGCAAACTTTTTTAGCTTTCTTTAAACACGTATTTACTTTACGAGTATATGATGTGACGATTCAGTACTTTCCTCCTACATTTATTTCCTCATTTTTATTTCCACAGAATTTCGTTGTTCAGTTTACATACTTGTGTTGTTCAAATATATGTATATTCTAATGGTTGCAACAAGCCAGGGACTTTTAATAAAATATACCAACAGAATGTAATACAGTGACAAACCTAAAACAGAATTACATGTTGTTGTGCAAGTTTTAAACGATCAATTTTCTTCGTATATTCTACATACTTTATTTTCAACAGGTACTCTCGGATATAAATGAAATTAAACTAAAAACGACAATACTATATTATAGTATTGTCACTACAAAACTTGAGACTGTCATCAGCAATAACTTTTAACGGAGAAAAGCAGGTCAAAAGTGTTTCATGTAGCTCAGCATTCACTTGAAGCGTGTTTCCTTCGCTAGCAGAACATCACACTACGCTTGTTGATTTAAATATATTTTTAACAACATCTTCGGTAGAGGATGTAAGAATATTTTCTTTTGTTTGAATGATGATTGATAATTATTGACGTAGAAAAGGCAGTGATTTTCAGAAAACTTGAAATCTCGCGGATATTGCTAATAAATAAATTGTGAACATTTATTTAACCTAATAAAACTTATCTCATTTTTTCCGATACTAAGATTTTTTGACTTCTTTTAGATATTTATATTTTATTAATATAGCTTTTACTTCGGAACTTAAATAAAAAACATTATATTTATATATTTTTTTTTCATAAAGGCTGTGTTTTTTAAAATTTAAAAATACAAGAAATAACTAAGGATATATATAGTTTTCATAAGACCGCAGATAATGCTAAATAATGAATAGTAGATAAAATACAGTTAAATACAACAATAGTTTACCCTCCGTCCACTGACTGTGTAAGTCGCGAAGTTGCCGGGAGTTAGTGCTGGGCAGAGCTTACAACGTCGCAGTTAGAAATGTACATTAAATCGGGGATCGCAAAAACTCTTGATATAATGCATTTTACTTCTACTGAGCTCTGTTACTACTATTTATACAAATAAATGTATTTAGAGTGTCTATTTGTTAAATAACTGTATTAAAATAACTGCTTTTTACTAAATCCATATATATGTATACACAATACATATATTAAAAAAAAAATTATAATTTTTTATAGTTTATTTTGCTTACAATTTGCTCTGGAACTTCAAGTGATTTTATTGAAACTCTCACTGCTGTTGTTGTTATAAGGAAAACTGTTATTCTAAAATTATAACTTATTGTCCAGTTTCACTCGGACAAAGGCAAGGAACAGCTTACTTATTGTAATTACAACGTTTTACATATTATACGTATATAAGATATAAGAGATATCCTTCAGCTATCTGCTAGAGTCCGTCGTCGCTCAGTGAAAGTTCAGTTTCTTAAAAAAAGCTCTCCCCGTCTATCGACCGTACGGAACATTTCATTGCAATATGGGCCTTGGCTAAATTAAAGTTATGATATGAATTCTACCAGTATTGAAAAAGATAGCGTTATTCCATTTAATAATACCTACTATAATGATGTTATTGTGTGATATCATATTTTAAAAGTTTTTCACCGGCTGTTGGCTCAGAAGAACTGTCTTTTTAAAATTGTAATAGTTTATCTGATTAACTAACATTGTGATTTGTATATAAACATTATTAATCTGAAGCAATTGGGATACAATGTATTCAACTGCCACTGCGTATAGTGTCGCAACTACCAGATACTCGTGGTTATATAAATTAAAACTTTTGACTGTAAAGTTAAATTGCATCTCCGTTTACTACTACATATATGCATATTGTATATGTGTATGTATGTGAATTTTACACACATACGTATGTATAACGTATCTCTAACCTAACCTATACATGCATTACGCTTTTTACTTCCGCCCGAGGACACCGGCGGCGGCAGCCTGCAACTTTAACAATATCATATGGTGTTGTAACTCCTTCGTGATTAAGCTTAAAGAAATTAATAACTTTAAAAAACTACTTTACTCTTTTTTACACATTCTGTTCTCCGCTTTCCACCTGAAATCGAGACTGTTGCGTGTTGACTGGTGAGTCTATCTATTTTTCATGGTTTCTTTTTATTGTTTTGCAAAAACTGACCAAAAAATAATATCCGTGCGTATTTATTTTGTACGCATAAATTAGAATAGCTCAAAGTTATAGTGTGATTTGAAATAAGGCGTGTTTACATTTGCTTTCTTAATGTTTAAGTTTTAACATTGGCATGGCTGAGTATTATTCTACTATAAGAGGTATCCTGAAAACTTTTGATAAAGAAATTTTCCCTCGTGAGAATGGAGTTCACTATCATCGCGCCTACAATTAAATAGATGGCAAAGACACTGCTATACCAGCAACTAAATTTTTGCTATTTTTCACTGATTATTAACATAAATTGTAAACTAATTGTTTACTTAATATTACAGTTTGAACATTCAATAGTAACTCTTTAACCTCAAAACAGAAACAGTTGAAGAGAAATTATAAACTAAGTAAATATGTTTTTCAATTAAAACACACGTAAAATATTAACAAATTCGTTGCCAATTTTTCCCGCGGCGTCCTACATGCCGCACTACATGTCGCTGTCAAGGCCGACGGTGAGGCAACAGGGCGGTATGACATTTGTCACTTCACTACGAAATTTGTTCTAGGGTTAACTAAAAACCTACACTTTAGTTATATACTGGTGTTGTAAATCAATAAAGTTCTATATTAATAACAATAATATTTAAACATATCTGCGTGTGAAATAGCTTAATCTATTGCGTACTACGTTTAACAGGACAAGACAAATGAAATTGAATATTCCATTATAATGTTATTTCAGTATCCTCACGCTTTTATCTCAGCCTCAGACTAGTCAGAAAGAAATTAGTGTCAGAACACTGCAGTCTCCATTTTCATATAAATTGTTATTAAATCCACGCCATTTTGAAATGCAACTACTTAAACCGAATTATTGGCGTATAGGAAGAGAGTCTACATGTACTATGTGTAAAGTGTTCGGTTTAATATCATTTTCAAAAATGTATTTTCAAATACTATAAATACACACGGTTAATCCGCTTAAAATAGCATCAGTTCAAAATATTTAAAAAAAAACGTGAAAATAAAATGAACCCTATATGGTTTCATATTAACAATCATTTAAACTTATTTCTCCACTGCACGCCGCACGTACAGCTAATGTAGACTCCAGTGATATTACCAAAGTAAATAAATTACTCGGAGACAAAGACTACTTACAAGTATAACGAACAGCTTCAGTCGCCGCTACGAGGAAGAGCTACGAACTGCGGACTACGAGCTACGAGCTGCGCGCTACGAGCTACGAGATACCAAGAAAATATTACTTGTTGAATACGTTTTACTAAACTTTAGTTTTGCTGTTTACGCTTTTTTACAGGGACTAATCCCTGTAATACCTACGAAATCGAAAAAAATAAAATATGTTAAACATAATCATTCCCCCAAGTGGGAATCGAATTCACAACCAATCGCGTTTACATTAAGACGCTATTTCACTTCGCCACGATGGCCTCTACGCTTTATTAAAGTTATACAACAGGAATCTGTTATGACGAAACAAAGAAGACATATTTATGAGCTTGTGTTGTTCTTTGCGGGAGGATTTAATGAACTTTTCTATTACTTTTGTCGTCTTTGTTGATAATTCTGTGTCTGTAATGAAATTATGTTAGAATGCTACATCTAAAACTGAATTTGGAGACGAGAAATAATGTAAGAAATTATAAAAAATCTGGTTATTATTATATTTTAGGAGGCGCATTTTATCACTGTGACTTATTTTAGATGTGTTTGATCTTTCAATTTTATTTGTCGTCTTTTTTTAATAATTGTAAAAACTTTCCTTAGCATAAATATAACTACATATACCTTGGAAGTAAACACTTTAATACACTTGAACAGTATGAATAATATTATTTATGTAGTCATAGGCAGTCTATAGAGAGAAAAGAATTTTTCCCATTGTTTTATTAAAATCTTTTGCATGTGCGATTTTTACATTATAACATTTATTCATAATCTTAATAACATATACTTGGTATTCGAAAATACAATTTGGAAGACTAATGTTTGCAACACTTTATAGTAGTCCGTTGTTTTGTGTTAACGAACTAAACAACGATAACGGGCAGATTTAACTAACCAAACAGAAAGGCACGCAATACAAATATATAGAATGGAATCTACAGTCAACGTACATCACCGCTAAGTCAAACCCCACTTTGTTAATGCACTAGAATATAACCAATATGATATTTCTATTCTCTAAATAAGTTTTCATCAAACCCCAAGACAATACAATCATTTCGTTCCACATTACAATAGACAACCCACGCGTGAAATTAAACAGCGTTTATTTTGTCACGAATATCAAATACAAAGTTGTTGAGAAAAGTTATGACGCGTCCATACATCACGCCGCGACGCCCTCTCGCGCCGGCTCCTGAACACCACTCGTGTAAACTTATAAATCTATATAATGCTGCTTGAATAATCGCCCAAATTTATATGTACTCGTACTGTACAGTATGAAATAAATATTTAGGGGCCAGGAGATGCTGCTTGAAAGTGTAGCTACTCTAAACTGAAGAAATGAAGTGCCTTAACACTAATAAGATTTCTTTGGATCATATATTATAACTGTGTGCAAATATAAAAAGGGCTGGGGGAGTCAACGAAACCAGACAGAGAGTCCTTTCATATAGAGATAATGACGAAAGAGAACTTGAAGCCCCGTACTAATTACCTCAAGAAAATTGAACCCATTCCGCGATCCCGGCCTACACTAGAAAAACTTATTATATATATTTCGAGCACGTCCATTATACGATAGTCAAAATTTAATTTCAAAAAATTTAAACAAAACCTATCATGATATTAGAGAGGAGTGGAGTATGTCGATGGCAGAAGCAATAAGCTATTTCCCGATATATTCCGGAAGCACCAATAAAGCACAAATAAACGCGGCGGATGTCGGGGATTACCCGCCGCCGTATGTCACGGTACCTTCCACAGCATATTCAGCTTTACGCCGGCATTGAACGCGTGTACTCACGCATAGTTGGGCTTATTGATTTGTACGTCCTGAGGATAATACTGTGAGGAACATTTTATTTCATATGTATTTTATTCTCACAATAGGACAAAGTGAGTCCGAGTCTATGACTGCGTGATATATTTTTAATCATATTTATATAAGATTCGTTTCATATCGCTAGTTGTATCCCTTAACTATGTTTGCGTTGTTCAGTTACTTTAGGAAATCCTTTCTCAGTTCTCTTCTACACCTACAATTCCAGTTTTATTGCGCCCAGTATTTTTGACAGTGTGTTATGTGTCAATCAGTCAGTAACACAAGAGTTTTATATATTGTATGCTATACATGGACACGTTACAAACAAAACGTTGCATTATATGTATAGTACCCGGCAATAAATAATGCACATCGATGCTTAGAATGAAACAGTCGGTTAGCTTCGACTTTGTAGAGCGTTGTCTCGGTCGCTTGAAATAATAACAATGAGAAACGTCACATATCAACTGAGTGATAAAGACAGCGCTCTGCGAAACCGAAACTGACCGACTGTTTCATTCTAAGCCCAATGTGCATTATTTATTGCCGGGTACTATACTACCGTATTGTCATCATCATATTATATATAGTAAGTATAGAATGTCCTATGTTCGGATTACGGATACGATAAAATTTTATCAATTTTAAAGCGTTACTGACACGCTTTAGTTTTTACCTCCCAAATTTTCAGCGTACATAAATTGTTACTACTATTTAATATGATGCGAATAAATAATATTTAATTGCTGTACCATTTAAAGAACTTATAGCTTGCTTAACTTACGCACTCTAATGTCCCTCGCATCAGCTATTTATCCTTTCAGGATATATATACGAGGTGAAGACAATAATACCCTCTTATCGTAGTTACAAGCTACATACTCCATATACCTGAATCAATCGGAATGCGTCATGTACATGCGGATGTATCACGCTTATCGCATCGTACTCATCAGAGCGCGATCACAGCGTCACTTGAAGCTGAGCTCCAGGTTTTCATTGTATGAATAAATGTACTTTTTGATTTTTTTTCCTCTTTTTAATAATACAGTGCGAATAATTGTATATGCGGATGCGGTTCAGATACTCCCGGTACATAATGAGTGGAAGTAGTATGTCACAAGTCATAAAGATGATAATAAGGTAATTTAAAAAAAAACACTTTACAAATGTTTAAAGGTAAATTTAACTTAGAGGTCATTAGAGTTGATGTTGTGGATTCGATTCTCACAATACGAAACGATTACATTTAAATTATTATCATTTAGGCGCTCGGATACATCAAACAAAGCATGACGTTGAGTTTCGCCCCACAACATACAATGTCTAGATTTAATGCGGAAAATGGAGAACGAAGTGTTTGACATTAGGTTCTCTCTGACCACCTATGTGGAAAAAAAGTGGACTGCTTTCAAAATAAAGAAACTAAGTATATCAGGCGCAGCAGCAGGCGGGCATTACCACGTAATGAGGTGAGATAGCGGCTCACGTACACCGCGAGGCACTTCCAGTCCGCCATTAACTAAACTAGCACTAGAGAAGGGTTATAGCACTAGAATACCATCCGCTCTGGAGTTTTAAAACCTTTTATTTTCTAAACAAAAACTGTAGAAATCAAGTAAAATGCTTTTACTACGAGAGTGGGAAATGCAGTTATTTAAACAATGTTACTCGCGTGTAATATGGAAAAAAAAATTTAGATATATAGTAAGTTAGATATATACTTGTTTTATTGTATGTGTGATAGTAACACTTGTGTAATATATCTGAATTAAGTACGAAGAATGGAGTAAAATGGAAAATGAATAACAGTTAAAACCAAACTCTCGCCACATTTATTTATGTTTTTTTAACAAAATATTTGTAAAGGGCTTTTTTAAATTCAATTTTATTCCAATAATAACTGTTTCAAGTCGATCATAAAAATATATTCAAGAGATATTTATTAAAAGCTTGATGTCGTATTTACAAAAGAAAGTTTATATGATTCCCGCAAGTCCGAAACGCAACGACAATCGAATTCACGTTGTTAACAAGATTTTGTTTATCAAACGACGCTAAGAAATGTTGTATCATAAATACGTGAGGGTTATTCTCGGGTATTGTTACGTAATTTCTCGATTTCAGACGGAAAATGGAGAACAGACTTCTTTGACCTTAGGTACTCTCCGACTAGCGTTATTTGATTAAAGATTTGTAAAAACGTTTACACGTTCCAATAAATTTTAATAAATATATGTTGGTATTTTGATATAATTAACAATAAGAAAATATATACTTAAAAAAATTAAATTGGCCCACAATTATCCTGTTTATAACAATAACCACCCCACACGGTGCCAGGAGTAACTTTTCGCAACATGTTTTTCGTTAGTACACAGTTACCGAACAGATTTATGTCGTGAAAAAGGAATTATTACAACTAAAAGCTTTCGAAGGCTTTTGTTGTTTCAACCGGAAATAAGTTTATGAAATCCGCTTACAAATTATTTTTAAAAATTGTGAGCGGAATTGTTTCTACGTTATTTTTATTATTTCCATTGTTTATTATGTACGAGAACAACCGCAGGGGGATCTGTCTGTTTGTTTTGTTTCAACTTCCCTTTTATGTTATATATGTTTTAAAAATGATACTTTTATAAACACAGTTGTATGAAAATTCCTATATATCATAGATTACTCGTGATTTAAAAATATAAATGTGTAATAATTTAGCTTTAGGTTCATTTTATCGCATAAAAAAATAAAATAATAATGAAATGTAAATAATGATGATTATATTAGAAATATTTCTATTTTGTACTAATAAAATAAAGCGCGACGTTAAGTTTCGCCGTTCAACACGTGTCTCGAATATTGTGCAGGAAGCGTTAAAAACCGGTACACATATAGGTATACATATACAGGTACATATATAGGTATATTTTTATTACATTCTAAGTCCAATATCCACAATATTGTATAGAAGGTCCTTCCGCCCTTAGTTACGAGGGATTGAGTCCACTAAATCCCCTTAAAGCTCATTGACCTGAAATTGATCGTTACGTTTCTATCACTGAAAACTGCGTTGGCTGAATGTTGTATGTGCATTAAATAATGTTGTTAATATATTTTTTTACATAATACTTGTATTTTTTTCAAATGTCGTCAAAACAGTGGAAAAAGGCATACAAATATAATAAATTTCTAAAACCATCATACATTATTTTCAAAAAAAAATTCTGTCTATACAAAATCGAGTTCGAGAAGGTAAGAAATCACGGAGCCTCGCTAGAATGATGGCAATTGTGTATGATAGTACTAAAAGCTTAAATATGAAGACATGGTGTTACGCTTTACACAAGTTCTTACCAATAAAACTTTCTCACTAGTATTTTATATTGATTCTCTTTACTTTAATACAAAAAGAAAAAGCAAAACAATAATTTTGAACAGTTATATTTTAATAACTTTCAAGTACAAACTTGAAAGTCTTTATATTTGAGTTGCTATTTTGCTTTTAAATAGTTTTCATCAACTCGAAAGCCTTTACTTCATCAAAGATTATAGATTAAAATAAATTAAATAAAAACAAAAAGGGTTCATATATGTTTTTTCAAACATAAATTGCTGGTTCAATTTCCATTCGGAAGTATTATATTTCCGTTTTCTCGTTCTGTCATATTTGTCTTACAAAATATTGTCTAATAACTTTTGAAACTTTTTTTTTCTTTGTCGAATAACTTTTGAAATAAAACTTAACCCTTATAAAAATTCGCGCTTTCACCCGCATGGCAGGGTAGTTACAGAGGACCTAGCGTCATGACACTCCATTCTCCATATTCCGCCCAAAATCGAGACAATACGGGTTGAATTAGGGAAATCAACGCTGTGCTTTGTGCTAGGTCCCACAGCAGAGAAATGGGAATTATAAAGAATTATATCCCCGAATGAGAATCGAACACATAATCATTGCGTTTACAGTCAGACGCTGATCTACTGCACGATGGTATCACATACATTATACACTATAGTGTATTTTTATTTATTAGGTCTTTTAAAATCAAAGTATAACTGCGAGTTTCCAAAACAGAAAAGGAAAATAATACAAGTCGTGATTCGACAAGACCTACTTTAAACGACGATGAAGCTACTTCCAATTAAATTAATTGGCTTTTGCTTGAGCCCCGAATTTGATATTCAATCTGTTTAGTTTTACAAAATACTTAACAAAATATCTAATATTTGTGTTACTTTCATTTTAGTTTTTCCCTGAAACGTAATTGAATACATTTTCTCATAACAATAGCGTATCTGTATTAACGGAAGAGTCGTACAATAGGAGATTACATATGAACAGTACTTAATTTAATAGATGAATATGAAATAAACTGATTTTCACTGTTATTGATTTATGTAATTGGTACATAAATAACAAAATAGTAATTGAGCATAAACTTGTATGAAATAAACATAATTTTTAATGTTGATTTCTAACAGAAATTGAGTTGATTTCTAAAATAAATGGAGAAATAAGCATGAGGACCCTCAGAGTGTACGTAGAGAGAGACGACAGTGACCGCTACCGCTTTCCAAATACATTTATATACGGCCACAGAGGCAAACTTATATTTGAACATAAAGTTGAAAAAACGTTGAGTTCCGCCACTCAACTCAGAATGTCTCGGAAAACAGGAAACGGAGTGCATACAAAAACATTATTTCAAGTACAATCTACAATAAATACGTACATATACATTGAAATATTTCTGAAATGAGCCAAAATGTTGTCGTTCCTCGCAGCTATTACCCGCAAACAAACAAGGCGGCGGTAATACACAGTACATTTAGAGTTTATCAGGAAGTTTGTATGCAGAGGCCGGGCCAAGTGTCAACTCTCGTGACCAAACAAACTGATCTAAGACTGTAACTAAGCTTCATCGAGTATTCACTGGCTCGTCCTAACCAGATTTATAGCTCACAAAAGCCGCGTTGTTCGCCGTTAATCAAAATAAACGCTTTACAACTTTGTAAATAATGTGTACTCTACTTATTCTTATAAGTATATGTACAGGTGTATTAGAAATTAGTGTTTCAAGAAATGTTTAGTGAGCGTTAAAGTTACAATAATCTAGTCCTCTGTTAGGCAATACATATAAAGATATAAAAAGATATTATTTTTTCTTTAGTCGGCGTTCAATATATACACATACATACATGCTGAATCGACTGAAATCGAAATCGATACCTAAATTGGCGGATCTCAACACCGGGCTTTGTCTTGTTTACCAGTGTCGAGAAATGAAAAATATTAATTTATATATTATTCCACCGAGTGCAAATCAAACCCACATTCAATCACGTTTTCAGTTATTACGTCACACTGCACCGAGCGTGCCTCAAAGAAAATGGAGTGAATTACCTTTCGCTTTACGTCTTTTAATAAAGAAAGTGAAAATAAACGGATAATATCAGATGCTAGTGTAGTTAGTTTAGTTTTTCACGTAATTGTCACCTGCGCAGCGCCGGCCGAGACGGATTGGCTCCTGCTAGGATTACTGTAAGCCCCCTCGGTAAAGCTCGCGTGCTGGATACACGACGTCCTCCGTGATCACATAATGCTGAAAGTTTTAATGTTCGTTTTATTTCAAATTTAAGCATTCGTAGCATAGTGGGCATAGTGACAAGTTGTTTTTGTATGCTTCTAACTTTAAGTAACCTTTAACTCCATTATATACTCCATAGTAAAGAATAAAGTGTCCGCGATATTGCTTTTTTTATTTTTACCCGCGACGGAACGGCGACTGTATATGTGTTTGGGGTGAGAGGTTGTTTGTTTGTTTGTTTGTTTGTTTGTTTGTTTGTTTGTTTGTGTGTTTGTGCAAATTACTATGTCAATTATTTCCAAAACTATAAGTCCGATTTTGATACGGTTTTCTATGATAGGTTAAGGTTCAATTGGCGTATGTTCTTAGATATGTCTTATTGCCTTAACTCACCAGGGGGCGCTGCAGTAAGCATTTTACGTGAAAACGAATGTTTTCAATTATCTCAAAAAATAATAGTATGATTTCAATAGATTTTCAGTGATAGATTCAGGTTTAATTGGTGGATGTTCTTGGATATGTTTTATCGTGTCAAACCACCAGGGGGCGCTGCAGTAAGCATTTGTTTGTACTTTTTTTGTATTTATTTGTCTAAAACCGAAACTACTGCTCCTATTGAAAAGAGTTTTCATAAAAAGATTCATCTTTTTAAACATTTTTAAAGTGTTATTCCACACTTAGGAAAATTGAAAAAGACATTTAAAGAAAACGTATAAAAATTTAAACGCAGCGGCATTCGAACCCGCGCCTCCTGAATACCGTTCAGGCGCTCTCACCACTGAGCCATGCGTCCTATGCTCAGTGGTGAGAGCGCCTGAACGGTATTCAGGAGGCGCGGGTTCGAATCCCGCTGCGTTCAAAATTTTTATACGTTTTCTTTAAATGTCAGATTCATCTTTGCTTCATGCATATTTTAAGGTTTTCTTTTTTTGTTACGGGGAAAACTCACCAGGGGGCGCAGTAGTAAACATTTGTTTATGCAAATCAAAAACTACTAGTCCGATTTACATGTAACTTTCAAGGATAGGTTCAGGCTTAATTGGTGCATCTTTTTATATATGTGCTACAGTGACCACTCATCAGGGGGCGCTGCAATAAGCATTTGTTTGTACTTTTTTGTGTAAAACCAAAATTTTTCTTGTATTTATTTGTCTAAAACCGAAATTACTAATTCGATTAGATAGAGTTTTCAGAACTAGATTCAGCTTTGCTTTGTGCATATTTTAAGATTTTTGTATTTTGGTTACGGTGAAAATTCACCAGGGGGCGCTGCAGTAAACATTTGTTTATGCAGAGCAAAAACTACTAGTCCGATTTAGATGAAACTTCCAACGACAGGTTCAGGTTTAATTGGTGTTTCTTTTCATATATGCGTTACGGTGACTACTCACCAGGGGGCGCTGCAGTAAGTGCACTTGTTTGTGCGAAACTAAAACTACCAGTCCGATTTGAATGCAGTTTTCAATGATAGATTCAAGTTTACTTAGTGCATATTTTCATATATGTGTCATGTATGTTTACTTAGTGCATATTTTCATGTATGTGTTAACTCTCTAGGGGGCGCTGCATTAAGTAGCTGCTTCTATTTTTTTGTGTAAAACCAAAACGACTAGTACGATTGAAAAGAGTTTTCAGTATTAGATTCCGCTTTGCTTATAGCATGTTTTTAAATTTATATTACAGTGACAAGTCACCAGGGGGCGCTGCAGTAAAATATTGTTTGTGCAAATATAAAATGACGAATTTGATTTGGATGCAGTGTCAATGATAAGTTCAAGTTTAATTACTGCATGTTCTTGGATATGTTTTATCGTGTTAACTCACCAGGGGGCGCTGCAGTAAACATTTGTTTGTAATATTTAATGCAAAGCTACAACTACTAGTCCGATTGCGCAGAGTTTTTAGTATTAGAGTTACCTTTACTTGGTGTAAGTTTTTAGGTATTTTTTTTACGTTATGAACACGCCAGGGGGTGCTGCATTAAACATTTAATTATGCAAAGCTAAAACTACAAGTCCAATTTGGATGCAGTTATCAAAGATAGGATCAGGCTTAATTAGTGCGTGTTCTCGTATATGTGTCATGGGGACACCTCACCAGGGGGCGCTGCAGTAAGCATTTGCTTTTATTTTTTGTGTGAAACCTATTTAGATGCGGTTTCTGTGATAGGTTCTGGTTTAATTGCTGCGTGTTTTTATATGCCATATCACGAACTACCACGGGGCGCTCCAGTATAAATTAGTTTGTTCAAAATCAAAACTACTACTGGGTTTTGTGATTTTCACTGATTTGGTTAGACTTAAGTTTCGTGGAAATGTTACAGTGATAATCTGCCAGGCGCTGCAATAAGTATTTGATAACCAGAAAGCATTGGGTTTATAATTTCTTTTGGATTTGCATGAAGATTAATATAAAGTATTTCGATATTATGTAATAATATATAATGTGTATCTATTCACTTTAAAAAGTTTAAAATAAAAAGCAAAATTAAAAATTTTGAAAAAACCCACGACGGTTTAATTGTAATTGAAAAAGGATAAAATAACTGTAAATCCCCCGCCTAAATGAATATATGTAACGAGATGATGGGGACGACTTCGTCGGGGGCTGCCAGTTGCAATCCCTATTTTAAATATAGTAGCTAACAGTATAGATTTCGTTTTAAAGTTTTTAAAATACCAGTTATCAAAACTATAAATTCATATTAATATTTTAATTTTTGGGAACCTGTTTTAACAGCAAGAAAACCTATGAGAAGATTTGTGCAAACTTAAAGTAATGACAGCCCCCGACGGAGTCGTCCCCATCATCTCGTTACATATATTCTTTTAGGCGGGGGATTTACAGTTATTTTATCCTTTTTCAATTACAATTAAACCGTCGTGGGTTTTTTCAAAATTTTTAATTTTGCTTTTTTTATCTAAATTGATTAAGATAAATTAAAATCTTTTAATTCCAATTTATTCTCAGATTATGAAAAAAAAGACTTTAAAATTAATCTTTTTTCAAATTATTCCCAACAAACTCTTTCATATTGAAGGAGCACATTAAAAATAACTATTCGTCCATGTTAGGTTTACAATAACGTCATACAGCCGTGCATATTTATTTAAACTAAACGTGTATATGATAATATCATCGTAAGTTAAACTAAAAATTCCCACTCGAGGAGTGGAAACATTTAATATTTCCATTTTCTTCGCTCTGGTGTCGAGGTAAAGCGCGGCGTTAAGTTCCGCCACTTAACACGCAATGCCTCCGAATTCGGCGGAAAGTGGGGAACGGAGTGTCTTAACACTAGGTTCCCTCTGCCTACCCTGCTATGTGCGGGATATAGCGTGAAGCTATATTTTTTTTTATTTTAAACTAAAAATGTAAAAGAAGGGTGCTCTCAATATTATATACGTTTTCCAAAAACATTTTTAACTTACTGTGTGTGAATACAACTTAAATATAAAAAATAGATATTTTTTATTTTTTTTTATAATTTTTCTTAATATGTTTTCTAGATATGAGTTGCTAGAACTAATTATAACAAATACGATTAAATTTCAACGAAAACAAAACATTCACTTCCTTCGTTGAACTACAAACACTTGTATTCCGTGTATGTAAAACAATACATCATAACGTTTACATTTACATTTAAAAAGCAATGTACGTCGCAGTACGTACGTAATATGTACAAATAAGCACACAAAAGCCGCTATTAGAATTCCCGCGGCGTCGCTCTCGACCGATCCGCAATCACACGACGACCGCAGTACGCCGGCTTCAAAGAACCTGCGACAAACGGTTCACTGAAATATATGAATTAAAGCGATTAGTTCGCTTTCTGAGGTTATTATATAGCAGTGAGAGTGTTTTACAGTAAGCAATGGTTGTGAGTTCGATTGCTATATGACTATGAGTAAATAGTTTTATTATAGGTATAGATTCATAATAATTGTATCAACTGACAGACGAATACAACCACAGTATTCCCATGACTATGAATTGTTGTGAAATGTTCAGAACGTTGGGTTTTCTAAAATATATTTTTGAATACCAAAAATATACGCGTTTAATCCGGATAAAATACAGGACGCAGGCACAGCTAGTAGCATATAAAACTTCTATTTCACATAAATTATATACACTATTGATTTATTTAAGGGAAAGAGGGATAAGTTAGTCTGTTCTTCCCGTTTAAGCGCAATTTCGATACATTTTCAGAATTTGTAGGATTTAATGCCGTACTTTGTGCAACTAGAGTGCGGGAACGAAAATATGTTTTAACGAACATCCAACTATAAACTGTTATACTTTAGTTATTTTATATAACTATTTTAAGAACAGCGCTTGAAGGTAACTTTTGTAATTAAATCTCATTTCCTACCAAAATCCACTTTAATAGCAATATATAAAATCAAACTATGACAAACAAATATCAAAATTAATGAGGTAATAATTCGAAAGTTTCTCCACTGTTGCACTATTCATGTTTTCTAAACGTTTAAAATTAATTTGAAATATTTTTTCTTCATAATAATTATAAGAACTCTTTTTTAATACAAACAATTGTTGTAAGATTGGCAATAAGACTTGGAAAAAGTCAGTGCAAAGATGTCCTTAGCACTGTCAGTGATCCCTTCTTTTTTATCTTAAGTAAACAAAGAACTTTTATTACTTAAAGTGAACGTATAAGAAGAGAATAGCAGAAAACAGAGAGAGGTATTATTTTTTAATAAAAGCATACACTTACATACATACATATGCGAATACCGAAATAAATATGAATTGATTATAAAATAAAAAGAGAGAAAAAAATATGCGGATAACAGAAAAGCTATAACATTAGATAATATACATTTTAAAATACTGCTTAAATGCAATGAGTGATGATGACTGCCGACTGCCGAATGAAACGCGGTAGCTCTCGCGGTCGTACTCACTGTCCAAAGTTTGTTTATTTGGTGGAAACAAAAGCAGCAGGAGAGCTCAGTACTTTTAGTTTTCAAAGTGTAAAGGAGGTTTTACATTGATTTCATGGTGAAATGAAATTTATTTTATGGTTGATCTCATTTGTAATGGTTCACTCGAGTACTAAACAATGAACTTTATTTTATGAGAAAATATTATATATTTATTGAAATAAATTTATTAATTAGCTCTATTAATGATGTAGTTCAGCATCTGACTGAAAACGCAACGCTTGTGGGTTCAATTCCCACTCGGAAGTACAAATATTCCCCCAATATTTTCGTTTCTCTGCTCTGGTACCTAAAAGGTAGCGTAGCGTTCCACCACTTAACAACTAATGTCTCCATATTGAGCAGAAAGTAAAGAGAGGAGTCTCTTGACACTAGGAAATTCTGACAATACTGCTTATTATTTCTTCTTTTAATTATCAGTTCTACTTAAACAAATATTATGAAAAAAAATACTTAAAGTTCAATAAAACGCGCTTTACAGTAATGTTAGCTTTACGAGACATTATTTCTATTTAAACATTTCATTTATTTATATTTATTTCTTCGTCAAAGCAATGTTTTTATTTGTTTTACAACAATATTTCTTTTGTTTCTATATTTAAAGCAAACATTTCATTAAATTCTGTCAACAACAACATTCCCACTCTGAAGGTCGAGCGTGTCAATATCAAACGTCTAGTCTTATGAAACATGTACACAAAGAAATTTGTTAATTGTTTTCGACTAAAGGAATTTAAAAACGCCTCATTTTTAGGCCTCTTGTACATTTCACGTAATGTAAAAGATATCTTAATGACACAAGACTAATTTCTCTTTGTGGCGACTACTTACAATGTAAATAATCTTTAAATTATTATTTATGAAGTATGTGTACCTGCAAACATCAAACAATCATTTATGTGGAATTTAAATCTACAACTGTTATCAACAGAGAGCTGTATATATACTGTAAAATTTTGGAAGTGTTGAGATTAAATATTTGTTCATATTAATCCTTCTTACGTAATCCTAGGTAAAGAAGAAAGAAAGTTTTCTTTTTTCTCCTAATTTCTAGATATTGTGTGTTAAGTGGCAGAGCTGAAAATCGCTACAAATATTAAAATTACTGCGAAAATCTAAATTATTTCCAAATTTAATAAAGTTAACCGTGAGCTATGAACACGCGGGGATGGATTAAGCCTTACGTTTCAGTATTAATCACACGCGGCGATGTAAGAACAGCGAGTTCCACAGAGACGATAGAACGCTTCCAGTATTTGTGTAGCTTTTGAATTAAGCTTGCGCGAGCTTTAACTTACATTTCGTAGCGGCGTAGACTTGTAGACCTGGCGTAGAGCTCGTTAGGAAATATTATTTCTATAAATTTTACTATTTACTTATTTTATTTTTTTTATTATATATGCTTGTTTGATTTATTTCAGAGAAAGAGTCTTCATACTCTGCTTTCTGATCGAAATCGAGTTTTTACATGTTGAGTAGGGAAATTCAAAACCGCGCTTTGTCTTAGGTATACCAGAACGGAGCAACGAAATATCTTAAATATAATCGTTATCCTAATTATTATTAAGCCCACAACTGACTTACGATGATGAGTGTATATTGTAATTGTTTTTCTGTTTTATTATAGACACAGAGGTTGCTGGATCTTTTTTCTTTTATAATCTGCAATACTATAACTTTAATTTATTCACAGTACATTCTGCATGTAATATATTATATTTATTACGCGGCTTTATATGTATAAATATTTATATCTCATAAGTTATTGGCTTTAGGTTTACAAGTCATATAGTTCTAAATTTTTGACTCCACCTTTCGTATTATGTCAAATTAAAGCGGAAAGCGAAACACGAACGTATGCCGAGAATTTCTTTTTTCTGTTCCGTAAATTATCGAGCGATGTGAAGTTTATCTAGTACTATGAAATATGTGCTATGAAAATACCGTACAGTCACCATTTTATATGCAAATTTTCTACCAAATCAAATAGTTGGAGCGTTACAATATTCTGTTTTATAAGCTTTCCCTCAATTTTCATACTTTTTCCCTTATAGCAGTTAGATTAGAGGAGGTCAGAGAGAACTTAGTGTCAAGACACTCTGTTCTTCACTTTCAGCGTGAGTTCGAGACATTTCATGTCGAGAATTCAACGCCGCGCTAGTGAACATGAGTGCAGTGAGTGAGAGAGGGGAGAAATAAAAATAAATCAAATGTAATTATTCCGCCGAGTGGTTCTGTAAAAATAGATAAAATATGATTTTGTGATATAAATATATTAGGTACATAGGCCACGCTTTGACTTTTTTAATTATATCAAGAAATAAACTTATTAGAAAACACAAACTATTAAACCTCCAATTTTAGCTAACATTTACATACATATTTGAATAAACAAACTGAAATAAAAATTGCGGGATTGCTATAAAAAGTCAATGTAGTTTTTTCAATTTGCTGAAGCGATATCTGTTATTTGTGAATTTTTCAAAAATTGTATCAAATATTTTTGCCGTTGAGGTGACATTCAGAACATTCAGGTATATTTCAAAAGTCAGTGAAAACAATGTTTATTATTTTAAACGCTGCTCCGGTAGCGGCAACGCGGGACGAGTGTTTGAATTAATATGAAAATAGTTTTCTGTTTCACGAAATAGTTTAGTTAAACGGTAGTTCAGAAACTAGGATACATACATAATGTGTGTATTTTTGTATGCGTTTCTCTAATTTCTTTGGATATTTTTGCTGTTGTCTAAGTTTTTCTTTTAAAATAGAATTTTTTGTTTTAAAAGTTAAATAAATTGTGCTCTTAGCGTTTGTCCGACTGGAAACTCAATTTGTTGTGGACGGAATGGAAGCGCCCTAAACCGAGACATTGACCAACCGCGCTGAGTGGTGGGACGCAACGCCGCGCTTTATCTAGTTACAAGTACGGAGAAATGAAAACAATATAAATATGATCTTTTCCCCAAATAGAAGTCGATTCACCATTCACAACTAATTGAGTTTATACTCAGACGCTGTCCCACTGCGCCGTAGCGCATGGACTCATTATTAGATTATAAGTTTACTTAATAAAAAGTAAAGTGAACACTAAGAGCACAACTTATTATCAAAGTTTTACCTTGACTATCTTGCTTTGTGGGAAGAATATAAAATTGTAATAAAAAATTTAATTACGTAATAATCTTTAACACACAAACATCTTTTCACAATTATTTTAAATTGTGATATATAGAACACTCTTGCATGTTTTCTGGTATTGTAAAAGCGTACACACTGTGCCATGAACACTGACTCGTTGTTATGGAGTTATGGAGTTACAGAAGTAATGAGTTTATGCTTATTTCTAGTATTAACATTATGTTATATTGTGGCCAGTCGTGGCCCAGTGGCACAAGAGTGTGACTGTAAACGACTGGTTGTGGGTTCGATTCCCACTCGAGGAGTGGAAATTATATTTCCATTTTCTTCGCTCTGGTGTCGAGGTAAAGCGCGGCGTTAAGTTCCGCCACTTAACACGCAAGCCTCCGAATTCGGCGGAAAGTGGGGAACGGAGTGTCTTAACACTAGGTTCCCTCTGCCTACCCTGCTGTGTGCGGGATATAGCGTGAAGCTATTTAATTTTTTTTTTTTTAACATTATGTATGTCATCGATTTTTGTTTAATTATTAATATTTTTCTTAACATACATGACATTAGCAAATATGTATTGGGAAGCAACAGTTAATATATTATTTTTTTAAAATTTTGTTCTTAACGAGTCTTTCGGGCCTAAGTTATAAATTCAAACATACTAATAATATATTTTGTGTTCTGTTTCCACTTATTTAGAGTTATTTGGCGTGGTAGTATCAACCAATGTGGTGTTATTAAACAAGATCGGGCAAACAACAAAACCACAAAATAAATTAACTCTGGTATTTGAATCCACAACCATTGCCTTTATTCAGAGTAAATTGCGCCACAATGGCGTCTAAGAGATCCCTTATGGTGATATTTCATATGATTAGTTTGCGAGTCACGATTGTGATAGCTCGTTTAAAACATTGAACCGAGTTGGGAACTCTCTCCGGTTTTCATACATATATCTATTTATTACTTTTTCACATGTTATTGAGCAACAAACGGTAATCTGACATCTGGTACGCTTTCCTTGTACATGTCATTACAGGCCACGATGTGGCGCGGTGGGACATTGTTGTGTGACCGTATATTGTTTTGGATTTTTTCCCCACACAATAATATTGTATTAAATTAGTTTATTAAGATTATATATTAATATATTGCGGCGCTAAGTACAGTCGGGAAGTAAACAACTTGGTCAGTTTAAACTTTAATAATTATTCAATCGTTATTCGTTTGTTTGCTGAAGTTACATGCCGCTTTCGAAATAATGAATATAAACATCAATTTTAAATATGATTAAATCATTCAATAAACAGTCTTTTCTTTTGTTAAAACACAAGTATGTGTTGTTAGTTCATAATCAAACACCAAGTATTTGTTCCGCTTTAACGCATTACGGGGACAATGTGTCGCCGTAACGCACGCTTAGCTTTACACGAGCTTTTGACATAATGTTACGAAGAAATAAGCTCTAATATAATGTAATACGGTAGCTTATTGCTTGTAAGTGGTTTCTACAGTCATTATCGCAATTAAATGCGTATTTAGGTGGTACATTCACCTGCGTCTATTGCGAAATTCTTAATATACTAAAATATTCATTTTCAGATTTCAATACACATATATAAAATATATTATAAATACATAAATTATATAAAAGCATATAAAATATTTAATGAAACATATATAATTGAGGCAGTCGTGGCACAGTGTGACAGCGAAAGCGTTACATATTACTGACTGACTGTAAGGCGATAATAGTGGGTTCGATACCCCCCAAGGAATTATTTATATTTTATATTTACATTTTCTTTGCTCTAGTATGGAGGCAAAACGCGGTGCTAAGTTCCGCCACTCAACACGCAAGAAGAGAAACAAAGTGTCTCGACACTCCTTTTCCTCTAGCTACCGTTATACGTGAAAAATTGGGAAGTTATATTATATCATATATCTGAATAGTAAAATCTAGACTAGACCGAATATTGCGTATTTTCAGAATATTAGTTACAGACGTAAAAGCCTATTCCCCGTGTAACAGGATACGCAAAAGCAAAAATCTTTTAAATGATAAAACCTCTAGGCTTCATTATGTATTCATAGCCGTGTGGTCGCTCTTAGAGAGGTTTAGTAGAACCGACATTTTAAAGAGACTTAAGGCGTACCTGTTGTTTGTACTTTACCAATAATGATAACAACAACAAAATTAAAAATTTTGAAAAAACCCACGACGGTTTAATTGTAATTGAAAAAGGATAAAATAACTGTAAATCCCCCGCCTAAAAGAATACATGTAACGAGATGATGGGGACGACTCCGTCGGGGGCTGTCATTACTTTAAGTTTGCACAAACCTTCTCATAGGTTTTCTTGCTGTTAAAACAGGTTCCCAAAAAAATAAAATATTAATATGAATTTACAGTTTTGATAACTGGTAATTTAAAAACTTTAAAACGAAATCTATACTGTTAGCTACTATATTTAAAATAGAGATTGCAACTGGCAGCCCCCGACGAAGTCGTCCCCATCATCTCGTTACATGTATTCTTTTAGGCGGGGGATTTACAGTTATTTTATCCTTTTTCAATTACAATTAAACCGTCGTGGGTTTTTTCAAAATTTTTAATTTTGCTTTTTATTTTAAACTTTTTAAAGTGAATAGATACACATTATATATTATAACATAATATCGAAATACTTTATATTAATCTTCATGCAAATCCAAAAGAAATTATAAACCCAATGCTTTCTGGTTATCAAATACTTATTGCAGCGCCTGGCAGATTGTCACCGTAACATTTCCACGAAACTTAAGTCTAACCAAATCAGTGAAAATCACAAAACCCACTAGTAGTTTTGATTTTGAACAAACTAATTTATACTGGAGCGCCCCGTGATATATAGGAGATATGGCATATAAAAACACGCAACAATTAAACCAGAACCTATCACAGAAAACTGCGTCTAAATAGGTTTCACACAAAAAAAAAGCAAATGCTTACTGCAGCGCCCCCTGGTGAGGTGTCACCATGATACATATACGAGAACACGCACTAATTAAGCCTGATCCTATCTTTGATAACTGCATCCAAATTTGACTTGTAGTTTTAGCTTTGCATAATTAAATGTTTAATGCAGCACCCCCTGGCGTGTTCATAACGTAAAAAAAAACCTAAAAACTTACACCAAGTAAAGGTAACTCTAATACTAAAAACTCTGCGCAATCGGACTAGTAGTTGTAGCTTTGCATTAAATATTACAAACAAATGTTTACTGCAGCGCCCCCTGGTGAATTAACACGATAAAACATATCCAAGAACATGCACTAATTAAACTTGAACTTATCATTGACACTGCATCCAAATCAAATTCGTCATTTTATCTTTGCACAAACAATATTTTACTGCAGCGCCCTCTGGTGACTTGTCACTGTAATATAAATTTAAAAACATGCTATAAGCAAAGCGGAATCTAATACTGAAAACTCTTTCCAATCGTACTAGTCGTTTTGGTTTTACACAAAAAAATAGAAGCAGCTACTTACTGCAGCGCCCCCTAGAGAGTTAACACATACATGAAAATATGCACTAAGTAAACATACATGACACATATATGAAAATATGCACTAAGTAAACTTGAATCTATCATTGAAAACTACATTCAAATCGGACTCGTAGTTTTAGTTTCGCACAAACAAGTGTACTTACTGCAGCGCCCCCTGGTGAGTGGTCACCGTAACGCATGTATGAAAAGAAACACCAATTAAACCTGAACCTATCGTAGGAAGTTTCATCTAAATCGGACTATTAGTTTTTACTCTGCATAAACAAATGTTTACTGCAGCGCCCCCTGGTGAATTTTCGCCGTAACCAAAAAACAAAAATCTTAAAATATGCACAAAGCAAAGCTGAATCTAGTTCTGAAAACTCTAGCCAATCGGATAAGTAATTTCGGTTTTAGACAAATAAATACAAGAAAATTTTTGGTTTTACACAAAAAAATACAAACAAATGCTTACTACAGCGCCCCCTGATGAGTGGTCACTATAACATGTATATGAAAAGACGCACCAATTAAGCCTGAACCTACCCTTAAAAGTTACATCGAAATTAGACTAGTAGTTTTTGATTTGCATAAACAAATGTTTACTGCTGCGCCCCCTGGTGAGTTTTCCCCGTAACAAAAAAAGAAAAATCTTAAAATATGCATCAAGCAAAGATGAATCTTTTTATGAAAACTCTTTTCAATCGGAGCAGTAGTTTCGGTTTAGACAAATAAATACAAAAAAAGTACAAACAAATGCTTACTGCAGCGCCCCCTGGTGGTTTGACACGATAAAACATATCCAAGAACATCCACCAATTAAACCTGAATCTACCACTGAAAATCTATTGAAATCAAACTATTATTTTTTGAGATAATTGAAAACATTCGTTTTCACGTAAAATGCTTACTGCAGCGCCCCCTGGTGAGTTAAGGCAATAAGACATATCTAAGAACATACGCCAATTGAACCTTAACCTATCATAGAAAACCGTATCAAAATCGGACTTATAGTTTTGGAAATAATTGACATAGTAATTTGCACAAACACACAAACAAACAAACAAACAAACAAACAAACAAACAAACAAACAAACAAACAA
Source organism: Dryas iulia moderata (assembly GCA_019049465.1). NCBI lineage: Eukaryota > Metazoa > Arthropoda > Insecta > Lepidoptera > Nymphalidae > Dryas > Dryas iulia. The sequence continues at coordinate 564,465 of CM032430.1, read as the reverse complement.
ACAACCTCTCACCCCAAACACATATACAGTCGCCGTTCCGTCGCGGGTAATAAATACGAACAATTTATATTAAAGGTAATCGTCGGGGCTTTCATGTCATAGTGGGAGAGCTTCTAACTGTAAACGCGATGTTTGTGGGTTCGATTTTACTCAGGTTAAGGCATGATTAATTGATTTTGATTGATTGTTTGTATATTTTATATTTTTATTTGTTATATTTTAAGTTCGTGTGTGTGCTGCGTATCGAGTTTAAAGACACACTAGAGATGACAAATTAAGTATTCTCTTTCACACTTCGGAATGATTAAATTTAATTTATTTTTATTGCTCAATTAAATCTAGTTTATTTTACTAAGCGTTGAGTTCCGTCATAGCTTGCAATGTCATGATTTCAGACGGAAAGTGAAGAACACTAAGTTTTTTATAATTGTACTGTCTATTTGAACTTAATATGCTATTTTTAATTATTTTTTAAAATACCTTGGGTTGATAATAAACAGACAGTAAATGGTATTAGATATTGCGTAATTAAATAAGTATATTCTAATTTTTAATATCAAGGCAGCTAATAGGCACATACATTTAATATTAAAAAAGCTACCAGTAATGCTCCTTAACTTAAATGAATATGTTTCTATAGATATTGTTCTCACAGAAAAGTCAAACCGCGTCATGTAGTGGGACATCTTGCGAGAAGTGACGAATTATTTAGTAACTACTAGCGGCCCGCTTGCGGCTTCGCCGCGTGAACTACATAACTGCTCCGTTATATTACAACACTCGGGGGTGGGTTTTTAAAAAATTAAATAGCCTATGTTTAAGCTTAGATTATTAACTATATTTATGCCAAAATTTATTATAATCGGTCAAGCGGTTTAGATTTTTCATATAAACTTTCATCCCTTATTTTAACCCTTTAGCGGTTGATTTTTGAAAAAATAAGTAGCCTATGTTAGACCCAGTAACTTATACTGCTTTCATTCTAAATTTCATCCAAATCGTACCGGTTGATTAGCCGTGAAAGCGTGACAGACAAACACACAGACTTTCGCATTTATAATATAAGTATGGATTAGTATTCTGAAGACGACGCGTGAAACAATTTATAAAGCGGTTCTACGACGGAGGACAGATTAGTGAATAATTTCTTAATATATAGTTTTATACTACTTTTATGTTTGAGGTCATTGTAGCTCAGTGGGACAGAATCTGACTATAAGCGCCATTGCGGGTTCGATTCCCACTCCAGGGAAAGTATATATTATATTTTTGCATTTCTTTACTCCGACGCTTAAGATGAAGTACGACGTTGAGTGTAGTCACTCAACACGCAATGTGTCGAGAGGCAGGTAGGGGATGGAGTGTCTTTAAATTAAATTAAATAGCTTCACGCTATATCCCGCACACAGCAGGGTAGGCAGAGGGAACCTAGTGTTAAGACACTCCGTTCCCCACTTTCCGCCGAATTCGGAGGCTTGCGTGTTAAGTGGCGGAACTTAACGCCGCGCTTTACCCCGACACCAGAGCGAAGAAAATGGAAACATTAAATATTTCCACTCCTCGAATGGGAATCGAACCCACAACCAGTCGTTTACAGTCACACTCTTGTGCCACTGGGCCACGACTGGCCACATATGGAGTGGAATGGAGTGTCTTGACATTAGTTACTCTCCGACTGTTGTGCGGGAGAAAGTGAAAGTTTTTGCAACTATTATATACTATAGAACATAATAGTTGTTATATATAACACATAATTGATATACAAATTTTAATTAATTTTACCACAGTACGGCGTGCGGTACAACTTACTACTGGCAACTTTTAAAATTTTCATTCAGAATTTATAATGCAAAAGTCTTCAATATTTTATGCAATCACGGATATTTCACTTTCATTTATACTTAAATTTCATTATTCCAATACCTTAGAATTCCATAATATTGTCTCACCAAATTTAATATTTTCGTACTATCATTAGTAGGATAGTGTCAAATATGACGTCGTTATGCTCCTTATATTAACTGATAGTTCTAGACAGGCATATTTTAGTGGAATATAGAGAAACTTAGATGTTAGTTATTTTACTTGCTTACATAAAATAAGGCTAAACTTGTTTATAGTCAGGTTTGCTAGTAATTCTGTAAACGTACTTGTTTATTTGACAAGTATAGACCCTTATGTACAGACGCTTCGACGGCTTAGTTATACGAATATCGTCACCAGGTGGTTCTTGATAATACAATCTAACACGCAAAAACTTACTTAATTTCTTTCAGCCAAAAATATTTCATTTTAGTTTTTTCCCAGAAATTAACAAAAGGTTAGTAAAATAAAAATGAATTGAACAGCATAAAGTAAACTAACCAAACAAAAGGATTAAAGAAATTGTAGTACAAATTCTTATAAATATGCAGAATAATGAATGATAAATAAATGTGTCTAAATAGTTTCAAACTAAACTTGGGCTACATCACAAGAACACTTTCGCAAACGGCAATTGACTTCATAATTGAGTTGATCTACAAAAATATCTGAACACTCAACACTCCGCAAAGCGTGTAAACTTCAGCTTTGCAAAGCTCAGTTTCATCGACGTGCTTATTATTTCAGAGCGCGCGCTCAGAGTCGCGACAGTAGGTCAAGTGCTCTCTCGCGACTTCAAGGATATACAATTTTGCTTGTTTTCACTTTCTTACGGCGTGTTTTCATTTTGGGTTGCTGCTTGTTTACAATATTTATTATGTTTAATACGATTCCATCTCTAAAATCGGAAAGCATAGAATCGTGTCACATGTTGTTAAACATTCTTCCTTTAATATTATACGAAAAGTATACTGAACTATTACTAAGATAATGCATCTGTTTATTACATATTCCCATAAATAAATTTTCTCGGACTTCCCTACTACGCGGAAAAAACCATGAAGCTGCTATGTATCAATATAATAATACGTCACAGATTTCCCATAATATTCAATTATTCATGTTAAAAAATTTTAGCACTCAAAAGGACCAAAATAACAAATCAAAAAATGATGTACGATCAATAAAGTTACTGAAGGATAGAATAGAAAACTTTTAAACATTTTTAAAGTGTTATTCCACACTTAGGAAAATTGAACAAGGCATTTAGAAAACGCAACTTGCAATGAACGCAATTTGCGTTCAACGCATGGCTCAGTGGTGAGAGCGCCTAGACGGTATTCAGGAGGAGCGGGTTCGATGACCGCTGCGTTCAAATTTTTAAACGTTTTCTAAATGCCTATATAGAATAGAAAAGTTATACTATTTATAAAAGTGCATTTAAACATGTTACATTAATTCAAAAACTATATTAGGTTCATATATGTGTTTTTGTATGAAGTAATATACTCCTAATGGTCTAATTGTATTAATAAATAGAAAAAAGTATCGACACATTCATACTCATATATACAAATATATTATATACCCGCGTGTATATTTCTTTACGTCACGTTTTTCTAAAGAGAAACCTCCCCGCGTACATTAATCAGGCTGGAATGCCAACTACTGGCAGTTTTTATTTCGCCTATGCTCCTATTTGTCTCACTTACGACGACCTCTCTGACGACTAATATTTCGTGCCTGGTTTTAAACGTGATTGGTTCTGGGTTCGATTCCGACTCGGGCAAAAGATTAGATATCAGTTGTCGCCCGCAGTTTCGTTTACGTATACGTTGTGGTGCACGTTTCCGAGGTCCTAAATACAAAACATACTCCGCTCTTCCCTGTCAACGAATTAGTACTTTTTAAAAAAAAGAACATTTTTTTCAGATTTCTACGTCTCATAAATTTGATTGAGCATTGACTGACATAACTTCTTTAGAAACAGATTAGTTTAATTTATATTCATTAATTATCACCGCTGTATCATTTTGCATAACTTTATTTTTTTAAAAAGTCTAGAAGTTTATTTCTTAGCAAGAAACGTATTTAACACTTAGTTAAAATGCACGTAACAATGACGCGGCGAATGCAGTTTGTAGGTCATTCAAATTGCCGCTACTTAAAAGTAACTGTTTCATTAAAATGAAACAGTACTTTTTAACAACTTACTGCAGCAGTTTTGTGAACTTTTTATGAAGTTTTATAGAGGGAGACGTTTTTGTTAGTATAAGGTCACGAAAGATTTCTCATAAAACTGCTTTTGCAAATTGTTATAATTAATATTAGTCCTAGTACACGTTGTATTGTATGTCACTTTATAGAAAAGTATATGTTAAACACATAGTAGTGTGTGTGTATGTGTGTATGTGTATGTGTGTATGTGTATGTGTACGTGTGTGTATGTGTGTGTGACAATTATTTATTTAGGTGCATAGTTGTGTACTCGCTCGTAACTAATTTAATTCTAATTTTCGCCAAATATCTACTATATTTTTTCATATCAATATTATAAATAAGGCAATAAAGGTATTTAGGTATAATTTATATTTCGACGCTGTCGTGGCGCAGTGGGGCAGCGTCTGAGCGATGGTCGTGGGTTCGATTCTCACTCGGGGAATTGAATTCCGCCAATCAACACGCAATGTCTAGATTTCAGGCGTAAAGTAGAGGACAGAGTGTCATGAAACTAGGTTAAAAAAACTGTAGAGTTATCGTTTAATTTTTCGTATTACAATTGACAATTGTCTGTATATGAGCTTGTATAATAAAAGTAATCTTATATATAAAAATGAATCGCCGAATATGTTGGTAAGCGCAAAACTCGGTGAACGGTTGGACCGATTTCGCTAATTCTTTTTTTAGAATATTCCTTGAAGTACGAGGATTGTAGTTACGGAGAGAAAAAATTAAAAAAAAATCTGAAAAGGTCTTAAAACAACACTTTTCTATCCTCCCATACAAAATATTCGTTATAATTATTAAAAGTCAATTTGAACTTTAATACCATACCATAAAGTTTAAATGTTACTGGAGAGGTTTCGAGACGGCAAAACAATTGATAAAAAGCTGCTAAAATATCACTTTATACATAGTATACAAATGTCAATTTCGCAACTTTTGACATAGTTGTGATAGCTCAGTTGGAAGAGCGCTTGCTTTTTTATGGTTATTTTTTATTAGGGTCCACGGTTCGATCCTGACATGGATGTCTATTTTTTTTTTTATTCTTTTTTGTTTCAATTTTTTATTTTATTTTTATTTTATTTTTTTATACAAGTTTATTGGACTTTTAATTATAATTTTTGTTTATTTTATAATATTTTTATTGTAAGCATTATTTCAAAAAAAACGATTCCCCGAAAGAAAGACTGAGCGGAGCTTTATTGTAACTTTTTGTAGCGTAGGCACTCAATTAGAAAGGATTTTTAAAAATTCATCTCTTAAGAGGGGGAAATAGTGGTTAACAGTTGGTTAACAGAGTGTATGAAGTTCCATTAGTTTTGAAGTTAAAGCCATGAAATCTAATTTCTAAAAATCTAAAAATAGTAAGTACGTATTTCAGCGATTATGAAAATTCTACCACTAAGTTGACGAAAAAGGATTGAGAAATTGTAAAAAATATAGTCATTTTCTGCGTTAGAAATATAAAAAATTATTCTCTGGTTGCTGATTAGAAACCTAAACTACTCTACTAAGTACTTGAAGCTGCCGTAGCGCAGTGAGACGGCGTCTCACGCTAACGCGACGGTTGTGGATTCGATTCCATCTCGGGAGAATAATTATTTCTATATTTTCATTTCTAAAAGAAAAAGGAAAAAACTACTCTATTATAGTAAAACAGTTAACAATTGAGTCTGTACACAAATATTGACAGGAACGTGAAAATAACATTAAAACAATGAATATAGGATGTTTTAATTTTTTTTCTATGTTATTATATATTTGCACGCGCACATCTTTTGATCTACTGGACAGATTCGAACAACGTTTTTTGTTGTATACTTCAAAATGAAATACTTAGATGAATTATAAGAAATAAAGCAAAGAAACCATAACAAAAGTTGTTCAGCGTGATGAACATTGCTTGACTTTAAAAAATTACAGATCTGAAATATCTGGTGAAGAACCAAATAAGTCCTGCTTGACTTTAGGAAATAAGACAATGTCGCCTTATCTAAATTGTTCAACGTGGTGGGTATTTTCCTTCATATTGAAAAAAATCAGGCTAATGTCAAATTTTCAACACACTCGGAGTCCAAATCGCATCTTGGTATGTTTTTTGTACATTACTCAGCATTCCTAATACAAAAACATTTTTTGAATGTTTATGAAAATATAGTTAATTAATATAAAATTTTGTCCAAAGAAAAACTTAAATCGTTTCTACAAAACTTTAAATTGAAATTATAAATATACCTAATTCCTTCAGTAATATAATAAATAGTTGGGCTATTTATAGAGAATGGACGTGTGTCAGTCAAGAGTATAAATTTTTTCCGGTTTTTAGTTCGGAGCGTAAGTTTTAAGAAGTAAACTAATAATTTTGGCTTGAACTTATAATATACAGTGTTGTTATGTAGGTTATATTTATTGAAATGTATTCATATACTTGAATTCAAATTAATCAATAAAAACTACTCAAACTTTATCAGCTACTTTTCATTTATATTCTGTTTCCTTATATTGCATGCATAAGGCGTAGGTAAAGAAAATATTTGTATAAAGTGATCATAGTTTTTAAATGATTATAGAAAAAAAACAACAATTCACCAAATAACGTGCAAAGACAATTCCTTAAATTGAGTCTAATAAGGTAGTAGAAATTTATTACACTCTCACTATTTATTACATTATCTTCCAAGCCATTATCACACTCAATCAGTTTTTATCAAAATAAACTATTTTGGTTAATGCTTTTCCCAATAACGTGAAATAAATCAGTATATATTAGAACAATGAGCATTTCTTTATCTGCGAGTTGGACTCATACTGATTGGATTATGTTGTGTAAGTGTGAAGGTAAAATTATCAAAACTCTTATTGAAGTTTTAGGACAAGGACCACTATCAAAGCATTTCTTACAAAACTTACAACAGTGTGTTCTAAGTAACATAATTTGGCCCAAATATAATTGAACAACAGACATCCAATCCATCTTTACTATATTTCATTCTCCGTAATATAATATAAACCTACATATATCATATTGCAATAAATATATAAATATACAGCAAAATTCTAATGAAAATGTTAAAAAGATTTTTTTTTTTTTCAATTTTCTTTTCTTTAATATTGTACAAGATTCAAGGACAAATTCACCACATGCAGGAGCAATATTACTTCTGTCAATGGTAAAAACAAATTTCTTCAGACTTAAGATTCGATTACATTTTTCTTAAGGATATCTGTAGCTGTATTTAATCAAAGCTGTGCTATCATGCTGTCCATCATACAGCTAAGAGAGAGATAATTATACCTACAATAACATTTGCATGAACGTAATCAGTTGATTTTTTTATGTATAAAAAAGGTTACTTTAAGCAATTTATTCAGTCGATTAAGTTGTTTAAACTAGCCTTAGAAATAATACCGTCATCGAACAATCATAAAGTAATGATCATAGATCACAGCAGGCAAAGCGCTACAGGAGAACATGAGAGACAATGTGAAATGAAATTCCTTAAGTAAAGAATATGTCAAACACATCGTTTTAATGATGTTTAGAATAGAATTGGGTAGAAGAGAAAATGGATATCATTAGCATTATTTATTTTCTATCCGGAATGAAAAAAAATATTATGCATTAAAATATTTTAAAAATCTTAGACTAAAGTCTTCAAGTCTTCAGTCTTCAGTCAATACTAAAGTATTGATAGTAAAAATACGGCGAAACGAAGTTCGCCGGGCCCGCTAGTATATGTATAAAGCTTGAATAATATTTTTTTATATTTTGTGTCTTTTTTATTTTGTTAGTGTTTTGTGACGTAAGAGTGTAAAAATACTCTGTTTTTTAGTCTGTTTCAGTAGTCTGATATTGCGTTTACTGTGGAAGTCAATAATAATATAAATATTTACGCTCGTCCTGATAATTCTTTAATATACAACTTGAAGACTATTCACTGTGTGAATATGTATCTATTACCACTGTGTGCATACTTACTTGAATAGCTCATTTAGGTATTCATTAATAGATAGTTTAGAGTGAGACATCAGCTAAACTTCAACAATATATTAGAAAAACGAAAAAATAAATATTTTTGGGCAATAAATTTTGCATGAAAACATATAAAAATAAAAGAACAATATGAACATACATTTTATTAAACTGCTCCGAACCACTTAAAAAAAATAAAATATATTTTGAGGTAAACATACGCATTTTAACTTGCAAAGTGCCATTGTAAGTTTCATTTTAATCGCATGTAGCGAATAACGTTAGCTTGTAAATTCAACTTTGCCCTTTGAAGGGCGGTTGCTAGTGACCCTCATTGTAGTACGTACGTACATACTGCTTGTACACGCGAGTACATATAACAGCTTGAGCTAACAACTCTCACAAGATTGTTATTGTTGGCATTTCATACAAACTGGAAGAATGCCAACATACAATAGGATAATGCATTTTGAATGGATTTCAATAGAAATTTTGTTATAATTTGGATAGAAATTTTTAGTATAAACGTGTTTAATGTGTTACACTCTCAATACCAATTCCTGTATTGTATATGTACATCAGTGCTGCCATAATAAGTCAATTGAAATACTTATTATTATCTTCCAATATAATATTTACTTAAAGGATAACAATCATCAGTGAGTCATTCTATTTTACATTAAGTTAGTTAAATAACTTGTCAAGTAACGAGGCACTCGATTAATTAGTCAGTCAGTCAAACAATTAGTACTGTGTTAACAGTTAAAAGCAATTTAATTTTTACCCGCAAAGCAGAGTAGTCGAGTGATCCCAGTGTCAAAACACTTCGTTCTATACTACAACAATCGTTAAATGAATAAAATAAACTTTGCACATTGACATTTTCATATTCTTTAACTTATTCATATAAAATGTAAATTGAGGCCATCGCTGGGAAGTGGGACTGCGTTTGATTATTAAATAGATTAATTATTAATAAGACTTTATGTTCTCTCTGCTTACACTGTCATGCGGTAAAAAACGAGAAACCAAAGCTAGGACCCGAAAAAAAACATAATCCCTACTCAAACCAACTTAACGCTTTTTCTTGTATATCTGTTAACTTAGAGAACTTAATATCAAAATACTTCGTTAAAAGCACCCATTTCTATTTAAATAAATATTTAGATTAGAATTTTCTTGTTGCACCTGAAGTTATAATATATAGCAACTACATTCAAATGTTATACTCGTGTGCTTGAAAAACGTTTCCGGTCAGTTCTCGCTGCGGCTCTGCGCTGTGTGGCGTAATACACGAACAGCTACACTTTAGCTCCAGATTCTATTTCCGCAGGAAAAGCTCTTGAAACAGCTTTTATAGCAAATCGAATGCTACTTAGCTTATGTAACGAGTGGTTAGTATTCTATGAGTGGAGTTTTGTATCTAAGTACTGTTTATTTTGTAGTATATATTTTTTTTTTTTTTGCCGTTTTTGCTTTTGTAGGATTGACAGAGAAAAAAAAGGGTTTTTCCATCAGTATGAAGGACGTAGTGTCTTGACACTAGGTCGTCTTGGACTACTCCGCTATGGAAGAAAACAACGTGAAGCTACTTTTTTATGGACACACATTCCGTACGATTTGTGATGTAATTCATTTTCCTTTTCGTATTTATTCATTTATATTTCAAAGTCAACGAATAAGATTAGTATCAAGCACATATGTGCTACTACTACTAGTATCTATATATTTTTATGTTCATCATCATTTATTAGTATAAAATATCTTAACACTAGAAAATGATGATGCAGGACTACTTCTTTACTTTTTGTCATTTCATAAGTGTCTCTAAAGCACTAAGTATTATAACGTATCACTACATGCTCTAACATAATAAATTAAAAAAATACCTGATATTTCAATTAAATTTACATCCAAATAAAAATATTTCTTTTACTCAAAGATATTTTTAATCCAACATTATTTTGGCCACAATTATGAAAAACTCTGGCAACCGGAAATGGCTCTCCTAACAAGCCTTGAAGGGACTTCATTACAAGTTCTAGTTATAAAGGGATAACATTCACACCAAAGCTGAAGTGATTTTATAAAAAGCTTATGTTGAATACTAAGAGAAGTTGAGTTTCTACTTTGCAAGTGTTTTGTTATTAAAAAAATATAGTTCTGCAATTCACTGGTTAAAATATTAATTACTTACTATACTTACATTTTATTATTCTATACTTAAATTTTATCGTCATGAATGGCTATCGTGACGCATTAGGTGAGTGTCTGACATCATGTACGATAGTTATATGTTCGAATCGTCACTCAAGGAGAAGACTATATTGTTATTTATTTATTTATCTTGGGTACCCCCACTCAATACGCTATGCCTCGAGTCTAGGTGGAAAATGGTGAAACGAGTGTTCTTGACATTAGGTTCCCTCTGAATATTAACATTTTTCTTTAAATTATTCCTACTAAGAGTATAACATTTTACTTAATATAAAAATTAAATTATAATTTAATTATTACAAAAGTAACAGATGTATAACAAATTCCTTTCAAATATTTCTACTTCATTACATATGTTTTAAGACTACGTGTAAAACCAACGTTTCATTATTTGAACTTGTAGTAAGTTCATACAACTACAAGAGACTAAGTAGTCATTTCTCAAGTCACTTAACTCCCGTCTGGATTCTAAATACAATTATAATTTACCAAAGTGGTGGTTTAAACTACAGCACCAATATAACTAAATGAGCGATATATGAACAATAAGCGCTAAGCATATGTTATAATAACCACGTTGTGTTTCTGTCTTTGTAAAAATAAATATTTAATTATATCTATTTATATGGAAGAAAGTTTTAAGTTTTATATTAATTTATTAGTCAAGTATGATAAGAAGAAAGTGGAAAACGGAAGGTTTTAACAATATGTTTGCTTATGTAGAAAGGAAAATAGCAGGAGGTTAAATCTTTGGCACCTTCACATTTTTCTTTGAAAATCAGGGAGGTCTGGGAGAACCTAATGTCTATGTCTATGTCTCCAATTTCCGCTCGAAATTTGATACGTTGCGTGTTGAGACGCTACTCATTGTCTTCTTTACAATTTTTTTTATGATACGCCAAGCAGGGAACACCTTACGCCTTATTTCGAGACATCTCATCTCTGACTGACAAGCGAATTCACAACTATCGTACTATTTACATTGTCCCGCTGTGCCACTGGTATATAGCCACTTACACACATATCTATTAATATAATGTCGGAATACCTTTATGTCCAGTAAGTATTGAATGGCGTTGAATGAGATATAGCACTCGCTGGGAGTCAGGACATCGTCGGAATTTATTACACGAACGACCGGCGAGTGCCGGCGAGTGTGAGCGATGCTTTGTGATCGTTTGCTCACTTTATTACGATTCTGCGCGTTTATTTCTATTGAAAATTGAATATTTGCAGAGTTTTATAAAATTGTATCAGTATTTTAGACAAGTGTTCGTTTTATAGATTTTATCTTGCTCTTTTTTGTAGTAAATTGAGATGAGTGCGTGAAAAATGTGTTCATATAAATAAAGTTGGAGTGTCTGTTGTTATATTGAAATAACAGGTTTTTGCTAAATGCATATATGGATATATATGTATGCACAGTACATATTGTACTAAGCTTTAAAATGAAAAATTTGCGTGTTGAGTGGCGAATCTCAACGCCGCGCTTTGTTTACCGTTATCGGAGCAAAGAAATAAAAACTCAATATAATCATTCTCTCGAGGCGGAATCGGACCCACTATCATGGCTTTTACAGTCAGAGTGTTCCCACTGCACCACAATGACCTTATTTACACCAAGGATATAAAAAATATTTTTAGAAAACGTAATAAAATTTGAACGTAGCGCGTCTTTTGGAAATCGTTATTAAACAGAATAACATAAATGAAGTATATACAGTTGTAAGTTTAAATTCCGTTTACGATGTCATCAGAATCAGTTTAGCCGGTATAGCCACTTTGTTTAGATTAACTTTAATTATATTAAATTTAGGGTTAGTATCAGTAACTGGTCAACTGGATTTGAAAATAACGTTGTAAATACTATAGATATAGAGCAGCAATACAAAAAATCATAAGGCTAATATCATTTTACTATAGAAAAGCTATGTGTTTCTTTGTTAAAAACCATTTTTAATTATAGAAAGCTCATTAAAGTTGGTGTTTATCGTTCACCTTCTTTTGTCAATGCAGATGAATTTGTTGTTTCTTTAGGTAAATTGTTACACTCTATTAAGCATTATGGAAATGTTATAATAACTGGTGATATAAACATTAATATATCAGCGAATAGTCCTGACAGAAACAGACATAACTATCTGAATGTACTTGCTGAATACGGAATCTTACCGGCTCATACATACCCCACTAGAGAAGTAAGTTGTATTGACCACGCTATGATACGAGCATATAAAAAAGTCGCTGTAATGGTATTAAACTCATCCGTAACTGATCACCTGAGTGTGGTTATATGCCTAACATGCCTACGATTAAAAATAAGTGTGCTGGATTCGTATCAAACTTAAATGTCGATACAGCCTTGAAACAACTAGAGAATTGTAATATGTCTCCATTACTTTCTTTATCAAACCCTAATGAAATGGCTGATAAGTTATTAAATGAACTTACTATAATAATTTAAATAAGTCTCTTCTTCCATGCCGATTTCGACAATGGCGACTTCGTGCGTGTTAAATTCATGGGACGTTCCTGGCGTGATAGGCTCTTAAATGGCTCGCGAAACCAATCTTCGCCTTGAAGATTCGCCTGCAGGGCGCACAGTACAGTTGGCCAGCATTGTTATATGTATACGCGTAGGAGAGCTTGGTCTGATTTTTTCGTAATTGACGCCTAGCGTCAAGATCCTGCAGGCGCCGTCGCTCGCATTCATCCACACGTTTATGAACGGTGCGTCGCCATTCTGGTCTGAGACGCGCTCGCTCTTCCCAACGTTCAACCGGTATTTTGCAAGCTAACAGGTTACGCTTGAAAACATCTTTATAGCGTAGGTATTGACCACCTCGCCTTCGTTTTCCGAGGGCAAGTTCGGAGTAAAAGATAGCTTTAGGCAATCTATTGTCTCCCATACGTAAGACGTGACCACACCACTTCAGCTGCAGTTTCATAATAAGCGCCCCTATACCCACTAAGCCGGACTGACGTAATACTTCAGAATAATACAATATTATTCAAAATAATACAATTACTACTAAAATACCTAGAAATAAAAGAATTATAAAACCATGGATAACTCCTGGATTACTTAAATGCATTAAGAACAGAAATAAAATGCAATATAAACTTAAAAAGAACCCAAATGATAATATACTACAAATAACTTACAAACGCTACAGAAATTTTTGTAATGATCTGTTGAAAAAAGTAAAACGTAACTTTGAGCGCGCGCAACTTAAAAAATCTATTAGAAATCCAAAGGAAATGTGGAAAAATATTAAATCCATTGCTTACATAACTAAAAAAAATCAAGCCTGTACAGAACTTTTTAAAATAAAGCCTTCAATAACTGAATCGTTAGAAAGTGTCAATGACTACTTTTCAAAAATTGGTAAAGACTTGGCTGAAGATATAATAAATAAGCAATCCACCAGAACATACAACGACGTTACTTATAGGTTACCAGCATCTAGTGGTTTACCGAATTCTTTCGGTTTAGTTGATACTGATGAGTCCGAAGTAGAATCTACACTTTTGAATTTAAAGAATAACTGTGCTACTGGATGGGATAATATACCTACTAATTTTATTAAGCCTTCTAAACATATTCTTGTCCCGATTATAACACATCTTTATAACACTTGTTTTGATAAGGGCATCTTCCCAGATATTTTTAAGTTAGCTGTGATACATCCTATTCACAAGAGTGGGAGCAGAGACGTGATTGGAAATTATAATTTCCAATCACGTCTCTGCTCCATAGACCAATATCAATATTGCCAAAACTATCTAAAATTCTTGAAAAGTTAATCAATAAAAGGCTAATTAAATACTTAGAACATCACAATATACTTTCCGATTTGCAATATGGTTTCCGGACTAAAATTTGTACCGAAGATGCGGTCATAGATCTTTCGAACGAAGTAGTGAGAACACTTGACAACGGCCAGAAATGTTTAGGCATATTTCTGGACTTGGCCAAGGCTTTTAATACCGTCTCTGTTCCTATTCTCCTGAATAAGCTTGAAAAAATTGGAATACGAGGTGCACCTCTTTCACTTTTTGAAAGTTACTTAAAATATAGAAAACAGCGTGTTAAAATTGAAAATAACTATAGCAAAGATGCTATAACTACATTTGGTGTGCCACAGGGCAGTGTCCTCGGGCCGACCCTATTTTTAATATATATTAACGACTTATCAATGCTAAAAATTAATAATTGTAAAATCTACTCTTATGCTGATGACACAGCCTTGATCTTTAATGGTAACTCCTGGGAAGAAACAAAATTATTTGCTGAGAAAGGTCTAAACATAATAACCCATTGGTTAAATCAACATCTATTAACTTTAAATGTGACTAAAACTAAGTACCTAACTTTTACGATTAGAAAACCATCCCAACCCCCACAAAACTTTCAATTAAAATGTCATACATGCTCCTATCCATATATTAATAACTGTAGTTGTCTAGATATCGAAAGAGTAACAGAATATAAATATTTAGGTGTTATAATTGATCAACATCACAATTGGTATAAACAAATAGATAATTTAATAAAAAGGACAAGAAATCTAATATGGGTTTTTAAAAAACTAAGTCACGTTCTACAACCCGATCTTTTAAAATCAGTATACTTGGCTCTCGGACAGTCAATTCTTACGTATTGTGTCCCGGTCTGGGGAGGTACCTCCAAAACCCAACTTATTCACTTAGAAAGAGCCCACAGGTCATTATTAACCCGGGAGCACACGCGCCTTTAAAACTTACACGAGAACTCGCGTATAGAGCATTTTGCTCACGTTTTACAAATGACCAAAAAGTACATAATTTATAGTATTTTTATATATTTTACTGCTTAAATATAATAAAAACAAAGTGATTAATCAAATCAAATATTTATTTTTAATATTTAACATTCGTTACACTATAATATTTGAATTACAAAAAACAGGAACTAAATTGGCATTTCTTAAGTGCACTTTTGGTATAAACTGAAACAAAAACTTTTATCAAAAATATTAAGGAATTAACTACAAACATTAATCTTCATCAAATGCACGAGCTTTACGCATGTCACACAAAGTAAAAGCATGTTCAGTGCATAAAAATATTTTACATGTAATACATGTCTTTTTTGTATTGCGATTTTTACCGCGCCTTGGACAGATTGCGCAGATTCCGTCAGGTTTCACAGCCTCTGAAAAGCTGGCTTCATTGGTCAATCTTTTGATAATTTGCTGAAGAGGATATACCTTTCTTAAAAGGTTCTGTATTGTAGATCTTCGTTAAATCCAAGGCTAACTGTTTCAAGTACTGTCTTCGAGAAATAATTGTGTTTGTATTTTCTTTATAAATTATTTGGCTGTTAATCCCGGCCATATTGAGGATAGAAAAAAATAATAATCTTAGCGGCCATCTGCACGCTACTCGAGCCACTGAATATTCTTCTTTTAGTCTATCAACCACGTCTACTCCTCCTTTGGTTTTGTTGTAGAAAGTGATGATTTCAGGTTTCGCGCTATTACCAGAAGCTGGATCAATTTTATCATCATTATGCAATGAACTAATAATAAGAACATTTTTGTTTCTACATAAGAACATATTTTCAATAAAATCAGCTCTAAAAACCTTTTCTTCGATGTCTTCGGAATCATATTCTTGTAGCCACGCCAAAATTTGTTGTTCTTGTCTATCCATCTGTAAAAATATTATATTTATATGTAAACTGCATAATAAACTCATATTTCTCCAGTATTCAACAATAAAATAAAAATGAAGACTTTAAATGAGGTATAATACTGTAAGAAAAAAAATACCTACCAAAAAATAATACTTACGTTGTAAGTCGCGCGATGAGCAAAATGCCGCGCGACGTGACCCGCCGAAACAAACCACCTCCACTGAGTGATGGATGCACGCTAATATGAAAAAAACGTTATGCACGAGACGAAGGAAGTATAAAACTCAGCTATTGGGCAAATGACAACCGTAGACAAATAAATCAATAAATGGGGGGAATTTGAAATTCACCGTGAGGGAAATGCTCATAGCGCGTGTGCTCGCGGGTTAATTGTATTGTTTTTTAAAACGTATGGATGCGCAACATATAATCTATATTCAACAACCAAAATATTAACAATCAGACAACTTTACGTTCTAGAAACGGTGTTAAGAGTACATAAGTCAATAACATATAATAAACCAAACAAGAATAGAAGATGAAATCATGCAGTAATTAATTTACAACATTGCAACACACAATTTGCAAACAGACAATACAACAAACAGTCTTCCTTCCTTTATAATAAAATTAATAGGATTATTAACATCTATGACCTTCAATATCATCAGTGTAAACAAACATTAACTAATTGGCTTTATACTTTAGACTATCGTGCTACTGAAGAATTATTAACTGTACAAACGTAAGATATATTCATTTTAATTAAAAATAAATAAATGAATGAGTAAATAGGTGTAAAAAAAATAATAAAATTATAAAATGCACACCCACACAAATACACACACGCACACGCACACGCACACGCACACGCACACGCACACGCACACGCACACGCACACGCACACGCACACGCACACGCACACGCACACGCACACGCACACGCACACGCACACGCACACGCACACGCACACGCACACGCACACGCACACGCACACGCACACGCACACGCACACGCACACGCACACGCACACGCACACGCACACGCACACGCACACGCACACGCACACGCACACGCACACGCACACGCACACGCACACGCACACGCACACGCACACGCACACGCACACGCACACGCACACGCACACGCACACGCACACGCACACGCACACGCACACGCACACGCACACGCACACGCACACGCACACGCACACGCACACGCACACGCACACGCACACGCACACACACACACACATTTCATTTCCATTTTTGATCTTAAAATGAGTTAAATGTTTATTAGTTTATAATTATGTGTTTCGATATATGTATATCCAGGAGGAGGAGCGGGTGTTTTGAGATACAGGTTTAACCTACTTCAAAATTCCTGTTGCTTACTATTGCTGTACAAACTGATTTAAATAATAAATTAATATTTTTATTTTTTTTCTTTTTATTAAAAGAAAAATATGGTTAGAAAAAAAATAAAGTATGCAATTACATACCTCGCGTTATCATTCTTGTCATAATATAAAGGAGAACAAACAATGGTTGATTCAAGCCCCTCATCACATACCTGAGAGCAACGCAAACAGTTATAACGTGAGATTCCGGTCAGATAATATTTTTGATATCGTTCTGCTACGCGGGTTGTGCAGTGGTTATATAGCATGTAAAACAAACATATCGTAGGCTAATTCTTTTACAGTTTACACATGTGAACATATGACATATACTAAAAATTAAATAAGACTCACTCTTGCTCTCTCTCTCTGTAATCGGCCTGTTATATTTGAAGCGAGCTTATATTCAAATAATGATGTGACTTGTTTCTGCCCAGTGCAAGATATATGTAGCCGTATGGAGTTGGAAGATGACAATCCTTTTGTTGAGGGTTCGTCGGAGTAGTAACGCCCGCATTACCTCTTTGTGCGGTGATGGTTATCACCACTAAGCATGTAAAAAAATGAGGAAAAAAGAGCAGTAGTAAAAAAATATTATATTTTCTCATCATCTCATCAGGTGCTGACTAGGAAAATATTGTATATTTATGAATTCGGATTGCAAATTTTCAAGCAAAACAGCCATTAAAAAGCAGGATATCGTGTAGCAATAATGCCAAGATACTAGTGGTAAGCAAAAAGCCTTTTCAAAGTATTTTTTTCCACTACTTTCCATACTATTATTTGTCAAGATTTTGACTCACGCAGAACAGAGCGAATAAATATCAGGTTCTTTATGTAACGACACGAATATAAACACTACGAGCTTTCACTTCAACAAACAAACCTGTTAATTGAATCCGCAGATTTTTATAAAAAATGTAATCAATTTACTTCCAACGAAGCAGATTAATCGAATAAAATCTCGCAGCCAATTACTGTATAAAACGGATATCTGTTAAATTACATTTAAAAGTATAATAATGTTCATTTTGCTATGATTTGATTGATTTTATTTAGGTCAAATAGGTTTGATTTTATCGTTTGTGAAACATAAATTGCATTTATAAAATATACACTATTAAAATGTAGGTAGGCCTCGTTAGGCTACATTGTAAATTATTTAGTAGTAAAATACTTATTTAGATTCTTGCATCATTCGCATATGCGAGTTATATATGGTACAAGTATATACTCCTAGCAGTGTAGACAAAGAGAACTTAGTGTTGAGACACTCCGTCCTGCTAGTTCCTCTTAGCCCCACCAAGTGTTTATGTAATGTTTATATTTTGTTTAAATAATATTAAGTATAATTTGGCCCATTAAAAAACTTCAAAATTTGGCTTCAAAAGATTGCTAGAACAAGATTGCCTCATTCCTTACCCTTGTTTTTTAACACCACAACATATAACGTGCCTCACCTCACCAAAGCGATGAACTAAAAATAATTATAATTGAAATCAAAGTACAAACATCGCCTGTACGACCAAACATTACCCCATTGCTTGCCTTGCGATTGCCTTTATACTACAACGATATTGAAATGAAGTCATCAAGTATCATAAATATGATTCACAGTATACATTTATTTACGCGTCCGGAAACCGAGTGAGTCCCCAGAATAATGTAACCTGTAAACTCCATTGTCTGTTCTGAATGGCTTATTATAAAGTAAACCCGCTCATTGTGATCGCAGCGCGCGTTGCCTGTCACAATGCCGCCCGCCCAGACCGCGCCGCCCGCCCAGGCACAGCCGCTGTAACGTCTTTTCAAAATCATTATTGAATCGTTTCATACAGCCTGAACAAATATACATTCATTTAAAGTAGCTTTATGCTTAATTCTTGTCATATTTTATTATAGTAGATATGTAATAAAAAAAATGTGAAATATTAAATCTCGTTGCGAGTGTTTCAGCTTTGCGATTTAACTATTTATTACTTGAACTAATTTTTACAATAGGCTCCTATTTTACCAATTATACAGGGTTACAGGTTAAGTCGACCTATTCCCGTTAAGAGCGTGTAGTTTACATTGTTTCTGACTGATTTGACTATGAAACATCCTATCCTAAACCTAACTGTTTTCAAGATATATGTCATATTCAACATGTATGCATGGGTTTAACTCGCCTATTGTATTTGGCTTTTTTGCTCCTCCCCTTTAGCCTATGAAACTAGTTTTTTCTACAAATATTTGATAAAACCCTAAGTTTTTATACCTCGTTGGATAGCTGATAAAACGTAGATATTTTTAGGCACATCTGCAAAACAGGCGCCGTAATATTTTTTTAAGATATCCTTTAAAGAAAAAAAAACTTTCTGAATTTTTATTATTCATTTCAAATTTTAACCATCTACAATGACTTATTTATTCTTTTTATGTACAATATTTGTTATTGAGGTAATAAAGCGTCTTATTTTACTCGTAAAAATAAAAAAATAGTAATAATAATACTAACACATTTCAAAATATCTAAGTTGACAGCACAAAATCGGGATTATTTTATAAAAACTAAATAAATTCAAATATCTTGAAAACAGTTAGGTTTAGGATAGGATGTTTCATAGTCAAATCAGTCAGAAACAATGTAAACTACACGCTCTTAACGGGAATAGGTCGACTTAACCTGTAACCCTGTATATCGAGATACATAAGAATGTTATATTATTAATGATATTATTCATAGATATATGTTTAATTATCTATTTCAGAAGCATATTTTGAGTATAATATGAACCCCACATTTAGGACACTTTATATTACTCGATCAGTATTAGTGTTGAGTTTTGACAATCGACCCGCAATGTCTCGGATCAGGGCAAAGAGTAAAGAACGCTGAGTTTTGGCACTAGGGAAAAGCATGAAGGTGAGAAAAAAGAATTATATGCAAGAAGAAGGCAGGAGAATATTTGTAAATACATAAACGCTTGGCGGGTCGCATCAAAATATTAAGCGGACCGCGTGTTACTTACATCAGCTTCAGAAGAACTAGCAAGACGGATTGCGTTACCACAAAGTTCCATAAGTATACCTTGCTACAAGTACATGCGCGTGACGAAAAAACATTAAAAAATATTTTATTACTAAACCATTTACAACGTACCCTAACGAGGCCTGTCTGCACATTGATGGTGTATATTTAATAAATGCAATTTATGTTTTACAAACGATAAAATCAAACCTGACCTAAATAAAATCAATCAAATCATAGCAAAATGAACATTATTATACTTTTAAATGTAATTTAACAGATATCCGTTTTATACAGTAATTGGCTGCGAGATTTTATTCGATTAATCTGCTTCGTTGGAAGTAAATTGATTACATTTTTTATAAAAATCTGCGGATTCAATTAACAGGTTTGTTTGTTGAAGTGAAAGCTCGTAGTGTTTATATTCGTGTTGTAAAGTATATGAAGAACTGTGAGTCAATCAATACCTTGACAAATAATGCTATTGTGCAATTTAGTTTGAAAGTGCTTTTTGCTGATCATTAGGTACTATCTTGGTATTAAAGTTACATGATGTCTTGCTTCTTAACATTTGATTTATTTAAAACTTTGCCTACTGATGAAGAGAAAAATAGAGAATTTATTATTACCTTTATTAATACCACTCTTTCCTCATTTTTCTCATATGTTTAGTGGTGACACCATTCTCCGCACAAAGGCGGGTATTCATTTTTCCGACGAACTCATCAACAAAAGGATTCCATACTCCATACGGCTACATATATCTTGCACTGGACAGAAACAAGTGAAGGCACATCATTAGCTGAATATGAGCTCGCTTCAAATACGACAGACCGATTACAGAGAGGGGGAAAGAGTGAGTCTTATTTAATTTTTAGTATATGTCATATGTGTAAGCTGTAAAAGAATTAGCCTACTATTAGATGCGTTTATTTTACATGCGATATAACCACTGCCCGCGTAGCAGAATCATATCAAAAGTATTATCTGACCGGAAACTCGCGTCAATAACTATTTGCGTTGCTCTCAGGTATGCGATGAGGGATTTGAATCAACGATTGTTTGTTCTGCTTTATATTATATAAGAATGATAACGCGAGGTATGTAGGTAATTGCTTATTTTATTTTTTTTCTAATCATATTTTTCTTTTAATGAACTTTCTATAATTAAAAATGGTTTTTAACAAAGAAACACATAGCTTTTCTATATTAAAATGATATTTGATTATTTTACTATAGAAAAGTTATGTGTTTCTTTTGTTTTTTTGTATTAATTTTAAAAACATTTTTTCGCAAACACATTTTTTTTTCTTTCACACACACTGTTTTTAACAGAGAGAACCTGGTGGCAAAACACTTCACTCCACTTCCCACACGAAACTGAGACACTACGTTTTGAGTGGCGAAGCTCAACACCATTTTATATGTATACATGCATATTACTTAATTATGCTTATATTTATCGTAAACAAAAAAAAACATAAAGACTATCCTTTTGACTTATAAAGTTAACTTAGTTAAGACATAGTTGTACCTAAACTATCTACCTCCCCCTAAATAAAGTGTACAAACGCTAAGCTAACACTAGCCAGCTAATGCCACTCGTATATTGCGAGCTTAAACGGCTTATTTACAGTTCACTCTAATACCTAATAAATTCCAATTAAACACGTATTAAGTAATCATTACTGCGGTAGTACGGTGAGAGCTCATGTTGACGTTAGTCATTGGAATATGCGGACCATTCCTTGTTGTACGGATAGATGGAGAGTTGTTTTTTTATATATATTGAAAAATCCTATCTTACGCGTACTTATATTGAAAAATATAAAAAAGACATTAAGAAAACGTATAAAATTTTCCCAAGTGTATGACTAACACTTTAAAATTTTAAAAGTATTGAAAAACATCTTGAATAAACGACTATTTGCAGGAAATGTCTAAAAAGCCTGTTAAAATTTGAAGATGGTAACCCCACCAACCCTTAAGCCCACGTGTTTTGGTTTAATTTACTTAAAGAAATATTTCTATTTAGATATAGTAAATTTCTGATGTTTGTAAGTTCATTTTATTAATTGTTAAAAGGCCATCGTGGTCTAGGACAGTGTCTAACAGTAAACAAGACGGTTGTGGGTTCCATTCTCTCCCGGGGAAATAATTATATTTCCATTGGCTTGACTTTGACTTTATTTACATTTGTTTGCTCTCATACCTAAGACAAAACTCAATTTTGAACAGAGTGTCTTTTGCCTTGCTATGTAGGATAAAAATGTGCAGAAAAAAAATATGAACGGAGCTTAAGCTTATTGGATGCAAAGCAAAGTATGAATATCTTAAACTTATTAGGCACCTACAAACAGCGCGTCAATTGTTTTAAAAACAGCAATAGTGCCTACACATTATAAAGCTTTAATTAGAGAGACGTTTCTTTTGCAGAAGCTTTCATATACAAAATCTGAGGAAAAACATTTTAAAAAGCAGTTAAAATAAATATAAAAGTGGTGAACGAAATTACAGTGCGCTTAGTGCAATGTCGTTTGCCCACAATCCGCGAACTCTTTGCCAAATACCGGCATAAAGTCAGCCTCTAGTTCCGCGCGACGCTTCGCCCTGCCGCCCTGCACCGCTAAGTACATTCATATGTTGATACTTTAACAAGATGGGGTATTGGCGAATTTTCTTATAATATCTTATATATAAAAATGAATCGCCGAATATGTTGGTAAGCGCAAAACTCGGTGAACGGTTGGACCGATTTCGCTAATTCTTTTTTTAGAATATTCCTTGAAGTACGAGGATTGTAGTTACGGAGAGAAAAAATTAAAAAAAAATCTGAAAAGGTCTTAAAACAACACTTTTCTATCCTCCCATACAAAATATTCGTTATAATTATTAAAAGTCAATTTGAACTTTAATACCATACCTTAAAGTTTAAATGTTACTGGAGAGGTTTCGAGACGGCAAAACAATTGATAAAAAGCTGCTAAAATATCACTTTATACATAGTATACGAATGTCAATTTCGCAACTTTTGACATAGTTGTGATAGCTCAGTTGGAAGAGCGCTTGCTTTTTTATGGTTATTTTTTATTAGGGTCCACGGTTCGATCCTGACATGGATGTCTATTCTTTTTTTAATTCTTTTTTGTTTCAATTTTTTATTTTATTTTTATTTTAATTTTTTATACAAGTTTATTGGACTTTTAATTATAATTTTTGTTTATTTTATAATATTTTTATTGTAAGCATTATTTCAAAAAAAACGATTCCCCGAAAGAAAGACTGAGCGGAGCTTTATTGTAACTTTTTGTAGCGTAGGCACTCAATTAGAAAGGATTTTTAAAATTCATCTCTTAAAAGGGGGAAATAGTGGTTAACAGTTGGTTAACAGAGTATATGAAGTTCCATTAGTTTTGAAGTTAAAGCCATGAAATCTAATTTCTAAAAATCTAAAAATAGTAAGTACGTATTTCAGCGATTATGACAATTCTACCACTGAGTTGACGAAAAAGGATTGAGAAATTGTAAAAATAATAGTCATTTTCTGCGTTAGAAATATAAAAATTTATTCTCTGGTTGCTGATTAGAAACCTAAACTACTCTACTAAGTACTTGAAGCTGCCGTAGCGCAGTGAGACGGCGTCTCACTGTAACGCGACGGGTGTGGATTCGATTCCCTCTCGGGGGAATAATTATTTCTATATTTTCATTTCTAAAAAAAAAAGGAAAGAACTACTCTATTATAGTAAAACAGTTAACAATTGAGTCTGTACACAAATATTGATAGGAACGTGAAAATAACATTAAACCAATGAATCTAGGATGTTTTAAATTTTTTTCAATGTTATTATATATTTGCACGCGTACATCTTTTGATCTACTGGACAGATTCGAACAACGTGTTTTGTTGTATACTTCAAAATGAAATACTTAGATGAATTATAGCAAAGAAGCAAAGAAACCATAACAAAAAATGTTCAGCGTGATGAACATTGCTTGACTTTAAAAAATTACAGATCTGAAATATCTGGTGAAGAACCAAATAAGTCCTGCTTGACTTTAGGAAATAAGACAATGTCGCCTTATCTAAAATTGTTCAACGTGGTGGATATTTTCCTTCATATTGAAAAAAATCAGGCTAATGTCAAATTTTCAACACACTCGGAGTCTAAATCGCATCTTGGTATGTCTTTTGTACATTACTCAGCATACCTAATACAAAAGCATTTTTTTCATTTTTATGAGTATATAGTTAATTAATATAAAATTTTTTCCAAAGAAAAACTTAAATCGTTTCTACAAGACTTTAAATTGAAATTATAAATATACCTAATTCCTTCAGTAATATAATAAATAGTTGGGCTATTTATAGAGAATGGACGTGTGTCAGTCAAGAGTATAACATTTTTCCGGTTTTTAGTTCGGAGCGTAAGTTTTAAGAAGTAAACTAATAATTTTGGCTTGAACTTATAATATACAGTGTTGTTATGTAGGTTATACATATTGAAATGTATTCATATACTTGAATTCAAATTAATCAATAAAAACTACTCAAACTTTATCAGCTACTTTTCATTTATATTCTGTTTCCTTATATTGCATGCATAAGGCGTAGGTAAAGAAAATATTTGTATAAAGTGATCATAGTTTTTAAATGATTATAGAAAAAAAACAACAATTCACCAAATAACGTGCAAAGACAATTCCTTAAATTGAGTCTAATAAGGTAGTAGAAATTTATTACACTCTCACTATTTATTACATTATCTTCCAAGCCATTATCACACTCAATCAGTTTTTATCAAAATAAACTATTTTGGTTAATGCTTTTCCCAATAACGTGAAATAAATCAGTATATATTAGAACAATGAGCATTTCTTTATCTGCGAGTTGGACTTATACTGATTGGATTATGTTGTGCAAGTGTGAAGGTAAAATTATCAAAACTCTTATTGAAGTTTTAGGACAAGGACCACTATCAAAGCATTTCTTACAAAACTTACAATAGTGTGTTCTAAGTAACATAATTTGGCCCAAATATAATTGAACAACAGACATCCAATCCATCTTTACTATATTTCATTCTCCGTAATATAATATAAACCTACATATATCATATTGCAATAAATATATAAATATACAGCAAAATTCTAATGAAAATGTTAAAAAGAATTCTTTTTTTTTCAATTTTCTTTTCTTTAATATTGTACAAGATTCAAGGACAAATTCACCACATGCAGGAGCAATATTACTTCTGTCAATGGTAAAAACAAATTTCTTCAGACTTAAGATTCGATTATATTTTTCTTAAGGATATCTGTAGCTGTATTTAATCAAAGCTGTACTATCATGCTGTCCATCATACAGCTAAGAGAGAGATAATTATACCTACAATAACATTTGCATGAACGTAATCAGTTGATTTTTTTTATGTATAAAAAAGGTTACTTTAAGCAATTTATTCAGTCGATTAAGTTGTTTAAACTAGCCTTAGAAATAATACCGTCATCGAACAATCATAAAGTAATGATCATAGATAACAGCAGGCAAAGCGCTACAGGAGAACATGAGAGACAATGTGAAATGAAATTCCTTAAGTAAAGAATATGTCAAACACATCGTTTTAATGATGTTTAGAATAGAATTGGGTAGAAGAGAAAATGGATATCATTAGCATTATTTATTTTCTATCCGGAATGAAAAAAAATATTATGCATTAAAATATTTTAAAAATCTTAGACTAAAGTCTTCAAGTCTTCAGTCTTCAGTCAATACTAAAGTATTGATAGTAAAAATACGGCGAAACGAAGTTCGCCGGGCCCGCTAGTTATTTATAAAAATGTTTTTAGATCTTTTTTTAAATCAATGATATAGCGTTGGACAAACATTACATATAATACAAATATATATTTGAGTATATTTTATTTGAATACCGTTTTTTGAACCATATTCTAATTAAACTGAAAAATGTAAGTATACTGAGGAATATATACCACTTACATTCCTTTATTGTCGTATTTATCATGACTTAAAAATTAAAAAAAATATATATTCTTACGAAATACGAAAATAATATTTTATAATACAAATAGGAACAGTACTGAACTATTTTTCAACTGTACTAACACTACGCTACTTTCCAAGAATCTTTTAAACTTAGAATGCAGGTTATTTAAAATTTTGTAGCGAATCGTTTGAGTGCTTTATAGTTTGTGAGTACGTCACTGATAAAGTATTTGTGAATAGTAGTTGTATTCAATATGTTAACCACAGTATTTATTGAAAAAACACGGTTTATATTTGACAAGCGCTTTATATTTAAAAAAATAGTTATATTGTAGTTAGTCTATATAAAAAACTGAACGCTTATATACATTGTTCATAAATATTTTGATACCAAATTCTACCTTTTCCTATGAAACATATTGTGGATTACTTCACTCTCTTTTCAATGTTTCATTTTAAAGATCAAGCCTTTTAAAAACATTTAATTTTAATGAGAATTGAACCCAATACCAAATTATAGACTCCCATATTCTAAGCTGAGCTACATCTGTCTTATGCAGCGGTAATCTGCATCGTACAAACAATATGAATAATTGCGTTAATTTGAATAATGTAATACAATATCTGTTGAGTTAACGTGACGGGTAATAACCGGGGAAGCTGATTATGACATCATGTACCAACAATACTGACAATTAGGGCGTGAGGACGGATTAATTATGATTATTATATGCAAAGATACATACAGATATACATATGTACATATACATTACATTTGTATTTGTAAGTAATGTGTGTTGTTTTAGGTAAATCTAAATGCAAAGTATTTTTTTTTCAATTGAAATTTCTTTAGAATCGTTTTGATTTGAAACTCAATGTATTGAAAATAGGTCACGAAAAAGAAATAGGTATGTACGTCTGTAAGTATCACTGTCTGCAATAAATCTGTATATAACAATCACTTTAAAAAAAATTAAGTCCCTCTGAGTTTCTTGCGCTGGTGCGTCTTCTCAGGTCTGAGGCATTAAATTTAGTTAACCGGAGGTAAACTATTTGACGTTCAAAAAATGAAGCTTATAACTTCTTATTTTAAATAAAATTATTTGACTTTGACTTTGACTTTGTAGAACATAGCGTGCTGATTTATACGTTTATATTGTTTTTTGTAGCTCGTTATTTAACAAATGAAGAGTAAAATACATCATACAATAGGAAAATACTTTTAGTTAAATTTCTTCACTCTGGTGACAAAATAAAGCGCGGCGTGGAATTCTGCCGTTCAACATCGAACGTGTCAGATACGAGCAGAATGTGGAGAAGGCAGTGTCTTACCACTGTGTTCTCTCTGACTACCCTACTATAAGAAAAGAAACACAAAGTTAATATTTTTTTTTTAGTTCCGGGTGTCTTTAACAATTTCATTAGTTTATATTCAAAGTATAGATAACAGTTATGTAGTTAGCGGTGACAGCACTTTGATCTGTAGAGGAAAGGTTCCGCATATCGGAGGGCGGTATTCTGAGAATTTGAACAAGGGTCAAGAATGTTGTGATGGTTTACACATTTTGTAAATTTATTGATTTGATTTGCGGCCATCGAGTCGCAGCGGGACATAGACTGACTGTACTTAAGATAGTTGTGGATTTAATCATTTAGAAGGAGTTATGTTTTTTACTATCTGTTTGAAGAAGCCGAAGCTCATCTTACCAGACCGGGGAAATTATTTAAATATAATAATTACGCGACAACGTATTGAATCTATAAGCCCTTACGTGTACAATCAGACTACTATGTCAGTAGGTATATGTATCAGAAAAATTATAGTATTTTTAATATCATATAAATAGTTCTTATGTGCTTTAAGAGTCTTTACATATTACTAAGAGTCATAACAAGTTGTAACTAGAAACAAATGTAGTAGTATATTTGTATTTCTCTTCCTCTCCTTCCAGGGCACTCGCACCTTTTTGTAGTACATGTGGAGAATTTAGTGTTACGACTCTCTTCTCTACTTAATTTCATAAATTCAAAACGAACAAGACCATTCTAACTTTAGTTGATTTCTAACTACAAGACAAATATATTCTAAATTGTACAGATCGTATTTAGTAAAGGGGTTCACACTGGGAAAACTTCGTCGTCGTATTTACGAGATCTACATTAATAACATGTGCCGGGTTCGATGGGCAGGTCGTATAACATATGACTTGTGACGCTTGTTCAATATTTAAAAAACTTCTTAGTAACAAGACACTTAGTCTTTTTTTCTATTTTTCAATCTCGCGAAAACATAACGCGGCGTCAGGTTCTGCTTCCCAAGATATGTTATGTCTCGATTGGGGGCGTGTAGTGAGTTTTTCATGTTTCTTTTCTTGCTCTGCCATTTCAGAAAAGTGTTAGGCTGAAAAAAAAGAATAAATTAATAAAGTAAGCACAAATTCACTTAAATGAAGGACTCAGAAGAACCGGCGCAATAAACGCAGCAAATATCAATGATATCTGCATCTCCGTAAGTCCTAAGTTTACATGCTAACATTTCAATACCCTTTCACTTCACATTCAGTGCAGATAGATATCAGTTGTTTTGCTTTGTGTAAGCGTTTCCAGTTCTCTTGCTTTAATTATTCTATCATCGATTTACTTACAGGCTACAGGTAACCTGTCCTTTGACTGAGTGTGTATAAGACGGTAATCGGTTCCTAGAACTCAATTTTAACGCTTAAACTATTCAAGTGTGTTAGATAATATACACATATGTATACATATTATGCTAACATCAGATTGAAATGATTATTGATTTAATTGACAGCCAAATACTGTCCGTATTTGACTATACAAAGGATACTTGCTACAACTTCATGCCTGGTACGGATATCATTATTTCTAAAAAGTATAGATGTGCTTTAAACGAACGTGGAAAAAGGGAAGGTGAGGGATGGTTAAGGTGCTTACAATGCAAGGACTAAATATATTACTACGGTTTAAAATTACGATGTCAACGAAATTTCGTATGAAAACAATTTGACTGCCTCTATTTTATAATAGTGAAGACCTGACTGTACTGACATTGGAGAATATTCAACTTTACTCAAAGCATGATTTATTCTTTGCATTTAAATAAAAATATTTTTAAACACCTTTTCCAATTTCTCCGCAAAATGTAAAAGATGTAAATTGAAAATAAAATCTTTCCACTCCATGATAATAAGGCTATATTTTTATTAATCGTCAGTCGAGTAATTAAGCGAGTTTGTGATATGCGAGGATCGTGAGAATGAATTTTACTAACATGATATAATATTATCTACAAGATATCAGGTGCCAGAGACAGCGCGCGCTGAGTTATGATCTCATCACCGCGTCGCTCACTTCTGTTACCGTTAAATAATAATATGTGCATTGAAACGTAAGAAAACTTATATGAAAATTAAGTGATATTAAAAACTTAAGGTCATCGTGGCGCAGCGTGACGGCGTCTGATAGAATAAACGACAGTTGTGGATTTGATTTCCTTGCAAGGAAATGAATTGAAATGATAATGCTTAAATTATTTTTATTTCCTCAATGTGGTGAAAAAATAAAATCCAAAGTGGAGCGTATTCATTCAACACGCAATGTCTGGTGAAGAGCGGTGTGTCTTAATACCAGGACTCTCTCTAAGTACTCTAAGTTTTTAAGTTATACTTAATAAATCTTTTTCATAATTTTTCCTATCGTGTACATACTCGTAAAATAAAAAATAAAAAAATAACAAATTAATAATTTACATAAAAATTTACAAAGAGGACTAAACACTGAACTTAACAAACACTGCACATTAAGGGGACGGGGGACATTATGGGGAATGACATCATAAAGGGCAGGAATTAATCTAGAACACGAGAAAAGGACACAAGCGGAAGTTTCACGAACACATTGTCGGATCACCCGCACGGTGTAACGCAAAGTTGCAGATATAACGCCCGCGCCGTTGTGGATCAATTCAACTATTTATAATTTTCTGTTAAACGAAAATTTTGATTACGGTAAGAAGTGTTTCTACGCAATATTTTAAATTTTATATTTTTTTATTTATTTTCTCAAATTTATATATTTTTCTCTCTCAAAGTGTAATGTTCCTAAATCGAACAGAAAGTGTATAACAGAGTGTCTTTACATTACGTTCTCTCTGACTTTCCTGATTTTTGGAAACAATTGTGAAACTGCAAGTATATATCTTTCTGTAACTACAAGTAATTGTTATAATTGATGTTGACTATTTTATAATAAATTTTATTGACTTCTTATTTTTCTATATAACTATTATTATTAATATTTCTTTAAGAGAGAACTTAGTGTCAGGACACTCCGTTTGCCACTATGGACACATGAATTCGCGATTTTTAATTGAGTAATTGTATTTCTAGGTGTAGTTTGTCTTAACAGAATGTAAATAATTTTAATATATTCATTCATCCAAGTAGGAAGATTCCTACTCTATTACTAATCGTAATAACATTTAGATGCTACCCGCCTGCACCACGACACCCTGACATCGAAATTAATTTCGTTGCAAAAATCATATTTTTACACCAAATTAATATTTTTAGTTCTCAGAATTAACTTTAGTCGTATTTTAAAAGAGTTTTCTGTTTCGTAACAAAAAATGCTTACATTTAACTAAGCTGAAGACCACCTTTGTCATTCAACTCCGCGGGGTCAGAATACAAAGATCTCTTCGAGCACTCTCACTCAAGCCGCCGTTTTAGGTCGATTTATAAAAATACTATTAACATTTTTTTATTTATTTCAGATGTTTATGTAAGTAACTAGTGGCCCGCTCGCGTCTTCGCCTGCGAGGACTACAAAACTATTTCACTATAGGACATCAGATTAGAAACCTCTAAAATTAACAGTGTTTCTCTACTATATTATGCATGTATTACACATATAAACCTTCCTCTATTCATTTTTTTTAATTCGATATTTTTTTATTGATATAATTTACATTATGAAACGACATGCGATGCGAAGCGGCCGTTAATAACTACGACACACTTCTATACTAATGTACTTATTAACGTTACAAGATGGTACAATTATGTACTCATTGTTCATTTATAAATATATCTTTAAAAAAACTATTTTTCCTAAAAAAAATATGTACTGGATGGTACAAAGACGAAATAATATAAATCAACTTCACTCTTTTTCCTTTACAGCAGGTTACTTGGCTCTTTACTTTCCGCTCGTATTCAAACCGTTACGTGTTGTGGTAGAACTGACGACACACTTTGTTTTGCCACAACAAAGAGATAAAATAATTTCAGAACAATTATCACTGGGACCGAACCAACAAGTATCACGATTACAAACATGCTATTCAACTCCGCCACAAAGCTTCAACGAAATCATACTAAAATTACGTGACTGAGACTAGACAAACAGAATATTTTATCATTGTCTTTTTCCTAAATTTGTAGATACACGCAGATAAAAGAACATTCGTAGCAACAATCAATGGAAACAGCTTTAATGTGAGATATATTCTTACGAGGCCATTACGTAAGCCTAGCAGTCCGTTACTCCGAGATAATTATAAGGGACTATTCCTAAACCAGTCGTTGGCAGCAGTTTACATAACACAGAGAGTGTAATAAAAAATTGAATTGATGCCGTGAAAAGATATGGGAACGATTTTACAATAGGATTCCGGAAAATGTCCGAAAGTGTTCTATATTACATTTTAAAAGGTTGTGAAAAGACGTTTATGTGTTAAAGGTTAAAACCTAGTTAAAGAGTATATAAATGAAAGCGCGCTTTGGGAATATAATCCTCGCTTCAGTCTTACTCAAAGGTTCAAAAGTATCATTGTTACTAATAAATCTCTAAACTATTAATTTGGCAGTTAGAGAGAATATAGAGTCATTGCGTCTTGAGTAGCGGAACTCAACGCCGCAATTTGTCTGCTTACCAAAACGGAGCAATAATAAATAAAATTACTAACAATTTTATATTGAAAACTGACTGCAAAATGCTATTTGTATTTAATTTATTGTAATTACATAACGTTTTAAAGCTATAACTGGAAATCAATTTGTAAATTTCTTATTTGTTATAAGGAACATGACAGCAAATTAATTTCTCCTTTAAACTGCAAATTGACTAACCAAAGCAAAGAGCTCCTCCGGTTTGGTGAACAAACTTGAAGGAATTTAACTCGGCGTCCTATAACATCGAATACACAGTGCTCGTCATTAATTTCCTTTAGTGTAGTGCTTATTTTTAATTCTGGTTGTGGGTTTGAATCTTTTTAAAACAAATAATCCGGCTATAATATTTACTTTCATTTCGGTGTGTTTGTATTACATAAATTACATACCGCAAGTAAGTGAGCGACAGCAAGTTAGTTTCTCTTTGAAATATATTATAAACGATTAGTTCTTGACAACATTTTATACTTTTTAATAAGAAGATGCTTCTATCTTTTTAAGTTATAAACTTGGTATACATTTTAAATTAGTTTTAAATAAGATTGGAACATATTATGATCTCAGTGTGTTCTCACATAAATGGGTAAAATTATTCGATGAGAAAGACATTTAAAAAACGTGTAATAAATCAAAAGTAGTGGGATTCGAACCCGCGCCTCCTGGAAACCGTCCCGGCTTCCAAAAAAATGTTTCTCGTACCTACCCTACTAACGACGGTAGAAGAGTGAATCTTAATGAGAATCGCTTTGTGACACAGTTTATTTTATTCCAATATAATCACTTTTAACATTTTTAAAGTGTTCTTACACTTAGGAAATTGAAACATACATTTAGAAAACGTATAAAAATTTATACGCAGTAGGATTCAAATCCGTGCCTTCTAGAAACCGTTCAAATGCTCTGACCGCTAAGCCACATATTCTGCATCCGGCTTCTGAAATTCTTATACACTTATTTAAATCACTTTTCTGAAAGGAATAGAACCATCGCATCTACCGTTACACACTGTGCCCCTGCGGTAAGACGACCGCTCCCTTTCCTCTAATATATTTAGTTAGTTTTCTAACTGCGCTACGTTATATTCGATCAGTGGTTATAATTCGAGGTAATGGAACGTTCGAGCGCAATTGTCTTCGTAATGGACGGTAATGGGCGGCGCTGGTTCAGTTATAGCGGTTCCTAACGATGTTACCGTCTTTAAAAATTCTTCTAAACTATAAAGAAGTAGAGCTTTATTTGAAGCTGAATATACGGACCACGTGGGAGCTTTAATGTTCAAAGAGAATGATTGTTATATATTTATTTCTAAAATGTCATTGTAGCTGAGCTCTTTTAGAATGAACGGGATGTTTCTTGAATCTAACTTCTTTCGGACAAAATATACCTAAATAATAGATTTATATTTATGATAAAGGGATTTGGAGCCCATCGCAATAAGAGGAAAGTCGTATACGAAGGCTTTTGTCACTCATATGTTTTGGTCCTGTAATTTTTTTTTAATTTGAAACAAAGTTCATCAGTAACAAGTCACAACCAAAGATATTTTTTAAGAAAACGTATAAAAATTATGAAATTCGACGTGCCTCTTGGCAACCACTGAAGTGATCGTCAACTATGCGTTCTATATCTCGTTAAAACTTATTTTGGTTGCTAAACAATGTATAAATAACACTTTAAATAATGAAATAGGTCTATTACATTATCTCTTCAATTGTTGTTATATTTTTTTCGTTAATATATTAAATTAATAATTAAATTAAAAGTTAAAGTTTTAAGCAGCCACAAATACAGCTAAACAAAGTTGCTTAAGGTTCAGAGACTTCTGTTCTCTATAAATAATACATTCTAAAATTCCTAAGCAACTTTATATTTAATATGTAAAAGTTTGCGCATAATCAAACTGATATTTTAAATTTACTTCTAGACTAGGCCTGTGTTTTACCAGTTTCAATCTCTTTTTCTTTTACTCTACTATATATCTTCACTTGCTGAGGTCATCTTAGGTCTGAGGCATTAACTTTATGTGGACTTACAATTAGGTGGTAAATAATTTTACGTTCAATAACTTTTTGTTATTTTTAAAGAGTTTATGACTTTTTGATCTCTATATAAGCCCAAAAAGTAATTTTGATTTGAGATAATAAGTACATCACGAATGCCAGCGATCAAACACCGCATACATAAAAAAGCATACCTTGCTTGTTCTAGTCACCATTAAAAATTAGTAGCCCGGTCAATTACAACGCTACTTAACAGAAATGCTATTGGTGTGGTATTCAAAGTAGGATGAATCTAAACGATATTCATTTAGACTTTATTGTACGGTAGAAGTGTTCAGTAATTACTAGCAAAAGTATCCGGTTTAAGTTTTCCCTGTTGAATGAAACATACTCATATTATTTGATAAGATTATAAATTTGACCTAAGTTGGAATTTGAGCGAGGACGTGAGCGTCTGATTATACGAAACAGTCGTATACATTACACGGGCAAAGCCCCGGCCGGTCGATAGTTTTGAATAGTTCAAAGTCAAACAAACAATATTAGGCTTTGACTCAAAGTCGAAAGTCAAATAATTCTAAAATCGTCAGTGAAGTACGAGTATATACATACAAATGTATGTAAGTAATAAGAACTTATCATGAAAATGGATAAAAGTAATAAATATATACTTGCTTTATACGCGATGATAACATTCCTACGTTATTATTGAAATTTTTTATGTTATATTATTATGCAAAGCGTTTCTTTCTAACATTTGTTCATTCTGTTTAATAAGCAAATAATGATATGTTGCTATTTAGTTTATATGAAAGGGACTCCTTACCATTCCACGCATTCCACCGTGCGAATGCCCATCGCGTTGTAGAGAGAGGAGCTCGGACCAGTGCCGGGGACTTGCGATAAAAGTGTTAGTTTAGGGTGAAAGACTTCAAAAAGCGCATTAACACTCGCTTCCACTGTCTAAGCCTTAGTCCGAATATTTGACATTATAAAAAATATTAAATTTATAACTTAAAAGTTCCCAAAGATATTGATAAAAGCTGAAGCTCTACTCTTAGACCTGTACGTAGTACTTTTATATATATTTCTCATAACGTAATTACACGGCTCACTGCGTAACATATTTTAACAATACGTTGAGGAACTTTGTACGGGCACATGATAACCTCGTTTCGGTAATAATCTTAAAATATCGGCCTTCCCTGTCTCCGCCGCCTCTTTGATGTACGTAGGACTTGTAATGGCGGAATATTGTGATGGTCTTAAATATGTACAATATAAATTGTATTTTGTAATTATTAGCTACATTTTTAACACTTCATACTGTTTCCCGCATAGCGAGATTAGTCGGAGAGGACCTAGTGTCAAGACATTTCATCCTTCACTTTTCGCTTGAAGTCGACATTGCGTGTTCAGTGGCGAAAATCAACACCACGTTTTGTTTGAGATACCAGGGTGAAGGAACGAAAAGTGAGTTAATATCATTATAAATCATATATCAAATCAAAATTGAGCCCCCAACCATCGTGTTATAATCAGATGCTGTACCACTGTGCCACAACAGCCCTTGTTCACTGCGTAATGTTACAATTATGAAATTTTATGTATTATTGATGATTCTATTAGTAGGCACAGAACACTCAGTGTCAATAGATTCCGTCCTTTATTTTCTACCAGACGCTTAAACATTGCGTGCTGAGTAGTAGAACACAACGCCAAACATTATTATTCCAGAGATAAGTAATAAATATAATTTAAACATTACTTCAACTGGAAATCGAACCCACAACCAATCACATTATAGTAATCCTGTCCCACTACACCATAGCGGCCCCAATAACCGTTTATAATATAAAAACTCTCAATATGACAAAATAACATGCGTCTATAGAAAATATGTTTACATTAAATATCAAAGAAAATAAAATGAAGCACATATTTGGAGTAGTTTGTCCCGTTTCGGGGAACAAGGATCGACATCAAATACATGAAGTTACATTGACTGACGCGAGGGGGGACTTGTGACGGATATTTAATATGTTTTCTGAATTAAAAAAATAGGCTGAAAGAGGGTTTGACGGAATACGTTAAAGGGTTTCGTAAAGTTAGTGGTGGAGAAAAACTTTTCAATTTTTTCTTTAGGTGTCATTTATTATTATAAAATAAAAAACAAAATTAAAAATTTTGAAAAAACCCACGACGGTATAATTGTTATTGAAAAAGGATAAAATAACTAAAAATCCCCCGCCTAAAAGAATATATGTAACGAGATGATGGGGACGACTTCGTCGGGGGCTGTCATTACTTTAAGTTTGCACAAACCTTCTCATAGGTTTTTATGCTATTAAAACAGGTTTGGCAAAAAATTTAAATATTAATGTGAATTTACAGTTTTGATAACTGGTATTCCTTTTAAAAACTTTAAGAACGAAATCTATACTGTTAGCTACTATATCCAAAATAGAGGTTGCAACTGGCAGCCCCCGACGAAGTTGTCCCCATCATCTCGTTACATATATTCTTTTAGGCGGGGGATTTTTAGTTATTTTATCCTTTTTCAATAACAATTATACCGTCGTGGGTTTTTTCAAAATTTTTAATTTTGTTTTTTATTTTAAACTTTTTAAAGTGAATAGATACACATTATATATTATTACATAATTTCGAAATACTTTTATTAATCTTCATGCAACTCCAAAAGAAATTATAACCAGAAAGTATTGGGTTTATCAAATACTTATCGCAGCGCCTGGCAGATTGGCACCGTAACATTTTCAGGAAATTTAAGTCTAAATAAATCAGTAAAAATCACAAAACCCACTAGTAGTTTTGATTTTGAACAAACTAATTTGTACTGGAGCGCCCCGTGGTACTTCGTGATATGGCATATAACAACACGCAACAATTAAACCTGAACCTATCACAGAAAACCGCATCTAAATAGGTTTCACACAAAAAATAAAAGCAAATGCTTACTGCAGCGCCCCCTGGTGAGGTGTCACACCACGACACATATAAGAGAACACGCGCTAATTAAGCCTGATCCTATTTTTGATAACTGCATACAAATCGGACTTATAGTTTTAACTTTGCATAATTAAATGTTTACTGCAGCGCCCCCTGGTGACTTGTCACCGTAATATAAATTTAATAATAAAAACATGCTCTAAGCAAAGCGGAATCCTAATACTGAAAACTCTTTCCAATCGTACTAGTCATTTTGGTTTTACACAAAAAATGGAAGCAGCTACTTACTGCAGCGCCCCCTAGAGAGTTGACACATACATGAAAATATGCAATAAGTAAACATACATGACACATATATGAAAATATGCACTAAGTAAACTTGAATCTATCATTGAAAACTGCATTCAAATCGGACTCGTAGTTTTAGTTTTGCATAAACAAATGTACTTACTACAGCGCCCCCT
Organism: Dryas iulia moderata; assembly: GCA_019049465.1. Taxonomy (NCBI): domain Eukaryota; kingdom Metazoa; phylum Arthropoda; class Insecta; order Lepidoptera; family Nymphalidae; genus Dryas; species Dryas iulia. The sequence continues at coordinate 526,680 of CM032430.1, read as the reverse complement.
GGTGATTGGCCACCATAACACATACATGAAAAGAAGCACCAATTAAACCTGAATCTATCGTTGAAAGTTTCATCTAAATCGGACTAGTAGTTTTTACTCTGCATAAACAAATGTTTACTGCAGCGCCCCCTGGTGAATTTTTACCGTAACAAAAAAAACAAAAATCTTAAAATATGCATCAAGCAAAGCTGAATCTAGTTCTGAAAACTCTATTCAATCGGATTAGTAATTTCGGTTTTAGACAGATAAATACAAGAAAAATTTTGGTTTTACACAAAAAATCTCAAACAAATGCTTACTACAGCGCCCCCTGATGAGTGGTCACCATAACACATATATGGAAAGACGCACCAATTAAGCCTGAACCTATCCTTGAAAGTTTCATCTAAATTGGACTAGTAGTTTTTGATTTGCATAAACAAATGTTTACTGCAGCGCCCCCTGGTGAATTTACCCCGTAACAAAAAAATAAAAATCTTAAAATATGCACCAAGCAAAGCTGAATCTTTTTCTTAAAACTCTTTTCAATCGGATCAGTAGTTTCGGTTTTAGACAAATAAATACAAAAAAAGTACAAACAAATGCCTACTGCAGCGCCACCTGGTGGCTTGACACGATAAAACATATCCAAGAACATCCACCAATTTAACCTGAATCTATCACTGAAAACCGTATCGAAATCAGACTATTATTTTTTGAGATAATTGAAAACATTCGTTTGCACGTAAAATGCTTACCGCAGCGCCCCCTGGTGAGTTAGGGTAATAAGACATATCTAAGAACATATGCCAATTGAACCTAAACCTACCATAGAAAACCGTATCAAAATCGGACTTATAGTTTTGGAAATAATTGACATAGTAATTTGCACAAACACACAAACAAACAAACAAACAAACAAACAAACAAACAACCTCTCACCCCAAACACATATACAGTCGCCGTTCCGTCGCGGGTAAAAATGATTTTCATGCTTTTTCGTATATCATCAAAAAGCGGAGAAAGAAATATTGCGTGTTGAGTAGCGGAACTCAACGCCGCGCTTCGTCTTTCTCTTAGGAATAATGAAAACAACAACATCATGATAATTCCATCATGGCGCAGAGCATCAGTGTCTGGTTGGGTGTGGGTTCGATTCCCACTCAGTGGAATGCCAATTTATTCATTCAAGGACGACAAGAATTTTCGATTGGCAGATTTCATCGGAAAAGCTTTCTTTCTTTACCAAAGCGTGGGTGGATATATAAACAAAAGAAAGTGTTTTACAAATTACTGCAACAATCATAAATATTTAGGTACGATTGAATTTGCCGTGTCGAAGATGACACTAATATAGGGCTTTAATTTATTTTGTTTTACTTAAAATGCAAAGTAATAAATACATCAAACATTTCAGAAAATCATTCAGTCAACAAATAATTACTATATTTTGAATAGACACAAAAATTGACTGATGTGTTTCTCTGTTCTCCATTTTTCATACACAAATACACGAAAATCGCATGGCTTTCTTCACTTTATATAAGTTTGTTTAGTTTCTTGTGGTCGATACATATGTATTACTATATTATAATTTTACAGTATTTACTTACTGCGACGATGTTACAGTGCTAAGGTTCGATGGCGACAGATAGTTTATGTATTATTTTATTAATTCATTATGTAGCGTATTGATTATCGACCTACTTCTAGATGCCAAATATGAAAAGTATAACGAGGGTCTACTTCGCGTATTACTCGAAGAAGAGAAGGCAGCCCTTTACGACAACAACAAGCTAGAATACCTACGGGGAAATCCACCCAAATCCCCCCACATGGCGGCCTACAGCAGAAAACACGGCTACGTGTATAAAGACGACACGATACAACGACAAAATGGCCCACCCAGGTACACAACATCCTCGGATGACCCAATTGTAGTCGTAGCCCGATGCACGGAAATCGCGCTGGAACATAGAATCCTTGATATGGCGCGCAACATTCAAGAGTATAACACCTGGGAGCATTGGGAGGCACCGGAAATACAATGGGCCAATGGCGTTCCTGGATGCGGAAAGTCCACCTGGGTAGTAAACAACTTTGTCCCTAACAGTGATCTTATAGCAACTACTACTACTGAAGCGGCGGAGGATTTCAGGAGTAGGATCACCTTTAGTTGCACAAGGGACTCAAAAGCCATAGTTTGTGCGATCGCCTCAATTCTGGTGAATGGTGTCTCAGAAAGTCCCAAAAGACTAATCGTGGACGAGGCCCTAATGAACCATTTTGGAGCGATCGTAATGGCGACCATCCTATCAAAGGCCAAAATACTTACACTAGTCGGAGATATCAATCAACTGCTATTCATTGATCGGCATAATCTCTTCCAAATGCATTATGTCAGTCCGAGCCTCGTGGCGAGCATCAGCCAAGAGCTAACAAGATCATACAGGTGTCCACAAGACTTGACATATGCTCTAAACGAGGCTTACCACGGATTATTCTCAGCCCAAACGAGGACTCGCTCCTTGGGAAAATCGAGATACACGGGCGCGCTCATCGCAACAGACTCCCCAAATACACTGTACCTGGTCCACACGCAGGCGGAGAAGGCGGACCTCACACGCAGAGGGTACGGAAGGGGAGAAAACTCGCGCATCCTTACACTCAACGAGTCCCAGGGACTAACTTACGAGTCTGTAGTTATCATTCAGACAAAGTCTACCAAGAGTGCCATTCACGATAGCGTATCACACGCTATCGTCGCAATCACCAGGCACACCGTCGAATGTATGTACTACACCGACGCCGAAGAAGACGCCATCGGCAGATTCATCCGTCGGGCAAGGGAATCTTCCTTGATTGACATAGTGGGGTATAACCTCAAAATGTGGATCTCTCATAGAGACACAGAAGCCATGAAAATTAACAAGGATCTATACACAGGCTGAGAGGAAGATAACCACCCAACAATCACCGGACCTGACTCTTAGAGGGACTGCTACAGTCTCTCTATTACATAACAAATAAATTAAGAAATACAAATTAATTAAGAAACGTGTGACCGAGTGTACTCACTCGCTAAATTAAATTCAAAACAAAATCACAAACAGAATAAGTAATAAAAGCAGTAAAGTACACGGACCTCGAGTCTGTGGTGACTAAAAAAACAGAGAAAAAAAAAATAAATATGAAAAGTACTATTTGCTTATTTGATACGTAAGCACAGAAGAATAGAAGATAGAAATGAACCCGCTGTCACAAGAATAGAAGAAATATTTTTTTTTATCAGCTTTATGCTTTTGCCGGCTAGTGAGCTAGTCAGAGAGGGCCTAGTGTTAAGACACTCCGTCCTTCACTTTTCGCTCAGTCAAGACATTGAAGCGAACAAATGAAAATTTAATAAAAAGTGGTAATCGAATTAGCAACCATCGCTTTTACAGTGAGACGCTGTCTCACGGCACCACAACGGGCCTCTTTTGTTATTATTCGGTTTTATTAATATGGTAATATTAAGTTGTTACAGATTTAACTCACATGAGACAAAGGCGTGACATTTCAACTTAGGCTTTAGTGTTTTGTAAGCAACATTTCGCTCATATAATAGTCACAAAGAGAAACGCCTACGTGTTCTATACTACAATCGATTATTAAGTAGCACGCTCTAGCGTAGGTGTAAGTATTTATATTTACCTAAAACATCTATATGTATATTAACCCAATATTTCTGAATATTATAATTATATTAAAGTCGTTATAATCTAACTTACATTATATGTTTCTACCATTAGGTAGAATAAAAGAAATAAACATATAAGTTGCATCATCACATCATTTGATGGTGGTTTGGGCACGTCGAGAGGATGAGTGATGAAAGAATGGTAAGAAAGATTTATGAAGCAAAGGTGTGTGGTAAGAGAGGCAAGGGGAGACCTCGGTTGACCTTCAAAAACACAGTATCGATGATAGTGGAGGCAGGTCACGTAAAAAGCATGAGGACCCCCCGGAGGGCGTGTATGAAGAGGTTGATGACTGTGGACGAGGCGAAAGAAGTATGCAGGGACCGTAGCGTTTGGCGCTCCGTTCTCTCTGACTACCCCGCAAGGGATACAGCGTGAAGCAAAAAAAAAATCACATCATTTAACATAAACTAAAAACTAGAATTTTATTTATTTCAATGTAATTGTAAAATTACGAACATGACAATTTCTTCTTTTTGTAATTTTAGTTTCAGTCATTAACAAGGCTTTTAACTTATACAGAGAACGTTCTATATTATTGTGAAGTAATACTATAATATCTCTACCTACCGGAAAATAATGATTATCAAAAATTCGAACTCGCTCCTCTTGGAAGCCTTGGCGCTCTGACCGCTGATCCACACTTCTTTTACATGACCTTGCTATTTCCCTGCGTTCAATTTTTTTATTTTTTCTAAAAAAGTTAAATCATTAAATAACTTTTCTTGATATTTTACGATAATAAATTATATACAAATTTTTACTTTTATATCAGAGCACTCTTTGTATAAGACATGTTACATCATAAACATAAGCTCTAAACAATAAGATCGTCATACCAATTCAATGTTATATGAATATAAATAACATAAATACATGGAGTACTTCAGGGTGTCACAAGTGAAGGCCACGTCACTGATATATTAACATTCACACGATGTTCCACATTGCGTTTGCGAGTGCGCAGCTACCTTCGGAAAAGCTTTGAGAACTCATGTTATTAGTATTCTATACTATACAGCGTATAGAGCTCTCTTTTGATATCTTATTTACTTCGGAATGGCTGGGTGTTGAAAACTAAGTCAAACTATTAACATTTTCTATTCTTTAGTAGGCATTTTTATGTTAGGACCTTAAATCAAATACCTCTAAGCATTGAAATTAATAAAATACATCTTTTCTGAATAAAGCGTGGAGTTGAATTTTGCTACTTAATAGACAAGGTCTCGAATTGCGAGCGAGGCGAAAAGTTGAAATCAAATACTAGGTTTTTTGTTACTGAAGCTAAGATTTTCTTACCTAAAAATTGTTTGTCAAATGTCTTGTATTATTCATACACTCAAATACTTACTCCAAATATTTTCAACATACATACATTTGACTTAGTAATGCGTAGTCTTATAAACAGGGTTTTTGATTTCAGAGGAAATGAAAAACAGAGTGACATGACATTAAGTTTTCTAATCATATTTAAACGTTGTTTTTTTATTAGTTTTTTGCGTAATCTTGTAGATTCATCTTTGTATTGAGTGGCAGAAACAAATGCATTGCTTTTACTTACCTGCTCAGACAAAATACATCAATATAAGAGTAGTTATTTCACTAACTAGGAATAGAACCCACAACCGTCGCGTATACATTCCAACCTGTCGCACTACAATACAAGCAGCTACTATTATATAAAGTACTGAGAAAACAATAAGCAAGTTCTTGTTGGTAAAGTCGTTGAAGCTTATTTGTGGTCCATTGATAGTGATTTATTCCGTCTTCTGCGACTGTTTGTTATCGTTTGAGAGGTCTTTGTCTCGCGGACTATTTATTGACTGCGGCGGAATATGAGATTAAAAATATTTGCCGTTTTTTTCTCTTTTTGACCACATCAGTGCACAGCGGGGCAGTGTGAGATTACCATTCGGTAAATGTAGATGTTAAAAAATATTTATTTTTGCTTGTTTTAATTAAACAATACGTACGGTTTGGTTATGCAAGGAAATATTTATTTATTTGTAGGAAATATTTATTTGTATTTGCTTATAGTTATTATTATTTATTTGTGAATGAATATAATGAATATAATTTAAATGGAATCTTTCCTCTTAGTGGGAACGAAGTCCACACTCAACATGTATACAGTCAGACGATGTCCCACTGTGCCGCGGCAACCGCTTGGACGGAGAGAATATAACATAGTCATTTATTTATTTTATAGTGGCCCGTCGTGGCCCAGTGGCACAAGAGTGTGACTGTAAACGGCTGGTTGTGGGTTCGATTCCCACTCGAGGAGTGGAAATTATATTTCCATTTTCTTCGCTCTGGTGTCGAGGTAAAGCGCGGCGCTAAGTTCCGCCACTTAACACGCAAGCCTCCGAATTCGGCGGAAAGTGGGGAACGGAGTGTCTTAACACTAGGTTCCCTCTGCCTACCCTGCTGTGTGCGGGATATAGCGTGAAGCTATATATTTTTATTTATTTATTTTCAAGTCATTTAACACAGTATCAATTAATATAAAATGCACAAACTGATTACAATTTATATCGACAATTTTTACATAAACCTCGTTAATGCGTGTTGTAAGTTATAATAAAACATTTTTATATAAGCTAAGTGAACGACGACGCTTAAAACGTCCTGTTTCATTGGAAGCTTCGAATGCGAAATGCAGCGAAAAGCGCTTTTAATATAAAATAAGTGTAAATTGCAAAGCCGTAAGAGCTTTGAGTATAATAAATACAAAAGTAATTCATTTTTTCCGTATCTTATCATGTATCACAGTCACTGTGACTGTAACGCGACAGGTTGTGGGTTCGATTTCCACTCAAGGAATGAAAATATTTTATATTTCCAATTTCTTTGCTCTGGTTTTGAGGCAAAAGGTTCCCTGTGCCTATCCTGCTGAGTGCGGGATACAGCGTGAAGCTAAAAAAAGAAAATCTCTCTAATATATCGGGTTAGGCAGGAAGGAGATAACGTAGTGATCACATCATGAGATGTCTAAATTCAGCTCTTTACCACATTATATATACTAGTGCCATATTTTAATATTTTTGAATGATATTCTACAATTGATGATTGAAATCGACGTCATAGCGTGTGCAGTCTGATACGTCTGATGCTTGCCAACATGAAATGGATCGGAGTACAATTAATGAAAAAGTTAAAATAAAGCAAATTTTGTGAAATTATATAAAAAAAAGTTGTCAACTTTACAACTTTAACAAAATAATTATAAATCTCCTTAGTCTGGTTCAGTAGAAATGAAATTAATTGAAAACAACGAATATGGCAAAAAAACACAAAGGATTATCAAAAAATGCATAATTTAAAAATCGTATTCATATTCATAGTTCGTGGTCGCGTATCAGAGATGTATTTTTACCCGCGACGGAACGGCGACTGTATATGTGTTTGGGGTGAGAGGTTGTTTGTTTGTTTGTTTGTTTGTTTGTTTGTTTGTGTGTTTGTGCAAATTACTATGTCAATTATTTCCAAAACTATAAGTCCGATTTTGATACGGTTTTCTATGATAGGTTAAGGTTCAATTGGCGTATGTTCTTAGATATGTCTTATTGCCTTAACTCACCAGGGGGCGCTGCAGTAAGCATTTTACGTGAAAACGAATGTTTTCAATTATCTCAAAAAATAATATTCTGATTTCAATAGATTTTCAGTGATAGATTCAGGTTTAATTGGTGGATGTTCTTGGATATGTTTTATCGTGTCAAACCACCAGGGGGCGCTGCAGTAAGCATTTGTTTGTACTTTTTTTGTATTTATTTGTCTAAAACCGAAAGTACTGCTCCGATTGAAAAGAGTTTTCATAAAAAGATTCATCTTTGCTTGATGCATATTTTAAGATTTTTCTTTTTTTGTTACGGGGAAAACTCACCAGGGGGCGCAGCAGTAAACATTTGTTTATGCAAATCAAAAACTACTAGTCCGATTTACATGTAACTTTCAAGGATAGGTTCAGGCTTAATTGGTGCATCTTTTTATATATGTGATACAGTGACCACTCATCAGGGGGCGCTGCAGTAAGCATTTGTTTGTACTTTTTTGTGTAAAACCAAATTTTTTCTTGTATTTGTTTGTCTAAAACCGAAATTACTAATTCGATTAGATAGAGTTTTCAGAACTAGATTTAGCTTTGCTTTGTGCATATTTTAAGATTTTTGTTTTTTGGTTACGGTGAAAATTCACCAGGGGGCGCTGCAGTAAACATTTGTTTATGCAGAGCAAAAACTACTAGTCCGATTTAGATGAAACTTCCAACGATAGGTTCAGGTTTAATTGGTGTTTCTTTTCATATATGCGTTACGGTGACTACTCACCAGGGGGCGCTGCAGTAAGTACACTTGTTTGTGCGAAACTAAAACTACGAGTCCGATTTGAATGCAGTTTTCAATGATAGATTCAAGTTTACTTAGTGCATATTTTCATATATGTGTCATGTATGTTTACTTAGTGCATATTTTCATGTATGTGTTAACTCTCTAGGGGGCGCTGCAGTAAGTAGCTGCTTCTATTTTTTTGTGTAAAACCAAAACGACTAGTACGATTGAAAAGAGTTTTTAGTATTAGATTCCGCTTTGCTTATAGCATGTTTTTAAATTTATATTACAGTGACAAGTCACCAGGGGGCGCTGCAGTAAAATATTGTTTGTGCAAAGATAAAATGACGAATTTGATTTGGATGCAGTGTCAATGATAAGTTCAAGTTTAATTACTGCATGTTCTTGGATATGTTTTATCGTGTTAACTCACCAGGGGGGCGCTGCAGTAAACATTTGTTTGTAATATTTAATGCAAAGCTACAACTACTAGTCCGATTGCGCAGAGTTTTTAGTATTAGAGTTACCTTTACTTGGTGTAAGTTTTTAGGTATTTTTTTTACGTTATGAACACGCCAGGGGGTGCTGCATTAAACATTTAATTATGCAAAGCTAAAACTACAAGTCCAATTTGGATGCAGTTATCAAAGATAGGATCAGGCTTAATTAGTGCGTGTTCTCGTATATGTGTCATGGTGACACCTCACCAGGGGGCGCTGCAGTAAGCATTTGCTTTTATTTTTTGTGTGAAACCTATTTAGATGCAGTTTTCTGTGATAGGTTCTGGTTTAATTGCTGCGTGTTTTTATATGCCATATCACGAACTACCACGGGGCGCTCCAGTATAAATTAGTTTGTTCAAAATCAAAACTACTATTGGGTTTTGTGATTTTCACTGATTTGGTTAGACTTAAGTTTCGTGGAAATGTTACAGTGACAATCTGCCAGGCGCTGCAATAATAAGCATTTGATAACCAGAAAGCATTGGGTTTATAATTTCTTTTGGATTTGCATGAAGATTAATATAAAGTATTTCGATATTATGTAATAATATATAATGTGTATCTATTCACTTTAAAAAGTTTAAAATAAAAAACAAAATTAAAAATTTTGAAAAAACCCACGACGGTTTAATTGTAATTGAAAAAGGATAAAATAACTGTAAATCCCCCGCCTAAATGAATATATGTAACGAGATGATGGGGACGACTTCGTCGGGGGCTGCCAGTTGCAATCCCTATTTTAAATATAGTAGCTAACAGTATAGATTTCGTTCTAAAGTTTTTAAAATACCAGTTATCAAAACTGTAAATTCATATTAATATTTTAATTTTTAAGCAAGAAAACCTATGAGAAGATTTGTGCAAACTTAAAGTAATGACAGCCCCCGACGGAGTCGTCCCCATCATCTCGTTACATATATTCATTTAGGCGGGGGATTTACAGTTATTTTATCCTTTTTCAATTACAATTAAACCGTCGTGGGTTTTTTCAAAATTTTTAATTTTTTATAAAAAATATGACGACGATAAATATAAATGTAACGAAATACATACAGCTCAAGTTATTACTTGTAACAAATATGTCTTGACGTTTATATTTTTACGCAGTAACATAGTATAGGTCAGTCAACTAATTAAGGATGGATTCAAAAAGGTACAAAGTTCATTCTGAAAGTTAGTTCAAATCCTGTTTTTAATTTTTTATAGCTTCACGCTGTATTCCACGCGGGGTAGGCATAGAGAACCTAGTGTTAAGACACTCTGCTACCCACTTTCCGCTGAATTCTTTAACGCCGCGCTTTGTTTTGAGAATGATAATATTTTAATTATTGTATTTCATTGCTCCTTCCGGGTGATAATACAAAGTAAGATGTATGCGAAAAAAGTAAAACTATAAGAAAAACATTTTATAAGACGAATGATGCGTAGTCTCTAAAATATAAAGAGAGGGGAGAACGGAAAGTGTTAACACACTCCGTCCTCCCTCTCTCTATTCTTTCTTTGTTGTAAAATAACAACAGTGGATGATACTTTTAAACATTTCTAAAGTGTTATTCCACACTTAGGAAAATTGAAAAAGACATTTAAAGAACACGTATAAAAATTTTATAAAAATTTTTTAAAAAATTATAAAAAAATTTTTTTCGAATTCGCGGGTTCGAATCCCGCTGCGTTCAAATTTTTATACGTTTTCTTTAAATGTCTTTAACAGTGGATGATACCTACGACTAAATATATAAAAAACTTAGCAGCATTATCAATGTAAATTAAAGCAACGAACAACTTTTGCACGCAATCTAAAAATAGGAAGTTATAATGAAGCAAACTTTCAAATTAACGGATACTGTCCAGTCCCTTGACTACTGCACTGAGACTAGACTGTACTTGGTAGAAGTGACGCGGGTTTTAATACATTAAAGTTTCAATAGAAAAAGGTTATGATTTGTAATGTGTAAAAGGATTTTGCATTATAAGTTTTCTAAAAATGCATTTTTCAAATTCTTAAGTGTTGGAATAATATTTTAAAATGTGAGAAGTGATTTTGCATACATGTATTTTCAAATTTTGTAAGTATATTTTTGTACGATTTAGGTACTTCTTTGCTACTGTGCACATGTACGTGGCGATATTAATATGATTTTTTTTTAACTTGATATCTCTGAACGAAGCGGAAACTGTAGAACGGAGTTTTTTTACTTACTTACCCCACAAGATGTAAAAGTTGCGTAAGAACACAACCAACTGTTGTATACAATAACCGCGTCTCATTGTCTTATACGAATAAGGGTCGATATTTCAACATTTTTTTTTCATATTTTTAAAGTGTTATTCACATTCACATAAATATTTGAACTATATAATAACGGGACTTGAACCCGCGCCTCTAGATATCTGCTTCGTCCAAATTTTGATATGTTTTCTTAAAATATTTTTAAACCTATATAGTGTACTTTTTCTAAAACATATTCCAATGCCCTTCTACTATTTCATACATTCTGAGTCCGAGGTTATTACGTGAAACACGTCCGTATTACGCTCCTCATTAATTTCATAAACGTTGACAAGAAAAGCTCACCGCTTTTAAAACAGGGCTGGAGGGAATTTAATTAAAAGTCAAGTAGGAATCCCCGCGGGAAGGCGGAGCCTGTAATATCTTTATCTTAGATACTTGTACTATAATCTATTCAAAATGTTAATAGGGACGGTTACAATTTGCTGGTCCACTTAGCGCGGAATATCTGAACACGTTCATTATATTATATTATTATAACGTTACTATATTTTTAGTTAATGTAGATCCATTGCAGTACAGTGGGTTAGTGTCTGACTGTACACACGATTGGTTGTGGATTCGATTCCCATTCGGGGGATGCTGATGAATGATTTGAATTATGATTTGAGTTATATTTAAATTATTTTCTTTTTCCCGTTGTAATACTCAGGACAAACCACCAATTAAGTTCCACCATTCGACACGTTATGTCTCAAATTTTGGTGGAAAGTGTCAGAGTGAGAACACACAACTCTGAGAGCAGAGGGAGAACAGAGTGTCAGGACATTAGGCTCGACTCTCTCTGTCTAGTCGTTATCCAGAAGAAGTGTGAACCTAAAAATACAATAATATTGTATAAACAAAAACACTTAAAACTAAAAACAAATAAGAACAACTAAACTTGTTCACTTTACAATTCTACATTGACTAAACTCGTTCCCAAACAGATCGCAAGAACAATGGAATGGATTCAGGAGATTTTCAATTAGTCATTATGTAATCTTATCCTGTTTACATTTCGCGAGTTTCTTGAAGTATATTTTACAAGAAGTTAAAATAGCGATCTTGCTAATTGTATGAATCAAACCCAGGCGTTCGTCGTTGTAGCCGCGCCTCGGGAATGCAGTCGCACAACTAGTTGTCATTCTAGTTGCTTGCACTGCTACTTCTAAAGCACAGCGTGACATGTAAACTTCTTTCTAACTCCAGAGTAAAATGAAAAAGAGAGAAACTATAACATTATTTAATTATATGAAAGACCGGAAGGAAGGAAATTTTTGTTAACTTTTTACCTAAATTGTGCGAACGGAGGAGTATGATCATTGAGAAGAAGTGCAGAGAAGCAATATTTTGCGCATTTATGTATTGGAAATATATTCAAGAAAATAAATTCCACTTCCATAAAATATTATTATCATTAACATCTCAAATTACTTTAATAAATTGATTATAGATATAGATAGTACTTAAAAGAGGATAAATGGTATAAAGCCACATAAGATCTTTCGTATTTCTAAGAACTCCACCAATGGAGCTAGTTCTACTCATAAGATAGGACAGAGGGGGATTTCAAGGAAGTTGAAAGTTGTAATATTTCAATACAATAAGTAATATTACAAAAATCAAATGTTATTAAAAGTCAAATCCACATAAATTCTTAGTATAATAAGAACGTTTATTAACGTAAAGAAAAATAAAAAGAACGTAAAACTCATTGTTGCAGCATCTGTAAATAAGTAAATAAGTGTTGCAGTTGTCTATAGCAACCTGCTGAATTCTTTTATTGAATCAAATTTGGTTCAGGTTAGACTATCTCTATATTATACAGTAGAATAGCAATGTGAACATATGAAAATCCTTGACGACATTGTAATTTCATAGTTTTTTTTTTCGTAGTCTCTTTAATAATTATCTTATTTGTATTTTATTCATCGAAATCTATTCATTAGAAAAAAACCTAATATGTACGCATTACTCGAAGGCGCGACACATTCAACCTACACAGTCGTAAAGTTTTTATAGCTCATAAAAACTCGATTAAGTAACTTGTGAAAAAACAATATTTATGTAAAAAAACTTTATTCAACGCAAGATATATTTGGAAAAATAATAAATAAATACTTATCTTACCTCAAAGCAATTAGATTAAGCTTTGCAATAGTGTCACTCAACCCACAGACGCACAAACAACTCAGGCTGGATTTCAAATAGCTTAATCGATTTGGTAGAATACCCTTCTTTCTGCAGCCTCACATATTCCCGCATAGCAGGGAGAGTCAACTTCGTTTTTCGTTGTCCACTTTCCACCTGCGTTCAACATATTTTGTGTTAGATGATAGAACTCAATGCCGCGCTTTGTCTACTATACTTTTAGGCTTTGTATTTTTTAGGCTTAGGTATTAGAGCGATAAAATGAAAATAAAGAAAATAATTTTAAATATTTTTCAAAGTAAGAAAACAACCCAAAACATGTCTAATTTAGGTACTTGTTGTTCTATATGTGCTATTATTATAATAACACTAGTGCCCCGCCCGCGTCTCGCCTGCGTAGAGTACACTACTATAGCTTTTTCCTGTTTAAATTAAAAACTTTACTTTTAAGCAAATTTAGTAATATAAGCGTTTATAATTTTATCAAATCATATATTTATTTCATCTACTATCACATCACTACATTTATTGCCTCAGACCTAAGAAGAATGTCATTTTTCCTACTGACATCTCATTTACAAATCTATAATTAAAAGTTATATAAATATGAAATGTATGCATATTTATGTCTTGCTTCTTATTTCTATAATAATTTTATAAATCAATGAGATTAGAAGGTTTTTAGCTTCTCTTGTGAATAGTTAACACAATGTCACTGTATCAGTTGTTTTATTTATCTGCGGAAACTGTATTTAAATACCAGGATTAAAACTATCCCATATATTGCTCTAGCCTCTAAGCTAATTCGCATCAAACAGTAGGTATCAGTATATAAAATAATTTACTTATGTTTTTTATTTTTTCCAAAAAAAAAACTACATCGAAAACTTGGATAAAAACTATCCCACAAGCACTTTTGAACTATAAGCTACTACAGTGCAGTACTTCTTGCGTTATTGGCATTCTAATCAATAACGCACCCAATTTTTTTTTTTAATTTTTCATGTTATCTACTCTATCTTTTATAAAATATACAGACTTAATCTAAATGAAATACGCATTTACATATTTTTTTTCGATTTCTAGACTTAAAAGTTGTTAAAAAAATCTATTTTATTTTTATTGTTTGATAAGTTTATTGCATCGTAAAATATAATTTATATTTTAACACCGCAGCTGAAATATTGTCGATGACTTGGCGTACAGATGACATAAAAAGTAAATATTTTCCATACTCAGTCCAGTAATATATTAATAAGTACCAAACATTATGAAATTCCAGGTGTGTTGGCTTTTATTCATCATCCACGTAAAAAACATTGACACTGATGCTGGTCTCAGAGTGTTGGGTGGCAGGGATGCCTTGCAAGACGAATTTCCTTTCGTTGTCCGCTTGGAGGTGCTTAGAGATCCAAATCCTGAGAAGAAAATTTACGATGAATTTTGTACAGGCGCTGCTATCGCTTCCACCTGGATCCTCACAGCTGCTCACTGTAACATGTATCAGGAACCTTATGCAAAACTATTTGCAAGATGCAACAGTTACTTCCCGAAATTCCAAGGACGACTAGTTGCTCTCCTTGAATTCCACATCCACCCTGCGTACCCCGCGTACGCTAATACCGATACCGATATAGGTTTGTTCCATTGTGAAAATTTATCACTTGCGTCTTATGCGAAAATCAGCGCAGTCGACTATAAGTCATTTGTTGGTCGTGAAGCAGTTGTTCTTGGGTTCGGCTATACTAACGCTTCGGAATTTGATAAGCCTTTACAAGTTTTAACAGGTATGTTTAAAAAGTGTACCGATGATGATGGAAAATATAAGCATTCATTGTGCGTGGTTCCATCTTGCGGTGTAGTTGCCACTATATGTGGGGGTGACTCCGGCGGGCCAGTCCTGCTGTCATCCAACGTTGTAGGCGTGAACTCCAAATCCTCTGGTGACTGCCGTGAAGATACTAGTTCATTTTTACCTGAACCGGGTACCTCTGCGAGTATAGTGGCGATGGTCAGCCCTTTTATAAATTGGATACAGAAACAGATTTCAAATAAGTAACACGCTGTATAAATTATTTTTCATTATTTATCTGCAGTTTTGTGCTTATGTTTTAAATTATTATTATTCCACTAAATTAAAAATAAACTCTAATCCAATAAATCGTTTTTTGCCATCATATTAAAACCGATATCCTGGGAAATAAAAGGATTATTAAACACTATACGATTTGTATGTTTTGTGCGTTTCCTCTTAAAAATATCTTTTGGTGATTCACTTCACCAAACTAACAAATAAAAAATTGATACAAATTTCTTAACAAAATTTGTTATGTAAGTTTAATATTCAGGTTATTGAAAAAGAAATGAGAGTTACATGAATGTCAAGTTCCAAGTCACGAAATAAGGCTAAAAAAATGTATTAACAAAATAGATAAATTATAACTTATTTAACTTTTTCCCCATTCCATGAAAGAAAGCACATCTCACTTCTTCCTGTATCAAGAGATCGTCAGAAAAAATCAAGCCAAGATCACCATTCTTCACTTCCGAAATTGGGTAATTGTGTGTTGACTGGCGGAACTCACATATCGTATACTCATAAGAAAATAAAGTTTAATGAATATATTTCTAGCTGAACAGAATTGTAAGTATGTTCCAATAGTAAATTACCCATTACACCTCGCTACGAACACCGGAAAGCATAAACGAGCGATTTCCGCTATACTACCGACCAAAGCGCAGAATGTGGAGCTTACTTATAAATACTTACAAACGACGTAACCTGCGACTTTATATGTGTTTATATTGTACGTAGCTGTATAGCGTTTCTTTTGAAACTAGGTATTTGCATTGAATTCACCTTCCTACCTTTCGGTTTGAAGAAAGAATCATTTTGAAAAAAAATCACACACGTATGAAATGGTTGAATGTTGAATCTTTCTTATTTTTAATATTTATATTTAAATTATATGAATATTGTGATATTTGGCACTTGAGGCTTGAGGCTTGTGCCACTATGCCACGAGCATAGAGGCACAAGATTGGTTGTGGTTCGATTCCCACTCGAGGAGTGGAAATAATGAATACTTCCATTTTCTTCGATCTGGAGTCGAGGCAAAGCGCGGCAAAATTCCATCACTTAAAACGCAATGCCTCCAAATTTGGCGGAATGTGGGGAACAGATTGTCTTGACATTCTTTAGAAGTAGTAATTAGTAACAAAAATATAAAATGTTTTAAGTGTAAACCATATACATATGTACAACCGTTAGAAGTCCGCACTGTATCAAGAAAATATAGCTTTTAGTTTCCAATACTGCCATAATATTAGCAAAACATTGAAATATACCTAAAAAATAAAGGTCCACAATTTATTTTTGTTATTTAAGATTAAATTTGCTTAATTTATAGGAATAAAACTACTACAGATAGTCAATATTCTTAATTTGTTAATGTGATAATTTGTTTACTATTTTTAATGTAGTAAATAATATCGTCAATTTCAAATGATCATTTACTGTAGAACATATTCTTGCAACCTTTGAATTGTCGAATGAACCCCTGAAAGTTGTCCTTGGCTTGGAAAGCAGTTCTGCTGAGAAGAGAGAGACAGCTCTGCAAACAAACTCAACACTTGCTCTCTTCAAATATAAAAATTATAAATTGATTAAATGATTATAATATATAATACAATGGTAGCTATCCTGCACTGAACTTGAATCGTATTACTTCCGCGCTTTTTTATTCTTTAAATACTGTTTTTATGTGACTATAAATTTCTCCAGTGGTAAGTCTAAAACAGGCTGTAAAATTTTATTACAGATGCATTATTTACTGAAAAGAACAGAACTATCGTAAAAGATTTATTAATTTTTTGAAGGCGATAGCTTGGCGGTACAAGTTTTCTTTCTCTCTGTTAATAGTAACAGACTATAGTAGTAACAACTACGCTGATACTATTTTCAGCATAACATTGGATATGTTGTCGGAAAAATTAAGCATTTTAATATAATTACGGCGTTTGAAAACATTTTGCGGCCCGTTTTTAGGAATAAATATAGAATTTATATATTCAACACTGCCCCCTAGTGGCAATTCATAAAATATATATTATGAAAATAGCTACAATAAACTTGACAGTTAAAGTAAAGCGGAATATATTAGTAACAGAATAATGTGTTAAATTTTAAAAGAACACAAATATACCTAACTATGAGTTCTGGCGACTTATAGTGATCTCAAAAATGAATTATAATATTAATATAAATAAGCAAGCCAAATAGGTAACTTTCGACAAAGATTACGCACAACATTAATAAAACGCAAACGTAATATATGTACAACTATGATGAATGATAACTAATAATTGATCAATTACTACTGTACACTGCCGTATCATGCGAGTATACATACGAGTACGTGATCTGTCCCATTTTGTGTCGAAGGGTGTGGTATGTTATGTTGACTGTAGAGGCCAGTCGTGGTGAAGAGGCACAAAGCGTGACTGTAAACGCGACTGGTTGTGGACTTGATTTCGAACTTGAGGCATGAAAATATTCAATACTTCCCCTTCTTAGCTATGGTGCCGAGGTAAGGCGCGCCATTGAGTTCCGCTACTTAACACGCAATGCCTCCAGAATTCAGCGGAAATGGTATCTTATCATTAGCCTCCCTCTGTCTAACCTGCTGCATGCAGGATATAGCGTGGTTCTAGTGTTGAATGAATATTGGATACAACAGTCATGTCGGAATTCATAGAAAGTGGCGGGGGGGGACCAGTCTATCCTTTCCTAATTACATCTACGTTGAATAGTTACAGTTGCTACGTTGAATAACTAGAACACGAAAAGTTTATGATACTTTATTTTTTTTTAATTATTCTGATAACTGACAGCAGTTTCTAAGAGTAAATATATAATTGTGAAAGATTAGCTTCTGATAGCTTTTTATATGAATTAAAAATAATGATCACTATTATCTGCAATCTTGAGGACTTACGAATAACATTAACTAGTCCTAACCACAGGACACAGCATGATTCATGCGCCAAGGTATTATTTAAAACATATATTTCAGTAAAGAAGCAGATAACAGTTATAGTACGCGAAGTAAATTTAGTTTTTTTAAGTGTTTAGCAATTAGTGATTAATTACAATTGTGGGTGTTGAGTGACGACGCCTTTGATCTATTTGATCTTTGTCTTATCAGGATTTGTTAATTTTGATTTACCTGAAATTGTAATAACCACCAACTTGTTACTATAAGGGGCACACGCTGCCACCGTGCCACAAGTAATAAAACTTATATATATATAGTACATAATTGTCGTCAGGTGCGTTTCATTACGTGCGGTCAGTTCACCGGACACTGCTATATGCGACTCATTAATTATGTTATTTCACATGCTCGTTCCATTTCACCGAAATTCACTAATGATTATTATAACGGGGGATGTACTATTAAAAAATAGTTATGTAAAGTCTAGTTTTGATATGAATTATAATCAGTATTGTTTTCCATCTTTTTCCAGCATGGAAGGGTAGTGAGAGTGCATCTGTTGTTAGCATTACAGGGTAGTCAGAGTGCTAAAACACTCTTTTCTCTGCTCTTCGTGTACATCGGGATGGGAACAATATGTCTTAAGCATCGGCACTCAAGTCTGCGTGCTGTGTTGTTGCGCAAGACGGCGAATTTAAAATTAAATAAAATCATACCCTAGAATAAGAATCGAACCCATAACTAATCACGTTTACAGCCGACACTGTCACACTGCAGCAAGATTATAAGATATTCTATAAAATATAAAAGATTATCTAGTCAAAGCAATCCTGCCGAATAGAATATAACAGTATATTCTATTACAGCTAACAAACTGAATGAAGCGCAGTATCTAACGTACTGAAACTGTCTTTAAATTTTATCGCACATTAAAAATTAACTAGCGAATTCAATGTTGGCAGCCTGGAGCCAACTCCGCGTGGACAATATCCATATCGCAAAGCCTTACAAAAGCTGTCTTACTACGCAGAAATTTCAACCGATAGAACTATAAAATTAACTTACGGGACTCATTTTGTACGTCGGCTTTACATTTAGTTAAATGTTATATAGAGATTGCAGCATCACGCAGGTTTTTACATTGTGTTAAGAGCTGGAGCTCAATGCCACCGGATCTTAGGTACCAAAGTGGAGAAATGGTTATACAAAATATACAATCATTCGAGACCAGCCGTGGCTTGTGGGCACAAAGTGTGATTGTAAACGCGACTAGTTGTGGCGTCGACTCTCACTCAACGGGTGCAAATATGTAATATTTCAATTTTCTTCTCTTTGGTGTTGTGAGGTAAAGCGAATAATGGTTATGAATTCAGCGGAAAATGGGGAACAGAATTTCCTAACACTACGTCCCCTACCCTGATGTGCGTGGCATACAGCGTTAAACTAAAAAAAATATTATCTCCCTCCGAGTGAAAACCAAACTTACAACAAATCGCATCAGGCAGGCACCACAAGGGAATAGACAGTAGGGAATTATTTTTCTCTTTATATCTCAGCGATTAGTGTAGGAGAAAAATCTCTCTATAGTCTAATATAAAAATATTTTTTATAACAAAATAACTTAAAACTACGTCAGATAAAATGCACTAAAAACTAAAAAAAATAATCACATATTCTACAACTTTGCCAACCGACCAATTCGCTTTTAATTACAAAATATGACGTGTGCCGTTACTTCCCAACGAGATGGTTACCCATTAACACTACACATATGACTAAATACATGGTCACGACTAGAAAACAAATATCAAAATGTATAATTACAGTTCATTTTAGTAAAATTCATCAATTTTGGAGTCAGTGTTAGCCATGCGGTCTGTAACTGCTTAATTGGGATCTATTAATCATAGCACAGTACACATACATTGCGTGTTAAGTGGCGGAACATAACGCCACACTTTGCATTGACATCAGAACGAAAAAAATTAAGTTTTAAATATTTCCACTCCTCGAGTGCAAATTGAATCCACAACCAGTCGGTTTAGTCACACTGCCACTACTCGCCGTACTCACTCACTTTTCTACATTTTCATATTTACTATTATTATGTAAGTAATTAATTATTCTTTGTTCTTGTTTTAAATGTCTTGGCATTGACTCAAAAAAGACTCGTACTCTCACAAGAACAAAACAAACACAAGACAAAGTAAACAAGTCATTCTACATTTGCGCCACATTAACGCTGCGCTTCTCGTACCTACTTACATATAAAGTATACCTAAGTGTACCTAATCTACATAAAACGTTAATTTATTCATGAAATTCCTGGGCTTAATAATTTTTCTCTGCATTATCTCTCAATTTCAATGAATATTGATACGAATAATATTTTAGTGAACGTCACATTACATATGTCTTTAAATAGAGTATTCCAATAACTCATTTTGTTTAACCAAAGCCGACAACAATAAATAATCTTAATATGAACGAATAAAACGTAAGTTAATTCACGATCATCGCTATATAATACTACCTTCAAATATCGTACCTATAATAAAATTGTTTTACAAACGCTATTTTTGTATTGTAAAATAAGGTTTTTTTCATAAAGAATTGTACGAAGCTATAGTAGTCTAGTAGCAGGGCGTCTGACTGTTTACTATACTTGTGTTCGATTCCATCTTGGGGGGAAAGGTAATGTTTATATTATTTACATTTCACAGCTCTAGTAAGACAAAGCGCGAAATTGAGTTCCGTCACAAGACACTATGTCCAGAATTCTTTTTTTTCCTTTTTTTTAGCTTCACGCTGCATCCCTTGCGGCAGAGAGAAAGGAGCTCCAAACGCTACGGTCCCTGCACTACACTCTCCTCCACTGTTATCAACCTCTTCATACACGCCCTCCGGAGGGTCCTCATGTTTTTTACGTGACCTTCCTCCAGTATCGTCGGTACTGTGTTTTCGAAGGTTTTTGCAAATAAAGACAATTATGAAAGTTAATCTTTTGAAACAAAATTAGCTTATAAAGGACAGGTAATATAAAAACTCTGAAACTCGAAGTACAAGAGGAAGAAAGAGCAAATAGCGATACATTATAATTAAACGCGAAGGGCCGGCTCTCGCGGCGCAGCGGCGATACGAAGTTCTTTTATGGAATATTACAAGCTATTAAAAGTAAGAAAATACTTGTTTTTAAAAGACAATATATTAAAAAAAATATACAAAAATGTATATTTTTCTTTGCAGCTTCACACTCGTTCCGATCAGGGTAGTCAAAGAGAATGTATTGTCGTGATACTCCGTTCTTCACTTTTAGACATTGTGTGTTGAGTGGCGGAAATCTTTGTCTTCTTTAGGTGGGTAGAAACTGAACCCACAACCATTGCTCTTACAGTCTGACGCCGTCCCACTGCGACACGATGGTCTGAACTCCTCCAAGTAAGATCCAAATTCATTAACATGTTCAGTGAGGCACAAACCACACTACTACAATTAACCGTACATACCACTTGTTAGCGTCCAGTATAATAAATATCTTATTGTTTTAAGCTAAAATGTTGCTATTTAAATAAAAATAAAAACTTTCCGTAGTCGTTTAAGTGACTGCGGCACAGCTCCGGCATTGCTGCTTACTCTGTGACGGACAGGCGTCGTTAGCGTCAGCCAGACCGATGACAGCGGGAGGAGCTCCACTGTACTGCTACGAGTATACGCTATACTTTATGTACTGGAAAAACAAATAATATATTCTATGTATATCGATGTTTGTAATTTTCTTTATGTGAACTTCATAAGTTTTAGTTGGACGCATGATTATAATTAAGTCTCTTGAGAGTGTTATTTATTTTGCCTTTTCCTGAACTTTTATTTTAAACAATCGTGTTTTTATTTTATCTTCACATTTTCTGCCTTGACAGATAAAGAAGATCTGGTGATATTATATTCTGAAATTCAATGTCTTTATCTTACTGGAGGGAAACAATACATATGAGGTAGCCTCAATACTCTATTGTTTTCATTTGCTAACATAAACTGCCAACCACACTGAATCTATATAATAGCTGAGCATAGTAGTAGTTTTTTGGTATTTAAAAAAAACCACAAACTTATTTACTCAATTTAGTTTCTTAGCATTGATTTTCACCTTTTAAATATATTATCGCTTAGCTTTCAGTAGAGGATGGTGAACGATGAGATGCAAAGGGACGCAAGATGGAGTCATTTCGCAAATTTTACGCTTCTATACATTTAATTAATACAAAAGACAGTCTTTATGCTTTACTTTCCTAGAAACACGACGATGGAGAATAATGAATGCTGAAACATATTTTTAGCTTTATTTAAACACGTATTTACTTTATATGATGTGACGATTCAGTACTTTCCTCATTTTCGTTTCCACAGAATTTCGTTATACATTTTTACATACATGTGTTGTATAATAATATATTTTAATTGTTGCAACTAGCCAGGATTTTTTAATAAAATATATCAACAAAGTGTAGTACAGTGACAAACCTGAAACAGAATCAAATGTTGTTGTGTAACTTTTTGCCGATCAATCTCCTTCGTATATTCTACATACAACACGATATTGCCGACGTGATTTATTTTCAACGGACACTCACACCGGATATAAATGAATTAAAACTAAATGCGACAATACTATAATGACAACACTACTAAACTAAGTTTGTAAATGCAGAAGTTTTAACCAAAATGCTGTAAGACTCAAGTCTCAAGTCATCAGAAATAACTTTTAATGGAGCAAAGCAGATAAAAAGTGTTTCATTTAGCTCGGCGTCCACTTGGAGCGCTTTTGCTTTGCTAGCAGAACATCATACTACGCTTGTTGATTTAAATGTATTTTTAACAACGTCGTCGGTAAAGGCGGGTGGGTGAAAATTAAAGAAAGTCTTAAATGTATTCTCTTGATTAATTGATGATTGATAAATATTGACGGAGAAAAAGAAGTGATGTCGTGGATACTTGTACTAAATACATTATAAACATTGATTGGCCAGTCGTGGCCCAGTGGCACAAGAGTGTGACTGTAAACGACTGGTTGTGGGTTCGATTCCCACTCGAGGAGTGGAAATTATATTTCCATTTTCTTCGCTCTGGTGTCGAGGTAAAGCGCGGCGTTAAGTTCCGCCACTTAACACGCAAGTCTCCGAATTCAGCGGAAAGAGGGGAACGGAGTGTCTTAACACTAGGTTCCCTCTGCCTACCCTGCTGTGTGCGGGATATAGCGTGAAGCTATTAAAAAAAAAAAAAAAAACATTGATTTAAAAAAGTTTGTACATTTCCGTATCTTGGTTTCTCGAGTATATTGAATGATCACTCCTATAGTCACTCCGTCCTCTATTTCTCAATCTATTATATAGTCACTCCGTTCTCTATTTCTCAATCTATTATAGTCAGTGGGTGCTGGTCAGGTGACTCAGACAATAAGAGTGCTTAAAACCTACAAAACTTCCCAGTTTTTTTTAAAGATTAGGATTTTTCTTTTAAGGCGCATGTCAAATACATATGGATATGTCCGTAAATGTAGCTTTAACTCTAAAATTGAAATAAAAACATATATTTACATTTAGTTTTCGTAAGATCGCAGACAATGCTTAATGATGAATGGTAGGCAACATGCAGTTACATACAACAGTAGTTTATCCTCCGTCCACTGACTGTGTAAGTCGCGAAGTTGCCGGGAGTTAGTGCTGGACAGAGCTTACAACGTCGCAGTTAGAGATCCACATTAAATCGGGGATTGCAAAAAATTTTCATACAATGCATTTAACTTCTGTCTACAGTACGTATTTGATGATAAAAAAGGGCCTTGACAAAATTAAAGTTGTGATAAGAAATTTAATTTGAAGAAATAAAGATGATAAAGAAATGTAGATGTTTTTAATCGGCTGTAGGCAAAAAGAACTGACTTCGGAGCCACTGACAGATATTAGTCTGACATAGTACTATTAAACAATCAAATAAACATTTGTAACAGTTTATTTGATTAACTCATATTCGAATTTGTCTATAAACATAATTAATCTACTTGCATACAATGTCTCCAACTCCCGCTGCGTGTAGTTTCGCAACTACTAGATACTCGTGGTTATATAAATTAAAACTTTTGACTGTAAAGTTAAATTGCATGTCCGTTTACAACTACATACATATACGTGTGTATGTATAGCTTACACACACGTATGTATATCGTATCTCTAACCTCACCTACACATGCATTACGCTTTTTACTTACTTTAACAATATCATATGGTGTGCTATTGTAAGTTTAATTGTAAGTCCCTTGTGATTTAAATAAAAAAGATAAAAAAGATCCTTGCTTATAGTAGTTATTATTTTATACGCATAAATTCAAATTAGCTTAAAGTTATAAATTGAACAGATTTTAAATAAGGCGTGTTTTCATTTTAATAAACAATTCTTTTGGAAATGGAATTCACATCAACGCGCCTACATTCACACGGTAGCAAATACACTATAATGTGTCATTGCCATTATTAACATAAACTTTATTCATAAGTAACTCTTTAACTTCAAAAAAGCTAAGGCATATTTGTAAACTAAGTAAATATATGTATGTTTTCTAATTAAAATACGTAAAATATTAACAAATCCGTTGGCAACTCTTCCCGCGCGTCCTACATGCCGCACTACATGTCGCTGTCAAGGCCGACGGTGAGGCAACAGGGCGCTATGAAATTTGTCACCTAACTACGAAATTTGTTCTAGGTTTAACAAAAAACCTATACTTTACTAATATAATGCTCTTATATAATATTCTTCTTTTTTTATTTCAATTGATTGAATCCCGCAACTTTTTTAATCTATTTAAACGTATCTACGCGTGAATTACCACAACATTGTACTTTCTTTAACAAGACAAGGCAAGAAAAATGAAATTACATATAAGTGAGGTACTATATTTCAGAGAAATACGAAATATATCATGTGTTTAAAAAAAAAAGTGAAAGTCTTAGTAATACATCATACAGCATAGCATTGCCTATCCTATGTTTTTAGTAGCTTTACGCTTTTACGCGCATAGCCTAACCTAGTGTCCAAACACTGTGTTTCCACATTTATAATAATTATTGACCCATGACCCGTGACCCGTGACCATGAACTACTGTAAAGTGTTCAGAATAACAAATACAAAAAATATTCGCAATCCGGTTAACATAGTATCGTTTGAGATAATCGAAATATGAAAACGATAAAAATAAAATAAAGCCTACGTGGTTTCATAATAACAATTATTTAAACTCATTTCTCATATTAGAGCAATATGCAAGGCCGCCCGCCCCCGCCTACCGCCCGCCCTCCGCTGCACGCCGCACGTACAGCTAATGTATATTCCAGTGGCATTACCAAAGTAAATAAATTGCTCGGAGACAAAGACTTCACTTACAAGTATAACGAATAGCTTCAGTCGCCGCTACGACGACGAGGAAGAGCTACGAACTGCGGGCTGCGAGCTACGGGCTATGGGATACCAAGAAAATATCGTTGAATACGTTTATAAGTTAAAAGATCTCTCTCTACGCTTTATTAAAGCTATACAAAAGGAATCTGTTATGATGAAACAAAAAAAACATATTTATGAGCTTGTGTTGTTCTTTAGCGGGAAGTACATTAAGTACTTCTTTTCTTATCTTTTATTTTTGTCGACTTTGTTGAGAACTCTGTGTCTGTAATGAAATTGTGCAAGGATGTAACGTCGAAAAGTAAATTTAGAGACGTAAAATAATCTTACTAAATTATAAAGAAAATTGTTCTTTGAATGAAAGTATCATTCTAGTTATATATTTTTATATTTTAGTAGAAGGATAGAATTCTTTTAATGTCCCCGACTGGGTCACCGACTTGTTTGTGATGTGTTTGAAGATTTCAAAATATTTATTACGTTTTTTGTGCGATCAGTGGTTACTGGTATATTTATGGTTAAAGACAAAAAGATCATTTTCCAGTCAGAGTTCGATAACTCAGCGAGAAGTTTAGGTATTGAATTTTTAACAACAGCAAGTTGAAGCCAGATAAACAAGTTATCCGATCCATATAGTTGTTAAGTTGAAAAAAAATATTCCAACTTTTTAGAGCAAAAAAATAAACTGAAATAATTTCAATTTTTTTCTCTCTCGGTATTCATCAGGATATAACGGAACACGTCGCTTGAAAATATTTCCCATGTTAAGATCTTAAAATTAGAAATTAGAAGCTATGAAATGTTTGTTTTTTTATTTCAGTGCGACCATTTTTGAGAAAAATATAACCACTTAAAAAACGTCCAAAAATTTGGAAAATGATACCGTTAATCCTTTAATTATTTCCGCTAGTATATTATAATGTTATTACAATATTTTTCAACAATATTAAACAGTTACTTTAACGTAAATATATCAATATGTTGAAAAAAAAAGCACTTACATTTACTTAGTCAGTTTGAATTGAATGAATCTTTACTCTCACTTATTTTAAGACAATTTCATTTTATTAAAATCTTTTGTTTGTGCGATTTTTATATATTTTGAAATGGAACTTTTAACCGAAGTAACTGCGTATATTATTAGTATGCGAAAATACGAACACTTTACGGTAGTCCGTTATGTTTTGTGTTACAAAACTAACACTGTTACTGCAGACATTAAACTAACCAAATAGAAAAGCAATTCAATACAAATGCATAGAATAAAATTTTCCGTCAACGTCCATCACAGCAGATGGTACTACCCACTTTGCTAATGTACTAAAATATAATAGTAACCTATATAACATTTCTATTCCAAAAATTATTTTTTCTTTTAACCCCAAGACAATACAACCATTTCGTTCCACATAACAATCAACAATCCACGCGTGAAATTAAATAGCGTTTATTTTGTCACGAATATCAAATACAAATTGTTGAGTAAAGTTGTGACGCGTCCATACATCACGCCGCGACGCCCTCTCGCGCCGGCTCCTGAATACCACTCGTGTAAACTTATAAATCTATATAACGCTGCTTGAGTAATAATGCCCTAATTTATATGTGTTGTACATTATGAAATATAGAGCTGGGGCCAGGAGGCGCTGTGTGAAAGTATAATCATTCCACGCTGAAAAAATGGAGTCTCTGAACACTAATAAGATCTCTCTGGATCGTATATGAACATACGAACAACAACTTGTGTATAATTTTCAAGCACGTCCATTATTAGATAATCAAAATTTAAACAAAACCTATGATAGTACTAGAGTGGAGTGGAGTATGTCGATAGCAGACGCAATAAGCTATTTCCCGATATATTCCGGAAGCACCAATAAAGCCGTAAACGGATGTCGGGGATTACCCGCCGCCGTATGTCACGGTACCTTCCACAGCATAGTCAGCTTTACGCCGGCATTGAACGCGTGTACTCACGCATAGTTGGACTTATTGATTTGTACGCCGAGTATAACATTGTGAGGAGCATTTTATTTAATACATATATTTTTATCACAATATTGCGTGAGTCCGGGTCTATGATTGTGTTATATATTTTTAAGCGTATTTGTATAAGAATCGTTTCATATTGCTTGTTGTAGACTGCAACTTTGTTTGTGTGAACTATAAAACGTAAAATCTTGTGTTTTCCCGATATTTTCTGCTATTTTAGGAAATCCTCTCTTAGTACACTTAGTCTTAAATGCCTCAAGGAATCTACATGCTAAGTTTTAGTTTTTAGTGCGCAGTATTACTGACAGTGCGTTGTCTATCAATCAGTCAGTAACAGTAATAAGTCTTCAATGTATTGTTAGTATCATAAAACATTGTATTATCTATACTATAATAAATCTGTAAAAAAGTTGTGTCTGTACATTGAATATTTTTACGAAAAACCAACTCAGGGGGGCTTAAAAATAGTAATAGAATACAAATCTATCATTTTTGAAATTTTTGTCTGTCTGTTTGTCTGTTTGTCTGTTTGTCTGTTTGTCTGTTTGTCTGTTTGTACGCGCACATCTTTTGATCTACTGGACCGATTTGAATGAAACTTTTTTTGTTCTATAGCTATTATTCCTGAGCAGGTTATAGGCTATTTTTAATTTCGAAGAATGGAACACCTGACGTAAAATCATAACAGACCTGCCTAAATATAAGATATACGGAGAAGCCGCCATAACAAAATTTGTTCAACGTGATGTGCATTTTGCAATGACGTAACTTTTTTTTTGGATTTGGAACATCTGATGAAGAACTATTACAGTCCAGCTTAAATATGAAATATACGAAGAAGCCGCCATAACAAAATTTGTTCAACGTGATGAGCATTTTGCAACGAAATATTTTTTTTCGTATTTGGAACACCTGATGAAGAACTATAACAGTCCAGCTAAAATATAAGATATACGGAGAAGTCGTCTTAACAAATTTTGTTCAACGTGATGAGCATTTTGCCATGACGTAACTTTTATTTGATTTGGAACACCTGATGAAGAATAGTAATAGTCCTGCTAAAGTATTATATATACGTAGATGCTGCCATAGCAAAATTTGTTCAACGTGATGTGCATTTTGCAATGACATAATTTTTGTTTGAAAACCCTTTGAACGTAATAGGCATTTTCCATTGAAATAAATTCAAGATCTCGAATATCTATACTATAATAAATTTGTAAAAAAGTTGTGTCTGTACATTGAATATTTTTACAAAAAACCAACTTTTTTAAAAATAGCAATAGAACACAAATCTATCATTTTTAAAATTTTTGTCTGTCTGTTGGTCTGTTTGTACGTGCTAAATAAAACTTTTTTATGTCTATAGCTATTAACCCTGAGCAGGCTTTAGGCTATAATGAATTTCGAAGAGTGGAACATCTGACGTAGAATCATAACGGACCTGCTATAATATAGTATATACGGAGAAGCTGCCGTAATAAAATTTGTTCAACGTGATGTGCATTTTGCAATGGCGTATATTTTTTAAAATTTGGAACACCCGATGAAGAACTATAATATTCCATCTAAGATATAACATATACAGAGAAGCCTCCTTAACAAAATTAGTTCAGCGTGATGCGCTTTTTAAATTGACCATATTGATGAAGCACCATAGTTCAGCTAAGGTGTAAGTAATGAATAATTGCCTCCTTAATAAAAACTGTTCAACGTTTTAGGCATTTCTCATTGAAATACATAATAATTTAAGGTCTCAAAAATTTTATGAATACTAAGATCGACCTGCTAAACTATAAAAAATGACTAAATGCCGCGTTAGTAAAATGCGTTAAATATGAAAGGCAGTTTTCGTTGATAAATAAAAATGATCAAATATTGAGATCGTTATGGCGATGTGACAGAACAACACAGGATGGGACAGCGTCTATTAAGGGTTCGATTTCCACGTAATAAAATAGTTATATTTAAATTATTCTTATATTTTTACTCCGGAAAGACAAAGCGGAGCGTTGAGTATCCGCATACCTCTAATTGGGGATAATAGCTATAGAACAAAAAAACTGAGGATGGAGTGTCACTAGGCTTTTTTTCTCTGCCGAGAGAATACGTTCAGTTGGAACATCGTTATATTGCAGGGTATATCTGATAAACTCATAAAGACAAGAAAATTATCACGTTAATTATAATTTTGGGCTTTAGGTCCAATGTGAGTATATATAGAAATCATAAAGTCCACGCTAACGGATCATCTATTTTTTTAAATGTATTGAATTAATATATATTTTTTAAATGTATAAAAATAAGTATGGTCGTTAGACGAACAGCGTCTCACTGTAAACATGATGGTCGTGGGATCGATTCTCACTCAGAGGAATGATTTTATATAAATTTTAATTTCTTCGCTCTGGTAACAAAGTCATAGCGCGGTGTTGAGTTCCGCCACTTACCACGCAATGTCTCAATTTAGGGCGCAAAGAGGAAGTCGGCTTAAAAACAAATGTTCTCCTACAATAAAATAATAAAAAATTGTGTCTTTACTAAGTGTAGCTTTTATAACTTTGGGTTCAAGGTTCAATGTCAACGTAGTATATGCAAGTAGTACGTATATATAAAGTCATGAGGTCCACGCAAACAGCGCTTCAACCAAAGTATTTTTAGTATCTATAAGAATGAATACTTAAATTGGGCGGAAAATAGGGAACTGAGTGTCTTAACACTAGGTTCCTTCTGCCTACCCTGCTGTGCAGCGTGAAGCAAAAAAAAAGGAACATTTAGAAAATTAAATTCAAAAAGTTAAAGTTAGTCACAGTTTATGCTCAGTATTATTTTGATTTCGAGAAATACTTAAATACGTACTTGAGATCGCCGTGGCGCACTGGAACAGTGGCTGACTGCAACACAATGGTTATGGTTTCGATTCCCATTCTAGGGAAAATTATATTTTAATTTTCATTTCTTCAGATAGCGTCTGAACTAAATGTTTCTATTATTGGTTTTTCTTCGATGGTACGATTATGTTTGAATTAGCTAAATGGGGCGTCGCGTTGGATTCCGGCATGCATTACGCAGTGTCTCGAATTCGGTCTTAAAGGGACTCGCCAACCTATTATAATTGTTTTCTAAATGTCTTTTTCAATTGTCCTAAGTGTGGAATAACACTTTAAAAATGTTAAAAACTATACTACAATTTTGATTCCAAATTTCAATGTAAGGTAGCAATAGAGGTAATAGGTATATTATAGTCATGAAGTCCACGCAAACGAAGTTGCGGGCAGTTGCTAGTTTATTAATAAACCACAATTGATTTTATTGTGGTTTATGGATGGTATCATCTCTTCTCTATATCTCTATATATAATAAAAGAGTAGAAAAGTCAATTCTGTACATGAAAATTTCAGAAAAAATTTAATTGGGTGCGTTAATTCAATTCAATTCAATTCAAAATATCTTTATTCAAATAGACTTTTGAAAGCACTTTTGAATCGTCAAATGTACATAAAGCTACCACCGACTCGGAAGGCAGTTCTGCTGAGAAGAGCCGGCCAGAAACTCAACAGTTGCTCTTGATAACAGAGCCCAAAAATCCACTCAGTAGAATTTTTGTCTGTCTGTCTGTCTGTCTGTCTGTCTGTCTGTCTGTCTGTTAATTTGTTCGTCAATCACGCAAAAACTACTGGATAGAAATGGATGAATTTTGGTATAGTGGTAGCTTATTGTCCAAAGGTACACATAGGATAGTTTTTATCCCGGTTTTCCATGTTTTTATTTTTGAAAAAATAAAACACCGATATAAGTAAATTATTTGTATACTGATATCTACCGGGTAGAAATTAATGAATTTTTATATGGAGTTAGCTAAGAGGTTAGAGCAACGTATGGGATAGTCTTCATCCTGGTGTTCAATACAACTCCCGCAGAAAAATAAAATAAAAAAAAAACATTCAAATTATCGAATATATATTGTTTCAATATCACTATTAAAATAATTATGAAATAAAATAAGCATAATATTTATTAAAGATACATTTGACCGGTCTCTAAAACTTTATATAATCTATATGATAGCAGATGCCACTACGTTTTCTGTAACGGGTAGCGCCATCTGTTATTATATAGTTGACATTGTGTTAGATATATCCGTACTCATTAATATTATTATTATAAAAATGTAAAAAATCTATATCTATATCTTTTATGTTTTCACGGGTAATCAGTACAGATTTTGTACATATATACCAGATGCTATATATGTACGAAATCTGATATCATATAGATATGCTATGATAGCAGATTTCGTACGTTTTCTTACTATAACAGTTATCGCTATATGTTATCAAATAGTATAGACATGTACAGATGATTTTCACTAAAACATAATTAGTGACGCAAGGTCAAATATAGACTACCCCACTTTTATAAAAAAAAGCAATCCCAAAGAGCAATACAGGATGAAAGTGGCAGTTCACGTGGTGAAGCCCCGAGCGGGTCGCTAGTACTACATATAAGAGTATGTATGGTAAGTATTATTCTCACACACACACTAGAAATAGAAAAACATTTTTAGAAAACGTATAAATATTAGTTTTTACTTTTCAAATTTTCACCGTCACTAAATTTTTAGATCTAAAGTAAATAAATACTCAATTGCTGTTAGGTACACTTTATTGATATAACTTATATCGTGTAATATACTGCCTTAAATTACTGCCTATTACTCTAATGTCCCACGCCACAAACTGTTTATCCTTTCAGGATATACGAGGTAAAGGCAATAACTCCCTCGTATCGTAGCTACAAGCTACATACTCCATATACCTGAATCAATCGGAATGCGTAATGTACAGGCGGATGTATCACGCTTATCGCATCGTACTCATCAGAGCGCGATCACAGAGTCACTTGTAAATGTATGTACATTATTTTCATCTTTTTAATGATAAAGTGCGAATAATTACATATGCATCCACGTGCGGATGCGGTGCGGATATTTACGGGACATAATAAGTGGAAGTAGTATGTCACAAGTAAAAAGTTCACGCTAACAAATTTGAGACTCCTACTCTAAGATAAAAAATATTTATTATTCAAAGGTAAATTTAACTTATACGCAATTAGGATTGATGTTAACTATGGGTGTGGGTTCTATCTCACTATAGGAAACAATTACATTACAATTATTTTCATTTCGGCGCTCGGGTGTTTCAAACAAAGCATGACGTTGAGTTTCGCCACACAACAAACAATGTCTCGATTTAATGCGGAAAATGGAGATCAAGACACTCCGTCTTGACACTAACTCTCTCTGACAATTCTGCTAAGTGGGGAAAAACTGAACTGCTTTCAAAATAAAATAAGTAAGTATATAGTATTACCACGTAATGCGGTGAGCTACGTGAGCTGCCTCACGTACACCGCGAGGCACTTCCAGTCCGCCATTAACTAAACTAGCACTAGAATACCATCCGCTCTGGAGTTTTAAAACCTTTTATTTTCTAAACAAAATTTGTGGAAATCAAGTAAAATGCTTTTACTACGAGAGTGGGGAACGCAGTTATTTAAACAATGTTACTCCCGTATAATATGGAGTAATAAACTTAGATAGGTAAATATATTTCCTTGCTTGATTATATACGCGATAGTAACAGGTTCGATTCTCATTCGAAAAATTGTAAAAAATGCAAAAACATCATGTTCTTACATTTTTTGTTTTGTACCCACGTACAAATCTAAAATCTGTCACTAAACAACTTTTTTTTTAAATTTTTAAGACCATAATAAAAAAATCTAAGACTAGAATAATGGTTGTAAATAAGCTTATCGTCACATTTATTATTTTGTAAAATAAAACATTGCAAGTATTTTTTAAAAGTTCAGTATTATTGAGTATATTAGAAAATTAAACTATGGCAACACTGTAATTTAAGTGTCTTGTTGCTAAGTATTCTTGTTGTAAGACGTGTGATTTTTTTCTTAAATATATTTCTTTATCATTATTTACAAAGGCCTTATTAATAAATAACCCATAATCCATCAGGTTATGGGCCCAGTCAACTCTGTAAGTTAAATTGTTATAAAAATCAACAAAGAAAAAGCAACAATCGTATTTGAAAGAAATTGACAAGATAACCTAAAATGGATTCCACGCGGTCTATGAATTTGGAGAAATTTGATGGAAATAATTTCCGGCAATGGAAATTTCAAATTAAATGTGCTTTAAAAGCAAAAGGGATCGATATTTCAGTACCTAAAACATATGAAAATAGTGTTGAATGGTCAAAGAATGATGGCATGGCAATGTTTATTATAACCTCTTCAATGGACTTTAAGCAAATTACATTAATAGAAAATTGTGAAACTGCTACGGAAATTATGACAAAACTTGAATCAATATATGAACAAAAGAGTGAACTATGCAAAATGTTGATCCATGAGAAGTTTTACCAATATAAAATGTCTACAAATGATAGTGTAGCTCAACATATTTCGAAAGTGGAATCACTGGCCAAGCAGTTGAAAGAAAGCGGCGAAAGTGTTAGTGATTTAGCAGTAATTACTAAAATACTTGGAACTCTGCCACATAAATTCAGATCACTTCGTCAAGCGTGGATGTCTTTGGATCCAGCTCAACAAACTCTTGTCAATCTCACTGCTCGTTTATTAGATGAGGAAGCCAGTCTGCAGTGTGAAGAAGAACAGGAAACCGCTCTCCTTGTGGCTAACAAAGGATGGAAGAATAATACAAAACAAAATGAGTTGAATAGAAATGCTAGTAGTTCAAATCAAAATAAAATTACCAAACATAGATTTGAATGTTATAATTGTGGAAAAAGAGGTCATTTTTCTCGAGAATGTCGTGCTCCAAAGAAGTGCAAACCCAGAAAACCTCAACAAGAAGGTGCAGATTTGTTAGCGTTCAATATAGAAACCAGTTTTAATGAAACTGAAGAGGATGCTTGGATTTTAGATAGTGGTGCCTCTGCACACATGACTTATAGGATGGAGTTCTTTGTAGAACTATTTGAGTGTGAACAAAAATCTTTGACATTGGGAAACAAACAGTCATTGGAAGTGGCCGGCATCGGCAAGGTGTTAATCAAAAGATATGTTAACGGACAGTGGGAGAATAGTGAACTGCAGGATGTATTGTATGTTCCAAATTTGAGAAGAAATCTGTTCTCAGAAGGCGTGATAATGCATAAATCATATACTATTATAAAAAAACATTCCAATGCTTTCATATACAAAGATAATGTTTTGGTGATGAGTGCTTCAATAACAGAAAATAATTTGTATGAGTTAAAGATAAAAGCTGTTATTTCGAACACCTGTAACCTAGTGCAAAGTGATCAAAATAACATTAAAATATGGCATGAAAGATTGGGACATGTCAACCTAAAACAAA
The DNA here is from genome assembly GCA_019049465.1 of Dryas iulia moderata. Taxonomy (NCBI): domain Eukaryota; kingdom Metazoa; phylum Arthropoda; class Insecta; order Lepidoptera; family Nymphalidae; genus Dryas; species Dryas iulia. Next base: position 491,863 of record CM032430.1, on the reverse strand, counting down.
TCAAGAAAATGAATACTAAGAAGGTGGTAGAAGGTCTGACATTGAATAACATTGATGTAACTAATTTTGTATGTGAAGCATGTGCATATGGGAAGCAGTGTAAATTTCCATTTTATAAATCTGTACGAGGGGAACTACAACCAGGTGACCTTGTATATAGTGATGTCTGTGGACCAATGAGTTGTATGTCTATTCAAGGTATGAAATACTTTGTATTGTTTAAAGATGCTGCTACGAGTTACAGACATGTTTATTTTATCAAAAATAAAAGTGATGTTATGGAAATATTTAAGAAATACAATGCTATAATTAAAAATAAATATATGCACAGTGTCAGAATATTACATACTGATAATGGAAGAGAGTATGTGAACAAAATTTTCAAAGACTATTTAAACAAAGAAGGTATAGTTCATGAGTGTACTGCGCCTTATACACCTGAACAAAATGGTCGTGCTGAGAGGGAGAACCGTACTATTGTAGAGAGTGCACGTTCAATGTTATATGCAAGAGATGTATCACTGACTTTATGGGCAGAAGCTGTGAATTGTGCTGTGTACATATTAAACAGAACCTCCTCTAGCCAGACTCCTCAGAAGACACCATTTGAATTATGGAATGGCATTAAACCATCAATAGGCCATATGAAGGTGTTTGGAAGTATAGGATATGTCCATATTCCTGATCAATTAAGAACTAAGCTTGAAAAGAAGAGTGAGAAAATGATGCTAGTTGGATATGATAACAACAATTATAGAATGTTCAACCCAGAAACTAAAAAGGTGAAGATATCAAGAAATGTTATTTTTGATGAACACATCATTCCAGAGACAAGAAAAAATATTACACAAATATATATTGAGGATGAAGAGAGGACCCTAGGACAAGAAAATAAAATACAAGAAACCAGCGTTGACAATACTTTAGTGGAAAGTTCATCATCTGAAAGTGATCATAGCATGTTGAGTTGTAACAGTAATGACCCTCTATATGAACCATCTCAAGAATTAGATGATGATTTAATCAAGAGGAATATAAACTTAAGACCTAGGTTTAAAAGATTGTATGAAGCAAACCTAGTTGAACTATCATTGCCTCAAACATATGATGATGTAATGAAGAGTGCTCAAAGAGATGACTGGTTACAAGCTATCAATGAAGAATTGCTTGCACATGAAGAGAATAAAACATGGACTCCAATTGAAAGGTCTGGTCAACGTACTCTTTCTACAAAGTGGGTTTTTGCTATAAAAAAAGATGATAATGATCAGGTATATTTTAAAGCTCGTTTGTGTGCTCGTGGATTTAATCAAATAAAAGATGTTGATTATCAAGAAATATTCTCTCCAACAACGAGGTACGAATCAATTAGAATTATTTTTTCTATTGCAGCTAAATATAATTTAGAAATTCAACAGTTTGATGTGAAAACTGCTTTTTTGAATGGGTATCTAGATGAGAATATTTTTATAGAAGTACCAGAAGGAATTTCATTAAAAAATGATTGTATTTTAAAACTTAACAAATCTTTATATGGTCTTAAACAGGCTTCTCGATGTTGGAACAGAAGATTCACTGAGTTTTTATTAAAAATAGGTTTTATGCAATCACAGGCTGATAGTTGTGTTTATGTAGGTTGTTTTGATGGGGTAAAAGTATTTATAATCATTTATGTTGATGATGCACTTGTAGTTTCTTCCAGTCATTCAATTATTAAAAATATAATAGAACAGTTAAAGCAAGTATTTAAAATAAAAGTATTAAAATTAAAGTATTTTGTGGGAATGGAAGTTCAAAGAGTAAATAATTCTATCTATATTCATCAAAAAGATTACATTAAAAAAATAATAGATAAATTTTGTATGACTGATTCAAATCCTGCTAGTACCCCAGCAGATGTAAATGTTGTTCTTTCAAAGAAAATGGATGAAAGTATTATAAATTTTCCATATAGAGAAGCCATAGGCTCTTTATTGTTTTTAAGCTCTGTTTCAAGACCTGATATTTCATTTGTTGTAAATGTTTTGAGTAGATATGTAAATAATCCAAGTCAGCAACATATAAATGCACTTAAACGTGTAATTAGATATTTAATAAATACTAAAGAAGTGTGTATAAGTTATGGAGAAAGTAGTGATCTTATTGGCTATTCAGATTCAGATTTTGCAGGAGATGTAGATACGCGTAAGTCTACTACTGGTTATATTTTTATTATGAATGGGGGACCTATAACATGGTGTAGTCATAAACAGAGGACTACTGCTCTCTCCACAACTGAAGCAGAATTTGTAGCTGCTTGTGAAGCTGCAAAAGAGATATTGTGGCTGCAGCAATTATTGTCAGACTTGGGTGAAAATGTTAAATATGTTCCATTATATGTTGATAATCAGAGTGCAATAAAGTTAATTAGTAACCCTGTTTATCACAAGAAAACTAAACATATAGATGTAAAATTTAATTTTATAAGAGAAAAGGTTGGGTTGGGAATAATTTTGCTGAATTATATTCCTAGTAATAGTCAATTAGCAGACATATTAACCAAAGCATTACCAACTCAAGCTTTCATCTACTTAAGAGATCAGATTTTATCTACTCTTCATAACATTGTATAAAACTGAATTATATGTATATGTTTTTTTGTTAGTAAAGTTTTTTTTTAAGGATGCCAGTTTAATTTTAGTGGGAGTATTGAGTATATTAGAAAATTAAACTATGGCAACACTGTAATTTAAGTGTCTTGTTGCTAAGTATTCTTGTTGTAAGACGTGTGATTTTTTTCTTAAATATATTTCTTTATCATTATTTACAAAGGCCTTATTAATAAATTACCCATAATCCATCAAGTATTGCTGTAACAATTACTGTTTCAAGTCAACCGTAAAAATATATTCAAAAGAATTCATGAAGAGCGTTACGTCGTATTTACATAAGAAAGTTTACATGATTCCCGCAAGTCCGAAACGCAACGACGTTAACTGACGGTTCATTTAAAGTTCAAAGATGCCTCAAAAGGACACAACCGAGTTTGCTGCGAGATATCGAATTCACGTTATTAACAAGATTTAGTTTATCAAACGACGCTACGAAATGTTTTATCATAAATACGTGAGGATAATTTTTATTTGACAAATATAATATTTTTTGTTCAAGACTTATTTTATTTATTATATAATTATTAACACATGCTATCGTAAGCAGGATAGTGTCTGACTGCAAACGCGATTGGTTGTGGCTTCGATTCCTACTAGAGGGAATTATTAAATTTAAACTATTTTTATTTTTGGCTTATATATTTAAGCCAATGGATGTTTTTGAATTCCTCTACTTAGCATGTAATGTCTTCTTTCTAGACGGACGGATGGAGAACGTGCTTCAATGATACTACGTTTGTTCTGCCTATCGTGCTAGGCGGGAAAAAGCGAGAAGCTGAAAATTAAAAAAAAGATTTGAATTATATCTGTACAGTACATATTGTACTTTCACTTTTTAATAGTTTAATAATATGATACTCGATTTTTCATGATCCTTCAATAAATTTTTATTTGGTTAAAGATACAATAAATTTTAATGAAAAACGACTAGATCGGCCAACAATTATCCTACTAATGACAATACTGACTCCACATTTGTGCCACGAGTAATGTTTTTCGTTAGTATACCGTTACCGAATAGATTTGTTTTGTAAAAAAGGAATTATTTCAACTAAAGGCTTTCGAAGGCTTTTGTTCTTTCAGCCGGAAATAAGTTTATGGAAATCTGCTTACAAATTATTTTTAAAAATTGCGAGCGGAATTGTATCAACGTTATTTTTTTTTATTTTATTATTTACATTGTTTAGTATGTACGAGAACAACAGCGGGGGGTCTGTCTGTTTATTTTGTTTCAACTTCGCTTTTATGTTTATTTATGAACTGTACTTTTATAAACATTTTCGTATGGAGATTCTTATACATCATAGATTACTCGCGATATAAGGACGTATGAAAATAAAAACGACAACTACAAAAGCAAGTCAGTACTAGTGAGCTCTGACAGGTAGGCTTTAAGTTAATTTAATGTTTAAATAAAAGTAATTACAAGTGAAATTTTCGTGAGCTTAACATTGATTCGGGAAGAGGATTTAAAATATAATCCTAATTATATTATATTAAATATAATATACATTTATTAAATATATTATTAATTATTAAATGTAATAATCGCAATTAATTAAAAAATTAGTAACATTTTAAAAAAATAGTTACACTTTTTCACATAAAGCACAGTGCTAAGTTCTCCTGATCAACACGCATTTTCTATAGAGTTGTATAGAAACGTCTAAGAAAAATCGTAAAGGTGAAAAATATTTATAAGCCTATCCATATATACATATACAGGTATATTTTTATTATTACATTGTAAGTCCGACATCCTGCCATAATATTGTATAGAAGGTCCTTCCGCCCTTATTTACGAGGGATTGAGTCCACTAAATCCCCTTAAAGCTCATTGGCCTGAAATTGATCGTTACGTTTCTATCACTGAAAACTGCTTTGGCTGAATGTTCATTTTGTATGTACGTAAGATAATGTAGTTCATATATTTTTTTACATATTACTGGTATTTTTTGTTATTTTAGTTAAATTTCAGTCAAGATGGAGGAATATACAATTATAACAAATTTCTAAAAACATAATAATGTTCAAAAAATATTTTTAGCCCCACAAAATCAGGTATGAGGAGGTCAGATATAATGAAACGGCTGTAATTGTGTTACGATATTTGATAAAGACAGTAATAGGGTTAATAGTAATGAACTTATTGTCAGTGTTAGTATGAAGATATGTTTTACGATTTTACGAAGTAAAACTATTTTACTTACAAGTTATGTTGATTATCTTAAATTAAATAAAAAAGAAAAACTTTAACAATAATTTTGAACTGCTATATATTCATGGGTAGTTGTTTATTCTTTATATTTAGATTGTTATTTTGCTTTTAAATAATTTTCACCAACTCGAAAGGTTTTGTTTTATCAAAGAATATTTATTATAGATATCAAATAAATAAAATTAAAACAAAAGAAGTTTCAAATATATATGTCTTGTTGAAACGTAAATTACTGATTCAATTTCCACTCGGGAGTAATATATTTCCGTTTTCTCGTGCCGTCATATTTGTCTTACAAAATATTGCTCACTTTTCTCAAATAAAACTTAAATTTTACAAAAATGATGAGTTGAAATAAATATTATTATTTTTAGTTGTAGTTAGAGAAAACCTAGCTTCACAACACCCCATTCTCTATATTCCGCCCAAAATCGAGAAATTACGTGATGAGTGGCGGAACTCAACGCTTTGATTTTCCTTCGGTGTCAGAGAAGAGAAATGAAAATAATATTGAATAATTCCCCCGAAAGGGAAGTGAGTCTACTATCATTATGTTTATAGTCCCACTGCGCTACGACGACCATTTCGTGATATATAACATTTATTTAGTCTTCTAATGTTTGGAGACATGACTGCGGATTTCTAAATAGAAAATTAAAATAATACAAGTCGTTATTCGAGAGAACCTACTTTAAACAACGATGAATCTGTTCTCAATTAAATTAATTGGCTTTTGATCGAGCCCCGAATTTGATATTTAATCTGTTTAGTTTTACAAAATACTTAACAAAATATCTAATATTTGTGTTACTTTCATTTTAGTTTGCCCTTGAATTGTAATTGGATACATTTTCTCACAACAATAGCTTATCTGTATTAACGGAAGAGTCGTACAATAGGAGATTACATATGAACAGTACTTAATTTAATTGGTAAATATGAAATAAACGGATTTTCACTGTTATTGATTTGTATAATTGGTACATAAATAACAAAAAATAGTAATTGAGCATAAACTTGTAAGATATAAACATAATTTTTAATGTATTACGTTGATTTCAAACAGAAAATTCAAAGAATCGAAGTAGATAAATTACTAAATTGAAAAAAGAGCATGAGGACCCTCAGAGTGTACGTAGAGAGAGACGACAGCGACCGCTACCGCTTTCGAAATACATTTGTTGTTGTTTAGCGTAACTAGGCCACAGAGGCAAACTTATATTTGAACATAAAGTTGAAAAAACGTTGAGTTCCGCCACTCAACTCAGAATGTCTCGGAAAACAGGAAACGGAGTGCATACAAAAACATTATTTCAAGTAGTAATAGAATCCACCATAAAAACGTACATACATACATTGAAATATTTCTGAAATGAGCCAAAATGTTGTCGTTCCTCGCAGCTATTACCCGCAAACAAACAAGGCGGCGGTAATACACAGTACATTTAGAGTTTATCAGGAAGTTTGTATGCAGAGGCCGGGCCAAGTGTCACCTCTCGTGACCAAACAAACTGATCTAAGACTGTAACTAAGCTTCATCGAGTATTCACTGGCTCGTCCTAACCAGATTTATAGCTCACAAAAGCCGCGTTGTTCGCCGTTAATCAAAATAAACGCTTTACAACTTTGTAAATATCACCATTCAAAATCACCGAAGCAGAAGAAATTCTATTAATCGGAGATGTTAATCAACTTCCCTATATTGACCGAGAGAATCTTTTCGATATGTTCTACCGTGCTCCCTATCAAGTGGCCAATATCACCCAGAATCTAATATGCACCCATAGAAGCCCCATGGATGTTGCGTATGCCCTACGAGAAATATATGTTGGTATATACTCATCTAAGAGGACAGTACACTCCCTCCGGATAGAAAATATCAAGGTGACACCAATACCACGAGACCTAAAGGATACCCTCTACCTCACATTCACTCAAGAGGAGAAGGAATCCTTGATCACTCAGGGATACGGCTTGGAAATTGGTGCAAAGGTACTAACAATTCACGAGGCCCAGGGACTGACCACCAGCACAGTTGTAGTAGTGAATACAAAACCAAAGAAAATAAAGCTGCACGACAGTGTCTCACACGCAGTCGTTGCGATAACGCGCCATACCAGCAACTGTTTCTACTACTGCGGTGGTGAGGACGACGCGATAAAGAGACTAATACGGAATGCAACGAGAGCAACGACCAAAGGTATTGTGGAGTACAATTTGAAGATGGCCATAAAAGATAGGAACGAAGCGGTCATATCCACTACTATAGCATTAATGCCATCCACACCCCATCCTTAAATAGAAAAATATGTATGTATGTAGTAGTAAGAAATATGTGTAATAGACGTAAGAAATAAAATAATTTATACACTTATAATAAATTAATTTAGGTTAGATTTAACTCCATTATGATAGGAATATTGTATATAATGAAAAAGGCAACGTTTTATAATAACTGGACTCTCTTAGGGTATATTCTTAGTTTTAAGTACTGAAATCGTAAATAAAAAAAAAGCATATGATAAAACAAGAATCATGTTAAAAAAGGTACAGACCTTATGTCCGTAGAGTAAAATAGAATAATAAAAAATAAAAAAAAAACTTTGTAAATAATGTGTCTACAAGTATAAGTATATGTACAGGTGTATTAGAAATTAGTGTTTCAAGAAATGTTTACTGAGCGTTAAAGTTACAATAATCTAGTCCTCTGTTAGGCAATAATCAAAAATATATTATTTTTAGTCGGCGTTCAATATATATACACATACATACATCTGAATGCTGAATCGACTGAAATCGAAATCGATACCTAAATTGGCGGATCTCAACACCGGCTTTGTCTTGTTTACCAGTGTCGAGAAATGAAAAATATTAATTTATATATTATTCCACCGAGTGCAAATCAAACCCACATTCAATCACGTTTTCAGTTATTACGTCACACTGCACCGAGCGTGCCTCAAAGAAAATGGAGTGAATTACCTTTCGCTTTACGTCTTTTAATAAAGAAAGTGAAAATAAACGGATAATATCAGATGCTGGTGTAGTTAGTTTAGTTTTTCACGTAATTGTCACCTGCGCAGCGCCGGCCGAGACGGATTGGCTCCTGCTAGGATTACTGTAAGCCCCCTCGGGAGAGCTCACGCGCTGGATACACGACGTCCTCCGTGATCACATAATGCTGAAAGTTTTAATGTTCGTTTTATTTCAAATTTAAGCATTTGTAACATAGTGGGCATAGTGACAAGATGTTTTTGTATGCTTCTAACTTTAAGTAACCTTCTAAGTAGAGTTTAAAGCACTCCATTGTCTACTCCATAGTAAAGAATGTAGTTTCAGCGATATTGTTTTTTTTTTATTTTTATCTAAATTGATTAAGATAAATTAAAATCTTTTAATTTCAATTTATTCTAACATTATGAAAAAAAAGACTTTAAAATTAATCTTTTTTCAAATTATTCCCAACAAACTCTTTCATTTGATATCCATATTGAAGGAGCACATTAAAAATAACTATTCGTCCATGTTAGGTTTACAATAACGTCACACAGCTAACCATGCATATTTATTTAAACTAAACGTGTATATGACAATACATCGTAAGTTAAATTAAAAAATGTAAAAGAAGAGGTTGCTTTCAAAATTATATACGTTTTCAAAAAATGTTCTTAACTATGTGTGTGAATACAACTTAAATATAAAAAAATGATATTTTTTATTTTTTTATAATTTTTCTTAATATGTTTTCAAGATATGAGTTGCTATAACTAATTATAACAAATACGATTAAATTTCAACGAAAACAAAAGATTCACTTCCTTCGTTGAACTACAAACACTTGTATTCCGTGTATGTAAAACAATACATCATAACGTTTACATTTACATTTAAAAAGCAATGTACGTCGCAGTACGTACGTAATATGTACAAATAAGCACACAAAAGCCGCTATTAGAATTCCTGCGGCGTCGCTCGCGACCGACACGCAATCACACGACGACCGCAGTACGCCGGCTTCAGAGAACCTGCGACAAACGGTTCACTGAAATATATGAATTAAAGCGAATAGTTCGCTTTCTGAGGTTATTATATAGCAGTGAGAGTGTGTTACAGTAAGCAATGGTTGTGAGTTCGATTGCTATATGACTATGAGTAAATAGTTTTATTATAGTTATAGGTTCATAATAATTGTATCAACTGACAGACGAATACAACCACAGTATTCCCATGACTATGAATTGTTGTGAAATGTTCAGAACGTTGGGTTTTCTAAAATATATTTTTGAATACCAAAAATATACGCGTTTAATCCGGATAAAATACAGGACGCAGGCACAGCTAGTAGTGTATAAAACTTATATTCCACATAAATTATATATACTATTGATTTATTTAAGGGGAAAAGGATATATGTTAATCTGTTCTTCCCGTTTGAGCGCAATTTCGATACATTTTCAGAATTTGTACGATTTAATGCCGTAAATGGGAGAAATAGAAATAATTCAAATGTAATTATTCTGCTGAGTGGTTCTTTAAAAATTTATCAAATATGATTTTGTGATATAAAAATGTTAGGTACATAAAAACAAAATTAATAAAACGTATTAAAAAGACAATAATTCAATTTTCTGATTCTAAACTCACATGCAGATCGTAAAGATATTTAAATTAAAAAACGCAGTATAGTAGGGTAGTAATAGAGAGCATAGTATTAAATAACTCCGTTCTTCACAATACGATCGAGATCAAGACATGCGTGTCAAGTGGCGGAATTTAACGCCACGCTGTCTTTTTTAATTATATCAAGAAATAAAGTTATAAGAAAAAACAAACTATTTTAGCTAACATTTACATACATATTTGTATAAACAAACTGAAATAAAAATTGCGGGATTGCTATAAAAAGTCAGGTCTAGCTTTTTCAATTTGCTGAAGCGATATCTGTTATTTGTGAATTTTTCAAAAATTGTATCAAACGTTTTCGCCGTTGAGGTAACATTCAGAACATTCAGGTATATTTATAAGTCAGTAAAAACAATGTTTATTATTTTAAGCGCCGCTCCGGCAGCGGCCGGCGATACGGGACGAGTTTTTGAATTAATATGAAAATATCAGTTTTCTGTTTCACGAAATAGTTTAGTTAAACGGCAGTTCAGAAACTAGGTTGTACGTAATGTGTTTATTTTTGTATTCGTTTCTTAAATTTCTTTGGATTTATTTACTTTATCTCTATTTTTCTTTTAAAATATTATTTTATACTTTTAAAGTTAAATAATTAGTTCTCTTAGTGTTCTTTTACTATTAAATATATTAACATAAAATAGAAGGAGGCCATATCGGCGCAATGGAATAGCGTTTGACTGTAAATAAACAATCTTGTAAGTTTCATTCGATTCTAACTCAGGAGGTGATCTGAATTTTTATTATCTTTACATCTCCACTGTGGTGAAGTATAATTAACACGGAGTTAATAAAGTGTGTTTCGCCACTCAACACGTAATGTCTCGAATTCAGGAGGAAAGTGAAGAACGTAGAACGACGAACGTACGTTTTGACACTAAATGCTCTCTAACTTTACTGATATTTATGATCTTAAACCTGATAATTAGACATTCGTTGTTACTTGCATTCGGTAGTGTAAATCGATACTTTACATCAAATATCTAACGAGATCGGGCCCACACACACACACGCGGTAATCACGCAAATCGCGGTCGGGCAAAACCACAACATAATGTAACTCTGATAATCAAACCCACAATCAATGTCCTTATTCAGAGTAAGCCAGACTTCAGGGTGATATTTCATATGATTAGTTTGCGAGTCACGATTGTAATAGCTCATTTAAAACATTGAACCGAGTTGGAAGCTCTCGTCTTCAGTTTTCATACATATATCTATTTTATTACTTTTTCACATGTTATTGAGCAATAAACGGTATCTGACATCTGGTACGCTTTCCTTGTACATGTCATTACAGGCCACGATGTGGCGCAGTGTGACAGTGTGTGACTGTATATTGTTTTGGGTTCTTTCCCCACACAATAAAAATTCTTCTTCGTCTTGAAATTATTATATTAAGATATTGCAGCGTTAGGTTCTGTGAATCAATATATAAGATCTCTGAAACAGTCGGGAATAAACAACTAGGTGAGTTTAAACTTTGATAATTATTCAATCGTTATTTTTTTTTTTTTTTTTTTTTTTATTATTTTATCGATGTTCCTCTGACGTAATCAGAGAACTTTTTCATCAGTGCTTGATTTCAAAAAAAAAAAAAAAAAAAATTTACGTAAATGTCAGTAGTTTTAATTTAATTTTTAAACAGTTTCGTCACGTCGCAAGTAAAATGGCAAATTTCTTTATTCACCTAGCATCCTCTTCACTTGTTTCTTTTAATTACTTTTTCTGCCACACTAATGCAAAATTTTATAAACAGTTTTCTACTTTCCTTGTTTCTAATTAGTGTGCTTAAGTTCTCCACTTTTATTTTCATTGACAGCTCCTGCTCAATCGTTATTCGTTTGTTTACTGAAGTTACAAGCCGCTATCGAAATTAATAATCTATATATATAATAAAAGAGTAGAAAAGTCAATTCTGTACATGAAAAATTTCAGAAAAATTTTAATTGGGTTCGTTAATATATCGATAACAGAGGCGAAAAAACCACTCAGTAGAATTTTTGTCTGTCTGTCTGTCTGTCTGTTAATTTGTTCGTCAATCACGCAAAAACTACTGGATAGAAATGAATGAAATTTGGCATGGTAGTAGCTTATAGTCCTAAGGTACATATAGGATAGTTTTTATCTCGGTATTTATTGTAGTTATTTTTTACAATAAAAAAACGATATAAGTAAACTGCTTTATATACTGATATCTACTTGATAGAAATAAATGATTTTCTTCAAGGAGTTAGCTTAGGAGCTAGAGCAATACGTGGGATAGTTTTTATCCTGGTATTTAATACAGTTCCCGCAAGGACAAAAAACTTCTATAGTCAAATTATGTTGATTATCCGCAAGTGAAGTTAAACTTCTTTTAATATAAGTAATATAATTGTAGAATAAAATAACACTCATAAAATTTGTTTAAGATATTGACCGGTCTATAATGCTTTATAATCATTTATATAATAAAAGGTCAAGAACAAGTAGTTCGTCTAGAGCGCCATCTGTTATCGTATAGATGACATTGTATTAAATGTATAAATAAAAGATTAAATAAAAACAAGTACATTAAAGTTAAACATTACGTCAAATAAAATTAATAAAAGTAGATTCTAAGCGATGAAACCATAAATTAAAAACAAAAATACTTTCTTGATAAAATTACATAAGATTTTAGAAAACATATTAAAACGCAGCGGGATTCGAACCTACGCCTCTGGCGAACCATCCAAGCGCAATAATCTTATGAATTTTCTTTTTTGTTTTGTACTAAATATTGAAAATAAAAACAAAATAATTCTGTTGTAAAAATAATATCGTTAGGCTATTGATTACATAGAAGATTGTTTTAAAACTCATCAATAGATGTCGCTGTCCCTAAAAGTGAGATTCCTACATCGCGCTGGCAAGATTTTCTATCTTTGTAACTTCATTTAACTTAGTTCCTAATTGCTAGATACGTAAAAAATTAATGTTATTAAGGATTTGCGATATCTTTGACTATCAACTTTAAAATCTAGGCATCTCTTGCAAAGAATTTAATTTGTTTACGTTAGGTGAATTTTCTCTTATGACATTCATTTTATTTTGTTTAGATTAAGTTTATTGTTACGTTTAATTTTCTCTTATAAGGACATTCATTTTGTTTTGTTTAGATTAGTCTTATTGTTACATTTAATATTCTCTTTTAAGGACATTCATTTTGTTTTGTTTAGATTAGTCTTATTGTTACATTTAATATTCTCTTTTAAGGACATTCATTTTGTTTAGATTAGGCTTATTGTTACATTTAATATTCTCTTTTAAGGACATTCATTTTGTTTTGTTTAGGTTAGGCTTATTGTTACATTTAATATTCTCTTTTAAGGACATTCATTTAGTTTTGTTTAGGTTAGGCTTATTGTTACATTTAATATTCTCTTTTAAGGACATTCATTTTGTTTTGTTTAGATTACGTTTACTATTGCATTAAATATTATCTATATATTATTAGATTATAGAATAGATTATTTATTAGGTTTGCTCATTTAATATTATACTTACTATTTTATATTATTATCAATATGCCCGGCAGAAAACGGTCGAGTATATCTCAGTACACTAGATCGAGAAAGCGAATGAGGTTAAATCGTTCGCAACAAAGTGAAGAAGAAACACAGTTAAGGCTTATGAATGAAAGGGAGCGTCAAACTAATCTGCGTGCTGCTGAAAATGATTCTGAACATCAAAGCCGCTTAATTTTGCAGCGTGAACGAATGGCACATGCTCGATCAGCCGAATTTTTAGAAGAGCGCCAAGAACGTCAGCGGCGGGATCAGGAATGTCATACAGAGGCACGGGCCGCTGAGACATCTACGCAACGCGATCAGCGTTTAGCTGCTGATTGTGCACGTCACGAGCTGTCTCGCGAATCCGAGACATTTACTGAGCGAGACTCACGATTGACAGCAGATCGTGAACGCCACTCTTTGTCTCGCGAATCCGAGACATTTACTGAGCGAGAATCACGATTGACGGCAGATCGTGAACATCACGCTTTGTCTCGCGCGTCTGAGACATACACACAGTATGAAACGCGACTCGAAGCAGGTAGAGAATACTATCACAACAAACGCGAGGACCGAGTAGTTACATTGTCAATTGAGCGAGAAAGAATTGCAGAAATTCGAAGTACTGAAAACGTAGAGCATCGTGAGGCCCGCTTAAAATACTGATCGACTTCATCACATCTTGAATAGAATATCGATTTCCTCCCAAAGTGATGATGAATCTGAAGAAATTATTCAAGTAAATGATGTTCTGCCGTGGATCAATAAAGAAGGGAGTGGCTTTTCTTATACTGTAAGTATAAATTATGCACAGTTTTCAGTTATTGGTGCTATGACAAAAATTTGTCGATATTGTCAAGCTCTGAAGTGGACCAAAGAAACTGACGGAGTTTGTTGTTCGAATGGCAAAGTACGGCTGAATATTTTTGATGATTCTCCCCCCGAGCCACTAAAATCTTTATTGACTGGAGAACATCCACATTCAAAACAATTTTTAGATAGCATACGCTCCTATAACAGTGCATTTCAGATGACTTCTTTTGGAGCTAAGGAAGTATTTGAAGGGGCCTTTATGCCGACTTTCAAAATTCAGGGTCAAGTATATCACGCTATTGGTTCTTTACTCCCTGAAAATGAAGCAAAATTTTTACAAATTTATTTTATATCCGATTACACTCAGCAGGCCAACATAAGAGGGCGAAATTTTCCAAATCTTAATACGGAATTATTACGTGAACTCCAAAATATGCTTCATGGCGTTAATCCCTACGTGCACAGCTTCAAGGCAGCTATTGAATCGGTTCCCCAAGATCGAATTATAAACCGTAAATTCGTAATCAATGCAGACAAGAGACCCCCACAGGGGCACCGTAGTCGCTTTAATGCTCCTACTGTAGATGAAGTCGCAGTAGTACTGGTCGACCAAGAGTGTGATCGGCGCGACATTGTGCTTCGCGCACGAGATAACAGATTACAACGAATTTCTGAAACTCACCGCGCCTATGATGCACTTCAATATCCTTTGATTTACTGTCGTGGTGAAGACGGATATAATTTTTCTGTGTATAATGTGGATCCCCAAACTGGAGCACCGAACTATAACAAAAAAACATCTGCTATGCAGTTCTATTCTTACCACCTACAAATAAGGCACGACCGTTTTGTATATTTACAAAGATTCCGTGGCTTATTTAGCCAATTTGTAGTTGATATGTACGCTAAAATTGAAACAGAACGATTGGTTTACATTCGTACCAATCAAAAAAAGTTGCGTGCTGAAAATTATGTAGACCTCCAGGATGCTATGCAGAACGACGTAAATGTAGATAATCTGGGACGCTTAGTAATATTACCCTCGAGTTTTACCGGTGGACCGCGCTATATGAATAAACGAGTACAAGATGCATTCTGTTATGTTCGAAAATATGGTCGACCAGATCTTTTCATCACAATTACTACTAATCCGAAATGGGAGGAAATCACAAACTTATTGCTTCCTGGACAGGTTTCATATGATCGACATGACGTCATAGCTAGAGTTTTCCATTTAAAACTTAAATTATTAATGGATTTACTCACAAAAGAGAACATTTTTGGCCATACTTTATGCTTCATGTACAGTGTTGAGTGGCAGAAGAGGGGTTTACCACACGCACATATACTTTTATGGCTGCAAAACAAATTACGTCCTAACGAGGTAGACAATATGATACGCGCAGAATTACCTAATCCCAATGAAGATCCAGCATTATACGATATTGTCAAAACACATATGATCCATGGGCCTTGTGGTACTTTAAACTTAAGCTCTCCGTGCATGAAGGATGGTCGGTGCACGAAACGATTTCCAAAGGCTTTAATAAATGATACCCAAACTGGAGAAGATGGATATCCAAAGTATCGCCGTCGTTCTCCAGCACAAGGAGGTTATACTGCTGAAATAAGATCCCGGGGACAACAGATCACAGTGGATAACAGATGGATTGTACCTTATTCACCAGTATTGTCTAAAACATTTGCCGCGCATATTAATGTTGAAATGTGCAATAGTGTAGAGGCCATTAAATACATCTTTAAATATATTAACAAAGGCGCTGATCAGGCTACATTTGGTGCGAGGAACGAACGGGATGAAGTCAGCAGATATCAAACAGGTCGATATATAAGCTCATCTGAATCTGTCTGGCGGATTTTAAATTTTCCAATTCACCAGCATCACCCCTCCGTTTTTCATTTAGACGTGCACCTTGAAGGAGGACAACAATTAGAGAATCCCCGAGAAACAACTCTATTAAGCTTTTTCAATTTATGTGAGTCTGATAATTTTGCCAAGACTTTACTATATGAAGAAGTGCCGTCATATTATACATACAACAGACAACGAGGCAATTTTGATCGTCGTAGGCGTGGTATTCCTGTGGAAGGTGTGATTGGTGTTTTTAAAGATCACGTTATTGGGCGTGTATACACAGTACACCCAAATAACGCCGAATGTTTTTATTTACGTATGCTTTTACACATCATACGTGGACCAACATCTTTCACAGCTTTAAAAGCATTCAACGGGATTGAGTATGAAACTTTCCAAGCAGCCTGTCGTGCTCGGGGATTGCTAGACGATGACCAGCACTGGGACGATGCCCTCAGTGAAGCATGCCTCAGTAATAGTCCACATCGTTTACGGCATTTATTTGCTGTTATGTTGGTATTTTGTGCTCTTTCCGACGCAGCAAAACTGTGGCAAAAATATCAACACCAATTAGCTCAAGACTTTTTACACCAAGTGCAACCAGATACTAGCGACTGTATTAATAGACAACCACTGAGTGAAGCTATCCTAAATCGATGTTTATCAGCTATACAGAAAGTTGTGACAAGTATTGGTGGGAATGCTTTGTCACAATATGGCTTGCCGGAGCCAAATATAAATGAAAGATATCATAACAGTGAATATTCCTCTGAAACTAATTATGATCCCTTACAATTGGCTCAAATTTTACGAGAACAGACACCGTGTCTCACTACAGAGCAAAAACGAATTTTTGAACGCGTATGCTACAGCGCAAATAATAATCTTGGAGAAATGTTCTTCTTGGATGCTCCTGGAGGCACCGGGAAAACATTTCTCACGAAAATCATTTTGGTTAAGCTTCGCAGTGAAGGAAAGATTGTTTTAGCTGTAGCATCGTCTGGCATAGCGAGTACTTTATTGCCAGGGGGTAAAACAGCACATGCCATGTTCAAAATTCCTTTACAACTAGACTATAACGATAGTCCAGTCTGCAACATTTCAAGGAACAGCGAAAAAGCTATTGTATTACGAGACTGCAGCTTAATTGTTTGGGATGAATGTACCATGGCACATCGCAAAGCAATCGAGGCTGTAAATAAAACTTTACAGGACATTAGGCACTGCGATCAGCCTATGGGTGGCGTAACAATATTGTTTTGTGGGGACTTTAGGCAGACCTTGCCAGTAGTGCCGCGTGGTACAAGAGCTGACGAAATTAACGCCTGCCTAAAAAGTTCAAGTTTATGGGCCAACATTACACGGATGCACCTTACAGTAAATATGCGTGCATGTAGAGGTGACAATCCGAACGCGGAAGAGTTTTCACGTTTATTGTTAAAAATAGGCAATGGCACATATCCAGAAGAAACCGGTAAGATCAAGCTCCAAGAATCGTTGTGCCACACGGTTTCTTCACTGGAAGCTCTGATTTCAGCGGTCTATGGGGATCCAGCTTTGATATCCAGTTTTCAAAATTCATGGATATGTGAAAGAGCCATTTTAACGCCACGGAATGATCAAGCTGCTATAATAAACAAATCTATTTTAGGGAGAGTTGTCGGAGAGAGTATTGAGTACACATCAATCAATCGTGTAGTTGACGAAATGGATGCTACTCACTACCCAGTCGAGTTTTTGAACTCTCTGAACGCTTCTGGCTTGCCGTCACATAAAATAATTTTAAAAATTGGGGTGCCAATAATTTTGTTAAGGAATCTTAGTCCACCAAAATTATGTAATGGGACTAGGTTAAAGGTGGTTTCTCTTCAGCCAAATATAATCGAAGCGGAAGTTTTGACTGGATGTGCAATGGGCGAAAGTGTTTTTATTCCACGCATTCCATTAATTCCCAATAACTTTCCCTTTCAGTTCAAGCGTGTTCAGTTCCCTGTAAGTGTCTGCTTTGCTATGACAATAAACAAAGCACAAGGACAGACACTTCACACAGCCGGTATAGATCTAAGTACACCTTGCTTCTCACACGGACAGCTTTACGTTGCTTTTTCCCGTGTGAGTGACGCAAAAAATCTTTTTGTCTATGTTCCCGAGGATACTACATCGAATATTGTTTACAAAGAAGCATTGTAGCTAGTCATTTAGGGTATTTGGCATCGTCTAAACATCAGAAACTACTGCTACTCTAATCTATATAACATATAACATAGTTTTCATCCACTTA
This sequence comes from Dryas iulia moderata, assembly GCA_019049465.1. Lineage (NCBI taxonomy): Eukaryota > Metazoa > Arthropoda > Insecta > Lepidoptera > Nymphalidae > Dryas > Dryas iulia. The sequence goes on along the minus strand of CM032430.1, from coordinate 473,808 downwards.
TTTGATCGGTTTAATTTTTATATACTTTTTTTGCACAAAAATTAAATAAAATATTTAATGTGCTGACGAATACCAAATAGAAATAAATTAATTTTTGGTATAGTAAGAGTCTAGAATGGATAGTTTTTATCCTGATATTTAATACACTCTCGGTAAGAAAAAAAATGATAAAGTAGACTTTTACTGTCTATGATTTACTATAATGAACACAAGTGTGTTCGTGATTTTTATTTTTTGTTAGTGCACTCAATTTGCACTTCCGAAAAGTCATAAACAAAGAACTGAACTGAATTGAAATATATTTTTTAATTATTTTATATAAATTTGGTGATTTTTACAAAAAAAGCTATGTGATGTAGAAATCATAATACGTACTGTTAACATCTTACTCAGTATCTTACTTACTGGTTAGCTGCGTGCTTCTATATCTAATGCTGTTTTTCAAAAAGCTTTTCCAAAGGGATTAAAATAGGGGATAACAGTTGTAGTTCAAGCGGCGAAGCCGCGAGCGGGTCGCTATATATAATAAAAGAGTACAAAAGTCAATTCTGTACATGAAAAATTTCGGAAAATTTTTAATTGGGTATGTTAATATATCGATAACAGAGGCGAAAAAACCACTCAGTAGAATTTTTGTCTGTCTGTCTGTCTGTCTGTCTGTCTGTCTGTCTGTTAATTTGTTCGCCAATCACGCAAAAACTACTGGACAGAAATGAATGAATTTTGGTATAGTGATAGCTTATAGTCCAAAAGTACATATAGGATAGTTTTTATCCCGGTTTTCCATGTAGTTTTTTTGGAAAAAATAAAAAACCGATATAAGTAAATCATTTATATACTGATATCTACCGGGTAGAAATTAATGAATTTTTGTATGGAGTTAGCTTAAAGGTTAGAGCAACATATGGGATAGTTTTTATCCTGGTATTCTATACAACTGCGGCAGAAAAATAAAATAAAAAAAAAACATTTAAATTGTGTTGATAGTTCACGAGTGAAACTAAATTTGTTTTAATATCACTAATATTACTTAAAATAATTATAAAATAAATTGAGCACAACATTTATTGAAGATAATTTGCTATTAAAATACATTTGACCGGTCTACAAAACTTTATATTATCTATATGACAACAAATGTCACTACGTTTTCTGTCACCATCTGTTATTATATAGTTGACATTGTACTAGATATATTCGTACTCATTAATATTATTATAAAAATGCAAAAATCTGTATCTCTTTTATAGGTTTTGTTTTCACGGGTAATCTACTAGCCCGCTTTAGATGAAATTCGAAAAGAAGTAGTCGTAGGGTCAAACATAGGCTACTTTTAAAAAAAAATCAAACCCTAGGAGGTTGAAACAGTGGATGAAACTTATGTATGTTAAGAATATAGTGAGAATGAAAGATCTAAACTCCTTGACTGATTTCGATTAATTTTCTCAGGAAATAGTTGATAAGGCAAAGTCAAATATAGGCTACCTCTCTTTTTTAAAAATAATTCCAGAGGTGCTAAAATAGGGTATGAAAGTAGTAGTTCACCCAGCGACGCCACGAGCGGGTCGTTAGTTTACCCTGGTATTCAATATAGTTCCCGCAGAAAAATAAAAAGTACCAAAGTCAAGTTATATTGATTATTTGCAATTAAAGGTATTTTTTTTAATACCAGTAAGTAACACAATTGTAAAATAAAATAAAAAGTCTAAAATTTATTTAAGATATTATGACCAGTTTATAATACTATATACCTGATGGTATATATGTACGAAATCTGCTATCATATAGATATATGATAGCAGATTTCGTACGTTTTCTTACTAGATCAGTTATCACTATACGTTATCAAATAGTATAGACATTGTACTAGATGCATCGATGATTTTCGCAAGAATATAATTAGTGATGCAAGGTTAAATTTAGACCATCCCCCTTTTATAAAAAAAAATACCAATTCCAAAGAGGCAATAGTGGATGAAAGTGGTAGTTCACGTGGCGAAGCCGCGAGCGGGTCGCTAGTAATGAATATAAGAATATCAATTTTAAATATTATTAAATTTTTCAATAAATAGTCTTTTCTTTTGCTAAAACACAAATATGTTTTATTACTTCGTAATCAAAAAACCAAATATTTGTTCCGCTATAACGCATTACGGGGTCAATGTGTCGCCGTAACGCACGCTTAGCTTTACACGAGCTTTGACGTCATGTTACGAAGAAATAAGCTCTAATACATTGTAATACGGTAGCTTATTGTTTGTAAAGGGTTTTCGCAGTCATAACCGCAATTAATTGCGTCTTTAGGTGGTGAACCTCCGTAAGACCGTTCAACACGTAATCTCGAATTCGGACGGAAAGTAAAGAACGGAGTGTCATTTCACTACCTTCTCATTGACTACCCTGTGTGTAAAGTTTTAGATCATATATCTGAATAACAAAATCTAGACTAGACTTTTACGATATTGCGTGTTTTCAGTATATTAGTTACAGACGTAAAAGCCCGTGTAACAGGATACGTGAAAACAAATTACTTTTAAATGATAAAACCTCTAAGCTTCATTATGTATTCACAGCCGTGTGGTCGCTCTTAGAGAGGTTTAGTAGAACCGACATTTTAAAGATACTTAAAGCGTACCTGTTGTTTGTACTTTACCAATAATAATATAATTACAAGTTATTCTATATTACTGATACTTGTTGAGGCTATCGAGATGCAAGTGGTGCAGCGTTTAAGGAATGTTTCTGGGTTCGATTTCTGCTCGGTGAAATGATTAATTGTTTTTGATTGATTGCTTGTTTTTCGTTCCTTCGCTCTGATCCCTAAGACACAACGTTAAGACACGGCGTTAAATTTCGCCACTTCGAAAAAGCTTGAAGTGGTATTCATGATAGTTGTGGGCTTCTACTGAAAATAATTGATTAAATGTGTTTAAAATATTTTAATTTCCCCGCTCTGCTGAGACAAAGCGCGGCGTTAAGTGTCGCCACTCAACATACCATGTTACTGATAAGGAGTAACATTAGGTCGTCTACCGTGTTATAGTAAAGATGTGAAATTCTGCTTTTGACCTTGAAATATTAAATTATGGTAGGGAACACAGTAAGCCTTTATGTAGCATATATGTACGCATGTGTGTGCAATTAACACAATTAGTTCAAAGCTGTTAGTAACTGCGACGTGACACGAACAGTACACTTCACTTGATTCTGTATTATTTGTGTAATTGGCGGGATTTAATTAAAACGGCTTACTGTTCGGAAAGTATTTATATTCCTCCTCACATCCTTAACATTCCTTTATAGCTTAAGGCATCTACCATGTACAAAAGGGCAGACACCTAGTGACACATGTCAGTGACACCTATACCTTGACTCATTTGAAGACATTGTGTGTCGAGTTTCAATACACTCTAGAGATGACAAATTTGATATCTTTTTTGATACTGTGGAATGATTCAATTTAATTTATTTTTAATGCTCAATTAAATATTGTTTATTTAACAAAGCGTTGAGTTCCGTCATAGCTTGCAATGTCTCAATTTCAGGTGAAGTCAAGTGAAGAACGAAGTGTCCCTAAGTTCTTTACAATAACACTGCCAATTTGAACTTAATATATTATTTTTTATTCATTTTTGAAACGCCTTGGGTTCATTATAAACAGACGAAACAGTAAAGGGTATTTGATATTGTGTAACTCAATAATAATATTTTAATTTTTAATATCAAAGCGGTTAATAGGCACAGACATTTAATATTAAAAAAGCTTATCAGTAATGCTCCAGACTTAAATGAATATGTTTCTATAGATATTGTTCTCATAGAAAAGTCAAACCGGGTCGTGTAGTGGGATAGTCTTGCAAGTAGTAACGAATTATCTATTAGTATTCTGAAGACGTCGCGTGAAACAATTTATAAAGCGGTTCTGCGATGGCAGACAATTTTGTAAATAATTTCTTAATATATTGTGTTATACTACTTTTATGTTTGAGGTCATTGTAGCTCAGTGTGGCAGCATCTGAGTATAAACGCAATTGGGGGTTCGATTCCGACTCTAGGGAAAGAATATATTATATTTTTGCATTTCTCTGCTCCGGCGCTTAAGACGAAGCACGACGTTGAGTTTAGTCACTCAACACGCAATGTATCGAGCAAAAGGTAGACGACGGAGTGCCTTGACATTATATCTCTGACTGCTGTGCGGGAAAAGAGTGAGTTTTTACAAGATATATACAACTTCATACTGGCAACCTTTAAATATTTCATACAGAATTTATTATGCAATAGTCTTGGATATTTTATGCAATCACGGTTATTTCGCGTTCATTTATAGTTAAATTCCTTATTCCAACACGTAAGAATTCCATAATATGGTCTCACCAAATTTAACATTTTCGTACTATCATTAATAGGATAGTGTCAAATATCGGCATATTTAGTTATGCTTGAGATATTAACTGATAGTTCTAGACAGGCATATTTTAGTGGAATATAGAGAAACTTAGATGTTAGTTATTTTACTTTGTTTACATAGAATAAGGCTAAACTTGTTTATAGTCAGTTTTGTTAGTAATTCTGTAAACGTACTTGTTTATTTAAAAAGTATAGACCCTTACGTATAGACTTGTTAGACAAATTATGATCTAAAGTCAGTTGGGCAAATTATGATCAATACGATTCCATCTCTTCAACCGGCGGAAAGCATAGAATCGTGTCACATGTTGTTAAACATTCTGCCTTTAATATTATACGAAAAGTATACTGTTTATTACATATTCCCATAAATAATAACGTTTGTTATATTTCTATCTAAAGCAAAGAGTAAAAAATCGCTTAACTCATGATGTCGAGTCGCGTGTATTATGCGCGACGCGGCGTTGTGCGCTTAATATGCTTTTAATAAACCACGCTTCCTGTTACAAAACACTTTACGCTACGTATGCGATACGCTACTTTTTTGACATGAAAATGCATTTCGTTTGAAAAAGTAAGGATTTTGCAGCTTTAAAGCTCTTTACAAGATATTCATCTAAAGTCGTAAAGGAAATCATTCTAAAAGGTGTCATTTAATATTTACTTTGTCTACTGTTATCTGTTTATCGTTTTTAGTATTCGTAAGGTTTTTCTAAAAATAGGATAGTGGTATCTTCATTTTGTGCTTTTGTTACATTCTATTTTTATGGATATTGAAAGGAATCTGAAACTTTCATCAAAACATAATATAAAGTATTATGGATTGAGTTCCGCCATTTTCTCGGACTACTCTACTACGCGGAAAAAAACCATGAAGCGTTTCTGTATCAATATAATTATACGTCAGAGATTTCCAATCAAATTCAATTATTAATGTTATAAATTTTAGCACTCAAAAGGACCAAAATAACAAATCAATAAATTATGTACTATCAGTAAAAGTTACTGAAGAATAGAATAGAAAAGTTATATTATTTTTTTTTTATAGCTTCACGCTGTATCCCGCACACAGCAGGGTAGGCAGAGGGAACCTAGTGTTAAGACACTCCGTTCCCCACTTTCCGCCGAATTCGGAGACTTGCGTGTTAAGTGGCGGAACTTAACGCCGCGCTTTACCTCGACACCAGAGCGAAAAAAATGGAAATATAATTTCCACTCCTCGAGTGGGAATCGAACCCACAACCAGTCGTTTCCAGTCACACGCTTGTGCCACTGGGCCACGACTGGCCACTATTTATAAAAGTACGAGTATATTTGAACATTTTACATTAATTCAAACCTATTATATATTAGGTTCATATATGTGTTTTTGTATGAAGTAATATACTCCTAATGGTCTGCTTGTATTATTAATTGAAAAAAGTATCGAAACATTCATACTCATATATACAAATATATTATATACCCGCGTGTATATTTCTATAAGTCACGTTTTTCTAAAAGGAAACCTCCCCGCGTACATTAATCACGCCGGAATGCCAACTACTGGCAGTTTTTATTTCGCCAATGCTCCTATTTGTCTCACTCACGACGACCTCTGTGACGACTAACGTACGCAGACTTTGAGGGAAATAGAATTGAATACGCTTTTAAAACGTAAATAATATTTCGTGCCTGGTTTTAAACGTGATTGGTTCTGGGTTCGATTCCGACTCGGGCAAAAGATTAGATATCAGTTGTCGCCCGCAGTTTCGTTTACGTATACGTTGTGGTGCACGTTTCCGAGGTCCTAAATACAAAACATACTCCGCTCTTCCCTGTCAACGAATTAGTACTTTTTAAAAAAGAAGAATATTTTTGTCAGATTTTTACGTCTCATAAATTTGACTGTGCATTGACTGTCATAACTTATATAGAAACAGACTAGTTTATTTTTATATTCATTAATTATCACCGCTGTATCATTTTGCAACACTTTATTTTTTTAATAAGTTTTGAAGTTTAATTCCTCGCAAGCAAAGTATTTAACACTTAGTTAAAATGCACGTAACAACGACGCGGCGAATGCAGTTTGTAGGTCATTTAAATTGCCGCTACTTTTAATGCAATAGTACTTTTAACAACTTACTGCAGCAGTTTTGTGAACTTTTTATGAAGTTTTATAGAGGGAGACGTTTTTGTTAGCATAAGGTCACGAAAGATTTCTCATATTACTACATTTGACTAATTGTTGTAATTATTATTAGTCCTAGTACACGTTGCATTGTACGAGTATGTCACTTTATAGAAAAGTATATGTTAAACACATAGTAGTATGTGTGTATGTGTGTGTGTATGTGTGTGTGACAGTTATTTATCTACGTGCATAATTGTGTACTCCCTCGTAGCTAATTTAATTCTAATCATGATATATTAATAGGCGCTGAGAGATATTATTTACCTTAATTTAAATACTGTATGAATATAGTACTAAGTTGAGAAATGTGTATTGTCTCTGTACATTTATTTACCTAAATGGGAGTACAACCCACAACCATCAAGGTTTTTAGTTGTACTCCCACGTAAGGGAATTTTTCATTTAAGTAATATCTATTTCTCTTATTCGCAACTTATCATTTACTAAAACTTGAAACCAAGTGTGACTAAGTTTTTACTGTGTTCACTAAACAAAAATAAAATAAAAAAATAAATAACAAAATTTATAAAATAACGCTGTTGCGTCGGAAAAAGCGTGAAGCTATTTTTTTCTACATCAGATAATTAGACAAATTTTAAACAACGAGGCTCAATTCATATTGACAAAACGTAATATTCTCGTACCTCTCAAGTGTTGAGTTGCTTAGTTGTTGCTCGCGTTGCGGCAGGCCGCAGTCGTTGCGATGCACACAGTCGGTAGCGGAGACACTCGCACTAACCCGCTGTAGATGAACAGAAATAATCATAGTGCAGTTGTTCAAGTAAAGCTAATTATTGATTATTGAATGGTAGATATATTTAAGGACGTCGTGGCGCAGTGGAACAGCGTCTGACTGTAAACGCGATGATTGTCATTTGAATTATTATATTTAAATTCTCCTTTCTTTGCTTTAGTATTTAATACAAAGCATTTTGTTGATTTCCGTCATTCGTAGAGCAATACTTCGATTCGCGTGAAGCTATGTTTTTCATTAAGGAAAAAATAACTTTTATAACTGTAATATCATGGTCCAGGTAGAGGAATTTCACCTTGCCTTTTGTCTGTGACAAATTGCTGCAGCTTTTAGTTCTCCAACTTTCGCCTATTTTACACGCGTAGTAGTGGACGGCTGAGTTCCTAGCATTCTTTCTGGATATCAGACGCATTCCGATAATTATTGTACATGAAATTATATTAAAATATTTAGTCATTGCTTCCGTTTTGTGAGTTATAGATATATATTTTCAACATTATATATACTTGTATATATTTAAGTTATTTCAATACTAAAATTTTCAACAACGTTTAAATCCACTTTCAATTAACCTTTCAATGAACTTTCTTATATATGAAAGGTGTAAAGAACGTAAGGCGTTATACTTGAATACTTTGTGTTTATTTTGACAGTTCAAGATGTTTTTTACGCTATCTACGAATATGATTAGAATCCCCAACTGTTAAGCTTAAGAAGGTGTTGAAAAACAAACATATAGGGAGACTTTCACCTACATACGTTATGGTATATTATGACGGTTGTCGCCAACAAAGTTTATTTCTGCTTTAAGTCCATAAAAGATATATTTTATTAGGGTAAGCAATGTTGTGAACAGTTTGTAGTTCCTCTCTCGCCCTCCGAGCTCCGCATCGAAGGCGGCGAGTGCTCGCAGGTGCTACAAGTTGGAAACGACAATGCCGATAAACTCGTATTATTTATAAAATTTTCCACCTGCGTTATTGAAAATATGTATGTTTACGATTCAATTTTGAATCAATTTTATGTATTGTTTGTTTCATTTTCAGTTTTGTGTAACTCTAATTAAAGAAGGCAGACCGACTTTAAGTTCCGCGCTCCCTTCCCTACATCCCTTTAATTTGTCAGGAACACTGAGTGTTGCGTATTGTCAAACCACATATAATGTCTAAAAGAGAACATGAAGAAGAAAATATTAGATTTTCATACCAGGCCTGGCCTAAGTATATGAAACTAAATAAATTATATTTTAGAAAATTTCGCCCTGCGTTTATTTCTATCACTTAACATGTAATGTCGAGATATTTTCAACACAAAGTGAAGAACAGGGTGTCGCTTCTTTGACTATTCTAATATGCAGGAAAAAGCGTAAAGTTGGGAGATATTTACAAAGGAATTACCCATGTAATTTACCTCCGTGGAATCACATCAGGATTTAAGTTCAATGAAGTATGAAAACGTACAAAAAGCGTGTACGCGCAGAGCTGTAGCTATAAAAGTAAATAAAACAAGCGCACAGTGTATACACTGTATGGGGCGGAAGTAAATAATTGTAACGCGATTAACGATATTTCAGCTTCAATAAATTTCCTCTTCTAAGAGTAAAGCTGCTCATTACGTTGTAATGAAATTAGTTAATGCTAAATTAATTGATTTGTATTAGTAGTCTCTGTGACAGAAATCATACTTACTTCTTAGTATTTCATATATTGTTGTGTACATTAATATGCATGTAGATAACACATTTGTATGTATAACCTAATACAAATTAAGATCGAAAGACAAGCAATCTTTCGATCTTAATTTGTATTAAGCTTTCTAACGAACTTAACATCTTGTGATCTCATAGAACGGAAATGAGAACAAAAGCAGCTTTATGCTCTAGCTCTTTGTCAGAGGCAACATGACGTCAAGACACTCTGTTCTCCTCTTTCCGTCCGAAATCGAGACGTTGCTCGTTGTTAATTGGTGGGCGCAACTTAACGCCACACTTTACGACACCAGGCAGGCAGGAAAATACTTTAATTATAATCATTGTGCAAATAGGAATCAAGCCCACAACCGAACGCTTTTACAGTCCAAACGTTATTATTGAGAAATGTATTACATTATACATTTTTAAAATGTAAACACAACATATGAAATATAATACGTAGGTCCATATTATACATCAAATACACAAAAACAAAAGAAAGTAGGGAGTAGCAGAGAGTATACAAAACACACGTAAATAAATAACGAGCTTACATAAAGTGAGCTTTCACTTCACAACGCGTGCGTCTGCTGTTTGAATCGGAATAATGCTTAATGCTTAGGTAGTATTTACACTGGACGTCTCTCTCTTTTTATTCGACTGCGAAGCGTGAAGGATGATGTTTATATCAGTCTATGCATCTTTGGACGTATGAGCTACAGACCAAACGTTGCCTCAACTTTATGAGTATCACTAAAGTATTCTTAAATCTATATTCATAATTAATTCAGTCTTATACAATAATTTTAGCTACGGGGCTTATCTGTTTCTTTTCAATAGATTCACATAATAGTAGTTAGAGAGAAGCTAGGGTCAAGAAACTCCATTTTCCACTTTACCGTTGAAATCGGTACTGATTTGTGCGTCTGAAGTGTCAGAACTGAACGTCGCGCTTTAAGGTAGTTGGGAAATGTAAATAAATCATATTTAAATTTAATTACCTGTATTTTTATTATTACTTTAATCACTTAAGTTATATTTAAAACAAAATGTGTTTTCTACCAGCGTGCGGTCACACTAGAGCTCTGTCGAATTGACATATTAATTTATGTAGTAACATTTATTAAACGAATATTATTATTATCTCTTACTTTTAAACTTAAACATAATTATAATTTAATTAATTAGCGTTGTTAAAAATATGAATTAATTATTAATAAAAAATATAAGATCCTTTTGTTTAAAGTTTCGTTGCATTATTAATTTTATTTTTAATGTTTTATGAACAAAGCACGGTGTTGAGTACCACCACTTGATACAGAATGTAATCAGATTCGATTTGGAGTGAGAGACGAGGTTAGTATGCTAGGTTCTGTCCGTGTACTTGCTATATGTGAGATAGAAAAATAAAATACAAAAATGGTCAACGTGGCACATTGTCATTCAACACCCCAGTAGTGAAGTAGATCAGATCTGACTATACATGCGGTGGTTGTGGGTTTTATACTCTATTGGATAAGTCACTACAGTGACGATGATTTTAATTAGTGATCTGCAAGAATGTTTTTTAATCGGTTTTTGGCAATAAGTTTTTACTGTCTGCCATAAGCGTGACAAACAAGTCGGTTTGTTATATTTATCCTGCTTTATCAGAAGAAAATTAATATATTTAATTTACTTATTACTCTACTCTTTTATATACGAAATTTAGTAATGCGATTCCTGAGACACCTCAGGAATAAGGTTTCCTAACACCTCTCACTAAATCCACATCCACAACATTAAAGTTATGGATGCGTTGCCAGCCTTGGGAATGTAGGATAGAAGGAAGGAGGAAGGATGGGAATGGTGGGAATAGGGAGAGCTGGCTTACATGCCATCGAACCGGAACACATCATAAGATATTTGGCGGTTCGTCTTTGACATGATAGTGGTCGCGAGCCAGTCGGAGAACGAATCTCCTACCACCAAACAAAATCTCGGATTAGGATATTTAAAGCTATAGTACAATTATTATAATTGTCTCATTTAGCACAGTTATTATAATTATATAATTATAAATGAAATCGCAGTACTTTAAGTGTACTCGAGAGGAGGACGTAAATTCAACTTCAGAACAATTAAAAGTTTTTAATGAAGTAAAGAAAATTTGGGAAAAATCATAACGGTGTAGGAGATAATTCATAGTTAGGTTGAACCATTTAATAATTTTGATAATGGTTAAAAAAAATTATAAAATTATTTTACTGTGTATCGGTAAAGTCTAGTAAGAGGAAAAATCAACTTCACGTATATCAGGGCAGTCACAAAGGTTCTCGGTCGGGTCTTTACTATCCATCCGAATTCAAAACGTTGCGCCTTGTATGAAACTCAATGCAGATGCTTACTAAATCACTGTTCACATGTAAACAGTTGACATTGTTGGGCATCTAGTAGGACTCTCGTAGCGCACTCGTAGGTGTAATGTCTCGATACAGTAGCTTGTGAGGCAATCCGCAATCAGAACACACAATTGATATGTAGCGCATCAGTAAACAGCCGGGCGTTGTCAGTTGAAGGCGGAATGCTAACGATATACATACATGTATGCATTTAGAACAGGGATGGGTAAACTCTTAGCAATGAGTCTATCCATTTTTAAACCTTGTTGTCGCGCCAAACCGCACTGATTAATCTTTACATAGCAGGTACATACTTTACATAGCAAAGTCGCTCCCCGCGTCTGTATGTATGTGTATATATTAGATCTTTTAAACCACGTAACGAATTTTGTTGCGGTTTTTCATAATACATGCATAACAAAGTAGCGTAGCATTGATAATTTTAGAGGTTTCCAATGTGACGTCCTAAGCATATTTTATATTTTGTGAAATTGGCTGTTAGTTAAAGCTTAAAATTTGGTAAAGATTGAATGCTAAACGCAATACTTTGCATAATGTCTTGCATCAATTTAAAGAAAATGTCAATTAAATATATATCGGTGTTGCGCGTGCAATACCACAGAAATATAGTACATGCATATATATGCATGCGAGTATGTTTGCACATGTGTGCATATGTAGTTTTTATATTTTTAGAATTTTACGAGGAGAAGGAAAAGTTCAATAATTTGGTAACATCTCTTTATATAATAAAAGAGTAGAAAAGTCAATTCTGTACATGAAAAATTTCAGAAAAAATTTAATTGGGTGCGTTAATATATCGATAACAGAGGCCAAAAATCAACTCAGTAGAATTTTTGTCTGTCTGTCTGTCTGTCTGTCTGTTAATTTGTTCGTCAATCACGCAAAAACTACTGGATAGAAATGAATGAGTTTTAGTATGGTGATAGCTTATAGTCCAAAGGTACATATAGGATAGTTTTTATCCCGGTATCCTATGTAGTTTTTTTGGAAAAAATAAAAAACCGATATAAGTAAATCATTTGTATATCGGTATCTACCGGGTAGAAATTAATGAATTTTTGTATGGAGTTAGCTTAGAGGTTAGAGCAACATATGGGATAGTTTTCATCCCGGTATTCAACATAACTCCCGCAGAAAAATAAAATTAAAAAAAGACATTCAAATTATGTCGATAGTTCACGAGTGAAGCTAAATTTGTTTCAATATCACTAATTAAAATAATTATAAAATAAAATATGCATAACATTTATTAAATATACATTTGACCGGTCTATAAAACTTTATATAATCTATATATTTATATAATCTATAAGACAACAGATGTCACTACGTTTTCTGCAACGGGTAGCGCCATTTGTTATTATATAGTTGACATTGTATTAGACATATCCGCACTCATTAAAGTTATTATTATAAAAATGCAAAAAATCTGTATCTCTTCTATTTGTTATGTTTTGACGGGAATTCGTAAAGAAGATTGTTAAAGATGCAGGGTCATATAGGCTACTTTATTAAAAATCAAACCCTAGGAGGTTGAAACAGTGGATGAAACTTATGTATGTTTAGTATATAGTGAGAATGAAAGATCTAAACTCCTTGACTGAAATTAATGAATTTTCTCAGGAAAATAGTTAATGAGGCAAGGTCAAACATAGGCCATCTCTCTTTTTTTTAAAATTACCCTGGTATTCAAAACAGTTCCCGCAGAAAAGTAAAAAACTGGCAAAGTCAAATTGCATTGATTATTTGCAAGTAAAGCTATTTTTTAATATCAATAAGTAACACAATTGTAAAATAAAAAGCTTAAAGTTTATTTAAGATATTATGACCGGTTTATAATACTATACCAGATGGTATATATGTACGAAATCTACTATCATATGATAGCAGATTTCGTACGTTTTCTTACTAGAACAGTTATCGCTATATGTTATCAAATAATATAGACATTGCACTAAATGTATCGATGATTTTCTCATGAACATAATTAGTGACGCCAGGTCAAATATAGACTACCCTCCTTTTATAAAAAAAAAGCAATCCCAAATAGGCAATAGAGGATGAAAGTGGTAGTTCACGTGGCGAAGCCGCGAGCGGGTCGCTAGTATGTAATATATTTGTTGATATCTGCTCTCATATTCCTATTAACTAATTCAATTAGTATAAGTAGTAAAATCAGCGAATCAGCGCTTAGAATGTGTAAGCACATAACTTCTAAGTTGCACATTTACAAACGGTTCTTCCGTAATATTCACGCGCAACGATCCGTCGTCGTCGAGATTATTTAGGAGATTTCGAAACCCATAGCGATAAGTATACATATATTCCAATTTTTTCATCCATAAAATTGTTATTGAGAAGGAGGAAAACTAACAAATATGTGATGTGGAAGTAAGCCCCGGCGCGGCGTGTAGCGGCTGAGTGACGTGACGTGTCGCATTCCGCGGGACAAAACGGGTCGCGCTAAAAGGCTTACTACTTAATATCGCTTGCCACAGAAAATGCCTTCTTTTATTTACTTAATGCGACATAGTTTTTGTTAGAGCGAATGGACAAAAAGTGGGCTCCTATATAATGAAGGGAAACCCAACGAAACGTATGAAGTTGTGCTAGGCTATTTCTATAGTTGTGGTCTGCAATAGGCGGGTCATCCACCGAGGCGTCGTAGTGGATTGCGCAAGTGAACCTGCGACGTCTCATGAGGGTGGAGAGGGTTTCCGCTGGGTTTTAGTGGGTAGTATCGAATTCAACGGTGAGTCCCACAGTATCATCCGTACGCAGAGCAGTTCTGCCTGCGTTGCGTACGGATGGTCTGCGTAAATGCATTTCCCAGCGACAAAAAAAAAAAAAAAAAAAGGTTTCAATAAATACTTTTTTTATAAATTTCTCTAAAAAGAAAAAATATTGTAATAACTAATGTACTTAGTGTAATGTAATTAGTTACTTTCTGTCTTTTACAAGTTCTGATAATAAATAGGGATATATGACGATAAAAAAAGGAAAAAATAACAGTTATTTACTTATTATAAATATTGATAAAACACTTAGAAAAAGCAATTAACATCAACATCGCTCTTTATTTTTGTAATGTTGAAAACTGTTCTGTATTCTTATATACTCAAATGTTTATATCCTTATGTTCTCAAATATACTTAAAAAGATGAATGTTCGGTCTGTGGATAAAGCGTCACGTGTCTCTGTAGTATCGCTATCGGTTGGGGTTTCGGGAGTTAATTGAAGGGTCGCTTGAGATTGACAGTCGAATAAACAGAGACACAATCTTATACACTTTATGAATTTACTTTGTTCTTGTCAATTGAAATAATTTGTTTCTTTTTACCTTTAGATAATTGTTTTGTATCAGTGAAAAACAACAGCATAAGAAAAGTAAAAGCTTCACAACGAAGGCTACGCTGGCAGAGGTATATGTTGGTATATTATTTAATATTTCTTCCTCAAGCTATAGAACAATTAGCGGCCCGAAAACTGAATCGAGTTAACTGCTACAGCAGCGGACCCTTCAAGCGAGGACGTTAAGTAATGAAATTTATTGATATCATGCATATTATCATTATAAAGCAATAAATTAAGAAAGGTATCACGGAACTCTAACCAGTTTGTATAGGAGACACTAAATTTAGGAAGTTGAACAGTCGGCAGCTTTACATATTTATTATTTGAATGCAAACTTACCTCACTGTCTTGTTCTATTTTTTTACAATGAGCAACAGTTTTTGAGCTAAAAATCCATTTTAAAATAAGCTCCTTATCCTCTGGCATTGCGTAGACTAGTACAGACAACCTGGAATGTATTCAAAGTTATCCTTAATAATATACAAAACAATTATTATAAATTATGACGACTGAGTTTATATTTTTACTACTATAGGTAAGTTACATTATTCGTGTAAATTAATAAAACTATATCTTACAATATAACACGTATTTTTTATAAATTAACAAAACTGGTATCACATATTAAATATCTTAATATTTATATGTTTAGTGACAATACAATCTTAAATGGTAATAGGTTCAGTTCGGTTCTTAGGCCAATTTAATATTAAACATATGTACACATATTTTAATATTAAATACATATTATATTTATAAATATTCTTAATTGCAGCTTATAATAAATGTAATCTTCAAATACAATTCATGCAAATCAAATCTCATAAATTACAATTACCCTTAGTTATAACTGAAATTAACAAAAATATTTGATACTAACCTTTAACAATCTATTCAATTTTAAATACTACCTTAAGAGTGTTGGGCAAAATAATCATCAAGTTATTATTGTACCACCAGTATACAATATAATAATCACAATGTCCACACCATAGATTTCTCGTTGTTTAATCTTGCGAATGATGTAGCAAAAGTGAACATTGAGTTCCGGCTGTATAGTTCTCGATGTCCAACGACTTTTATTGATAAATCCTTTGTTTATTGTCATCACCAAAAACTGCTTTCCACACATCCAGGCTTGTATAAGGGCTATGTATTGTATGATTTTAGTAGTATTTAGAGAATTAGAATTAAAATACGTGTGCTTAATTGATGTTGTTGTATAGAAAATCTTTATTATTAAAATGTGGGGTAGGCACATAATAAGAAATAAAAATAGCTGTCACCAATTTGCTCCGGCGCTTTGCGTGGACATAATGCCTCTAGAATACGGTGAAATTTGAGAAATGGAATGTCTTAATATTAAGTTTTTAGAGTAAGTAGCTACTCTGCTCTGTGCGGCATACGGCGTGAGGTTACAAAAATAAAAATGATGTGCTGAAAAACAATATTTTTAAATTAAATTTACGATAAAAAATACATTTTTTACTCCATCATGTCACTGCTGTAAAAGAATACTGTTGTAACTTAAAACATTTATAACTTTAAACGCTGGGTACAATAGTACCGTAGAGATATAGTCCTTTCGTGGCGTCACAGACGTAAAAAATACTTAAGAAATATGACTTTTACTAAGTAAATAAAATAGATTAATTTACGAGTATATCAAATGGTAATGCTTACTTAATTTTGTAGGATTTTATAATAATACACTGATCTCCCAAAGCAGCAGTATGTTATATATATATATATATATATATATATATATATATATATATATATATATATATATATATATAATATATATATATATATATATATATATATATATATATATATATATATATCTGTCTATGTTGTGATAAAAATAGCTTAAAAAAATTTTTTATTAAGTTTTGTCACTTTGCCAGCTACATTTTAAAACCATTGTGACGTCTAGAACTAATTAAAGTTTTATAACAAGCTGTTCTTATAATAGGAAATGAATAAGATTTCCCGCGTCTTACTTCAGCGGTCAGTGGATAAGAAAGGGTGTAATGAGTTCTGACCTAACGCAGTCAGCGCTTATCGGGACGATGCTGTGGACTTGTTATTAGGATCGTCGTCTAAACTAAACCAGCGGAGCGTGTTTTAGGATTTTCACATTGACCCAAGATTATGAAGGGAGAATCTATTTACATTCTAGCTAGCTGTGTGTGAGTGTGTCGGATTATGAGTACATATTTGAGTATAGTTTAAATGATAATGTTTACAATGACATACACGCTAGGGCTAAGATATTCTGTTCTTAAGTTTTTATCAAGTAATGTAGCTTACATTGTGTGTTGAGTAACAGATTTCGACGCGTTCTATCGTATCAAATTGAATATTCTATCGTATCAAAGCAAATTTATACTTAAGAAACCCTAAATAGGTGGTAGACTGAATCCACATCCTTCTCGTGTACACAAATTAAAACTCTTTTTAATTTTTTATTTCATTCTAAAATCGCGTTCGTTGTTACTTGTGGGTAATTTTCTTGTATGAAATTTCTTTCTACATAATGAATAGTTTGCACTTAATTTAAACAGTTAATTCGACAATGGCTTCCGCTTCCGCTGACGTTTAGTAATGTTGATGACCGCCTTCCGTCATAGATATGGTAATGAAACTATAACGATACTAGCGACTGCTAGTAGCTTCGCTTAGTTACCATAGTTAACTTACTAACTTAAAATAACATACTTCTCTCTGCGTACTTACGCGTACTGCGTACTGCGTATTATACGAGAAAAAACAGTAAAAAATAAAAAAGTCAATTGAAATGAAATGATAACACAGATTGTAAATCTTGTTAATGAATGACAAAGTAATTATACATTACATGCACTCGATGGATATATTGAACTCCGTTACCATGGTTACGTTATTTTATACTTAATAATAATAATATACATAATAGAAGGTTACTGTAATATAGTGAGACAGCCTCTGACTGTATACACAATAGGTTATGGGTTCGATTCCCACGAGGGGAAATGATCGTATTTAAATTATTTTAATTTTTCCGCTCCGGTACTTAAGACAAAATCTGGCTTTGAGTTTCGACATTTTATACACAATATCCTAACTTCTGGCGGAAAGTGAATAATTGAGTGCCTTTACACTTGGTTCTTGTAAGTTACAAGTTTAATAATAGTTTAGGAAACATTCTTTAACATGAAAGTTAACGAGCTTCTAGTGACATTTCATAGTATGGACTCTATAATTAATACTCAATAATTGCTTGCGTCCACTCCATTAACATGGAAGCCGGGCATTATCTCAAACAATCATTTGAATAGGAAATTGCCTGCACTGATATAAACAGCTTCACGTCTTTTCCCCCATAGCAGGATAGGCAAAGAGAACCCAGTGACATGACACTTCGTTCTTCATTTTCTAGTTGAAAATCGAACGGAGAACTTCATTCTCTCTGCTAACTCGGTTACATATGGAAGAAAAGTGAAGCTAAAAATAGTATATATTTTTAACCTCACTTTTCTGTCGTAGACAACGATATTACAGTCGACTTGTTATAGGTCTCGATATATTTAGATCAAAGTAAGTCATTAAATGATGTGTCACCCGCTCAAGTTTCATATATATACTCATTTTTCATATATATTTTTTTACCAACGATAGGTTATTTTTACAGAACTAAATTTGATTAACAACATTTAAAATACGGAGAACTAAGTGTTTGACCCTAATTGTATTTCCTTATTCTGCTGTAGGTTTGTGAAACATGTGAGATACCAAAAAAAAATGACTGTTATTATATGTCTTGTGTTAGCATTCCGCAGTTTATTCATCTGAAGATGACATATCATGAAATAATCTGCTAAATTAGTTTTCAATTAGTTACCAAAGTCGTTTTGTAGTCGGAAGGAGGCAAGAATTGAGCGTTTGAGTGATTTAGGTCACAACTACACGACCTTGCTTTAAACGACCCTCTAATTAGAAACGAACGACTCAAAGTACTCATTAAGCCGCTATTGTAAAATACAAGTTGAGTTTTTAATTTCTGAAATCTTTCAGGTATGAAAAAGAAAGTCTTGGAGCCGATGTTTTAAATACAAATGATTCTTTTCGTTTTTATTTCGACTGAGTGTTTTGTTTCTGAGCTAGAAAGATGCTACGGATTGCAAAGAATGTTCGCAACAACGCATATAGTATGTGGATATGTAGATTAGAATAACATAAATAGTTATAAAGAAACTAGTTGTATACCAATTAGAAACCATCTTAGATTATTCTATAGAAAATAACATCAAAACTCAAAGACAAATCATCATCACTTGATGGTTATTTTGCTATTAAAGTATGACAGGTGTGACGATTATTGGTTCGATACCTACTCAGAGGAGATTATATACGAATTATTTTAATTTCCCCCGCTGTGGTGACAAATACTATAAGAACGCAACGTAACACTACGTTCTCACAATCTTATTAATTTGCTATTCATGGAAGTTGTACCTGAACCCTCAACAATATATGAACTTAACTTAGGGTATATAGGGTATAGCGCATAGATATATATAACGATGATAGAGAGAGAGGGCGAGAGAGAGAAGCGAGACGGAGAGATAGAATTAGAGAGAGAGATAGAATAGAAGAGAGAGGAGAGCGATAGCGAGAGAGAGAGAAGGAGAGATATGAGATAGCGAGGATAGAGATATATAGAGATATGATAGATAGAGATAGAGCGATAGAGAGAGAGAAGAGAGAGAGAGTAGAGAGATATAGAGATATAGATATATATATATGAGAGATAGCTAGCTATAGAGTTAGGGTGATCGATATGAGATGAGTTTGTATTGGTAGAAGAGATATATTATATAGTATATTCGATATATAATATAGATAGATATATATATATATATATATCATATATATATATATTAGTATATATATATAATATTATACAGTATATGATATTCAATAATGATTCTACAGTGGTTTTTAAGATGTTCGGAAGCGCGAGATAGATGCGCGTAATTAATTAATTCTTATCTTACGCGAGAGGTTATGTTAATATTATGCGTGTATATACGATACACTATGTATGTATGTGCGTGTATAATATAATATTAAATAGTTTTGTTTCCTCGTTCTGCTTACAGAACATAGACGTGAGCTTCTGTGGAACACACATCATATCTAAAATAAATAGAAGGTAGACAGCGGAGTTAGGCCAATCTGGCGCAGTGGAGGAGTAACAGATGGTTGCATACGACGTGGTTGTGGATTCGATCCACACTTGGAGGATGATTACAATTTGATATATTTTCAATGTATAAGACATTTAACACTAACAACTACGCAAAAACTTACTTCGGCTGGACTCAAACCCACAATCATTAGAATTGTTGATACATTGAGGCCAATATGATTTGAAATAAGGTTTATTTTCAGTACCAAAAAAATTCATTTAGTCATTCTACATAAATACATATTTTTAATTTAAACGGAATAGTAACTGATAGTTCCAAAAATTTTAAATATCTGAAACCGTATTTAATAGGATTGTAATTCATAGAAGCAAATAAGCGTTCACGAGGTTGTTCACGCGCGGCTGCTCGGCGCTAGACGTCTTCACTTCAGCGGAATTCGGTTTGTGTTATATTAAGCTGAAGTTCACGAGTTCACGACTCGCGCGGCGCTACACCACTACACCGCTACACCTCTACACTGCTACGGTGTACGACCGCTTTAGTGGTATATACATATGTTTTCATTTCATTTGTTTGGCTTTGCGCATCTTGAATTTAACATTTTATAGAAAGATAACATAGTGTAAAAACACTTCGTGTTTCACTTTCTACTCAGTTAAAAGATTTTATATGTTGAGTGACGGAACGTAACGCTGTGCTTTGTTCTGACAAATTCCTCCGAATTGGCACCGAATCTACAAACATCGTGTTAACAGTTAGACACTACTCCTTCACGCTATGAAGTCCTTACACGGTATATATAAATAATATCCTACATTCTGCGTCATCTGGTGACGCAAATAGAAGGGATGAGTCAATAAATCATGACTCGGGAGGCATTTTTTGCTGGTTTAGTTAGATATAGACATAGTGTTGGGTTGATCTTTAAATTCAAAACAAGCAGATGACTACGGAAAACTTTCTATTTACCCGCTAAAGATCGTTCTAATAAAATTAAATAAAAGTAATAGTAGTTGGGGCCAGTCGTGGCGCAGAGGCACAAAGTGTGACTGTAAAGTGACTGGTTCTGGGTTCGACGCCCACTCGAGGAGTGGAAATATTTATCAATTGTGTGAAAAGTGTAAATATTAATAATTATTTCCATTTTCGTCGTCCTGGTGTGGAGGCAAAGCGCGCGGTGTCAGAAATGCGGGAAAAGTGTGAAGCTGAAAAAAAAATATAAAAGTAGTTAAAACATTTTAACTACGTAATTTAAGCTCGTGAGAAAAGATCTCAAACCGCATTCACAGTTATTGAAATATCTTTCTTAGCGGAAGTTTTTGTAAAGTTTCTAACTGAGATTCCAGCAATAACAGTTAAGTAGGAATGAAAAAAATACAGGAAGTGGCAGAATGTGGACGTATTACTTAATTGGCTAGAACATTCGAACTTGTTATTCGAGACGAAAGAACTCAACTTTATAAAGACCTTTCTCTCGCTTTCGTGGGAGTGGCGGAGAACAAAGTCTTAACATAATCTTTTCTTCACGTTCTGTCTAGAATACACATATTGATACGAACAAAGTGCTTTTTCTGACAAAATATTTAAAAAAATATCACATAACGAGAATAACGTAATACAATTCTGCAGCCCATTTTTAGTATTATTTGTACTCACGGCAAAAATATGTAAAAGTAATTTAATTTCAGTTTAGTGCAGATTAGCTACCATTTCATTAAATAATAAACAGTAAGTTATGTTTTGGAAAAAAACAACTGCTGAATTTTTCTTTAGCTCCCTTCAGCAGAACTGCTTCCTAAGCCTAACTAGTAAGTATGGTTAATTTGACGATTCAAAGTACTTGCAAAAGTTGTATTTGAATAATATAAATATAAACTCGTTCACTTGCCATGAATTGAACCCACAATTATCGTGCTAACAATTCGACTATCTCCTAGTGTTCCGCGCTTGTCACATTGCTATAAATAATATATAACATTTTATATACAATAGGCCGTATATTTTCGCTAATGACATATTCCGCTTGAATTGCTTGCTCGGTCTGTTTCTTCTAGTTCAAGTTATTATCCTAAATAAACCCTAGCTCTTAACTTGTTTTCTCAATCTTGTTATCTTTGTTTGTTCAAGTTGTAGCACAGACTAATATAAAATAGTCTATGTAAATTCAATGTCATATTGAATAAATAAATCTATTGAAATGATTTATATTTTCACATTGTAGGGTTTGTAGAGAACCCTATTGATAAATAGTTTCACTCGCGGTTCATTAAGAGACTGCGTGTTGAGTGGTGGAATATAACGGTTTTAAAATATATAGGTACTTTATAAGTTTAGTCACTTTTTACAAGTGGTGTTGAGTTCCAAAACGCAAGATGCAATAATTACAAGGTGTGCGGAAACTTAAGAATAAGGTGAAGGTTGTATGGCTTACTTCCTATATACGAACTCCCAACTAATGTATACAGTCACGCTGCCACACAGCCACTATAGCGTTATTTTGTATATTAAAGTGGATCACTAAAGAAGAAATTTATTCCATTCTACATTATTAAGGGTTTTTTTTACCATAACTAGTTAGCTTTTACGATAGACGAAAACAAAGTCACAAAAATACATATAATATAATAATATTTAAAACGTTAAACAAACATTTATTCGAATACAGCCTTAGGTCTGCGTTATACGAACACAACTAGTAAGGCAAAAGTAGGCGAGCCGAGTTGGACTCTTTAAAACTTGCGTCTTAAAATACAAAGAACCTTTACATACTTTTTATAAGTTTTTCGCCGAGAAATATGCAACTTGACCAAAGTTATGATGTAAACTAAATTCTTTATAAAAGGCTACTTAAAAGTAAATCTAGCTTTTCTCTAAGTTTCTCTTTGTTCGAATGAGAAATTTCTCCATTACGTACAAGGAGCTACGTCGGTAACTTGAAGTGTTTTAGAGTAATAAGCATTTAATATTAAATGGTTATTGCTTTTTCTTCTTTTTGTTTTATTTATAATTTAAGCGTAGCGTTGAGTTCCGACACTCAACCCGCAATGTCTCGATTTCTGGCGTTTCCGCCCGGAGCGGGGGACGGAGTTTCTTGAAGGGAGTTATTAGGTTCTCTCTGTACATGCGGGAAAAAGCTGTAAGTATAAAAAAACATAATATTCTAAAAAGGACGCAGATCAGCTTTATTACTTATGTACATACATAGATCGTCCATTAACATACGAATGATAACACGCACCTTACAAGAAACATTTACTTTAAGACTCATTTAAAATAAATCCTTCTTGTTTTTATTTTTTTTTTGATAAATACTTCTTTAAAAATATTTTCTATTGAATACAACGCGGTCGTTAAAACTTACGCATAACAAGTTCAAAGTTATTCTCATATAAAACTTGTAACTTATGTATTTTATACGAATGAGCTAAGTTTTTATCATCGCATCTGCACTGATACTGCGGGAGTTAAACTTGCTTGAATTTTTATTTATGTCTAATATTTAATGCGTTTATTCAAGAAAATTATTACAATATTTTCTTAAGTGAGAATCTAACTCACAACCATCGTGTGTATTATCCGTTACTTATCAACGGCGCCACGACCGCATCGTTATATTTTAATACCGCTCGGTATATTCATGGCATATTTTCCCTAAACGGCATATTTTTACAAGATCTGCTAACTTTTATGTCAAAGTGTCAGTTTTCCACGAGCCCTCTCACTTCACATGTATAATAGAAAATATTCTTGCTAAGTTGTGATATGATTCAGTTGTTTTTTACAAATAATGTGATTAAAGAGCAGAATGAACACATACTAGGCCAGACGTGATAGGCAATATATGTTATAGACGTAATTGTTATCGTGAGCTTTAAACCTACTTCGACCATCACGTGCATGTCAGACACTTGTTGACTGCGCTCAACCCGTAATGACATGGATATGTGTTTTGCGAAGAGAGCCTCGACTAGAGATACTCCGTTCTTCACTTCCACTCGTTATTTTTCTATCCGTTTTTAGATAATTATATAAAGCTAATTACTTATAACAGAAAAGCCACTTTTGAAGGAGTATATAACAAAAGAATGTAAAAAATACTCTATAAAAAAGTTTTCGGCCTCCATTCTTTACAAAGAACACAATCGACACCGCTGGGGATCGCAGTTTCATATAAAATTAAACAGCTATGAGCAGTCTAATCCATTCTCTAGTATACTTTATTCAAACATCTCCGGA
Organism: Dryas iulia moderata; assembly: GCA_019049465.1. Taxonomy (NCBI): domain Eukaryota; kingdom Metazoa; phylum Arthropoda; class Insecta; order Lepidoptera; family Nymphalidae; genus Dryas; species Dryas iulia. Next base: position 449,585 of record CM032430.1, on the reverse strand, counting down.
GTCTAAGTGTTTACGAAATAGAATCCACTAACAAAAGAGTATTCCCTGTGTATTATGAGTAGGTGTAGTGGTTATACAGGCTGTTGTAGTTTGTATGAATATTGCTATTATGCGACTAACCTTATACATAAAAAGCGTTGATAATGTAATATATTTTTATTGCTATTTTTTTTTCAGCAGACTAATATCAAGACACTCAGCTCTCCGTTCTACGCACAGATGCAATATTTTGCACGTTAAATAGCTGAACTCGTTGAGAAACAACATAATATTGAAAAACTTCACGCCACACTTTACCACTCCAGGGCGGGAAAACGTAAATATTTTAAATGTAATCATTCCCTCGAGTGTGATCATTCTCAACCGTCACGTCGGGACGTTTTTTTATTATGCATAAAAAATCTACTTGTTTTACGTAATAGAGGGAATGAATAGAAGAACTTAGTGATCCTTAGAAATCTCTGTATTCCATATTTTTGACTATTTTAAGCCATTATATGACTCTTGATAAGACATAACTGCGCTGCGCTTTGTCCAAGATGCTTAAGAAAACATCCGCATATGTTTTAAATATTTCCCCAAGTGAAATTGAACCCACTACAAACACCCTAAGGGATATGTCGCCTGTATCACGATGACAATTTATTATAAATCAATATATTACTAACCGCAAGCGCAAATATACCAACAATTTTTTTATGAACATTTCCTATTATTTCTAAAATTATACTGTTTTCCATTTAGAATATTATTGGTAGACTTATTTTAGCCGGACTTATAATTACATGTATATAGCGAAGTATGTTTTAGCGTACTAAACAAACAAGCGATGTAATGGACCAATGTTTTTGTAATTACCAAATTAAATCAGTATGAATAATTTTAATAAATTATTTATTTTAATTTATTCTTGTATGTTGTGTAGATGTTTCTGTCTACTGAGTTTCATTTTATTATATTTTAGCTGTAAAATCGCATACTTCTTATATTTTTTTGGGTCAGTTTAGGTGTTAGAGCTTAACATTGTAATCTTAATACATTCATATACTTATATGAATCCACAATGTTCATTTTTAATTACGCATGTCACAGTTTCATTGAACAGTATTTTATCAATTAAATACATTTAATTATAAGAATCTTGAATTAACATTTCTAAATAAGTATTCATACTTATGATGTATTACATTGTTTTACTCACATCTACAATATAACTCTTTTATTTATATTTCACCATCTCGTAGCACTCTGTATGGTTAATCCACACTAAATAGCACTTAAGCAAAACTTGGGTAGTTCTCAGAAGTTCATAGAAATATGAAAAATATTCCTCAATTAGGTATCCATGAAAATATATATTGAATAAGAAAAATTCAATACCCGAGATGATCCGACCTCGAGCACATCGCCTTTACACTTACGAGAGCTCCAATCCCTGTATATCGCTATTGTAGAGCGAAACCAGCTTTTTTGGGGCATTTACAAATGAATATATATTTCTTAGATATTCTATTCAAGCTATCTAACATAAGTTATGGATAAAGAAATTTCGTATATTTGTATATATGCTTAAATGGTAGTTACTTGTGTATATTATGTTGAAAATTTGATGGATAATTTAAGATATTCCTTTCTACTCATAGTAACTACACTACTGAAGTTATAGTTATAAAGGAATTGCAAACAGATGGTTTTAAATTTTCCAAGAAATTGTATATGGACTGCATAGTACAGTAGTAGTGCTTAATATTACATACTAGAGATGTGAATAAAATAAAAAAAACTACTTGAATATTATCAATCCTACGAGCTTTGCGTGAATGAATTACAGATAGATACAAAAACATAATAATGAATTAACATGGAGCTACACCGTGTGGTCGAACTCGTGGAGATTTAATAGAAAACCATTACTTTATACGTACCTAGAAAATGCTTAGTGAGAAGTTAACCCATTCTTTACTTTCTGCTGAATTGGTTCACTTCACGCTAATAGGTTCACTTACTTAACAGAGTGCATAAAGTTTCATGTGCTTTTGCTTACGAAAAAATAAATATAATTGTTCAAATAAACAGACTATTAATTGTAATCTGAGAAATGACCAGAAATTATATAATTTACGAGCACACACATGTTAAGAAAGAGGCTTACCGCGTAATACTGGAAGTGCACTCTCGCTGTACACAGCGTGTTAATAAATACTTATATTACACTTTGAATGGAAATAATACTGACTAATTAATTATTATGGAATAATGTTTTATTTTCAAACAGGAAATCTCATTAGAAATTATTATTTTACTTGTTTACAATAATGGCTTATATTAGTATACTAAGTTCTACGCTACTGTGTTCTACGACAATTATCTAATAAATAAAGTAACAATATAATATCAGTTTATTGATAACTAGGGATCGCTCGCGGCTTTGTTGCATGAACTACACAACGAGGGGCCAGTCGTGGCGCAGTGGCATGCACGTGTGACTGTAAACGACTGTTTGTGGGTTCGATTCCCACTCGAGGAGTGGAAATATTTAATATTTCCATTTTCCTTCGCTCTGGTATCAGAGCCAAAGCGCGGCGTTAAGTTCCGCCATTTATCACGCAACGCCTCCGAATTTGGCGGAAAGTGGGGAACGGAGGGTCTTCACACTAGGTTTCCTCTGCCTACCCTGCTGTGTGCGGGATATAGCGTTGTAATCTTGATTGATTTTGGGTTGTGTTTCTACTACCTACCCTACCCTACTCCGCTACCCTACATTTTATATTATTTATTTATTCTAACAATAAAAGGAGTGGGAAGGACTGCTCCGAGGGGACGGAGGAACAGCGCCTGACTGACAGGACATACTTTGATCTTTCGCATTTTATCATTCACTCGAGTTAAGGCTATAATTAATCACAAGCTCTTTGATCGCGGCGTCGCACAATTTAATTGTGAGCCGTAACGACGCTAACGAAAAATACCTCGCAAAGCTTCCTGTTGTTGTTCAGCCTGAATTATATATATATATATATATAGGTATGTATTGTTTTTTATGTTTTGTGTCTTTTTAGTCTTTTTTATTTTATAAGTGTTTTTGTGTCGTAAGAGTGTTAAAATATTCTGTTTTTAGTCTATTTTAGTGATATTGTGATTAGTGTCGAAATCAATAATATTTACGCACGTCATCTCACTTTCTTCATCATCAATCCAACACGGATATACCTAGATAGTTTTGGTTAGGTAGGTGTGTGATCTACTAAATTAATTAATTAACTTCAACAATATTACAACTAGAAATATGAATAACTAATACATAAAATTATTTTAACAGTAAAATTAAAAAAAATAAAAGACCAATTTGTATCAATTTTATTAAAATCTTCCAAAATATATAAAAAAAATAAAATATATTTTGAGGTAAACATACGCATTTTAACTTGCAAAGTGCCATTGTAAGTTTCATTTTAATCGCATGTAGCGAATAACGTTAGCTTGTAAATTCAACTTTGCCCTTTGAAGGGCGGTTGCTAGTGACCCTCATTGTAGTACGTACGTACATACTGCTTGTACACGCGAGTACAAACTCGTATAACAGCTTGAGCTCACAACTCTCACAAGATTGTAATTGTTGTCATTTCATACAAACTGGAAGAATGCAAACATACAATAGGATAATGCACTTTGTGGTATACATTACGAACAGCTTTCAATAGAAATTTTGTTATATTTTTGATAGAAATTTTTAGTATAAACGTGTTTAATGCGCTACACTCTCAATACCAATTCCTGTATTACATACACCAGTACTGCCATAAACAATTAAAAGCAAATTAATTGTTACCCACAAAGCCGAGTAGTCGAGTAGTCCCAGTGTGTAAACACTTCGTTCTATACTATAACGATCGTTAATTGATTAAAATAAACTTTATACATTGACATTTTCATATACTTCAATTTATTAATATAACATTTATAGTGAGGCCATCGCTGGGAAGTGGTATTGCGTTTGATTGTCAAAAAGATTAGATTATTAAAAAGACCTTATGTTCTCTCTGCTTACGCTGTCATGCGGTGAAAAGCGAGAAACCGAACATAAAATACAATCCCTACTCAAACTAACTTTATGCTTTTTCTTGTATATCACAGGATAAATAAGAGAACTTAATATCAAAATACTAAGTTAAAAGCACCCATTTCTATTCAAATAAATATTTAGATTAGAATTTTCCTGTTGCACTTGAAGTTATAATGTATAGCAACTGCATTCAAATGTTATACTCGTATGCTTAAAAACGTTTCCGGTCAGTGCTCACTGCGACTCTGCGCTGTGTGGCGTAATACACGAACCGATACACTTTAGCTCCAGCTTCTATTTCCGCAGGAAAAGCTCTTGAAACAGGTTTTATAACAAATCGAATGCTACTTAACTTATGTAACGAGTGGTTAGTATCTAAGTACTGTGTATGTGTATCTAAGTACTGTTCATTTTGTAGTATATTTTTTTTTTATTTTATTGCCGTTTTTTGCTTTTGTGCTAGACAGAGAAAAAGAAAGGGTTTTTCATTCAGTATGAAGGTGTTTTGACACTACGTCGTCTTGGACTCCCATTCCGTACGATTTGTGATGTAATCCATAGGTATCACCTTCCTTTTCGTATTTAATCATTTATATTTCAAAGTCATCGAATAAGACTAGTATCAAGGACATAGTATCTATATGTTTTTATATTCATCATCATTTCCTAGTAAAAAATATTCTTAACACTAGAAAATGACTTTTTTGTCATTTCACTAGTGATTCTAAAGCGCTAAGTAGTATAACTCATCACTACATGCTCTAACATAATAAATAAAAAACATCAGATATTTTTATTAAATTTATATCCAAATAAAAAAATACTCCAAGCTATTTTTAATCCAACATTATTTTTGGCCACAATTATGAAAATCTCCGATACGTAAAGAAGCTTGCTTGTGTTTATAAATACGTGAGCATTTCATATTAATTAATGTCATAAGCGGCAACCGGAAACTACTCTCGTAACAAGCCTTGAAGGGACTTCATTAAAAGTTGCAGTTATAAAGGGATCACATTTACACCAAAGCTGGAGTTATTTTGTAAAAAGCTAATGTTGAATACTAAGAGAAGTTGCGTTTATACTTTACAAGTGTTTGTTATTAAAAAAATATAATTCTGCAATTGACTGGTGAAATATTAAATTAAGTAATACTTACATTTTATTATTCTATACTTAAATTTTATCGTCACGAATGGCTATCGTGACGCATTAGGTGAGGGTCTGACAACAGGCACGATAGTTATATGTTCGATTCGTCACTCAAGGAAAAGACTATATTGTTATTTATTTATTTATTTATTTATCTTGGGTACGACCACTCAATACGCTATGTCTCGAGTCTAGGTAGAAAATGGTGAAAGGAGTGTCCTTGACATTAGGTTCCCTCTGAATATTATTCCTACAAAGAGTATAACATTTTACTTAATATAAAAATTAAATTATAATTTAATTATTACAAAAGTAACAGATTCCTTTAAAAAAATTCTACTTCATTACATATGTTTTAAGACTACGTGTAAAACCAACGTTTCATTATTCAAACTTACTATCATACAACTACAAGAAAGTAAGTAGTTGTTTCTCAAGTCACGTAACACCCGTCTGGATTCCAAATACAGTTATAATTTAACAAAGTGGTGGTTTAAACGACAGCACCAATATAAATAAATGAGCGATATATGAACAATAAGCGCTAAGCATATGTTCTGGTAGATACTCGGTAATAAATAGCTAACCCTCGTGAGGGGACTCATTCAGTCTAGACGTCTACAGCTGCCTAATTAGTCTACTTCTCCCGTGGGAGGACGGGTTAAGTATACAATTCCTCCCCGCCGCTGGGTAGCGTAAAAGGCGGGTAACTCAATAGTTTGGTGGTAGGAGATTCGCTCTCCGACTGGCTCGCGACCACTATCATGTCAAAGACGAACCGCCAAATATCTTATGATGTGTTCCGGTTCGATGGCATGTAAGCCAGCTCTCCCTATTCCCACCATTCCCATGCTTCCTCCCTCTTTCTGTCCTTCATCTCTGAGGCTGGCAACGCATCCATAACGTAAATGTTGTGTATGTCTATGGGTGAAGGTAACCACTTAACACCAGGTGGGCCTTCAGCTCATTTGCCTCCTTCATTCATTAATACAAAAAATCATAAGGCTAATATCATTGTTCTATAGAAAAGCTATGTGTTTCTCTGTTAAAAAACATTTTTAATTATAGAAAGCTCATTAAAAGAAAAATATGGTTAGAAAAAAAAATAAAGTAAGCAATTACATACCTCGCGTTATCATTCTTGTCGTAATATAAAGGAGAACAAACAATGGTTGATTCAAGCCCCTCATCACAACCCTGAGAGCAACGCAAATAGTTATAACGTGAGTTTCCGGTCAGATAATACTTTTGATATCCTTCTGCTACGCGGATTGTACAGTGGTTATATAGTATGTAAAACAAACGTATCGTAGGCTAATTCTATTGTAGGTTATACATGTGAACATATGACATATACTAAAAATTATATAAGACTCACTCTTTCTCTCTCTCTCTGTTATCGGCCTGTCGTATTTGAAGCGAGCTTATATTCACCTAATGATGTGCCTTCACATAAATCTGTCCAGCGCAAGATGTATGTAGCCGTATGGAGTATGGAAGATGACAATCCTTTTGTTGAGGGTTCGTCGGAGTAGTAACGCTCGCATCACCTCTTTGTGCGGTGATGGTTATCACCACTAAGCATGTAAAAAGATGAGGAAAAAAGGGTAGTAGTAAAAAAGTATTATATTCTCTTATCATTTCATCAGGTGCTTACTAGGAAAATATTGTATGTTTATGATATTCGGATATTTGTGCAAATTTTCAAGCAAAACAGCCATTAAAAAGCAGGATATCGTGTAACATTAATGCCAAGATACTAGTGTTAAGTAAAATGCCTTTTCAAAGTAAATTTTACAATATTATTATTTGTCCAGATTTTGACTCACGGAGAACGGAGTGAATAAATATCAGGTTCTTTATATATAAAGACTAGGAGCTTTCACTTCAACAAACAAACCTGTTAATTGAATCCGCAGATTTTTATAAAAAATGTAATCAATTTACTTCCAACGAAGCAGATTAATCGAATAAAATCTCGCAGCCAATTACTGTTATAAAACGGATATCTGTTAAATTATATTAAAAATATAATAATTTTCATTTTGCTATGATTAAATAGAAATAATTATAATTGGAATCAAAGTACAAACATCGCCTGTACGACTAAACATTACCCCATTGCTTGCCTTGCGATTGCCTTTATGCTACAACGATATTGGAATGAAGCCATCAAGTATTATAAATATGATTCACAGTATATATTTATTTACGCGTCCGGAAACCGAGTGAGTCGCAGAATAATGCCTGTAAACTCCATTGTCTGTTCTGAATGGCTTATTATAAAGTAAACCCGTTCATTGTGATCGCAGCGCGCGTTGCCTGTCACTATGCCGCCCGTTCAGCCCGCGCCGCCCGCCCAGACCCTGCCGCTGTAACGTCTTTTGAAAATCATTATTGAATTGTTTCATACAGCCTGAACAAATATACATTCATTTGAAGTAGCTTTATGCTTAATTTGTGGATTTTTTGATAAGTTTGGGTTTTCAATTATTATAGTAAATTGTTTATATGAACTATTTAGAAAATTTTAGTTATTGTCATGTTTTATCTAAAGCTTATTAAAGGTAAACGCAACACTTGACAGAAAGTAGAGAATTTTCTCACTAAACGTTAAAAAAAGGAATGTTTAAAAATAAAATTAGTTGAAAAATTTAAATTAAATAATTTGTATGAATATTTAAGTTAGACTAAGCAGAGGGCCGTGAAATTCCACGCGTTGAAACTCTAATGAACACGTATTACATGTATTGTGGCGACGCGAGTGTAATTCTAACTTCTGCGTCTACTTAATTAACAGTGAGCTTGAACTTGGTGCGGTTACTTGAACACTGTAGAAGCCAAACCGCTCGTGGTTATGAGGTACTCGATTAAGCGTTTGTTGGTTACATCTTAGCTTAGTTATTATGAGAATTTCCTTGTTTCATTCCTTTTCATGATTTTAAATACTTTATTTCTTTTCTTTAATCTATTCACTCGTTCTATATTTTAGTATATTTTATATTGAAAAGGAAAGTAGCTTGACAGCTTTGCCAGAGCACGGTAGTCAGAGTGATCTTAGTGTCAGGACACTCGGTTCCTCGCTTTTCGGCCAGATATATTAAAATTTAAAATTATTTTTATTCCGACGCCTTCCTGGTAAGATAAAACAAAACTCGATTTGGGCCGAAAAGTGAAGAACGGGGTGTGGTGAATTAGTGTCATACACTAATTCTCTCTGATTTCTCTGTTATGTGGGCAAAAACGTGAAGCTAAAAAAAGTAGTAAGCGTGAGGTAGCGCCTAAACATATTTGAAGAAATAGTAGTGTCAAAACATGAACAATTCTCTAAAGAGATCAAATCGTGTAAATAAACGCCATCTTAAGTACTAGAGAGGAGAAATTCAAATATAACACAATTGTTCCTCCGAGTTAAAATTGAACCCATAACCAACGTGTTTACAGTAAGACGCTGTTCCACTGCGCCACTATATTATATATGTATGTATACATGTATATTACTTAATTATATATGCTTATATTTATCGTAAACAAAAAAACATAAAGACTATCCTTTTCACTTATAAGGTTAACTTAGTTAAGAGATAGTTGTACTTAAACTATTTACCTGCCCCTAAATAAAGTGTACAAACGCTAAGCTAACACTAGCCAGCTAATGCCACTCGTATATTGCGAGCTTAAACAGCTTATTTACAGTTCACTCTAATACCTGATAAATTACAACTAAACACGTATTAAGTAATCATTTCCGCGGCAGTGGGAGCTCATGTTGACGTTAGTCATTGGAATGAATGAATCGTTACTTGTTGTACAGATAGATGGACGGTTGTTATGTTATATATTAAAAAGACTTGAGAAGTGTCTTCTTGACACTAGGTTCTCTTTGCTTGCTCTGCGTAAATAAGTCTAATAAATTAAAATATTTAAGGCAGGCAGGGTTTAAACTCACGGGTTGTGGTTTAATTTACTTTACAAAATATTGATATATAGACTCTCATACCTAAGACAAAATCGAATTTTGGATGACAAACATAGTGTCTTTTAACACTATATTCTCTCTGACTGCCTTGCTATGTGGGACAAAAGTGTGAAGCTGAAAAAAAAAAATAGCGAATGGAGCCTAAATTTATTGGATGCAAAGCAAAGCTTGAATAATTATCTTAAACTTATTGTGCGCCTACGTACTGCGCGTTAATTGTTATAAAACAACAATACTTACTACCTACACATTTACAGCTTTTATTACAAATAGGCGTTTCCTGTGCAGAAGCTTTCATATACTAAATCAGAGGAAATGCACTTCAAAAAGCAGTTAAAATAAATATAAAAGTGGTGAACGAAATTACAGTGCGCTTAGTGCGACGTCGTTTACTCGCAATCCACGAACTCTTTGCCAAATACCGCCATAAAGTCGGCCGCTAGTACCGCGCCGACACCTCCGCCCGCCGCCCGCCTTGCCGCCCGCCCTCACCACATGCGAATGTCGATACTTTAATAAGATGGATTATAAGTGGCTTTGTTATGTAATTGTTAGTAGATATCTTTGGAACAAAAAATAGCTCTAGTACCATTGGAATATGGAACGCACAATGAAAGTATTTATCATTCGACGTGTTCAAGAAGATACTATCTCATTACATACATTATAACGCAAATTTCTATTTGAGTACATTTAGAAAAGTATTTCTAGTACCTAGTCTATTTGAGTTCATTTTGTAAAAGTTGGTTATTATTTATTTGTTTTTTTTTTTTTTATAATAAGCCTTCCTATATTCCTATAATAACTTCCTTTAACTATTTCATTACTTTGTATTCAAAGGAGAGGTGTCAGTTTCGTAGTTAGCGGTGACAGTTTGATCTCTAGAGGAAAGGTTCCGCATTCCGGACGGTATTCTGAGAATTTGCACAAAGGTCAAGAATGTTGTGATGGTTTGGTCATTTTGTAAATTTGTTGATTCGATTTGCGGCCATCGTGTCACAGTGGGACTTAGATTGTCTATGTTTAAAGTGATTATGGGCTTAAACCTCTAAGGGGAACTGCTTCAGTATTAAGACACAACTCTCTTCCCATTTTTCACACTTTTTTCTTTTTTTTTGTATGTTACTTGCTGACTGGTTACATATTTACTTTTTTTTCGAAAACTAAACTTAAACTCCTCCGTCCTCATTTTCGTAAAAACGAGTCTAAAGTTTTCTTCCACATATTAATAAATATGATAATAACATATTAAGCCTTTGCAAGTTAGTATGTGGTCATAGTGTCGCTTGTCCGGAGCGCATTCGCGTGCTCTCTGACATTAGCAGTGTTCGTGTGAAGTGGACTGGAGTGACTCCACGCTGAAGCTAACACGCGCACTTCATTATAACTACCACACGTGAATATAATTATTATTAAAAAGTAGAGGTGTGCTTTAAACGAAGTTAGAAAAGGGGAGGTTGAGGATGGTAAAGGTGTTTACATTTTTGTGTAAGAATTCATTGTAAGGCCTAAATAAAAATTACGATGTTTACAATATTTCGTATGAAAACAATTGTTCCTCTGTTTTGTGAGTGATAGCCTGATTGTACTGACTTTGAAGATTTTTTAATATATTTTATAAACGTCTAGTTTCTTAAGAAGTTTCCATGAAATCATAATTCAACACTAAATTAGCACAAAATTAATATATTACTAAATTTCTTTCACTTTATCCAAAATATCTAAAAGATTTGAAATGTAAAAAAAGCTCAGAATATTGTTTATCTTTTCACTCAGCCATATTATTAATAACCGTCAATCGAGTAATTAAGCAAGTTAACTTTTTGCGAGGAGTATGAGAATATAGAATAACATGATACATTACGTACAAGATATGAAGTGTGCCAGAGACAGCGCGCGCTGAGTTATGATCTCATCACCGCGTCGCTCACTTCTGTTACCGTTAAATAATATCATGTGCATATTTTTGTTGTGTTTATATGGTAACCTTTTCCTGAATAGTATGGGGAAGTCCCATAATGCCGGACGGCTCCTAAAGAGGTTGTATTGGAAACCAGCAGTTATATTGGGCTGGAGAATCACTTTGATTTATCACTTGTATCACGGTGAGTAAGTTAAATGTACAAGTGTCATTCACACATTTAAGAAATTGAAAAAGAAGGTATATGAAACTCTTGGAAACATGTAAAATAAATAATAATGACTTTATATGGGATATAAAATAATTAGCCGACGGTGTGTCTTAACACTAGGTTCTCTCTGAGTACAGTTCTTTGCGAGATTAAGACTAAAGCTAAGAATACCCTAATGTTTTTAAGTTATACTCAATTCACCTGTTTATAGTTTTACCTATTGAATATACCTATATATAAAGCTGTTTACATAAAAAATACATAGATGACTAAATATAGACATTAACAAACACTGCATATAAAGCCACACTTTGTTTCACCACAGCGGAGATATAAAAATAATTTTAAAATAATTATTACTTTGAGATCGAACCAACAAGTATCACATTTACAAAAATGCTATTCTACTCCGCCACAAAGGCTCAACGAAATAATATTAAAACTAAGCGACTAAGATTAGAAAATTGAAAACTTTTTTCGTTAGCTTTTTCCTAAATTTGTTTTTTTTAGCTATTTTTAGCTTCAAGGGATACAGCCCTTGCGAGGTAGTAAGAGAAGACGGAGCGCCAAACGCCTACATTTGTACACGAAGATAATAGAACATTCGTAGCAACAATCAATAAAAATAGCTTTGATGTGAGATATATTTTTACGAGGCTATTACGTAAGCCTAGCAGTCCGTTACTCCGAGATAGTCGTAAGGGACTATTCCTAAACCAGTCGTTGGCAGCAGTTTACATAACACAGAGAGTGTAATAAAAAGATATTCGCTGTTACTTGCTGAAAGGTTCCTCAGTCATTATCATATGCAAACATATAGCAGCGACCAAAACCTCTTTAATTTAAATATCCTAAAACCAAATGTGCTTTATTCTATTTAATTGACTTTCTATTGCAACTAAAAAAATAATAAAAAATTGTAAAATTTACACACTGATATTCAACCTTAATGTGGAAAAAAATACTAATAACATTTTAAAGATACATATGCGGTGAAATAGCGTCTGGCTGTACACATGAAAGTTGTGAGTCCGTTCCCCACTCAGCATATTTAAATTATTGTCATTCTTCCGCTATCGTAAGATAATACGATAGATTGAATTAAGCAACTCACCACACAGTGCCTTTACACTGGTTTCTGTTAGTACACTTTATTTATAATTATAGTAATGTACTGGAAAATCTTAAAACATCATGCATAATTATTCTAGTTGAAAAAACCGATTTCAAAATTGATAAAATGACTCTACGCTCGGTTAATATCAGAGATTATCTATATCCTCGGCAGACAACGCGCTCCCCAGAGATTGCAAACTAAGTATAACATTACTAACGACATTCGAGGTTTTGTTAATAAAGCCGACTTAAAGTGAATGTTATTTACTAGAGAATATTATTTTGACCTCAACCAGACCACGGAAATTATATATTTTTCATTTCAGTTTTACGCTTTAATGCTATACGAGAGCATAGCGGGGTAGTTAAAGATAATTTAGTATTGAAACACTCTATTCTTCATTTCTTTATCTACTCGCGCTTCCCCGCACAAAGCAAGGTAAGCAGAAGGAACCTAATTAAGACTCCGTTTCCTACTTCTACATTTAATAGTCATAATAATCTTCAGAGAAAGAACTCCCTCAAGTCGGCATCAAGGCAACTACTATCAGGTGTACAGTCAATTACTGTCCTACTACGATAGTGCCAATGGCAGTAGTCGATTAAATATAAGCTATAATACACAGTTACGTTTATTTTATGCTCCATCCAAATATTAATTAAGTAATTTGAATGTACTTAAAGCTTTGATTTTGTAAGCGCAGTGCGGAGGAACTCGCATCTGTTGCTGTTGTTCGAACAACATATTTGCAAATAACACGCTTAGTTACGAGAGTTAGCGACATAGCAACTGCATTATAAACTTGCGGACTTAGCTATAGAAACATTTTTTTTTTTACTTCACACAAATACTTTAAGAAAAGCGTCTTATATCATAGCTGATAGGACAATTCAATGCCTATGCATTGGAAAAACTTGAAAACCACATGTGTAAAGTGTATACAAATTATTTTATATAGAGCAGAAATTTTAGTCCGAATTTCTTTCAAGTGTTAGCCAATTAATTCATTCTCATTTTGGCATTTATTGTTATTATCTTTTGAAAGGTTTTACCTTTAAAACCCATAAAGTTATATCGAATTCACAATCATTATGTAACCTTAAGCATTTCAACACACACAATAGTCATTAAGTAAAATAAAGTTAAACAAGAAAAATCTAACACACAGACATACCAACGTATCAACAGTAAAACAGCGAAAAAATACACAAAATGCGACTTGCATTAGAAAAATCTATTCCGCTAACTCGTAATGCCCTCCCGAGCACGCTATGAGTTGCTCTTGACCCACACTCGCACAGACAGCGACTGCGAGCCGTCACTCCACTCTCCTCAAGACGAGAGGAGGGCGTCGCGGGAATGAGAGAATGCTCTGTCAATAGCAATACTGCGAGGGGTCTTCTTTTTGAAAGGTCAATCGCACTTTAGGGTACTTATAAATGAGATCAATATATACTCGACGGAAATTTGCTGAATTGCTCGTCTTATTGAAGGGTTATGACTTCTAAAGATATATAGAGTTATGAATTTCGGATTATGAGACGGGAAAATGTATATATAGTTGTAGTTGTACGCTAAAGCAATGGTTGAAAGCTTTGATATGTCTTTGGGTTTTTTATTGCATGGCAGGGTAAACAGATGAAATCTAGTGTTAAGACACTCCGTTCTCCACTTTCTGCCTGGAATCGAGACGCGCTTTACCTAAGGTGACACAGCGGTGATTTTAATTTTCTTTTTTTAATGTTGAATATAATAATGTTGAATATTGTAATAACAGTAGTTACATATTGAATTTGACAAGTTTAAAGGGTGCCAATGGTTAGGAGTTCAAATTATTTTCTAGATTATAAGTGGTTTAGTTACGCTATTACTATTACGCGCATTGATGTTAATTTAAAAGTAAGTCTCACAAGCAAATAAATATATAGGATTAATTTATTTACAATATATTTTATAATATCCTAAATTATTATTCTCGTACTTAGAAATAGAAACACTTTCATACATATTTTCAATGCAGCAGAAAGAAATATAAGTTTATTTATTTGTATGTATTGTAGCGTGAAGAGTCAGCCTTACGAGTGAACGTCTGCGCGGGGTAAGAGGGCTTAGCTCAGCTTGCATTTTTTTATTTCTTTACGTCTTATGATGACATTTCAAATTGATATCGTTGTATTTTTAAATATTGTATGTTTGTGCAAATGTTTGTATTAATAATTATATACTGTTAAGAAGAAGTTTACAGAAAGCTCGTGCATTGTAAATATCAACATCAGGTCCATATTTTACAAGACAATACAAAATATATATAAACACAAATAACTCTAGATTTAATCAAGAATACAAGATTTAATTACATTGGTACGACAGTTATCAGTTCAGGGCTTCAAATTTACATTAACACTAAACGCCGCACTATACTATGGCTTGTAATATTAAAAAACATATGTAGTTAATACTAACTAAAATCATTTAAGGTTTGCCTTCAACAATCTTGTACAGTCAGCTAAAGTCAGCATCAAATAATATATAAGTGTATATGTATATACATATTAATACACGTATGTATATATCTATACTAATAAACGAAATTGGAGTGTCTGTTTGTAATATTAATATAACCGCTTTTCAATAAATGCATATGCGTATGTATGCACATGATACAAGTACCAAAATAACACATTTTTATATTTTTCGTCTGTTTGGCTGGCTGTGAACGGCTGGATCGATTTCGACGGGACTTTCACTGGCGGGTAGCTGATGATATTTAAGAACTTTACATTTTTCTTAGCTCCACGCGGACGAAGTCGCTAGCACGGCTAGTCATCAATACAAATGTACATTTCAATACATAAATTCTAAAACTAAGTTGAAGTAAATTCTGTGTGGAGTAACAGAAGCGGAAGCGCGAGACTTGTAGGTGTAACTCGCGGCGGCTCTCGCTAAGGTAATATAAACTCAGCGCGGAGTTCGCGGGTTCGTATTCAATATCAATAAAACTTTAACGTACACGTTTGTACTCGTTGTGTGTAATTGCTTTAAATCTACTTCACCGACTTTGGTATATAGTGCTTTGAAATATGATACGCATAGATATGCATATCATATTCCAAAGCACTATATAACGTCTACGTATCTTAAGTGCAGATGCACTTAAGATATTGTGTTATGCCCAGCAGGGCTGTAAGAGATTATATAGTGTAATTGCGTGTTGACTGGCGGCGCTTAATGCCGCACTTTGTAAGCTTACTAAAGCAGAGAAATTGAAATAAAATTACTAACAATTTTATATTCAAAACTGATTGCAAAGTCCTATTTGTATTTAATTTAGTGTAATTACATAACATTTAAAAAGCTATAACTGAAAATCAATTGTAAATTTCTTATTTGTTATAAGGAACATGACAGCAAATTAATTTCGCCTTTAAACTGCAAATTGACTAACTAAAGCAAGGAGCTCCTCCGGTTTGGTGAACAAACAATGACGCGAGAAGCAATTTAACTCGGCGTCCTATAATATTGAACACATAGTGCTCGTAATTAATTCCGTTTAGTTTAGTGGTTGTTTTCAATTTGGATTGTGGGTTTGACTTTTACTTCAAGAAATATATATAATAGGGAAAGAGAAGAAATGAGTGCCTTTACATTTTGTGGTTTTCTATGACTACATTGTTATGCGGGAAAAAACGTGAATGTATGTCACGCCATTGAAAATGAAATCACGCCATTCTTTGTTTTATGCCCACTTCAAATATAATATAAGCTCTTATGATACTTTTTGTAATATCATTTTTGGTTAATATTTATATAATATCGATATTTATACAAGTTCTCTATACGCAACCAAGCCAAAGAACGACATAGAATGCTTTTAGGGCTAAATCTAACTTGTTTTGAATAAACAAACTTTGTTTTGTTTGATTACTTAGACGCTATTTTGGACTGATTTTGTCACCAGTTTGAAAGACCGTGAGCTCTTTATCTGCCCCTGATATAATGTAAAAGACACTTAACGTCTTAAAAATGGAAAATGAAGTACCTTAAACAGTAAAAAACAAAATTCTGTCACTGTTTCCTCTACCTATCCTGAATGATGTGGAGTATTCGCGAAAGGCAAACGTCAAAGTAAAATAATTTTAGTCAAAATGAGAAGTAACATACTTTATTTTTTGAACGTTCATGTTTCACTAAAGTTAACGCCTCAGACGTGAAAAAATGACCCCAATAACGAAATACAGTATAAAGTTTTGTTTGGTGGTAGGAGATTCGTTCTCCGACTGGCTCGCGACCACTATCATGTCAAAGACGAACCGCCAAATATCTTATGATGTGTTCCGGTTCGATGGCATGTAAGCCAGCTTTCCCTATTCCCACCATTCCCATCCTTCCTCCCTCCTTCTGTCCTACATCCCCAAGGCTGGCAACGCATCCATAACTTTAATGTTGTGGATGTCTATGGGCGAAGGTAACCACTTAACACCAGGTGGGCCTTCTGCTCGTTTGCCTCCTTTATTCCATAAAAAAAAAAAAAAAAAACATTAGGACTGCAGGGAACAAAGTAGACATTTTATTTATTTTACAGCAATGTATACGCCACTTCTGGCGGAAATTGTTAAGAGAACAGTAACAATCGCGCTCTAAATGTGTTTTATGAGAATGGCTGTCATTTTTAAAGTCGTTTCGTCCTAATCAAATAATTACAGTAAATACTTATTGCGTTCAATTTTTCGCGTGTAAATAGGAACATTATGGTTACATTTAAAATAAGTATATATGATGTTTACATCCTTTCCAGTGTGTTTTTGTGGTAGAAAAAGCTTAGTGGTTAGACACTCTTTTGTCTACTTGATGTATATTTTGAGGATGTTGCATCTTGAATGGCAGATTCGTACCTTTGTGAACTGGATAGTGATAAGCAAATAAATAGTCTGTATTCGAAGTGGGAATTAAACCTTTAAGGGTGGTACCATTACCGTAGCGTTTAGCGCTCCGTTCTCTCTGACTATCCCGCAAGGAATGCAGCGTGAAGCTAAAAAAAATATTAAAAACAATAAGAGTATAATAAGATATTTTTTACAAGGCACTACTAAAAATATTTTTAGTAAACAATTGAAAAATTGGCGTGTCTCTTAGACACCATTCAAGCGATCTGATCATTAACCATGCATTCTATATCTGGTTATATCGAAATTTTATACGCTTATTAAAACATTTTTTTGTTGCTAAAAAAATGTGTGAATAACATTTTAAGTATTAAAATTAGTCACTACTACATAATCTCTTGTTATATTTCTACGTTAATATATTCAGAAAATAATTATTTTAAAAATTACAGCTTAAAGCAGCCACAAATAAAAGTAAACAAACTTAGTTACTTAAGTCTCGGCTCTAAAAGTTCAGAGACTTCTGTTCTCTATGAATAATTCAATACATTCTAAAATTCCTAAGCAACTTGTATATTTAATATGGAAAAGTTTGCCGCAAAATCAAACTAAAACTTTAAATTTACTTCCAGACTAGGCCTGCGTTGTGCCAGTTACAACTTGTTTTATTTTACTCCATTATATCTTCACTTGCTGAGGTCTTCTCAGGTCTGAGTCATTGACTTTAGTGGGCATATATCAGGTGGTAAGTAATTTTACGTTCAAAAATTAAGCATGTAACTTCTTATCTACACCAATATTTTAAAGTGTTTGTAACTTTTTAAACTTTATATTTTTCCCGTGGGGGGACGGGTTAAGAATATAATTCCCCCCGCCGCTGGGTAGCGTCCCGTAAAAGGCGGGTAACCCAGTAGTTTGGTGGTAGGAGATTCGTTCTCCGACTGGCTCGCGACCACTATCATGTCAAAGACGAACCGCCAAATATCTTATGATGTGTTCCGGTTCGATGGCATGTAAGCCAGCTCTCCCTATTCCCACCATTCCCATCCTTCCTCCCTCCTTCTGTCCTACATTCCCAAGGCTGGCAACGCATCCTGACTTTAATATTGTGGATGTCTTTGGGCGAAGGTAACCACTTAACACCAGGTGGGCCTTCAGCTTGTTTGCCTCCTTTATTCCATAAAAAAAAAAATTAGTGAGTGAAAAAAATGAATTTATATAAGCCCAAAAAGTAATTTTGATTTGAGGTAATAAGTACATCACGAATACCAGCGATCGAACACCTTCCTTGTTCTAGTCACCAAAAGCAAACCAAAACCAAAAGCATACCTTCCTTGTTCTAGTCACTTTTAAAAATTAGTAGCCAGGTCAATTCAGTGCTTCTTAACATAAATGCTATCGGTGTGGTATTCAAAGTAGGACTAATCTAAACGTATTCATTTAGATTTTAATGTACGGTAGTAGTGTTCAGTAATTACAAGCAAATGTATTTACTCCGGCTTAAGTTTTCCTTATTGAATGAAACATACTCATTATAATTCGATAAAATTATAATTTGACCTACATTGGAATTTGAGCGAGGACGTGAGCATCTGAGTATATGAAACAGTCGTATAGATTACACGGGCAAAGCCCCGGCCAGTCGATAGTTTTGAATAATCCAAAGTCAAACAAACAATATTAGACTTTGACTTTTAGTTTTGTCCGCTTGAGCTTTCGGATGAGATGTAGGACGACATGAGTTTCTTTTAGGATTTAGTTATTAGAGGTAACTTCGTCAGTGAATATATATATATATATATATATATATATATATATATATATATATATATATATATATATATATATATATATATATATATATATATATAGGTACATACAAATGTATGTAAGTAATAAGAACCTATCATGAAAATGGATAAAAGTAATAAATGTAGGTATACTTGCTTTATACGCGATGATAACATTCTTACGTGATTGTTGTCATTTTTGATGTTATATTATTATGCAAAGCGTTTCTTTCTAACATTTGTTCATTCTGTTTAATAAGCAAATAATGATATGTTGCTATTTAGTGAATATGAAAGGAACTCCTTACCATTACATGCATTCGCCGTACGAATTCCCATCATGTTGTATAGAGAGGAGCTCACACCAGTGCCGGGGACTTACGATCCGAGTTTTAGTTTAATATGAAAGTTTTCAAAAAGCGCATTAACACTCGCATCCTCCTTAGTCCGAATATTTGACGTTATAAAAAATATTAAATTTATAACTTAAAAGTTCCCAAAAATATTGATAAAAGCTGAAGCTCTCTATTTAGACCTGTACGTAGTACTTTTATACTCTTATAACGTTATTACACGGTTCAATGCATAATATATTTTAACAATACGTTGAGGAACTTTGTACGGGCACATGATAACCTCGTTTCAGTAATAATCTTGAAATATCGGCCTTCCCTGTCTCCGCCGCCTCTTTGATGTACGTAGGGCTTGTAATGGCGAAATGCTGTGATGGTCTTAAATATGTACGACATAAATAGTATTTTGTAAGTATTAGCTACATTTTTAACAGCTTCATACTTTTCTTATTTCATAGTCAGAACTAGTGTCAAGACACTCCATCCTTCACTTTTCGCTTGAAGTCGACATTGCGTGTTCAGTGGCGAAAATCAACACCACGTTTTGTTTGAGATACCAGGGTGAAGGAACAAAAAGTGAATTAATAACATTATAAATCATATATCAAATTATCGTGTTATAATCAGATGCTGTACCACTGCGCCACGATAGCCTTTGTTCACTGCGTAATGTTACAATTATGAAATTTTATGTATTATTAATGATTCTATTAGCAGGTACAGAAAACTCAGTGTCAACAAATTCCGTCCTTTCGTCCGATTTTCTACCAGACGCTTAAACATTGCGAGCTGAGTAGTAGAACACAACGCCAAACATTGTTATTCCAGAGATAAGTAATAAGTATAATTTAAACATTACTTCAACTGGAAATCAAACCCACAACCAATGACATTATAGTAATCCTGTCCCACTACACCATAGCGGCCCCAATAACCATTTATAATATAAAAACTCTCAATATGACAAAATAACATGCGCCTATAGAAAATATTTTTACATTAAATATCAAAGAAAATAAAATGAAGCTAATATTTGTAGTAGTTTGTCCCGTTTCGGGGAATAAGGACCGACATCAAATACAAGAAGTTACATTGACTGACGCGAGGACTTGTGACGGATATTTAATATGTTTTCTGAATTAAAAAAATAGGCTGAAAGAGGGTTTGACGGAATACGTTAAAGGGTTTCGTAAAGTTAGTGGTGGAGAAAAACTTTTTAATTTTTTCTTTAGGTGTCATTTATTACTGTAAAAAAAATATTTTCATGCTTTTTTGTATATCATCAAAAAGCGGAGAAAGAAATATTGCGTATTGAGTAGCGGAACTCAACGCCGCGCTTCGTCTTTCTCTTAGGAATAATGAAAACAACAACATCATGATAATTCCATCATGGCGCAGAGCATCAGTGTCTGGTTGGGTGTGGGTTCGATTCCCACTCAGTGGAATGCCAATTTATTCATTCAAGGACGACAAGAATTTTCGATTGGCAGATTTCATCGGAAAAGCTTTCTTTCTTTACCAAAGCGTGGGTGGATATATAAACAAAAGAAAGTGTATTACAAATTACTGCAACAATCATAAATATTTAGGTACGATTGTATTGCCGTGTCAAAGATGGCACTAATATAGGACTATAATTTATTTTGTTTTACTTAAAATGCAAAGTAATAAATACATCAAACATTTCAGAAAATCACTCAAAGTGTATTTTATTCCGTAAAGTCACCAAATAATTACTGTATTTTGAATAGGCACAAAAATTGACAGATGTGTCTCTCTGTTCTCCATTTTTCATACACAAATACACGAAAATCGCATGGCTTTCTTCACTTTATATAAGTTTGTTTAGTTTCTTGTGGTCGATACATATGTATTACTATATTATAATTTTACAGTTTTTAATTACTGCGACGATGTTACAGTGCTAAGGTTGGATGGCGACTAACTACAGATTATATACTACTAGCTGTTACCCGCGACTTCGTCCGCGTGAACCAAGAAACATCTTCATTGAGTTCCGATCCGGTTTTCCCATCTTTGAGTAATCTGAGGAACATACGTATTAAGAACCTCCTCCTTTCTTGCAGTCGGTTAATAAAATGAGATGATAGTCAGATACAGATCTCCCAATTGCGTTATTATACGAAAAAACCACATCTGTGCCTTTCAAATTTGAGGGTTGCCCTCGATTTCTCCAGGATTCCATCATCAGATCCTGATCTCCTTACCATAGGACCAATTGTGAAATATACCCTCTCGAACAAAAAAATAATTTTGAAAATCGGTCCACCCATCTTCGAGTAATCGGGGAACATACATAAAAGAACCTCCTTTTTTATGTCGGTTAAAAATCCCTATAAATTTTAACTTATTATGTTATTCTGATATCAAAGCTATATTACTGCAAAGTTTCATGAAAATCCGTTCAGTAATTTTTGCGTGAAAGAGTAACAAACTCACACACATCCGTACAAACTTTCGCATTTATAATATTAATAAGATTTTATTAATTCATTATGTAGCGTATTGTTTATTGATCTAATTCTAGATGTCAAATATGACAAGTAATATTTGCTTATTTGATACGTAAGCACAGAAGAATAGAAGATAGAAATGAACCCACTCTCACAAGAATAGGAAATCTTTTTTTATCAGCTTTATGCTTTTCCCGGCTAGTGACCTAGTCAAAGAGGGCCTAGTGTTAAGACACTCCGTTCTTCATTTTTCGCTCAGTCAAGGCATTGAAGCGAACAAATGAAAATTTAATAAAAAGTGGTAATCGAATTAACAACCATCGCTTTTACAGTCCGACGCTGTCTCACGGCACCACAACGGGCCTCTTTTGTTATTATTTTGTTTTATTAATATGATAATATTAAGTTGTTACAGATTTAACTCACATGAGACAAAGGCGTGGCATTTCAACTTAGGCTTTAGTGTTTTGTAAGCAACATTTCGCTCATATAATAGTCATAAAGAGAAACGCCTACGAGTTCTACACTACAATCGATTATTAAGTAGCACGTTCTAGCGTAGGTGTAAGTATTTGTATTTACCTATAACATCTATATGTATATTAACCCAATATTTCTGAACATTATAATTATATTAAAGCCGTTATAATGTAACTTACATTGTATGTTTCTACCTAATAAAAATAAAAGAATTAAACATATAAATTACGTCAGATTGTCATCATCATCACATTATTTAACATAAACTAAAAACTAGAATTTTATTTATTTCATTGTAATTGTAAAATTACGAACATGAAAATTTCTTCTTTTTGTAATTTTAGTTTCAGTCATTAACAAGGCTTTTAACTTATACAGAGAACGTTCTATATTATTGTGAAGTAATACTATAACATCTCTACCGACGGAACAATAATGATTATTGTAGTTCAGAAATGTACTTTAGTCATTATTGCAAATATATACTCTTAGAATATGAAAAATTCGAACTCGCTCCTCTTGGAAGCCTTGGCGCTCTGACCGCTAATCCACACTTCTTTTACATGACCTTGCTATTTCCCTGCGTTCATTTTTTATTTTTTCTAAACAAGTTAAGTCAATATACTTAAAAACTTTTATATCTAAGCACTTTTAAAATAAGACATGTTATATATTAAACGTAAGCTCTAAACAATAACATCGTAATACCAATTCAATGTTATTTGAATATAAGTAATACAAATATATGGAGTACTTCAGGGTGTCACAAGTGAAGGCCACGTCACTGCTACATTAACATTCACACGATGTTCCACATTGCGTTTGCGAGTACGCAGCTACCTTCGGAAAAGCTTTGAAAACTCATGTTATTAGTATTCTATACTATACAGCGTATAGAGCTCTCTTTTGATATCTTATTCCATACTTCGGAATGGCTGGGTGTTGAAAACTAAGTCAAACTATTAACATTTTCTATTCTTTGGTCGGCATTTTTATGTTAGGAACGTAAATGATATACCTCTAAGGATTGAAATTAATAAAATATATGTTTTCTGGATAAAGCGCGGAGTTGAATTTTGCCACTTAATAGACAAGATCTCGAATTCGGGCAAAAGTTGAAATTCCAAATGTCTTGATGCTAGGGTTCTTTCTGACTGAAGCTAAGACTTTCTTACCTAAAAATTGTTTGTTAAATATCTTGTATTCATACACTCAAGTACTTACCCCACATATTTTCAACATATGTACGTACATTTCACTTAGTAATGCGTAGTCTTATAAATAGGGTTTTTGATTTCAGAGGAAATGAAAAAGAGAGTGACATGACGTTAAGTTTTCTAATTATATTTAAACGTTTTTTCTTTATTATTTTTTACGCATTTTTGTAAATTCTTCATTGTATTGAGTGGCGGAAACAAATGCAAAGCTCTTACTTACCTGCTCAGACCAATATAAGAGTAGTTATTTCAGAAAGTTGGAATAGAACCCGAAACCATCACGTTTATATTCCAACACTGCCTCACTACAATACAAGCACCTAATAAAGTACTGACAAAACAATAAGCAAGTTTTTGTTGATAAAGTCGTTGGAGCTTATTTGTGGTCTATTGATAGTGATTTATTCCGTCTTCTGCGGCCGCTTGTTATCGCTTGAGAGGTCTTTGTCTTGCGGACTGTTTATTGACGGCGGTGGAATATGAGATTAAAAATATTTGTTCTTTTCTTTTTTGTTTTTTTTTTGTTATTTTGGCGTCATTCTTGCAGTAGGGTAGTATGATCCCGTTTGGGAAACGCAAATATATCCAAATATTATATTTTTCATTGGGTTTTGAAGAAAATGCGTAATAGTAAGAATAAAAAGTAAATGAAGAACAGACTATTTCTAATCTATAACATATTTCTATTTTTATAAATAAGAAATTTATATTCGAGAGGTTTCACCAACAACGTTATCTCTTATGTACTGAAAACCTCAGTCTGTCTAGACTTATCAACCATTTATTTTTAAATCAGATATCGAAGGCGGCATTAGTATAATAAGATTTGTCTACCGAAATCAAGTCACTCCATGTGGGAATTGAACCTTATGCCAACGTAGTAAAATTATTTATTTTCGAGTCATTTAATAAAGTATCAATTAATACAGAGAATCCCAAAACCGATTACAATTTATATTGACATCTTTTACATAAACCTTGGTAATGCGTGTTGTAAGTTTAAATTAACATTTTTATATAAAGTGAGCTTAAAACGTCCTGTTTCATTGGAAGCTTCGAATTATAACGAAATGCACCGAAACCTACGCTTTTAATATAAAGTAAATGCAAATTGCAAAGTCGTAAAAGCTTTGAGTATAATAAACTTACAAGTTATTTTTTTTTTCTTTAGTCCAACGTATCTATTTCATATCACATCTCATATCAGTCGTGGTGCAGTGGCAAAAAGTGTGTCTGTAATGCGACAGGTTATGGTTTCGATTCTCACTCGAGGAATGGAAATATTTTATATTTTCAATTTCTTCGCTCTAGTGTCGATGCAAAAGGTTCCCTTTGCCTCCTGCTGAGTGTGGGATACAGTGTTAAGTTAAAAAAAGAAAATATCTCTCTTGTATCGGGGTAGGCAGGAAAGAAACAACGTAGTAATCAGATACTCTGTTGTCTAAATACAGCTCTCTAAGACATTATATGTATTAGTGCCATATTTTTTTTATTAAGGCAAGAGAACCTTCAACATCTCCAAGTAGCTACAAAGTAGTAAAGTAAGTATAAATCTACTTCCTCTGGTTTAGTTCATATGGGAAATTAACTAAACACAACAAATATAACAAAAACAAACAAAGGATTGTCAAAAAATGAATATTTTAAAAATCGAGCTGCATACATTAAAATGAGAACGAGATAATCTTTAACTTATTAATATTCATAGTTAGTGCCCGCTATCAGGGATATATTTTTATAAAAAATAAAATAAAATAAAAATTTTGAAAAAACCCACGACTGTTTAATTGTAATTGAAAAAGGATAAACTAGAAATCCCCCGCCTAAAAGAATATATGTAACGAGATGATGGGGACGACTTCGTCGGAGCTGCCATTACTTTAAGTTTGCTAACTTCTCCTAGGTTTTCATGCTGTTAAAACAGGTTTAGGAAAAAATTAAATATTAATATGAATTTATAGTTTGATAACTGATATTCCTTTTAAAAACTTTAAAAACGAAATCTATACTGTTAGCTACTATATATAAAATAGAGGTTGCAACTGGCAGCCCCCGACGAAGTTGTCCCCATCATCTCGTTACATATATTCTTTTAGGCGGGGGATTTCTAGTTATTTTATCCTTTTTCAATTACAATTAAACCGTCGTGGGTTTTTTCAAAACTTTTAATTTTGTTTTTTATTTTAAACTTTTTAAAGTGAATAGATATACATTATATATTATTACATAATATTGAAATACTTTATATTAATCTTCATGCAAATCCAAAAGAAATTATAAACCCAATGCTTTCTGGTTATCAAATGCTTATTGCAGCGCCTGGCAGATTGTCACCGTAACATTTCCACGAAACTTAAATCTAACCAAATCAGTGAAAATCACAAAACCCACTAGTAGTTTTGATTTTGAACAAACTAATTTATACTGGAGCGCCCCGCGGTAGTTCGTGGTAGATATGGCATATAAAAACACGCAGCAATTAAACCATAACCTATCACAGAAAACCGCATCTAAATAGGTTTCACACAAAAAATAAAAGCAAATGCTTACTGCTGCGCCCCCTGGTGTCACCATGACACATATACGAGAACACGCGCTAATTAAGCCTGATCCTATATTTGATAACTGCATCCAAATCGGACTTGTAGTTTTAGCTTTGCATAATTAAATGTTTAATGCAGCGCCCCCTGGTGAGTTCTTGACGTAAAAAAAAACTAAAAACTTACACCAAGTAAAGGTAAATCTAATACTAAAAACTCTGCCCAATCGGACTAGTAGTTGTGGTTTTGTTTTAAATATTACAAACAAATGTTTACTGCAGCGCCCCCTGGTGAGTTAACACGATTAAGCATATCCAAGAACAAGCATTAATTAAACTTGAGCTTATCATTGAAACTGCATCCAAATCGAATTCGTCATTTTAGCTTTGCACAAACAATATTTTACTGCAGTGCCCCCTGGTCACCGTAATATAAATTTAAAAAACATGCACTAAGCAAAGCGGAATCTAACACTGAAAACTCTTTCCAATCCTACTAGTCGTTTTGGTTCTACATAAAAAAATAGAAGCAGCTACTTACTGTAGCGCCCCCTAGAGAGTTGACACATACATGAAAATATGCACTAAGTAAACTTGAATCTATCATTGAAAACTGCATTCAAATCGGACTCGTAGTTTTAGTTTTGCACAAATAAATGTAATCACTGCAGCGCTGGCCCTGGTAAGTGGCCACCGTAACATATACATGAAAAGATGCACCAATTAAACCTGAACCTATCATTGCAAATTTCATCTAAATTCGAACCAGTAGTTTTTACTCTGCATAAACAAATGTTTACTGCAGCGACCCCTGGTGAGCTTTCCATGTAACAAAAAACAAAAATCTTAAAATATGCGTCAAGCAAAGCTGATTTTTTTTCTGAAAACTCTTTTCAATCGGATCAGTAGTTTTGGTTTTAGACAAATAAATACAAAAAAAGTACAAGCAAATGCTTACTGCAGCGTCCCCTGGTGAGTTAAGGCAATAAGACATATCTAAGAACATACGCCAAGTCAATCTTAACCTATCATAGAAAACCGTATCAAAATCGGACTTATAGTTTTGGAAATAATTGACATAGTAATTTGCACAAACACAAACAAACAAACAACCTCTCACCCCAAACACATATACAGTCGCCGTTCTGTCGCGGGTAAAAATAAAATAAAATATAACGTAAGTTATTACTCTTAACAACTGCGTCTGGACATTCATATTTTTCCGTAGTGACATTGTATAGCTTAGTCATCTAAACTAATTAAAGATGGATTCAAAAAAGTACAAAATTCATTCAGAAAGTTAGATCAAGTAGCTTAATGCTGTATATGCCCACCCATAGCAGAGAAGACAGCAAACCTAGTGTTAAGACACTCTGCTCCCCACTTTCTTCTAAATTCTTCAACGTCTCCTTTTGTCTCGTATCTGTCTCCTATCTCCAGAGCTAATAAAATGGAAATAATAAGTATTTCCACTCTTCGAGTGGGAATCGAGCCCACCACCAGTAGCGTCTACAGTCACACTTATGTGCCCCTGCGCCGCAACAGGCCTCTATTATATATTTATGAAGATTTAATATTTATTTTTCAGTTTTACTTTCCCTTTTCCGCTTAGCAGTGTAGTGAGAGAAACTTTAGAGAGGTTATAGTGGCGCCGCGGGACAGCTTCTGACTGTATACGCTATGAGTATGAGTTAAATTATCACTCGCGAGAATGATAATACATAAATTATTTTCATATTTTCAGAATGATAATATTCTAATTGATATTGATTCAATAAGACGAATGATGAAAAGTTTCTAAAATATAGAGGAAGGAGAACGGAAAGTGTTAACACACTCCGTCCTTCCTCTCTCTATTCTTTCTATACTGTAAAGTAATAATAGTGGATGATACCTATGACTAAATATATAAAACACTTAGCAGCATTATCAATGTAAATTAACGCAACAAACAACGTTAGAACGCAATCTAAAAATAGGATGTTATAATGAAACAACATGACATGAAATTAACAGATACTGTCCAGATTCATGACTGTACTTGGTGACGCGTGTGTTAATATAATAATATTTTAGTAGACAAACTTTATATTTTGTAAAGAGTAAAAGGATTTTACATTATACATCTTCTAAAGTCTAGTTCTAAGTGTGTGAGTAACACTTTAAAATGTTAAAAATGATTTTTCATATTTTAGATATTAGATAAATATATATTTGTACGATTCGAATCCGTTCTTCTTTGCTACCGTGCAATATGTATGCACATGCCAATAATTATACGATATTTTAATAACTTGATGTCTAAACGATGCGGAAACTGAACAATGGAGTTATTTACTTACTTACCACACAAGATGTAAAAGTTGTGTCAGACCACAACCAACTATTGTATGTAACAACCGCGTCTCATCGTGTTATACAAATAAGGTTCTATATCTTAACATACTTATTTTTTTTCATATTTTTAAAGTGATATTCACATTCATATAAATATTAAAACTACAAATATATAATAGCGGAACTTGAAAAATATTTTTACACCTATGTAGTGTAGTTTTTCAAAAACATATTTTATTGCATTTCTACTATTCCGTACATTCTGAGTCCGAGGTTATTACGTGCGACACGTCCGTATTACGCTCCTCATTAATTTCATAAACGTTGACAAGAAAAGCTCACCGCTTTTAAAACAGCGCTGGAGGGAATATAATTAAAAGTCAAGTAGGAATCCCCGCGGGAAGGCGGAGCCTGTAATATCTTAGATACTATAATATATATCTATATCTTAGATACTATAATCTATTCAAAATGTTAATAGGGACGTTTGCAATTTGCTTGTCGACTTAGTGCAGACAGTGTTCAAAATTATGCATAAGAAGGAAAATGATTTGACACTAAGTTTATTTCTTCAAATTAAGTTTAGGTAAATACATGATTAAACAATCTGAAGTTTTAATGGTAGAAATTATTGAAGTTTATATAATTTAGCCGGTTACACCACTTGTAATAGATAAATTATATATCTTCTGATTCATAACTTTAATTATGTGGTCTTTCTTTTTAAGTATTTAATTAAATAGCTTTAAAATTATTTGGGGCAAATCGTGGCGCAGTAGCGCAAAGTGTGAATGTAAAGCAACTGGTTGTGGGTTCGATTCCCACTCGAGGCGTAGAAATATCTAATATTTCCATTTTCATCGCTCTGGTCTCGAAACAGAATTGCAGCGTTAAGTTTCGTCACTTAACACGCAATGCCTCTGAATTCTAAAAGTGGGGAGCGGAGTGTCTTAACACTAGGTTCTCTCAGCCTATCTTGCTGTGTGCTACGCAGCCTATCTTATTTTTTCAGGTTCACGTCTTCGTCTATAGCCAGGTAGAGGAAGAGTATCGATTGCGAAGCGCCACAGTTTCGACGCGCCTCTTTGATTTCTTCTACTACTATTTATTTATTTATTAAGGATCGTCAACGGAAGAAATATTACAATATTTTCAGATTAATTATTTTCAAAAATAAACTAAATATTTTTCCAATTACAGACAATCACAACATGCATATGCATGCATGCATAGTAAAATAAAGTAAAAAGTAAAAATTATGAACATATGAAAATTATAAAAGATGACATTTGCACTCGTATATGCATTTTACCAGTGAGGCTGTCGCAGATAGTGCAAAGAGGAGGCGGTTAAGTCGGAAGGCAGATCCTGGCGAGGTTGGGAATCATGTCAGTTAGGAAAAATGAATATTATGTGATATTTAATTCATCTTACCTCTTCTCTCATCTCTTATTTCTTACAATTTAAAAAAAAATGTTGCGTGTTGTGACCGCGTCATTTGGTGGGCAACTATTCTTTATATAGTTATTCTATATGTAACTGTTATTATTGTGATTAAATTTAATGTAAACAAATTACACATGTATATATTACTTTTGGATTTCCAGCCTTTAAAGTTGTTTAAAAAATCTATTTTATTTTTATTGCTTGAAAAATATATTGCATCGTAAAAATATAATTTGTATTTTACCACTGTAGCTGAAATAGATGACTTGGCGTACAAACGGTAAATGTTTTCCATTCTATGTCCAGTAACAAATAAATATGTACCAAACATCATGGAATTCCAGTTGTGGTGGTTTTTGTTTATAACCCACGTAAGGAACATTGACGCTGAAGCTGGTCTCCGAGTTTTGGGTGGCAGGGACGCTTTACAAGATGAATTTCCTTTTATTGTCCGGTTAGAGGTGCATACAAACCCTGAGGAGAAAATTTACTATGAATTCTGTACAGGCGCTGCTATCGCTTCCGCCTGGATCGTCACAGCTGCTCACTGTAACATGTATGAGGAACCTTATGCAAAACTATTTGCAAGATGCAACAGTTACTTTCCGAAATTCCAAGGACGACTAGTTGCTCTCCTTGAATTCCACATCCACCCTGCGTACAGTATTGATAATAGCGCTAATACCGATACCGATATAGGTTTGTTCCATTGTGAAAATTTATCACTAATGCGAAAATCAGCGCAGTCGACTATAAATTGTTTGTTGGTCGTGAAGCAGTTGTTCTTGGATTCGGCGCCACTAACGCTTCGGAATTTGATAAGCCTTTACAAGTGTTAACAGGTATGTTTAAAAAGTGTACCGATAATGATGGAAAATATAAGCATTCATTGTGCGTGGTTCCATCTTGCGGTGTGGTTGCCACTATATGCGGGGGTGACTCCGGCGGGCCAGTCCTGCTGTCATCCAACGTTGTAGGCGTGAACTCTAAAGCCTCTGGTGAATGCCGTGAAGATACTAGTTCATTTTTACCTGAACCGGGTACCTCTGCGAGTATAGTGGCGATACAGATTGGATACAGAAACAGATTTCAAATAAGTAACACGCTGTATAAATTATTTTTTATTATTTACCTGCAGTTTTGTGCTT
Organism: Dryas iulia moderata; assembly: GCA_019049465.1. Taxonomy (NCBI): domain Eukaryota; kingdom Metazoa; phylum Arthropoda; class Insecta; order Lepidoptera; family Nymphalidae; genus Dryas; species Dryas iulia. Next base: position 418,475 of record CM032430.1, on the reverse strand, counting down.
ATGTTTTAAATTATTATTATTCCACTAAATTAAAAATAAACTCTAATCCAATAAATCGTTTTATTGCCATCATATTAAAACCGACATCCTGGGAAATAAGAGGATTATTAAACACTATACGATTTGTATGTTTTGTGCGTTTCCTCTTAAAATATCTTTTGGTGATTCACTTCACCAAACTAACAAATAAAAAACTGATACAAATTTCTTAACAAAAATTTGTTATGTACCACAAATTCAAACTACAAAATGAGAGTAATTTTAATATTTAGGTTATTGAAAAAGAAATGAGAGTTACATGAATGCCAAGTTCCAAGTCAAGAAATAAGGCTTAAAAAAATGTATTAGCAAAATAGATAAATTATAACTTATTTAACTTTTTCCCCATTCCATGAAAGAAAGCACATCTCACTTCTCCCTGTATCAAGAGATCGTCAGAAAAAATCAAGCCAAGATCACCATTCTTCACTTCCGAAATTGGGTAATTGTGTGTCGACTGGCGGAACTCACATATCGTATACTCATGAGAAAATAAAGTTTAATGAATATATTTCGAGCTGAACAGAATTGTAAGTATGTTCCAATAGTAAATTACCCATTACACCATATGGCAAAATTCCATCACTTAACACGCAATGCCTCCAAATTTGGCGAAAAGTGGGAAACAGAGTGTTTTAACATTCATTAGAAGTAGTAATTAGTAACAAAAATATAAAATATGTTTTAAGTGTAAACCATATACATATGTACAACCGTTAGAAGTCCGCACTGTATCAATAAATATAGCTTTTAGTTTCCAATACTGCCATAATATTAGCAAAACATTGAAATTTACCTAAAAAATAAAGGTCCACAATTTATTTTTATTATTTAAGAATAAATTTGCTTAATTTATAGAAATAAAACTACTACAGATAGTCAATATTCCTAATTTGTTAATGTGATAATTTGTTTACTATTTTTAATAGTAAATCGTCAAATTCAAATGATCATTTATTGTAGAACATACTCTTGCAACCTTTGAATCGTCGAATGAACCCCTGAAAGTTGTCGCTGGCTTGGAAAGCAGTTCTGCTGAGAAGAGAGAGACAGCTCTGCAAACAAACTCAACACTTGCTCTCTTCAAATATAAAAATTATAAATTTATTAAATGATTATAATATATAATACAATAGTAGCTATCCTGCACTGAACTTGAATCATATTACTTCCGCGCCTTTTTGTTCTCTGAATATTGTTTTTATGTGACTATAAATTTCTCCGTGGTAAGTGGTAAGTTTAAAACAGGTTATGAAATTTTATTACAGATGCATTATTTACTGAAAAGAACAGAACTATCGTAAGAGATTTATTTATTTTTTGAAGGCGATAGCTTGGCGGTACAAGTTTTCTTTCTCTCTGTTACTATTTTCAGCATAACATTGGATATGTTGTCGGAAAAATTAAACATTTTAATATAAATTTGCCAAAACACTCTGTTCTCTGCTTTCTGTGTAAATTGGGAACAATGTGTCAGCACTTAAGTCTGCGTGTTGTTTTGTTACACAAGACGGAGAAATGAAAATAGTTTAAGTATCATCATTCTTTGGATAAGCATTGAATCCACAACTAATCACATTTACAGCCGACACTGTCACACTGCGGCAAAATTATAAGATATTCTATTAAAATAAAGAAAAGATTATTTTGTCTAAGCAATCCTACCGCCGTTATTTTCTATTACAGCTAACAAAATGAATGACCGCAGTATCTAACATACTGAAACTGTCTTTAAATTTTATAGCACATTAAAAGTTAACTGGCGAATTCAATGTTGGCAGCCTGGAGCCAACTCCGCGTGGGACATTATTCATATCGCAAAGCCTTACAAAAGCTGTCTTACTACGCAGAAATTTCAACCGATAGAACTATAAAATTAACTTACGGGACTCATTTTGTATGTCGGCTTTACTTAAATATTTAGTAGTTAAATATTTAGAGATTTCAGCATAACGCAGTTTGAATATAAGTAAGCATTGTGTATACGTGGTGTTACTCTACGCATTTTAGGTACAAAGAGAAGAAATTAATATATTAAAATATACAATCATTCGAGGCCAGTCGTGGCGCGTGGGTATAACACACAATGCCTCCGAATTCGGCAGAAAAAAAGGCAGTAGGGAAATATTTTTATATTATTTTTTTCTCGTTAGATGAGTACTGAGCGAGAAGTGTAGGAGTAAAACCTCTCTATAATTTAATATAAAATATTTTTTTCCAAAAAAAAGAAAAGCGACCTCAAATAAAATGCGCTTGAAATAAAATAAAATGACATATTCTTGGGTGTACAATTTGCTTTTATTTAGAAAGTATGACAAATGCTTTTACTTCCCAACCAGATGGGTATCCGCTAACAGGTAACATATGAGTCAATACATGGTAACGACTAAAAACAAATATCAAAATATATAAGTACAGTTCTTCTGAGTAAAATTTGTCAATTTTGGAGTCAGTGTCAGCCATGTGGCTTCTAACTACTTAAATGTGATTTTATTAATCATAGCACAGTACACATGCATTGCGTGTTAAGTGGCGGAACTTAACGCCGCACTTTGCCTTGACACCAGAACGAAGAAAATGAAAATTATAAATATTTCCAATCCTCGAGCTGGAATCGAAGTCACAATCAGTCGGTTTATAGTCACACTCTGTGCACACAAACCACTACTGGCCTCACTCACTCACTTTTCTACATATTCATGTTTACTGTTATTGTGTAAATATTTGTGGCCAGTCGTGGCCTAGTGGCACAAGAGTGTGACTGTAAACGACTGGTTGTGGGTTCGATTCCCACTCGAGGAGTGGAAATTATATTTCCATTTTCTTCGCTCTGGTGTCGAGGTAAAGCGCGGCGTTAAGTTCCGCCACTTAACACGCAAGCCTCCGAATTCGGCGGAAAGTGGGGAACGGAGTGTCTTAACACTAGGTTCCCTCTGCCTACCCTGCTGTGTGCGGGATATAGCATGAAGCTATTTTAATTATTGTGTAAATATTTAATAAATATTTGTTCTTTTTTAAAATTACTTGGCGTTGACTCAGAAAATACTCGTATTCTCACAAAAACAAAACAAACACAAGACACAGTAAATAAGTCATTCTACATTTGCGCCACATTAACGCTGCGCTTATAGTACCTAAGTATAAAGTACGTAGACTAGTGTTTTGTGATTTATTGATTTATTTAGATTGCACAAAGCAGTGTAGGCAGAAGGAACCTAGTGTTAAGACACTCCATTCCCCACATTCCGCCGAATTTGGGGGCATTGCGTGTTAATTGGCAGAACTTAACGCCGCCCTTTGCCTCGACACCAGAGCGAAGAAAAGGGAAACAAAATGGCAAAAAGGGCTCTATACCTATATAATACTACCTTCAAATATCGTACCTTCATAATATGTAAAATATTTTATATATGTTATTTTTGTATTGTAAAATTACGTTTTCTCATAAAGACATATACGAAGCTGTAGTAGTCCAGTAGGTAGTAGTATTAGGTCGTTTGGCTGTTTACACTACTTGGGTTCGATCCCATCTCAGGGGGAAAGATAATGTTTACACTATGTTACATGTCATTAAAAGTAACATAGTACTTGTTTTTAAAAGATAGTATACACGCATCTATATGTTTTTTGCAGCTTTACGCTGTTTTCCATATCTGGGTAGTCAAAGAGAATGTAATGTTATGACACCTCAGTACTCCTCTTTCTATACATTGAGTGTTGAGATGATGCACTTTGTCAATATAATCACTCCCCTGTGTGGAAACCGAACCCACAATCATCGTGTTTACAGTCAAACGCTGTCCCACTGCGACACGATGGACTCAACTCTTCTAAGTAAGATTCAAATTCATTAACATGTTCATGGAGGCACAAACCACACTATCACAATTAATTACGAGTATACTACCACTTGTTTGCGTCCAGTATATAAAAAACACTTATTATTTTAAGCTAATATGTTGTTATTTAAATAAAAAGAAAAACTTTTCCGTAGTCGTTTAAGTGATTAGGAGGCGAAGGCATTGTTGCTTCCTCTGTGAGGGACAGGCGTCGTTAGCGTCAAACCAGACCGACGACAGCGGGAGGAGCTCCACTGTACTGCTGCGACTGTACGCTATATATATTTTATTTACTACAAAAACAATTATTATACTGTACATAAATTAATCAAGTAAGGTGGTAGCGGAGGATCCGAAAAAAACAATACAATTTGCCTGATGTGAAGAAATAAGAACGAATTCTACAATTATAATTCAAGTAAATATAAAAAATGAGTGTAAAATATATACTATACTTTAAATGTCCAATTCTCATAAATCCTGAATCGATGTATTGTTGAAGAACTTTCTCGTAGCGTTACTCAGCGTTCCCAGGGCAGTGTGGGTACAAGTGTGTGGTAACAAGTTGATGTCTACAATATCGTTTGTGTGCACTGCATCATTTTATGATGTATGTTCCAATTACCTGTTGAAAATTAAACTTGGACACAAAATTATAATAACTTTCATTGAAGCTTTATTTATCTTGCCTCTGGAATTTTAATAAAAAAGATCTAGTGATATTCAATTATCAAGTTCAATGTCCCGCTTTTTCTTACTGGAGAGTCGATAATCAACACTCAATGATTTTTATTTGCTAAAAAAACTGCGATTGCTGTACCTTAGCTGAATGTAGTGGGAGAAAAAACGCACATCTGCGTATCCAATTTAGTTGCTTAGTATTGGGTTCCACCCTGTCTGTCTATCATCTATTTAAATAAATTTGATTTTCTTTAATATATTATCGCTTAGCTTTCCGTAGAGGACGATGACAGGCAAAGGGACGCAAGATGGAGTCATTTCGCCAATTTTACGCTTCTATACATTTAATTAATACAAAAGACAGTCTTTATGCTTTGACTTTCCTAGAAACAAGACGATGGAAAATAATTAATGCTTAAACAAACTTTTTTAGCTTTATTTAAACACGTATTTACTTTATATGATGTGACGATTCAGTACTTTACTCATTTTCGTTTCCACAGAATTTCGTTATACTTGTGTTGTTAAAATATATATTGTAATTGTTGCAACAAGCCAGAGACTTTTAATAAAACATACCAACAAAATTCAATACAGTGACAAACCTGAAACAGAATCAAATGTTGTTGTGCAACTTTTTACCGATCAATCTCCTTCGTATATTCTATACAACACGATATTGGAACGAAAATAAATAAACCGAACTAAATGTGGCAGTGCTATAATGACAACACAACTAAACTAGTTTTGTAAATGCAACTGTCATCAGGAACAACTTTTAATGGAGCAAAGCAGATAAAAAGTGTTTCATTTAGCTCAGCGTCCACTTGGAGCGCTTTTGCTTTGCAAGCAGAACACCATACTGCCCTTGTTGATTGAAATGTATTTTTAACAACGTCGTCGGTAAATGGCGGGTGGGAGCAAATTATAGAAAGACTAAAATGTTTTCTCTTGATTAATTGATGATTGATTATTGACAGAGAAAAAGAAGTGATATTTAGGAAAGTTTAAATGTCGCGGATACTTGCACTAAATAAATTATAAACATTGATTTAAAAAAGTTTGTACATTTCCGTATCTTGGTTTCTCGAGTATATTGAATGATCATTATAGTCATTCCTATTTCTCAATCTATTAGAGTCAGTTACCTGACCACCTAGGTCAGGTAACTCGGACAATAAACGTGCTTAAAACCGACACAACTTCTCAGTTTTTTTGGGAGATTAGGATTTTTCTTTTAAGGCGCATGTCAAATTCATATGGTTTTGTCCGTAAATGTAGCTTTAACTCTAAGATTGAAATAAAAACATATATTTATATGTAGTTTTCATAAGATCTCAGACATTGCTAAATAATGAATGGTAGGTAACATGCAGTTAAATACAACAACAGTTTATCCTCCGTCCACTGACTGTGTAAGTCGCGAAGTTGCCGGGAGTTAGTGCTGGGCAGAGCTTACAACGTCGCAGTTAGAGATCCACATTAAATCGGGGATTGCAAAAATTTTTCATATAATGCATTTAACTTCTGCTGAACTCTGTTACTACTATCTATGCAAATAAAAATAATTAGGGCGAGGCGCAACTTAATTATTATAATTATAGCTTTATACAATTTTGCGAATATCAGATAAGGGCCATAGTGATTCAGAAAAAGTGGAAGAGGAGTATCTTAAAATGTCTCTTCCCGCCTGTCTACAGTACTTATTTGATGATAAAAAAGGGCCTTGACAAAATTAAAGTTGTGATAAGAAATTAAATTTGAAGAAATAAAGGTGATAAAGAAATGTAGATGTTTTTAATCGGCTGTAGGCAAAAAAGACCTGACTTCTGAGTCTCTGGTAGATATTAGTCTTACATAGTACTATTAAACAATCAAATGAACATTTGTAACAGTTTATTTGATTAACTAACATTCGAATTTGTCTATAAACATTATTAATCTACTTGCATACAATGTCTCCAACTCCCGCTGCGTGTAGTTTCGCAACTACTAGATACTCGTGGTTATATAAATTAAAACTTTTGACTGTAAAGTTAAATTGCATGTCCGTTTACATAACTACCACATACCACAACTACATACATATACGTGTGTATGTATAGCTTACACACACGTATGTATATCGTATCTCTAACCTCACCTACACATGCATTACGCTTTTTACTTACTTTAACAATATCATATGGTGTGCTATTGTAAGTTTAATTGTAAGTCCCTTGTGATTTAAATAAAAAAGATAAAAAAGATCCATGCTTATAGTAGTTATTATTTTATACGCATAAATTCAAATTAGCTTAAAGTTATAAATTGAACAGATTTTAAATAAGGCGTGTTTTCATTTTAATAAACTATTTTCCCCTTTTGGAAATGGAATTCACATCAACGCGCCTACATTCACACGGTAGCAAATACACTATAATGTGTCATTGCCATTATTAACATAAACTTTATTCATAAGTAACTCTTTAACTTCAAAAAAGCTAAGGCATATTTGTAAACTAAGTAAATATATGTATGTTTTCCAATTAAAATACGTAAAATATTAACAAATTCGTTGGCAACTTTTCCCGCGCGTCCTACATGTCGCACTACATGTCGCTGTCAAGGCCGACGGTGCGGCAACACGGCGGTATGAAATCTCTCACGTAACTACGAAATTTGTTCTAGGGTTAACTAAAAACCTGTACTTTACATTAGTACTGTTGTTGTATAATATTCTTCTTTACATTTCAATTGATTGAATCCGCAACGTTTCAAAATATATTTTAATATATCTACATATGGAGTAGCACAATCTGACATCGTACATATTTCAGAGAAATTTGAAACATCATATATTTCAAATATAATTAAATTGTGAAACGTTTAGTAGGCAACATACTATGTTTTTCAGTAGTTCACGCTTTTACGTGCATAGCCTAACCTAGTGTCAAAACACTGTGTTCTATACATTTATAATTATTATTATGAAACACTTTGTATTTTAAAATCAAACAATTTTAGCCGGCGTTATGAATTTCTACGGGGTGACCCGTGACCATGAACTACTGTAAAGTGTTGAAAATATCAAATACAAGAAATATTCGCGAGTAATCCGGTTAAAATAGTATCTTTTCAATAAATGAAAAACATAAAAATAAAATAAAGCCTACGTGGTTTCATAATAACAATTACTTAAACTCATTTCTCATATAGAGCAATATGCAAGGCCGCCCGCCTCCGACTACCCCCCCGCCCTCCGCTGCACGCCGCACGTACAGCTAATGTATATTCCAGTAACCATTCCACGCTAAAAAAATGGAGTGTCTGAACACTAAAAACATCTCTCTGGATCGTATATTTTTTGATAAGTGCGTGCAAATAAAAAATGGACTGGGATAGCCGAAGTTTAAGAATGAGCTTCGTATAGAAAGGGAGACAAAAGATAACTTGAACCCACTCACTCATCATCACTCCAAATACCAGAAAAAACCTACATATAATTATATTTCTTTAAACAAAAACTTGTGTATACTTTTCAAACACGTCCATTATTAGATAATCAAAATTTAAACAAAACCTATGATAGTACTAGAGTGGAGTGGAGTATGTCGATAGCAGACGCAATAAGCTATTTCCCGATATATTCCGGAAGCACCAATAAAGCCGTAAACGCGGCGGATGTCGGGGATTACCCGCCGCCGTATGTCACGGTACCTTCCACAGCATACTCAGCTTTACGCCGGCATTGAACGCGTATACTCATGCATAGTTGTGCGTATTGATTTGTACCCCGAGTATAACATTGTGAGGAGCATTTTATTTAATATATATTTTCTTATCACAATATTACAACGTGAGTCCGGGTCTATGATTGTGTTATATATTTTTAAGCGTATTTTTATAAAAATCGTTTCGTATTGCTTGCCTGCAACTTTGTTTGTGTGAACTATAAAACGTAAACATATTGTCTTTTCCCGATATTTTTTGCTATTTTAGGAAATCCTCTTTTAGTGCTGTCTTAAATGCCTCAAGGAACCTACATGTTAAATTACAATTTTTTTGCGCGCAATATTTCTGACAGTGCCTTGTTCATCAATCAGTCAGTAACAGTAATAAGTCTTCAATGTATTGTTAGTATCATAAAAAATGTTTTTTACTACTACGGTATATGGCCTATTTGATATCATTATATCAAATAGTCCATATACCGTAATACCATCATCATACTACATATAAGAGTATCTATGGTAAGTATTATTCACGAACACACACACACACACACACACACCGTTAATGCAAGTAAATAATACTCAATTGCTGTTGCATTTTACATCGTGACGTAACTTATATCGTGATATAACATATGTAGTTTATGATAATATAATTATTTTATATTTTTTATGATGCAGTGCGAATAATTGCATATGCGTCCATGTGCGGATGCGGTGCAGATACTCACGGAACACAAGTCATAAAGTTTACGCTAACAAATGTGCAGACATCACCTACTCTAAGGTAAAAATTAGGTAAATTTAATTTAAAGGCCTCCATGACGCAGTGAAACGGTTCGATTACACGGTTGTTGGCGCCTACGTGTGGACCTGCACTACATTTATTTTCTGTGACATATTGTCTATGTAAATTCAATAATCTATATAAAATTGTAAACCTTTTTAATCTATGTACAAACGTTACTTTCTTTACATTCAAAATTTGCATATCATTCCGCTACGATTTCTTGACTTAGCAACACCTGTATCTTCAGATAAAAGTATTTAGCAAAACCAAAGAAGTTTTCTTTAACCTGCCTAAATACCGAACATAAAAAGTGGCGACCGTGACAGGACAGCTAAACAAGAAACTTTTCAATTCAACGGAATCGCGTTTGAAGCCATCGCCGATTCGCAACAGCATCGCAGCACAGGCTTAACGCTCAAGCACCACTAAGAAGATTTGCAAGCACCAGCCGGCAGTACCTATCAACGCTGCCGAAGCAGGGCCAAATCAGATAAGTGTCTATCTTTTCAACAAAATCACCGTTCATCCAGCAATCATCCATCTACCAATCAATCATCCATCCATCACCATCATCCATCTATCTATCATCACTATTATCATACCACACTATTTTTATAGCTGTCCACCAAGTGTACAAGCTCATTTCCCGTAAAATCAAAAAAATATTGCAACCGTTAAAATTCAAATTTGCCAAGTCATCGTAATATAATTATCCTTAACTATAACTAAAATTGCATCACTATTGCTACACAACTAACGCTAACTATAGATTCCAACGTATTAAACGCACCTTTCTATTATTTTAAACGAATTTTAATTTGTTTCCTGATAATTCTATAAATTATACTGCCATAATTCGCAACTTAAGATTACACCACTTCATATTCTCATAAAGCACTTGATATTTTCATACGCTTCATATTTTATCATTCGTTTTAAGGCAATTATTTTAATCACATATTGCCGACGTTTTCAGCGTACGGGAGTATCGGCCGTGCGGGTTGATGCCACGCTGAGGACTGACGAGCGGTCAGTCTCTGCAGGTGTCCGATGCAATTAGCTTATCGCTAAACAAAGGAGGAGCGTATGTAAAAAACTTTATTACCTACTCGAGTGAAGTGTTTGTCGCGTTTGAATAGATCAGCTGTTTGAATAGATCAGCTGTTCCGGTCATTGATTCTAATTAGTACTTACGTTTGTTTCTTTTGTTCGCATTAAAATGTCTACTTTAAAAGAATTAATCTTAAAACGCAGTAGTATAAAAGGACGCGTCACTAAATTTAAAAACTACATACAAAAATTAAACAATTTGTCTAGTTTAGACGCGATTCAATTAAACGAAATAAAGATTAAGCTAAGTAAGATCGAATGTTTGTCGAGTGAGTTTAACGACGTGCAAAGTCAAATCGAAACCTCGAACGGCGATGTTTTAGAGACTGAGCTAGATGTTCGCGAGGAGATTGAGAATGATATCGATGGTAGTATTTCTATTGCTCAAAATATCATTGCACGTTATTCTAAGTCTACGCAAAATTTGGATGACGAAGAAAGCAGGTATTCTCAATGTCAACGCGAACCACATGGCATAGGTTTTCAATTACCGTTAATACAAATTGCAAAATTTGACGGAACCTATTTCCGCTGGCTTGAGTTTCGTGATACTTTTAAATCTCTTATACATTACAACGAAAAAATCCTACCTATTTATAAGTTTTATTGTTTAAATTCATATTTAGAGGGTGAGGCCGCTCGTGTCATTTCTGACTTGGAAGTTTCGGAATTAAACTACAACAAGGCGTGGAGTTTACTGTGCGAGCGTTACGACAATAAGAGACAGTTAATAAATAACCACCTCAATACCTTGTTCAACATTGAGCCGTTAGGTAGGGAATCCGAACAGTCACTACGATCATTGATTGACCATGTCAGCAAGAATTTACGTGCGTTATCAAGTTTAGGCCAACCCACAGATCAGTGGGATACGTTAATCATTCATTTAGTCAGTTCAAAGTTGGATAACCACACTAGTATGAAGTGGGAGGAGCATCGCAATATTCTAAGCGATATGCCAACCTTAGAACAATTTCATAAGTTTCTTAAGGACCGTGCTGATGTATTGGAATCGTTTAAGCATAACAAGCACATTTCTACTAGCATGTCATCGTATAGCAATAGTAATAATCATTTTAAAGTTGCGAAACATCAAAAATCGTTTTCGTGCACTTCCGATTTAGGTATTAATCAAACAAACAAAAATCGTACTCGTTGCGTATATTGCAAGGGTAACCATTTCATTTATAATTGCCCTTCATTTTTAGCGAAAACATCTGAGTTAAGAGTAGCCGAAGCTTTTAAACTTAAACTTTGTATAAATTGTCTCCGTGCAGGCCATAATACACGTCAGTGTACCGCAGGTTCATGTCGCGACTGCAAGGGACGTCACAACACATTGTTACATAAGATTAATAACGATTCTTTGCTGTCACAATCAAATAAAAATTCGTCTTCTCAGACTGCACAAGACGAACTAAGCGTCAATTTTTCTAGACAACCTTTTACGCATGTCATGTTGTCGACAGTCATGATCGAAGTCATGAATCCAGTCAATTCAAAGACGGAAACTATACGTGCCCTGTTAGACAGTGGCAGTCAATCTAGCTTTTTAACTCAATCGATAAAAAATAGGTTAGGGTTGGAATCCATACCCACGAACTTTAATATTGTAGGCATAGGGAATGTAGCCAGTAATCATATTAATGAAAGGTGTCACGTAAAATTTAATTCATTACAAAGTGATTATAGTGTTTTTCTCACGTGTTTTATCATGCCCGAGCTAACGGGAAATCTACCTAAGTCTTACATAGACTACAGACAATTTAACTTGCCTCCACATATCAAATTAGCTGATCCCAATTTCTATGCGCCTGCGCCTATTGATGCATTAATAGGTGCCGATTTATTTTGGGAGATTATAGGGAAGGAACAAAAATCTCTAGGTGTAAATAAACCATTTTTACGCAGTTCACAGTTCGGCTGGATAGTTTCTGGTCCTATTTTATTGAACTGTGATTCAAATTCAATTAATTGCAATTTTATGTCGAAGCTAGCTTTAAACAAACAGTTACACGAGTCATCGTCATACAACTATAATAAAAAACATCCCGTCATACTAGATGCCAAACATCATTTAACAAAAATTTTATTTCGTTACGAGCACACGCGTCTGTTCCACGCAGGGCCGCAGACGCTACTGTATGCGATAAGAGAAACTGTATGGCCAGTGGCGGGAAGGCATTTAGCTCGACGTACTGCGCGCGATTGTATCACTTGTCGCCGTCACAGAGGGCAGACTATTACTCCTCTTATGGGTAACTTACCAAACCAACGCGTGATGCCTGCCTTTCCATTTCATACTGTTGGTATCGACTTTGCGGGACCTTTATCAATGTTAGACAGAAAGGGACGAGGTGCAAAAACTTCAAAGTGTTATCTATGTTTATTTATTTGCTTTCGTTATAAATGTATTCACTTGGAGTTAGTGAGCGATCTGTCTAAAGATGCGTTCCTACTAGCGTTACGAAGATTCATATCGCGTAGGGGCAAGCCAGCGGAGATATATTCCGACAATGGTCGCAATTTTGTTGCTGCGGCTAAGGAACTATCTCATTTTCTAAAAACCAATTCCGTTATATCTGATTTTGCCGTTGACGAACAAATAAAATTTCACTTCATTCCCGCCTACGCTCCTCACTTTGGCGGCCTATGGGAAGCGGGGATTAAATCAGCGAAATTTCATATTAAAAGAATTATTGGCAATAATAATTTAACTTTTGAAGAGTTAACTTCGCTTTTAGCACAAGTGGAAGCTATATTAAATAGCCGTCCTCTATATCCTATGTCCACCTCTCCTAACGATTTGCTTCCTCTCTCTCCAGGGCACTTTCTGATTGGTCGGGCATTAACTGCTTTGCCTTCTCCGAACATTGAAGACTGCAGCCCCAACAGGCTCAACCGCTACATGCGCTTGGAACAAATACGACAACATTTTTGGCGTCGCTGGCAGCGTGAATACATCAGCGAGCTACAGCAGCGAAGCAAATGGCGTTCCAATCATGAAAGGCTACGCATCGGTGACATGGTTCTCCTTCAGGAAGACAATGCCGTCCCTTTGCATTGGCGCTTGGGACGTGTCAAGCTTCTTCACCCTGGGCCTGACGGTATCGCAAGAGTTGCGGACGTTCGAACTACGAGAGGGATAGTGCGTCGGTCCCTAACACGCATCTGCCCTTTATTTCACCCAGAGGACGAGTCTTGAACGCGGAGCTATGCGTTCAAGAGGAGGGAATATGTTGGCGCCTACGTGTGGACCTGCACTACATTTATTTTCTGTGACATATTGTCTATGTAAATTCAATAATCTATATAAAATTGTAAACCTTTTTAGTCTATGTACAAACGTACTTTCTTTACATTCAAAATTTGCATATCATTCCGCTACAATTTCTTGACTTAGCAACACCTGTATCTTCAGATAAAAGTATTTAGCAAAACCAAAGAAGTTTTCTTTAACCTGCCTAAATACCGAACACTTATATATTATAGTTACTTATATTTCTACGTTCTCATACTTCCGACAACGTACGACGTCGAGTTCCGTCACTTAACACACAATGCCTCGATTAAAAGTAGAATGGAATGTCTTGATACAGTATACTGAACTTTCTGCGAGATATAGAATTCACGTTTTTAACAAGATTTAGTTTATCAAACGACGCTACGTTTTTTTTTTCGTGAATACGTGAGGGTTATTCTAGTGTATTGTTAGGATTTGAAAAATATTATATTTTTTGACTGGAAGGAAAGATTATACATAAATTATTTTCATTTCTACGCTCTAGACTCTCATCTACACTCTCATCAAAGCGAGATGATGAATTCCTCCACTCACCACGTAATGTTTCAGACGGAAATGGAGAACAGGCTTTCTTGACACCTGATTCTCTCCGACTAGCGTTATTTGATTAAAGATTTGTATAAATGTTTACACGTTTCAATAAATTTTAATAAATTCATGTTGGTATTTTGATATAATTAATAATATGAAAATATATACTCAAAAATATTAAATCGACCTACAATTATCCTGTTTATAACAATAATCATCCCACACTGTGCCACGAGTAACTTGTTGTTTTTCGTTATTATTTCGTTATATACAGTTACCAACAGATTTGTTTCGTAAAAAAGGCATTATTCCAACTAAAGGCTTTCGAAGGCTTTTGTTCTTTCAATCGGAAATAAGTTTATAAAAATCCGCTTATAAATTATTTTTAAAAAATGTGAGCGGAATTGTTTCAATTTTTATTATTTACATTGTTTATTATGTACGATAACAACAGCGAGGGATCTGTCTATTCTCTTTTTTTTCAACATCACTTTTTTGTTATATATGTTTTAAAAATGTTTCTTTTATACATTTGTTTGAAAATTCCTAAACATTATAGATTGCTCGTGATCTAAGGATGTATAGTAATGAAAACAACAATTACAAAAGCAAATCAGTACTAGTCAGCTCTGACAGGTAGACTTTAGGTTCATTTTGATGCATGAAATAGAAATAAATTAAAGAATTAAAAGTAAATACAAATATGATGGTTCTGGGTTTTGAACCTCATTCGGATAGTATTATATTTTCATTTTCCCCATATGGTATGATAAAGTGAGGCGTTAAGTTCCGCCACTTAACACGTAATGTCGAATATTGTATAGAAAAGTAAAGAAAAATCGTAAAGGTGACAAATATTTACATATACATATATATTAGGTATATTTTTATTATATTCTAAGTCCAACATCCTGCCATAATATTGTATAGAAGGTCCTTCCGACCTTATTTACGAGGGATTGAGTACACTAAATCCCCTTAAAGCTCATTGGCCTGAAATTGATCGTTACGTTTCTATCACTGAAAATTGTTTTGGCTGAATGTTCATTTTGTATGTACAATAAATAATGTTCTTATTATATATTTTTTACATATTAGCTGTATTTTTTTGATATTAAAGAATCAACAATTAAAAAATCAACTTTCGTCAAAATGGTGGAGGAAGATATACGATTATAACAAAATTTCTGAAAACAACATATACAATATATGAGCTCTATTAATATATAAGTATTAAGCTCAAAATCGAGTACGAGAAGGTCAGAAATTATGAAACTACACTAAATTGAAGGCATTGTGTATGATGTTTGATAAAATGTTATGTTATGTTATGATATTAATAGCAATAAACTCTTTGTAAATTTGTACTGTCAATGTAAACACATATTTTTACGCTTTTCACCTGTTTTTAAGTTCTTACCAGCAAAGTATATCGACGCCCCCAAGCAATAACCCAGTTATAGAATATTACTGGATTTTTTTTTTATTTCAAATTTGACATATATGGGCCTTGACTCATGTATGTATTTTTTTGGATTTTTTTAAATGTTAATTACAAAAATATGAACAACGAAAGATTTATTGCACGGAATTTCTACAACATTTTTATGCGACAAAAATAAAATTATACATTGTTACTTTTTAAATTTCATGACTAACAATTGGTATTAAGGTAATACCGTAAAATAAAACATGTTGAATTTTGGTTACTGCCATTACAAGTTTATTGCAGTGAAATATGAGGGAGATGTTTTTGGTAATGGTTAGGAAAAATATTTATATGAACTGTAATATACAGTAAAACGTATGTACTGGCGTAAACTTGCTCATCTCAAACACGTTTTGATCTGTATTGCAAAAACTCAGAAATGCTTATGAAGGATGTAATTAAAAAAAAGCTATCCTGACAAGTCTGTTGGTCCTGTTTGTGAATGTAAGATGAACTGTAGTGGTAGATTTCGTTTGACCCAACGAAAGGTCTTGTTTGACACATTTTATAGACTCTCTAATCGAGAGAACCAGTGGCTGTATATTACAAGACACGTTAAAGTAGAAAATATTAAAAGAATGACCATAGAACACAAAAATAATCATACCCAAACCATCAGATATTTTTTTCCTTTGGACGGTGTAGAAGTGGCAGTTTGTTAAAAGTTTTTCGTAAATACTTTAAATATTGGAGAGACGATGATCTACACTGCCATTGAAAAGGCTAAAGCAGATGAATATTTAAATGATAAAAGAGGGAAACACACAAACAGACTGACTCGCAAAATGAGCAGTAATACAGAATCCAGTATCATAGCACACATTAAACTATTCCCTGTAGTAGAGTCACATTTTACAAGAAAAAGTTCTGATCGTCAATACCTGTCAGAAAATCTAAACATTTCAAAATTATACCGTTTGTACACTGATTGGTTTGTACAACAAAATTACACGAATGTTACCATAACAACTAAACGCCAATATGAAACCGTTTTTAATACACAATTTAACTACTCCTTTTTCAAACCCAAAAAAGACCAGTGTGAAACCTGCGCTACTTATGAACAAGCTTCTGCCTCAGAAAAAGAACTATTAGTACAGAATCATATGCGTCACTTACATAGAAAAGAAAGAATAAGGCAAATTAAAAATGAGGAAAAACATCTATTTGACCCAAATGAAAGCACAGTAGCAGTATTTGACATACAAAAAGTTTTAAACATTCCTCAGTCTAATGTGGGGATTTTTCATTATAAACGGAAGTATCATATTTACAATTTTACCATTTAATGACGCTTTACGTAAAAAAGGTTTTTGCTATGCGTGGCATTACCATGTAGCTAAAAGAGGCTGTACGGAAATTGGTAGTTGTTTGTTGAAGTTCTTAAAATCTGAACGTGAAAAAGGAATAAATACAACATCATTCTACTCTGACGGGTGTTATGGACAAAACAAAAATAGGTACATTTTCGCCTTATATGTCTATGCTGCAAAGACTCTACAATTGTACATAACTCACAGATTTTTTGAATCAGGACACAGCCAAAATGAAGGTGATTCAATGCATGCCTGTATTGAACGCAATATAAAAAATAAAGTTATTTACACTCCGGAGCGAATCCATATTTATATTATAAATGCGAAAGTCTGTGTGTTTGTCTGTCATGCTTTCACGGCTAATCTACCGGTCCGATTTAGTTGAAATTTAGAATGAAAATAGTAAAAGTTACCGGGTCTAACATAGGCTACTTATTTATTCAAAAATCAACAACTAAAGGGTGGAAATAGGGGATGAAAGTTTATATGAAAAATCTAAACCGCTTGACCGATTATAATGAATTTTGGCATAAATATAGTTGATAATCTAAGCTTAAGCATAGGTTACTTTATTTTTCAATAAACCACCCCCGAGGGTTGCAACATAACGAAGCAGCTATGTAGTTCACGCGGCGAAGCCGCGAGCGGGCCGCTAGTTATTAATAAAATTTTAAATTCCAAAGTCACCGGAGAAAAGTACAACTTAACAGAAATTGAGCAGTCTGATGTTTTAAATATTAAAAAACTAGTAAGTCCTGCACATTGGCGTCGGGATACAAATGGAAATATTATCCGTTGGTCTGATATCATGGAGGTTCACATTACGCCCTTACAACCAGGGAAAGTTTATTTTAAATACGATTTTGATGAGCAATACTTGGAGTTAGATACCTTACACTCAACCCAAATTAGACGACGTGGACGAAAAACTAAACCGAGCTCACCGACTGAAGAAATCGCTCTAGAGCCTGCTTATCATCAGCCTATTCCAATAAGCAAGGCACTCCATACAGACGTACTATCTTTGTGCAATAGTGGAGCAATTCCAAGATACTGCCACAGTTTTTACCAATTACTGGCGTGTTCTCAGGATAATATTAACATTGTTACTGAAGAATCCTCTGATAATGGCGAATGATGACATTTAGTTATAATATTATCATATTTTTATGCTACGAGTACCTTTATTATAATTTTTATATGATTTTAATAATTCAGAAGACTGATTATATTGTTGTTTTCATACGTATTTGTTTGTTTTTAATAAATCTCATTTTTAAGTTGGTATTTATGTGTAGTTTTATTTCATAATCCTCTTAACGATACTTTCAGGAAATATCAGCATACGATTAATGCAATTCATGTACGTAAAAGTACATGTGGTACTAGGTTTTTACTGTTTAAAAACGGTTTAGATTACACGGCAATAAGCCAGTTTTATAACTTTGCTGTTACTCTCTTCTTTGAAAAATTTGCATAAATGACCAAATAAATAATGATTACTGCATAAGACAATTTAAAAAAATACCGCAATAATCTTGTAAGTTGATATTACAGAATTTATCTTTATAATTCAATAAGGTAAGATACATTTACTGTTAAAACATAGCAAAAACATTTTACGTAATATATACTTTTATGTATTACATAAATATTTGATTATTTTATTTATTTATAATACTATTAGGTTACTCTATAAAAAATTACCTATTAATTTATGTATCTATCATCCCATAACAATGACTCACTGTGAAGATATAGCTAAAAAACACAAAATAATTTCCCCTGAAATATTTGAGTTTTGCGATTACTGGCTTGGGGGCGTCGATATATATATTTTATATTGATTCTCTTAATTTAATACAAAAAGAAAAATTTAAGCAATAATGATTTTAATTCACGGTACGGTATTAATGGCTCGTTGTTTATTCTTTTATTTTTGGTTTGTTATTTTGCTTTTAAATAGGTTTCACTAATTTTCACGTGTTTATTTTATCAAAGAATATTTATTATAGATATAAAATAAATAAAAGTACAGCAAAAGAGGGTAATATTGTCACTCAGGAGTAATATATTCCCGTTTTCTCGTTCTGTCATATTTTGCTTACAAAGTATTGCTTAGTTTTCTTTGTAATTTCGAGAAACTTTTGAATTAAAACTTAACTGTACAAAAATACTACATAATTAGATATACTTTTAAACATTTTTAAAGTGTTATTCCACACTTAGGAAAATTGAAAAAGACATTTAAAGAAAACGTATAAAAATTTGAACGCAGCGGGATTCGAACCCGCGCCTCCTGAATACCGTTCAGGCGCCCTCACCACTGAGCACTGAGAACGCATTGCGCAGTGGTGAGAGCGCCTGAACGGTATTCAGGAGGCGCGGGTTCGAATCCCGCTGCGTTCAAATTTTTATACGTTTTCTTTAAATGTCTTTTTTAGATATTATTTTTTTGTAGCTTCATTCTTTTTTCCGCATAGCAGGATAATCAGAAAGGACCTAGCGTTAAGAATCTCCGTTCTCTCCCGGACTCTGCCCGACATCAAGACATTGCGTGTTGAGTGGCGGAACTTAACTCCGTGCATGAATTATGTCATCCCACTGCACCATGAGGTCCTTTTAATATTTAGTTATTGAGCCTTTTAAAGTATTAGAAACATGTCTACGGGCCTCTAAAATAGAAAAGGAAAATAATTCAACTCGTGACTGGACAAGGCCTACTTTAAACAACGATGAAGCTACTCCCAATTAAATTAATTGGCTCTTGATTGAGCTCCGAATTTGATATTCAATCTGTTTAGTTTTACTTAACAAAATATTTAATATTTATGTAATTTTAATTTTAGTTTTTCCTTGAAACGTAATTGGATACATTTTCTCATAACAATAGCGTATCTATAATGTATGTAATGTAACGGAATAGTCATACAATAGAAGATTACAAAGGAACAATACTTTTATTTAATTGGTAAATGAAATAAACATATTTTCACTTTTATTGATTTGACACATAAACAACAAAATAGTAATTGGGCATAAGCTTGTTAGAAATGAACACAACTTTCACTGTATTACGTTGATTGCTAACAGAAAATTCGAAGAATCGGAACAAATAAATTACTAAGTAGAAAAAAAAGCATGAGGACTCCCAAGTGTATGAGGAGATTGATGACATTTGACGAGGTGAAGGAACGTTGCAGCGACCGTAGCGTATAGTGCTCCGAACTCTCTGGCTACCCGCTAGTGATAAAGCGTGAGGTTAAGAAAATACACTACTGTACGAGACTATAATATTCATGAGCGCTTAGTCTTGTTTACCAGTGCCAACAAATGAAAAATATTAATTTATATATTATTCCACCGAGTGCAAATCAAACCCACATTCAATCACGTTTTCAGTTATTACGTCACACTGCACCGAGCGTGCCTCAAAGAAAATGGAGTGAATTACCTTTCGCTTTACGTCTTTTAATAAAGAAAGTGAAAATAAACGTATAATATCAGATGCTCGTGTAGTTAGTTTAGTTTTTCACGTAATTGTCACCTGCGCAGCGCCGGCCGAGACGGATTGGCTCCTGCTAGGATTACTGTAAGCCCCCTCGGGAGAGCTCACGCGCTGGATACACGACGTCCTCCGTGATCACATAGTGCTGAAAGTTTTAATGTTCGTTTTATTTCAAATTTAAGCATTTCTAACATAGTGGGCATAGTGACTAGTTGTTTTTGTATGCTTCTAACTTTAAGTAAACTTTAAGTAACCTTCTAAGTAGAGTTTAAAGCACTCCATTGTCTACTCCATAGTAAAGAATAAAGATTTCGTTGTGATATTAATTTTTTATTTGAATCTAAGTTAAGATAAATTAAAATCTTTTAATTTCAATTTACTCTCAGATTATGAAAAAAAGACTTTAAAATTAATCTTTTTTCAAATTATTCCCAACAAACTCTTTCATTTGATATCCATATTGAAAGGAGCACATTCAAAATGACCACTTGTCCATGTTAGGTTTACAATAACGTCATACAGCCGTGCATATTTTTCTAAACTAAACGTGTATATGATAATACATCGCAAGTTAAACTAAAAAATGTAAAAGAAGAGGTTGCACTTAAAATTATATACGTTTTCCAAAAATGTTTTTAACTATGTGAGTGAATACAATTTAAATATAAAAAATAGATATTTTTTATTTTTTTTATAATTTTTCTTAATATGTTTTCTAGACACGAGTTGCTATAACTCATTATAACAAATACGATTAAATTTCAACGAAAACAAAAGATTCACTTCCTTCGTTGAACTACAAACACTTGTATTCCGTGTATGTAAAACAATACCATAACTTTTACATTTACATTTAAAAAGCAATGTACGTACGTACGTAATATGTACAAATAAGCACACAAAAGCCGCTATTAGAGTTCCTGCGGCGTCGCTCGCGACCGACACGCAAGCACACGACGACCGCAGTACGCCGGCTTCAGAGAACCTGCGACAAACGGTTCACTGAAATATATGAATTAAAGCGAATAGTTCGCTTTCTGAGGTTATTATATAGCAGTGAGAGTGTGTTACACAGTTAGCAATGGTTGTGAGTTCGATTCCTATATGACTATGAGTAAATAGTTTTATTATAGAGGCGAATACAACCACAGTATTCCTATGACTATGAATTGCTGTGAAATATTCAGAACGTTGGGTTTTCTAAAATATATTTTTGAATACCAAAAATATACGCGTTTAATCCGTATAAAATACAGGACGCACAGGAGGCACAGCTAGTAGCATATAAAACTTCTGTTCCACATAAATTATATGTACTATTGATTTATTTAAGGGAAAGAGAGATATGTTAATCTGTTCTTCCCGTTTGAGCGCAATTTCGATACATTTTCAGAATTTGTAGGATTTAATACTTCCTTTACGGTACTTTGTGCAACTAGAGTGCGGGAACTAAAATATGATTTAACGAACATCCAACTATAAACTAAACGTTATACTTTAGTAATTTTATATAACTATTTTAAGAACAACGCTTGAAGGTAACTTTTGTAATTAAATCATATTTCCTACTAAAACCCACTTTAATAGCAATGTATAAAATCAAACTATGAAAAACAAATATAAAAATTAATGAGGTAATAATTCGAACATTTCTCCACTGTTGCACTATTCATGTTTTCTAAACGTTTAAAATTAATTTGAAATATTTTTTCTTCATAATAATTATTAGAACTCTTTCTTAACACAAAGAATTGTTGTAAGATTGGCAATTAGACTTGAAAAGTCAGTGCAAAGACGGCCTTCTTTTTTATCTTAAGTAAACAAAGAACTTTTATTACTTAAAGTGAACGTATAAGAAGAGAATAGCAGAAAACAGTGAGAGAGGTATTATTTTTTAATAAAAGCATACACTTACATACATACATATGCGAATACCGAAATAAATATGAATTGATTATAAAATAAAAAGAGAGAAAAAAATATGCGGATAACAGAAAAGCTATAACATTAGATAATATACATTTTAAAATACTGCTTAAATGCAATGAGTGATGATGACTGCCAACTGCCGAATGAAACGCGGTAGCTCTCGCGGTCGTACTCACTGTCCAAAGTTTGTTTATTTGATGGAAACAAAAGCAGCAGGAGAGCTCAGTACTTTTAGTTTTCAAAGTGTAAAGGAGGTTTTACATTGATTTCATGGTGAAATGAAATTTATTTTATGGTTGATCTCATTTGTAATGGTTCACTCGAGTACTAAACAATGAACTTTATTTTATGAGAAAATATTATATATTTATTGAAATAAATCCATTAATTAGCTCTATTAATGATGTAGTTCAGCATCTGACTGAAAACGCAACGCTTGTGGGTTCAATTCCCACTCGGAAGTACAAATATTCCCCCAATATTTTCGTTTCTCTGCTAAAAGGTAGCGTAGCGTTCCACTACTTAACAACTAATGTCTCCATATTGAGCAGAAAGTAAAGAGTGGAGTCTCTTGACACTAGGAAATTCTGACAATACTGCTTATTATTTCTTCTTTTAATTATCAGTTCTACTTAAACAAATATTATGAAAAAAAAATACTTAAAGTTCAATAAAACGCGCTTTACAGTAATGTTAGCTTTACGAGACATTATTTCTATTTAAACATTTCATTTATTTATATTTATTTCTTCGTCAAAGCAATGTGTTTGTTGTTTTACAACAATATTTCTTTTGTTTCTTTATTTAAAGCAAACATTTCATTAAATTCTGTCAACAACAATATTCCCACTCTGAAGGTCACGCTCAATGTCAAACGTCTAGTCTTATGAAACATGTACACAAAGAAATTTGTTAATTGTTTTCGACTAAAGGAATTTAAAAACGCGTTTGTAAATTACTTTTTTCATTTTTTAGGCCCCCTTTACAATTCACGTAATGTAAAAGATATCTTAATGACACAAGACTAATTTCTCTTTGTGGCGACTACTTACAATGTAAATAATCTTTAAATTATTATTTATGAAGTATGTGTACCTGCAAATATCAAACAATCATTTATGTGGAATTTAAATCTACAACTGTTATCAACAGAGAGCTGTATATATACTGTAAAATTTTGGAAGTGTTGAGATTAAATATTTGTTCATATTAATCCTTCTTACGTAATCCTAGGTAAAGAAGAAAGAAAGTTTTCTTTTTTTCTCCTAATTTCTAGACATTGTGTGTGGCAGAGCTCAACCCTGCCCTTTGTTTTACTAGGACGGTCAAATAAGAGTAATTAAAATATGAGTATTACCGCGAGTGAAGTGAAAATCTCTACAAATATTAAAAATTACTGCGAAAATCAACGAATTAGTAGAATCGTAGCATCAAAATTATTTCCAAATTTGATAAAGTTAGCCGTGAGCTATGAACACGCGGGGATGGATTAAGCCTCACGTTTCAGTATTAATCACACGCGGCGATGTAAGTACAGCGAGTTCCACAGAGACTATAGAACGCTTCCAGTATTTGTGTAGCTTTTGAATTAAGCTTGCGCGAGCTTTCAACTTGCATTTCGTAGCGGCGTAGAGCTCGTTTGAAAATATTATTTTTACAACTTTTACTATTTAGTAATTTGAGCTTTTTTTATTATATTTGCTTATTTTATTTATTTACATCAGCTTCATGATTTTTTGCATACTCAGAGAAAACCTAGTGTCATGACAATCCGCTTCAACCCGAAATCAAGACTACATATTGTGTGGCAAAATTTAAAGCCATGTTTTGTCTCAGGTACCAGAGCGGAGCAACGACAATATTTTAATTTCCCCAAATTAGATTCAAACCCACAACTGTTCACATTCTGTAGTCACGTTTACAAACGTGTATTGTTCATAAAACGTTCTTCAACTTGCATCTTCAAAGCACAATAATTAAAAAATTAAACTGAAGTACATTTACATATTTGAAACTACACCTGAGTCATGTACGAAGAGAAAACTCGTTTTATTTATATTTCTAAGCAGTGCAGTTACATCGCCCGCGGCGTATTTAGGATGAGTCTGACTGTACACGACTACTTGATCACATGTTACTAAGATTTATATTTATGTATACAAATACTTATACTCGTAGTAGTAGGGTATTTGATCTAGGATTAAATATAATATAATTTTAAGTTTGACTCCGCCTTTCGTATTGTGTTAAATTAAGGCGGGAAGCGAAAGACGAAAACACATCGAGAATTCTTTTTTTCTGTTTCCTAAGTTATCGAGCGATGTGAAGTTTAGATAGGTATAATGAAATATGTGCAATGAAAATACTGAGCAGTCACCATGTGGTATGCAAATTTTATACAAAATCAAATAATTGAAGCGTTACAATATTTTGTTTCATAAGACTTTCTTCAAGTTTCACAGCTTCTCCTCATAGCAGATAGGAAGTCAGAGAGAACCTAGTGTCAAGACTCTCTGTTCTCCACTTTCAGTGTGAGCTCGAGACATTGCGCGCTGAGTATTCAACGCCACGCCAGTAAACAAGAGTGCACTAGAGGGGGGAAAATAATTCAATTGTAATTATTCCGCCGAGTGGTTGTTTAAAATAGATAGAATATGATTTTGTGATATAAAAATATAAGGTACATAAAACAAAACTATTAAAACGTGTTGAAAAGGCAATAATTTCATTTTCTGATTCTAAATTCTCATAAAGATCGAAAAAGACATTCAAATTAAAAAAGACAGCTTTATGATTTTTCCCGTATAGTAGGGTAGTCATAGAGACTAGTGTTAAAACACTCCGTTCTTCACGTTCCGCCAGATATCAAGACATGCGTGTCAAGTGGCGGAACTTAACGCCACGCTTTACCTTTTTTAATTACATCAAGAAATAAACTTATAAGAAAACACAAACCAGCTATTAAACTTTCAATTTTAGCTAATATTTATTTACATATTTGTATGAACAAATTGAAATAAAAATTGTGGGATTGCTATAAAAAGTCAATGCAGCTTTTTCAATTTGCTGAAGCGATATCTGTTATTTGTGAATTTTCCAAAAATTGTATCAAACGTTTTCGCCGTTGAAGTAACATTCAGAACATTCAGGTATATTTCAAAAGTCAGTGAAAACAATTTTTATTATTTTAAACGCTGCTCCGGTAGCGGCGATGCGGGACGAGTTTTTGAATTAATATGAAAATATCAGTTTTCTGTTTCACAAAATAGTTTAGTTAAACGGCAGTTCAGAAACTAGGGTGTACGTAATGTATTTATTTTTGTGTGCGTTTCTTAAATTTCTTTGGAAATATTTACTTTTTTCATTTTTTTTTTTAAAATAGTATTTTGTATTTTTTAAGTTAAATAATTAGTTCTCATAGTGTTCTTTTACTATTAAATATATTAACATAATATAGAAGGAAGCTATATTGGCGCAATGGAATAGCGTTTGACTGTAAATAAACAATCTTGTAAGTTTCATTATATTCTAACTCAGGAGGTGATCGTAATTTTTATTATCTCCACATCTCCACTGTGGTGAAGTAAACATAACACGATGTTAATAACGTGTTTCGCCACTAAACACGCAATGTCTCGAACTGAGGAGGGAAGTGAAGAACGTAGTTTTTTAACACTAGATGCTCTCTGACTATCCTGATATTTATGATCTTAAACCTGATAATTAAATACTCGTTATTACTTACACTCGGTAGCGTAAATCGATACTTTACATCAAATATCTAACGAGTTCGGGCACACACACACACACATATACACACACACAGCAATCAAGCACATCGCGATCGGGCAAACCCACAACATACATTAACTCTGATATTCGAACCCACAATCAATGTCCTTATTCAGAGTAAGCCAGACTTCAGTTGTTCACTGATTAGTTTGCGAGTCACGATTGTGATAGCTCGTTTAAAACATTGAACCGAGTTGGGAGCTCTCTCTGGTTTTCATACATATGTGTATTTTATTGCTTTTTCACATGTTATTGAACAACAAACGGTAATCTGACATCTGGTACATGTCATTACAGGCCACAATGTGACGCAGTGGGACAGTGTGTGACTGTATACTGTTTTGGGTTCTTTCCCCACACAATAAAAATTCTTCTTCGTCTTGAAATTATTATATTAAGATATTGCAGCGTTAAGTTCTGTGAATCAATATATAAGATCTCTGAAACAGTCGGGAAGTAAACAACTTGGTGAGTTTAAGCAATTATTCAATCGTTATTCGTTTGTTTACTGAAGTTACATTTCGCTTTCGAAATGTATAATAATGAATATAAGAATAACAATTTTAAATATTATTAAATTATTCAATAAACAGTCTTTTCTTTCACTAAAACACAAATATGATTTGTTAGTTCGTCATCAAAAACCAAATGTTTGTTCCGCTATAACGCATTACGGGGACAATGTGTCGCCGTAACGCACGCTTAGCTTTACACGAGCTTTTGACATAATGTTACGAAGAAATAAGCTCTAATATAATGTAATACGGTAGCTTATTGCTTGTAAGCGGTTTCTACAGTCATTATCGCAATTAAATGCGTATTTAGGTGGTACATTCACCTGCGTCTATTGCGAAATTCTATATATATCAAAATATTTATTTTCAGATTTCAAAACACATGTATAAAATATATTATAAATACATGAATTATATAAAAGAATATTAGATTTTTAATCAATATTATAAATATTTTATATAATTGAGGCCGTCGTGGCACAGTGACAGCGAAAGCGTTATATATTACTGACTGTAAAGCGATAATAGTGGGTTCGATACCCCCCAAGGAATTACTTATATTTTATATTTACATTTTCTTTGCTCTAGTATGGAGGCAAAACGCGGCGCTAAGTTCCGCCACTCAACACGCAAGAAGAGAACAAAGTGTCTCGACACTCCTTTCCCTCTAAAAGTGGGAAGTTATATTATATTATATATCTGAATAGTAAAATCTAGACTAGACCTTATTAGGAATATTGCGTGTTTTCAGTACATTAGTTACAGACGTACAAGTTTATTTTCCGTGTAATAGGATACGCAAAAGCAAAATTCTTTTAAATAACAAAACCTTTAAGCTTCATTATATATTCATAGCCGTGTGGTCGCTCTTAGAGAGGTTTAGTAGAACCGACCTTTTAAAGAGACTTAAGGCGTACCTGTTGTTTGTACTTTACCAATAATAATATAATTACGAATATTTTATATTAAAGGTAATCGTCGAGGCTTTCGTGTCATAGTGGGAGAGCTTCTAACTGTAAACGCGATGTTTGCGGGTTCGATTTCTACTCGGATTAAGGCATGATTCATTGATTTTGATTGATTGTTTGTATATTTTATATTTTTATTTGTTATATTTGAAGTTCGTGTGTGTGTGTGTGTGTCGCGTGTCGAGTTTCAAGACACACTAGAGATGACAAATTAGATATTCTCTTTCACACTTCGGAATGATTAAATTTAATTTATTTTTATTGCTCAATTAAATCTAGTTTATTTTACTAAGCGTTGAGTTCCGTCATAGCTTGCAATGTCATGATTTCAGACGGAAAGTGAAGAACACTAAGTTCTTTATAATTACACTGTCAATTTGAAGTTAATATGCTATTTTTTTATTAATTTTTAAAATACCTTGGGTTCATTATAAACACACAGAACAGTAAATGGTATTAGATATTGCGTAATTAAATAAGTATATTCTAATTTTTAATATCAAGGCAGCTAATAGGCACATACATTTAATATTAAAAAAGCTACCAGTAATGCTCCTTAACTTAAATGAAAATGTTTCTATAAATATTGTTCTCATAGAAAAGTCAAACCGCGTCATGTAGTGGAACACGTTGCGAGAAGTGACTAATTGTTTAGTAACTATTAGTATTCTGAAGACGTCGCGTGAAACAATTTATAAGGCGGTTCTGCGACGGCGGACAGTTTTGTGAATAATTTCTTAATATATTGTTTTATACTACTTTTACATTTCAGGTCATTATAGTTCAGTGGGACAGCATCTGATTATAAAGGCTACTGCGGGTTCGATTCCCACTCCAGGGAAAGTATATATTATATTTTTGCATTTATTTGCTCCAGCGCTTAAGACGAAGTACGACGTTGAGTTTAGTCACTCAACACGCAATGTATCGAGCGGAAGGTAGAGGACAGAGTGTCTTGACATTAGTTACTCTCCGACTGCTGTGCGGGAGAAAGTGAGAGTTTTTACAACTATTATGTTCTATAGAACATATGTAATAGTTGTTATATATAACACATAATTAATTTATATATTTTTTAATTGATTTTACCACAGTACGGCGTACGGTACAACTTCACACTGGTAACTTTTAAAATTTTCATACAGAATTTATAATGCAAAAGTCTTCAACATTTTATGCAATCACGGTTACTTTGCTTTCATTTATAGTTAAATACCATTATTCCAATACGTAAGAATTCCATAATATGGTCTCACCAAATTTAACATTTTCGTACTATCATTAATAGGATAGTGTCAAATATGCCGTAGTTATGCTTGAGATATTAACTGATAGTTCTAGACAGGCATATTTTAGTGGAATATAGAGAAACTTAGATGTTAGTTATTTTACTTGCTTACATAAAATAAGGCTAAACTTGTTTATAGTCAGGTTCGTTAGTGATTCTGAAACGTACTTGTTTATTTAACAAGTATAGACCCTTATATATAGACGCTTCGACGGCTAAGTTATACGAATATTGTCACCAGGTGGTACTTGATGATACAATCTAACACACAAAAATTCATTTAACTTCATTCAGCCAAAAATATTTTACTTAACTTTTTTCCCACAAATTAATAAAATCAAAATAAATAGAACGATATAAAGTAAACTAACCAAACAATAGGATTAAAGAAATTGTTGTAAAAAATCTTATATATATGCAGAATAATGAATGATAAATAAATGAGTCTAAATAGTTTCAAACGAAACTTGGACCACGTCACAAGAACACTTTCGCAATTGGCAATTAAGTTCATAATTAAGTTGATCTACAAAAATATCTGAACACTCAATACTCCACAAAGCGTGTAAACTTCGGCTTCGCAAAGCTCAGTTTCATCGACGTGCTTATTATTCCCGAGCGCGCGCTCAGAGTCGCGACAATAGGTCAAGTGCTCTCTCGTGACTTTAAGGAAACTTGTTTTCACTTTCTTACGGCGTGTTTTCATTTTGGGTTGCTGCGTGTTTACAATATTTATTATGATCAATACGATTCCATCTCTAAAACCGGCGGAAAGCATAGAATCGTGTCACTTGTTGTTAAACATTCTTCCTTTAATACTATACGAAAAGTATACTGAACTATTACTAAGATAATGCATCTGTTTATTACATATTTCCATAAATAATAACGTTTGTTATGTTTCTATAAAGCAAAGAGTAAAAAATCGCTTAACTCATGATGTCGAGTCGCATGTATTATGCGCGACGCGGCGTTGTGCGCTTAATATGCTTTTATTAAAACCACGCTTCCTGTTACAAAACACTTTACGCTACGTATGCGATACGCTACTTTTTTGACATGAAAATGCATTTCGTTTGAAAAAGTAGGGATTTTGCAGCTTTAAAGCTCTTTACAAGATATTCATCTAAAGTTGTAAAGGAAAGCATTCTAAAAGGTGTCATTTGATATTTACTTTGTATAAAACTACTGATATCTGTTTATCGTTTTTAGTATTCGTAAGGTGTTTCTAAAAATAGGATCGGGATATATTCATTTTGTGCTTTTGTTGCATTCTATTTTTATGGATATTGTAAAGAAACTGAAACTTTCATCAAAACATAATATAAAGTATTATTTCATATGTATGTAATCAACATAATACGATGGGTTGAGTTCCGTCATTTTCTCGGACTATGCGGAAAAAACCATGAAGCGTCTCTGTATCAATGTAATACGTCAGAGATTTCCCATCAAATTTAATTATTAATATAATCATATTTAGCGCTTAAAAAGAACAAAATAACAAATCAAAAAAAATTATGTGCTATCAGTAAAAGTTACTGAAGGATAGAATAGAAAAGTTATGCTATTTATAAAAGTGCATTTGAACATGTTACATTAATTCAAAAACTATATTAGGTTCATATATGTGTTTTTGTATGAAGTAATATACTCCTAGTACTTTTTAAAAGAAAGAATATTTTTTTCAGATTTCTACGTCTCATAAATTTGACTGCATTGACTGTCATAACTTATATAGAAACAGACTAGTTTAATTTATATTCATTCATTATCACCGCTGTATCATATTGCATAACTTTATTATTTTAAAAAGTCTTGAAGTTTATTTCTTAGCAAGAAAAGTATTTAACACTTAGTTAAAATGCATGTAACAACGACTGTAACGATACATACTTTGTTAAATAAACGTAGGAATATAAAAAAATATTAAATAATATAATTTAATAATAATAAAAAAATATATACAATTATGGAATAGGTTAAACAAATAATAAAAAAATATTTAATTAATATTTTCAGAAAAAAGCAACGTTGGCTGTATGAGTTGCTGGCATATTATAGTTTATGATTTTTAAAAATGGAATAGAAGAGAAAGGGAGCATGGCGGGAGCGTGGCGTCGATAAAAGTGACGCTCTGAAAATTATTGATATTAAATTGCAAATATTATAAATTGAATACAAGGAAATGGATATTTAATAAATAAATTTAACATATTAAATGCAAAGTGATCGAAATATAATAATTTTATAATAATCAAGTTTGGTAAGATGCATATTTGTTAATTATGAAGAATTGCTTGGTGAGTTCTTATTTCACATTAATAATATAAAAATAACAAAAGCGAATATTGAAATGAATATTAAAATAATAATAACTAAGTAATATAATAGTATTAAAGGCAATAAATATTTTAAATATTAGTTGTATGAAAAAGAAAACATATAATTTGCAGTACAAATTAATTAAAGCATTTGGCGTATGGCGGCGCCATCTTAAAATAGTGTTGTATGAATACTATATAGTTTACATTTTCCTAGATATTATAAATTTATAAATTAATTGAAAGTTGCGAGTGTAAATAATATTTATTAAATAAAAATAAATGATGCATTGAATAATAACATATTTTATGGCAAATATTCTCATACAAATGTATGAAATTTAAAATAATGTAAATATGTACTACATGTATAGGGGCGATACATGTAGTACAAATAATAATAACAAGATATTAATATATAATGCGTTTGATAGCTGGGTATTTTATGGCAATAATTGGCACGATCTCATACGAATGTGTAAATCTTAAAAAAAACAAATATAAACTACATGTACAGGGGCGATGCATGTACTGTCTCTCGACTGTCAGGGTTCGGTTATAGCTTATAGCTTACTGATAAGCGATGTCAGTGACACAATCAATGTAGCTTTGCAGCACCGAGGCCGACATGTTTGGTAAAGTGATCCGCTATAGCGACGTTGGTTTGTTGTATCCTTTCTGATGCTGTCTTGCGTTGCGTAAGCGATGCTTGTACAAAGTCGGATTGTGGTATAACGTGTGACATGCGACTGTCGTGGGTTCAGGTAGCTTATAGCTTACTGATAAGCGATGTCGGTGACACAATCAATGTAGCTTTGCAGCACCGAGACCGACATGTTTGGTAAAGTGATCCGCTATAGCGACGTTGGGTTGTTGTATCCTTTCTGATGCTGTCTTGCGTTGCGTAAGCGATGCTTGCACAAAGTCGGATTGTGGTATAACGTGTGACATGCGACTGTCGTGGGTTCAGGTAGCTTATAGCTTACTGATAAGCGATGTCGGAGACATTCACTGAGTTTAAATGTTGGTTTTGACAAACGACTGCAACGCGTGTGCTGTGCGGTTATTTAACTTAATCGGCCACCGTGTGGTTGTGCGTTCGAACTGATATGCGAACCAGTGACATTGGTCTCACAAACCATTAATGTATATCGGCTTAACAACCCGACGAATTATATTGGTCTCACAAACCAGTAACGTATATCGGCTTCACAACCCGACGAATTCATTGGTCTCACAAACCAGTAACGTATATCGGCTTCACAACCCGACGAATTCATTGGTCTCACAAACCAGTGACGTATATCGGCTTCACAACCCGACGAATTACATTGGCCTCACAAACCAATGTACAACTAATTAAATATATATAATAAGCGTAACAAGTACCTTTGAGAAAGATCACACACAAACTTAACAAACATGACGTGACAGCTAACTAATAATTGATCGTTTGCTAAGGCATCGTAAGTATCATATACGTGAACTGTTTCGTTGTGTCTCGGAGGGTTCAATATGATCGGTCGGATCCGCCGATCGGACGGAACTCACGGCAAGTGGCGGGGCGGGGCCACACGGCCATTTTTTCCTCTTAATATAGCTATCTTGCATAGTTGTAAGTGAGAGATAAATGAGATGATCCTAGGGCTTTTCCTCGGACGAGCTCTGGGTGATTGCAACGGATAGTTTGTGTTAGATACTTGCATGTCTAGAACCCTTCTGATGGCTAATTAATATATAAATGAGTCAATACCTTTCTGATGGCAATTATAATTAAAAAAGATTACCTTCTGATGGCTTATTATATGTATTTAATATATTACACGTAGAATTTCCTAACACTGTTACCTCTGAATCTCAAAAAGAACTTGAGTTACTTACATACCATAACAATAAAGGTCCTAACCACAAGACGTATCATGAGCCAAGGCATGATTTGATTAATATATTTTCAAACATTTCAGATCGATGAAGGGATGAGTTTGATGAAGGGGGGGAGACCAGTTACACGACGCGGCGAATGCAGTTTGTACGTCATTTAAATTGCCGCTACTTTTAATGAAATAGTACTTTTTGACAACTTACTGCAGCAGTTTTGTGAAGTTTTTATGAAGTTTTATAGAGTTTCAACTCAGGGACATTTGAATGTGAATATCTTAATCTAATGCTACTAGCTCCCAAATATTATAAAATCTAATATGTATGCTATGTACCTACAATACTTTTCTTTTTTATGTAGCTAACATACGTTTTTCCACATAGCAGGGTAGGCAAAGAGAACCTAGTATTAAGAACCTTCGCTCCTTACTTTTCGCACGAAACCGACGCGTTCTATGTATTATCAGAACTCAACGCCACGTTTTGTCTTCTTACCAGAGAGGATGTAAGTAAATAATTTAAATATATTCTTTCCCCCGAGTTGCAATCGAACCCATAATCAACCAGAGTGAACCTATACACCTATAATAAACTAGCACTACTATGTCGTAGTACGTAGGTTCACATCCCGGTACCTCTACACTCTACAGTATGTGAAGGAAACTTCAACATGAGTAGTAATAACAAAGCGCCGGCTGTGGTTTTTGTAATGAGCCCATAAATTCCAAAGGGTCTGGAGTTCACTCGCGACATAACTCAGAGGAGTGACGCTGATACGTTATCAGATAGGGGTCTCGTGTCCTTAGCTTTTTATCATCATCATATATTATCAGTTACTGAGAGATATTATTTACCTTAATTTAAATACAGTACTAAGTTGAGAAATGTGTGTTCTATCTGTACATTTATTTGATGGTCGTGAGTTGTGCTCCCATTTAGGGGATTTTTTCATTTAAATAATATCTTCTTTCTCTTGTTTTCTGCAATTTGTTATTTATTAAAACCTAAAACGAAACGCCGTTACGCAAAGTTCTTTCTGTTTCCACTAAAAAGAACTAAAATACTTTAAAAGAAAAAAAATTAAAACGATGAAATTAAACATAAAATTTATAAAAAAAAATATTTTGTACTGGAAAAAGAGTGGAGCTATATATTTCTACATAAGAATATAATGATTAACAAGTATGTTTAGTTACCATAATGTATTATTATATAGAGGGTAATTATAATTCCAGCGAGATAGCGGACAAGTTTGCTAGTCATTTTAATATTGAGCCCTTGCACTCAGGAGATGATCAATATAAAAGTAACACTTTTCCTGTTAATGATAACCTTCTACAATTCGTACCTGACGATGTGTTAAAGGTAATAAAGTTTATGAAACACGGTAAGTCCCCTGGGTGCGATGGTCTTAGTATTGAACATATTCAATATGCATCGCAGGAAATAGTAAATGTTCTCTGTATTTTGTTTAACACGTAATGCCGAGACATTTATAACACAAAGTGAAACACGGGGTGTAACTATATAGCATCCTCTTTGACTATTCTATCATGCAAGAAAAAGCGTAAAGTTGGGAGATACTTAAAAAAAAAATACTCATATAATTTATCTCCGTGGAATCACATCACGATTTGAGTTCAATGTAGCAATATAAAGCTGTAGCAATAACAATAAATAAAACATGCGCGCAGTGTATACACTGTATGGGGTGGAAGTAAATAATTGTAACGCGATTAACGATATTTCAGCTTCAACAAAACTTGCCCTTTTAAGAGTAAAGCTGCTCATTAAGTTGATGCTATGAAATTAGTTAATGCTAAATTAATTGATTTGTATTAGTAGCCTCTGTGACAGAAATCGTACTTATTTCTGAGTATCTAATGTAATATTATGTATATTATTACGTATCCATACTTATATTATACATGCGAATATCTGTCTGTTTGCCTGTCACGTTTTTACGACAAATCTACTGGTCTGATTTGGATGAAATTTAGAAGGAAGGTAGTGAAAATAACTAGGTCTAACATATGCTACTTATTATTTCAAAAATCAACCTCTAAAGGGTCGAAATAGGGGATGAAAGTTTATATGAAAAATCTACACCGCTTGACCGAATATAATGAATTTTGGCATAAATATAGTTGATAATTCAAGGTTAAACATAACGAAACATCTATGTAGTTAACGCGGGCGGGTCGCTGGTTACATAATACATATGTATATCCTGATACAAATTAAGACCGAACTCAAGAAATCTTTCGATTTTAGATTGCGTTAAGCTTACTAAGGAACTTAGTGTGTGTGTGTGTGTTCTCTTAGAACATGTGTGTGTGTTATGCAATACTACGTAATTGTAATACAATACATACACAAAAACAAAAGGAAGCAGCAAGTAACTCTCTGTATACAAGACACACGTAAATAAATAACGAGCTTACATAAAGTACGCCTTTACTTCACAACGCGTGCGTCTGCTGTTTGGATCGGAATAATGTTTAATACTAAGGTAGTATTTACACTGTACGCCTTTTTCTTTTTACTCGAGTGCGGGGCATGAAGGAAGATGTTAATATCAGTCTATGTATGTTTGGACGTATGAAGTCTTATGGAGACCAAATGTTGACCGATTTTTATGATGCTTAAATTAATCGATTTGTCTTAACCTTATGAGTATCACTAAAGTTTTCTTATACCTATATTATAATTAATTCAGTCTTGTACAATAATTTTCACTATTGGGCTTATTTGTTTCTTTTAATAGCTTCACATATTAGTAGTTAGAGAGAAGCTAGGCTCAAGAAACTCCATTTTCCACTTTACCGTCGAAATCGGTACTGGTTTGTGCGTCTGAAGTGTCGGAACTGAACGTCGCCCTTTAATGTAGTCGGGAAATGTAAATAAATCATATATAAAATTAATTATCTCTATTTTTATTATTATTTTAATCACTTAAGTTATATTTAAAATCAAATGTGTTTTCTACCAGCGTGCGGTTGCCCTAAAGCTCTGTCCAATTGGCGTATTCATTTATGTAGTAATATTTATTCAACGAAAATTATTATTATCCCTTTATCTAATTTAAACATAATATTTAATTAATTAGCGCTGTTAAACACATGAAAATTTATAAGATTTTTTGTTTAATTTCGTGACATGAAAATTTATAAGATTTTTTGTTTCGTTGTACTATTAATTTTTATTTTAAATGTTTTATGAACAAAGCACGGTGTTAAGTACCACCACTTGATACAGAATGTAACACAGATTTGGCTTGGAGCGAGAGACGAGGTTAGCTCGCTAGGTTCTGTCTGTATACTTGCTATATGTGAGATAGAAAAATAAAGTGTAGTAGAAAGTGGTTGTGGGTTTTACACTACTACTTTTGGAGAAGTCACTACAGTGACGATGATTTTAATTAGTGATCTGCAAGAATGGTTTTTAATCAGTTTTTGGCAATAAGTTTTTACTGTCCGCCATAAGCGAATCTAACAAGTCGGTATGTTATATTTATCCAGCTTTATCAGAAGGTTATTAATTACAAGACATTTTGTTGTTATTCTAGTACACTTGCTGTTATACGAATGATACGAAGTACGTCAAGTGTGTCGTTTGTAAGAACAATAAAACTCCCGCAGCCTCTACGAGCAGGAGACATTACAAATATCGTTTATAAATATAAGTTATTATAGAGGCCATTGTAGTCCAGTGGTACAGTGTCTGACTTTAATTGATTGAAAGACACTATTGGTTGAGGGTTCGATTTCCACTCGAAGAGATTGTAGTTAAATAATAAGTTTTATTTCTACGCTCTAGTACTTACCATAAAGCGCGACGCTGAGTTCCGCCCCTCGACACATGTTGTCTCGATGTCGCGCGGAGAGTGGAGACCGGAGTGTCTTGACACTGGAATATACATATTTTGTGGATCAGCTATTTTGAGAGTTTTCGGTAAAACAATAAGTCATCTTAAAGTAAATGTTGAACTTGGCCTTTTGTCATTGTTCTTACGACTAAACGGGAAGTCTACTGAAATTTTGTTAACGGTTTCTAAGATATTTTACTGCTTATATTTCATGTACTTTGTCTTAAAAACCATAGTGTTTATAAACATAGTTGGGTACTAACATTTAATATATTCCAAAAATATAAAGCGAACAATTTCTTAAAACAAAGCAGAATTTAGTATAAATGTAAAGTTAAAGTAAATTCTTGGAGCTTTCGTGTTCTTCAATAACTTTTATTTGGACAATTAGAAATGCAAAATTCAAAATTTGAATAAATGATGAATGAGAGCAGCGTTGTCGCTCACAGCTTCCCGCTCCGGTTACTGACGACGTCTCTGCAGGAAGAGTATTTGATTCCTATAATTCAGCTTATTGAGACATTAGTGACACAGTGAAAAGCATTTTATAGTAAATGCATTGTAGGTTCGAGCTCTAATCGGAGGGAATTATTTTATATAAATAATTGATATTTCCTTGCTATAAGGCAAGGCATCACCAGTTACAACTTACCAGACCGGTAATTAAGGCAAAAAGCGGAGTTAAATTCTTCACTCGACACACAATGTCTCGAATTAGGACATTTAAAGATCCAATTAGCAGTTCAATTATCATAATTGTTTCATTTCTGATTAGGGTGGTCAGAGAGAACCTAGTTCGTAGTGTTGTATGGAAATTAACGCAAACTTAAGCTTACGCTTGATCACTGCTCAAATGTAAACAGTTGACATTGTTGGACATTTAGTAAGACTCTCGTAGCGTACTCGTGGGTGTAATGTCTCGATACAGTACCTTGTAAGGCAATCCGCAACCAGAACACACAATTGATATGTAGCGCATCAGTAAACAGCCGGGCGTTGTCAGTTGAAGGCGGAATGCTAACGACACGTAAAGGAGACCGCACTGTAAATATATGCATTTAGAGCAGGGGTGGGTGAGCTCTTAGCAACGAATCTAACCAATTTTAAATCTTTGTGTCGCGCCAAATCACACAATTTAACTGTGCATAAAAGGCAGTGGGAAAATATGTAATGTAAATAAGCGCTTGGCGGGCTCGCATTATTTTACTTAGCAGACTGTGAGTAGCGCACCCCTGACTTAGAATATGTGACTCAGTGAATGTGACTCAGTGAATGTGAGACTTAACAGTAAGGTGAATTATAGGTTTGATTCTGGAAATTCAGTATACCGCCATTGTTAGGAAACTACAAAACGCTGTATTAACTCGCTTTAGTATAATTCTATTTTCTTTTTTTTTACAATTGTATTTAAGAAATCAAATCACGCTGGAGCTTATAAAACAAGGGGCGATTGTTAATATTTTTAAAATAAGCCTATCTCTATATCTAATAGTGTGAAATTGGTATTTGGTTGTGTGTCAAAGCTTATCAAATTTGGTGTAGATTAAATGCTAAACGCAATACTTCGCATAATATTTAACACCAAATTGAGAAAAAAGTGTGAAAAGTGTCTCGGAAGTGCAGTTCGTAAATATCGATTATTTATATTTTTAGAATCTTACAAGAAGCAGGAAATGCTTAATAATTTGACAACATATGTAATGTTCAGCGGTAATATATTTACTGATATCCGCTCTCATATTCTTATTAACAAATTCAATTAGTTTAAGTAGTAGCACAAGCGAAACAGCGCTTAGAATGTGTAAGCATAAAACTTCAACTTTGCACATTTACGAACTGTTTTTCCGCGATGTAGCATACGCTACGACGATATGTTTAAGTCGATACCAAAGGGATATTAGATATATAGGAGTATGTAACGATTTATTCATACATAAAATTATTACTAAGAATGAGGAAAAATAACAAATATGTGATGTGGAAGTAAACCCCGGCGCGGCGTGTAGCGGCTGAGTGACGTGACGTGACGCATTCCGCGGGACAAAGCGGGTCGCGCTAAGAGGCTTACTACTTAATATCGCTCGCTACAGAAAAATACCTCCTTGTATTTACTTTATGTGACATATTTTTGGTTAGAGCGCTAATGAACAAAAAGTGGGTTCTTAGAAAATGAAGATAAACTGAACGAAACGTGTGAAATGTGCTACGGTATTAATGTAATATTTTTAGTTATAAGTTTTTGTAGGTTATTGTAGGTTTTAAAAAATACTTTTTTTAACAAATAGCTTTAAAAGTTTATTAATGTACCATTAGTATCCTTATCTGATACGAGTTCTAATAAAAAATAATGATAGCTGACAGTAAAAATAAAAAAAAATAACAGTAATTTGGGATTCACTTATTTTAAATATTGATAAAAAACTTAGAAATAGCAATGTAATGTAATATGTTACAATTTGTTCTCATATCTTAACTGTAGAAGAAAATGTTATAGATATATACTAGCTCACTGTTTATTTTTTCGTTTAAACAGCTAGTTTGAAAACTACTACTATTTACATAAAATGAGCCTACGCTGAAAACTGTTTTATATCCTTATATTCTTAAATATACTCAAAAAGTCGCATGATCGGTCAGTGGATAAAGCGTCACGTATCTCTGTAGTATCGCTACCGGTTGGGGTTTCGGGAGTTAATTGAAGGGTCGCTTGAGATTGACAGTCGAATAAACAGAGACACAATCTTTATAAATTTACTTTGTTCTTGTTAATTGAAATAATTTGTTTTTTTTTACCTTTAGAGAAGTGATTTGAATTCAGTGAAAAACAATAGGTAAAGGAAAAGAAAAAGCTTTTACCCACAACGAAATTTACGTTGGCAAAGGTGTATGTAGGAATGTTGATATTTTTATACTTTATATGAAGATTAAGGCCAGTCGTGGTGCAGGGGCACTGTGTTAGCGTAAACGTGCCTGGTTGTGGGTTCAAATGCCACTGGAGGAATTGAAATATTTATATAAATATTTCATTTTTATGCTATAGAATAATTAGCGGCCAAAAACTGAATCGAGTTAACTACCACGGCAGCGGATCCTTCAAGCGAGGACGTTAAGTAATGAAATTTATTGATATCATTCATATCATCATTACAATGGATTAAACTTAGAAATATATTATGAAACTCTAACCAGTTCGTATAGGAGCCACTACATTTAGGAAGTTGAATAGTCGGCAGCTTTACACATTTATTATTTGAATGCAAACTTACCTCACTGTCTTGTTGTCTTTTCTTACAATCAGCAAGAATTTTTGAATCCGTTGTAAAATAAGCTCCTTAACCTCTGTCATTGTGTAGACTAGTACAGACAACCTGGAATGTATACAAAGTTATCCTTAATAATAATACAACACAATTCTTACAAATTATGTGGACATAGTTATATTTTTACAATTAAACGTAAGTTATGTTATTAGTGACATTTATTAAAACTATTATCCCACAATTTAACACAAATAACTATAAATTAACAAAATTGGTATCAATATTCAATAGTTTACTGTATTAACACTAATTAGTGACAATACAATCTTAAATGGCAATAGGTTCGGTTCGGTTTTGGCGTTATGGCGTACGTTATGGTATTCTGAGAGTGTCTGTAGAACACAAGTCATTTCGCCAATTTAATATTGAACACATACACATATTGTATTTATAAATATTCTAAATTGCAGCTTATTAATAAATGTAATCTTCAAATATAATTAATGCAAATGAAATTTCATAAATTACAATAATTATATTATTGTATGAACCCTTAGTTATAACTAAAACTAACAAAAACATTTGATACTAACCTTTAACAATCTATTCAATTTTAAATACTACCTTAAGAGTGTTGGGGAAAATAATCATCAAATTATTATTGTATCAGTATACAATATAATAATCCCAATGTCCAGACCATAGAATATTCTCGTTGTTTAATGTTGCGAATGATGTAGCAAAAGTGAACATTGAGTTCCGACTGTATAGTTCTCGATGTCCAACGACTTTTATTGATAAATCCTTTGTTTATTGTAATCACCAAAAACTGTATTCCACACATCCAGGCTTGTATAAGGACTATATGTAGGATTTTAGTAGTATTTAGAGAATTAGAATTAAAATACGTGTGCTTGATGCTGTTGTTGTATAGAAAATCTTTATTATTAAAGTGTGGGGTAGGCACATAATTACAAATAAAAATTGCTGTCATAATTTGCTCCGGCGCTTTGCGTGGACATAATGCCTCTAGAATACGGTGAAAAGTGAGAAATGGAATGTCTTAATATTAAGTTCCCTCTACCTACTCTGCTCTGAGCGGGATACGGCGTGAGGTTACAAAACAAAAATTAAGTGCTGAAAAACAATATTTTTAAATTAAATTTATGAAAAAAAAGATTTTTTTACTTTATCATGTCACTGCTGTAAAAGAATACTGTTGTAACTTAAAACGAGTGCAGTTTTCACTAGAACATTTATAACTTTAAACGCTGGGTACAATAGTAGTACCGTAGAGATATAGATAGTCTTTTCGTGGCGTCATAGACGTAAAAGTTACTTAAGAAATATGATTTTTACTAAGTATATAAAATAGATTATTTTACATCAAATGGTAATGCTAACTTAATTTTGTAGGATTTTATAATATTACACTGATCTCCCAAAGCAGCGATGTGTTTTATATATCTATGTTATGATAAAAATAGCTTTAAAAAAATGTTTATTTAAGTTTTGTATCTACGTTCACTTCGTCAGCTACATTTTAAAACCACTGTGGCGTCTAGAACTAATTAAAGTTTTATAACAAGCTGTTCTTATAGTAGGAAATTAATAAGAACTCCCGCTGGCGTCTTACTTAAGTGGTCAGTGGATAAGAAAGGGTATAATGAATTCTGACCTAACGCAGTCAGCGCTTATCGGGACGATGTTGTGGACTTGTTATTAGGAGCGTCGTCTAAACTAAACCAGCGGAGCGTGTTTTAGGATTCTCACATTGACCCAAGATTATGAAGGGAGAATCTATTTACATTCTAGCTAGCTGTGTGTGAGTGTGTCGCATTATGAGTACATATGTGAGTATAGTTTAAATGATAATGTTTACAATGACATACACGCTAGGGCTAAGATATTCTGTTCTTAAGTTTTTATCAAGTTAAGCTACATTGTGTGTTGAGTAACAGAGTTTGATACAAGTTCGGTTCGAGTACGTATTTTATCAATTCAAATTGAAGATATTATGCAAATTTAAACTTAAAAATTGATGAACTGTGACTGAACCCACATCCCTCTCGTGTACACTCAGACATTTGTTCTCCGCACGCACGCACACACGCACGCACACACGCACACACGCACACACGCACGCGCGCTGCAAACGCAGTCAACTTACATAGGAAACGTGCAAAAAAGTTGACAACAGTAGAATCTGTGAAAGCCCCAAAGGTATAAAAAAGCCCTCAACGAAACTGTAAAGTCGAAACGGCCTGTGCGTGTAACGAAACCTAATCATGTTTAATTAATAAGGATATTTTTTTACCGTCAATATTAACTTTGTTTAGGTTATTACCCTTAACAGTATAGTTTTGTTCCTGACTTTGTGACAGGTTTACAGCTTCGCTTGCGTAACTAATAAAACTGTTCATACAAACCTTTACCCCTTGTTTCAACAGTTTAGAGGTTGTTATTTGAAAGTATACATAAAGTAAGTACCCTTGGTTTGGCGATAAGCCACTCGGTTTTTTATTAAGTCGTTCTGAGACGTACATATCTGAGACCATCGTGGCACAGTGGGGCAGTGTCTTATTTGCTCGAGGATTCGATTCTCATTTGGGGAAAGTAATGGTATTTCGATTATTTTCTAATTTACTAATTTCTATTGAAAAGTGAAGAACGAAGTATCTAGTAGTAAAGTAGTTCTTTCTGATTACCGTACAATTCGGGGGTAAACTCTTAATGTATACACATACAATCGCGGAAGAATAAAACAGTATTAACAGTCAGATGCAGTCCCTGCTGTTGTAGTCTGCGCCTCGATAACGTATAGCTTAATATTACTTATATAAAATCAGGTCAGCGTTGAGTAACCGTGTTCAGATTCACAATTATAACAATTTAAATATGGTAACAAACAAACTCACAAAACATAATAAGTACAGCAGCGTCTGACTAAACGTGACTGGGTTTGGATTCGGAGAATGTTTTTATTTCAATTATTTTTGATATTTCATGTCTGTAATCGAGGAAAGTGGAGAACAGAATGTATTAACTCTCTGCCTTTCTTGCTCGTGTAGGAGAGCATTTGCTTGTAATTTCTGTCTACATGATGAATAGTTTGCACTTAATTTAAACAGAAATGCTTAGTAAATTCTGCATATTATCTCCAGCGTCTCAGTGCGCGAGACTTGGCAACTTTAACCTCAGCTGCTTTAGGAGTTCAAAGTTATTTCGACGATCGCTTCCGCTCAATTTGTTAATTACAACGTTTAGTAATGTTGATGACCGCCTTCCGTCATGGATATGGTAATGAAACTATGACGATACTAGCGACTGCTTGTGGCTTCGCTTAGTTACCATAGTTAACTTACTAACTTAAAATAACATACTTCTCTCTGCGTACTTTATTATACGAGAAAAACCGTGTAACAGTAAAAAATAAAAAAGTCAATTGAAATGAAATGAAAACAGATTGTAAATCTTGTTAATGAATGACAAAGTAATTATACATTACGTGCACTCGATGGCTATATTGAACTCCGTTACCATGGTTACGTACTTTTGTACGTTATTTTATACTTAATAGAAGATTACTGTAATATAGTGAGACAGCCTCTGACTGTAAACGCAATAGGTTATGGGTTCGATTCCCACGAGGGGAAATGATCATGTTTAAATTATTTTAATTTTTCCGCTTCGGTACTTAAGACAAAATCTGACTTTGAGTTTCGACATTTTATACATATAAAGTTAACGAGCTTCGAGTGACATTTCATAGTATGGACTCTATAATTAATACTCAATAATTGCTTGCGTCCACTCCATTAACATGGAAGCCGGGCATTATCTCAAACAATCATTTGTATAGGAAATTACCTGCACTGACATAAACAGCTTCACGTCTTTTCCCGCATAGCAGGATACACAAAGAGAACCCAGTGGCATGACACTTCGTTCTTCATTTTCTAGTTGAAAATCGAACGGAGAACTTCATTCTCTCTGCTAACTCGGTTACATATGGAAGAAAAGTGAAGCTAAAAATAGTATATATTTTTAGCCTCACTTTTCTGTCGTAGACAACGATATTACAGTCGACTTGTTATAGGTCTCGATACATTTAGATCAAAGTAAGTCAATAAATTATGTGTCACCCGCTCAAGCTTCATATATATACTCAGTTTTCATATATATTTTATTTACCAACGATAGGTTATTTTACAGAACTAAATTTGTTTAACAACATTTAAAATACGGAGAACTAAGTGTTTGACCCTAAATTGTATTTCCTTATTCTGCTGTAGGTTTGTGAAAGA
The DNA here is from genome assembly GCA_019049465.1 of Dryas iulia moderata. Classification (NCBI taxonomy): domain Eukaryota; kingdom Metazoa; phylum Arthropoda; class Insecta; order Lepidoptera; family Nymphalidae; genus Dryas; species Dryas iulia. The sequence continues at coordinate 374,026 of CM032430.1, read as the reverse complement.
TGTGAGAAACCAAAAAAAAAAAGATTTTTGGTGCCGAAAAAAGGCAGTTTATGAAATGAAATTCAACAAAAATACTAATATTCCTTAGATAATATTTTTTTCTGTGAGATAAATAAGCAAACTCCATTTGCAAACATCCAAAAAGTATTTGGATAAAATTTTAAAAGTTTAAAATAAGCGTTTACCTTAATTCATTGGAGAATTTATTAATGCTATCAAAAGTTAAAATTATCTCTGGAGATATATACATATTAACTATGTAATACCTTTACTACAATCACATTTACAATTGTTAAAGCAAACAAACAAATAAACTTAACGTAATATACATCCGTGCTGCTTGGACCCTGCCCAAGCGCTCGAGCCAGTGACACTATACGCTCTTATCACACTACGTCGCGACTTCCACACAACTGTTATTATATGTCTTGTGTTAGCATTCCTCAGTTTATTCATTTGAAGGGGTCATATCATGAAGTAATCTGCCAAATTAGTTCTCAATTAGTTACCAAAGTCGTTTTGTAGTCGGAAGGAGGCAAGAATTGAGCGTTTGAGTGATTTAGGTCACAACTACACGACCTTGCTTTTAACGAGGGTCGTTTAAATTAGAAACGAACGACTCAAAGTAGTCATTAAGCCGCTATTGTAAAATACAAGTTGAGTTTTTAATTTCTGAAATCTTTCAGGTATGAAAAAGAAAGTCTTGGAGCCGATGTTTTAAATACAAATGTTTCTTTTCTTTTTATTACGACTGAGTGTTTTTGTTTCTGAATGTGAGGAACTGAGCTAGAAAGATGCTACGGATTGCAAAAAATGTCCATAAACAATGCATAAAGTATGTGTATGTACGTTAGAATAACATAAATAGTTATTAAGGAACTGTGATCTCTAGTTGTATAAGGAGTAGAACTATCTTTTGTTATTCTATTGAAAAAAAAACATTAACACTGAAAGTGAAAATGTGAAAATTCATTTTATTGTTATTTTGCTATTAAAATGTGACAGGAGTGTGCGTATACAATAATAAATAGTCAATACTAATAATGATTATGTGTTCGCGATAACTGCTCGAAGAAATTATTATATTTGAATTATTTTAATTTCTCGGGTGCGGTGACAAAACAGTACAGTGAACGGAGCTTAACAATAGATTCACATATCTTATTAACTGACTATTTATGGAAGTTGTGTCTGAATCCTCACCAAAGTACAAGTAATGGATGTAAAACAGTGTACTGCATTTAACGTAAAAATATAATTATCACTTAACAACACATCGTATGCATACACACAGGTGGCAAATTCAATAAATTATTCTACACGTGTTAAGGTATTAGGAGCGCGAGATAGTGCAATAGTGTAATAATTAATTTTTAAAATATGTATGTAATGTACGTATATTAATATTTATTAAATAGTTTAGTTTCTTCGTTGTGCTTATAGACTGTAGACGTGGGTGGCTGTGGAACACACATCATATCTAAAATGAATACGAAATAGAGAGGGGAGTTAGGCCAACCTGGCGCAGTGCAACAGCGACAGATTGCATGCGACGTGGTTGTGGATTCGATCCCCACTTGAAGAATGATTACCAAAGAAGCGTAAATCAGGAGAGCGAAGTAACTTCTCTCTACCATCCCTTTTAAGATAGAGAAAAAGAAATGATGTTCATAACATAACTACATATGAATCGAAACATTTACTTATATATTTTTTGAAAGACGGATGTTCAAATAATTCTGTATATTACATGTATAAATTATGTATTTATATTTTCACACACTTTACTAACACATATATGTTATATATAACGTTATTTACTTTTATACAAGTCAAAGTAGATGAGAACTGAATAATTGAGTGAGTGACTGACAAGCGCGCGCTAAACCACTCTAGAGCGTAAACACTTTCATAGTAAACACATAAACAGGGGACACGATAACTGCGAGATCGATCTCGCATACAGACGAGTCTGACGCGGCACATCGTAGGAACATCGTTGGGTATTTTTAGTGTGTAGTCGCTAAATAATTCTTTTTAGAGTTTATTGCAAATTGAAAGGTAAACGTGAAACCTACAGTTGGTTTAGAAAGTCGATCAAACTCAGAATAAAAAATAGCACTAAATAAGTATTTAGATGTAAAAGCCGAAACGTGAACTTTGTAAATTATTAAGAAAAAACAGTTCCATGCTTTTTACTGCATAGCACTGTAGTCAAAGAGAAACTAATGTCAAGATACTTCATCAGTTTCCACTTTATGCCCGAAAACAAGGCAATGCGTGTTAAGTGGCGGTATTCAACATCGCGTTTTGTATTGGATACCATTACCGTTGGACAAATTCGATAGATAAATCGGGTATTTTTTTTTATTTGATATTTTAAACATCCCATCGATTGTTTGCGCCTGTTTTTCTAAGGACTGACACATTACTGGTGATTAATTTTGTTGACGTTCAAAACATGAGGCGTATATTTTCTTACTTTGAGTAAAGTGATTTGACATTGACTTTCACCTATGAGGTTCATAAAGTTGTTAAAAGGTTTATATAGCACTTTTTCAAAGTCAAGTCAAGTTAATTTTAACAACAGCTAGGTACAAGTTTTGTTTTATAGAGTAGGAGCTCAAACACAATGAATTTTAATGTGCAAATATATTGCTCAATATGTATATGACATTTCAATAACAGAAACACGCATTCAATTTCATTGCACAATTTTCTATTTTATTGCACATAGACTACGCCAGTCAGTTAAGCACCTCTTTCATATAGAAGGATACATAGAGAGAATTTATTTATTTATTTATTGGATCGCCAACAAAGTATACACAAATACAACCATTTCAATTAATACAATTAAGATGCTATGTGCTACCACAGTTACAGGCAACCACTTCATGCTAAAATAGTAACAGAGTGCTTGTAATCACAGAGTTAACATTTAGGTTTAAGTACATTATAGTTTAAATACTACATAAATTATTATTAGAACACTCCGTTCTTCTTTTCCTCTTAGTTTTGACTGAGTGATAATAAAAGTAAAGTAAAGTTTTTAATGTTAATACGGAAGTATTTCCATATACGAGTAAACATTTCATTGTGTTGCGTTTAAACTACTACTTTAGCTATCATTTGATAAAAGCTTAACCTACGTATCTATCGTATCTATCTATTATATATATATTTTTTAATGGAATGAAGGAGGCAAACGAGCTGAAGGTCCATCTGGTTTTAAGTGTTTACCTTCGCCCTTAGACATCCACAACATAACAGTTGTGGATGCGTTGCCAGCCTTGGGAATGTAGGACAGAAGGAGGGAGGAAGGATGGGAATGGTGGGAATAGGGAGAGCTGGCTTACATGCCATCGAACCGGAACACATCATAAGATATTTGGCGGTTCGTCTTTGACATGATAGTGGTCGCGAGCCAGTCGGAGAACGAATCTCCTACCACCAAGCTACTGGGTTACCCGCCTTTTACTACTACTACCGCTACCCAGCGGCGGGGGGGAATCGTATTCTTAACCCGTCCCCCCACGGGCTGCCCGTGTAAAATCTATTAGCAGAGTTAGCTACATCCTGAATGATACTTTTTATTTTGCGGGATAAAAGGAACATTTAGTGAAATTCGATTTGTTCGTTAGTAATTTATTCTACAAACATTCCAGAGAAATTAAAGAATTTCAAATAAAAAAAAACATCCTACCAGCTAGTTGATAGTAACTGTGAATATAGTTTCTTTGCTTATTATAGGTATTGAGTAATTGTATGCAGGCACAAAGGGACCTAAAGCCCTAGAGTACTTATGACGTTGTCAGACCAGTATTATCTTACACTATCGCCCATCAGACCCTAGATTAACTAGAATCTAGAATCACTTTAACTCAAACTTTAAGCCTTATTATTTGGAATCTTTTTATCTATAGAGTATTTGCTTTGTTACTTAGAGTGCTCTCCTGCAAGACAAATGCGTCCGTACAATAGTAACTCGCGCCAAGTTGATGTAACACATACTACAATACTCTAAATTGCAAGCCTCCAAGTTGCGACTTGGCAGGTGCAGGTGGCGACACATCACACTGGCTTACGAAATTCATAATTTATGTCGCAATTGGATATAACTAAACTATCGTGGTGCAGTGGAACAGCTCTTGACTGCAGACGCGATAGGTCAATTCCCACTCGGGGAATGTACATATATTCTCATTTTTCAGCTCTGGTATTCGTACCTAAAAGACCTCACAACATGCAATGGTTCGATTTCTGTAAATATTATTTATATTGCATTTTCTGTTCTGCGTTGCTTTGAGGCTTCATCCTGGGCGTGTAGCCACGGTAGTTGTAATTTCGTCTCAATTCGTGGGTGATTAAAATGAGGGTGGTTAAAATGATGAGTATCATGTCACTAAACACAACGTTATCTCTATCTATCTTGCAAGAACATAAACTTATATACATATAAGTGATAAAATGTGAAGCTTAAAAAATGGTCTATTTAGGTAATGGTATTTTCTTTTCCCCATTTATTTGGGCTTATCCTCTTTCCATTTTCATATATCTCTTGCAGATTGCAACGAAGGCATGGCAGGTTGATTGAGACCCTCTGTTGACACTAACCAGACTAAAAATATCTACATTATAGAGTGGAAAGCAGAGTGTCTGCACTACATGTAGGAAATACGTTTTGTCTTGTCAACAAGAGAATGGAGAAATTTAAAAAAAAATAAAGTGTTATTCACGTACTTAGTGTACAAAACATTTTTTCAAACAAGCGCAGCGGTATTCGATAAATATCATCATATAGAATATACTGCGCATTTCCACTGCTTCTTAATTTTTGTTCCTTTTCTACAAATATTTATCAAATGTGTCATTATTTAACTAACTCTATTATCAACAATGCATCGCTTCATTAACGCAACACAAGTCCATTAAATACATACATATAGCTTGGACTTTAGTTTGGAAAAATGTTCGCAATTAGGTCTTGCAAACCCCCCGCAACACTAATTAAGTTCTATTTTTGGTAAATTTTGACTGTGCAAGTTCATATTGCATATTAAAATTTAGTAGTAGGTGAGTAGGGAGTGAGGCCGTCGTGGCGCAGAGGAACGTCTGACTGTAAACGCGATGGTTGTGGGGTCGATTCTCACCCGGGGGAATGATTATATACTATTCTTATGTCTCCGCTCTGGTATTGAAGACAAAGTTTAAAATACAGTGTCTCGATATCTGGTGGGAAGTGGAGAACGGAGTGTCTTGACACTAGTTTCTCTCTTATTATATGCGGCAAAAGACGTGAATATAAAAAGAAATTGGTATCTAATAATAAATTAGTGTTTCGGTTTTACTCTCCTCAAGTAGGAATATTAAATTAAACATAATCTATCTTGTCTTGGTGGCCAGTCGTGGCCCAGTGGCACAAGCGTGTGACTAAACGACTGGTTGTAGGTTCGATTCCCACTCGAGGAGTGGAAATATTTACTATTTTCATTTTCTTCGCTCTGGTGTCGAGGTAAAGCGCGGCGTTAAGCTCCGCCATAAGTGGCGAATTCGGAGGCTTTGCGTGTTAAGACACGCAAAGCCTCCGAATTTGGCGGAAAGTGGGGAACGGAGTGTCTTTAACAACTAAAGTTCTTAACACTAGGTTCCCTCTACCTACCCTGCTGTGTGCGGGATACAGCGTGAAGCTAAAAAAAAAATCTATCTTTGCCTAAAATAACGAGGAAAATTAATATAATTTAAAGTATTATAATTAAGTAATTAAGTAATAAGAAACGAATATCGCGTATAAAGTCATACGCTTTACTACTGCGTCTGGATACTTTCATTGTAAGATTACACACATATTTGAGTTGAGTGGTGTAATACAACGACCCGTTTTGTTTTGCTAAAAGTGAGCTGCGAAGTGAAAATATATTAATTTAATTATCAGAAAGGTTCCGAATGGTGACCTCGAAGCGGACAACGCTTAGTAGGCAAACCTTCAGATGGACCGACGATCTGGTCAAGGTCGCCGGATGCCGCTGGACGCGGGAAGCGCAGGACCGATCTGATTGGAGATCCTTATTACCAGCAGTGACCATCGAACTGTTGAAATGGTTAGGTATAAAGCGTGAAAGTAAAAAAAAAACAAAGAATATCTTTTATTTTAGTGGGAAGTGAACCCACAATAATTACTTGAGAACCTATAATAATTACTGTAATATTTATTTAAATGAAATGTAACCTCTGCAAAGGTTTAATTCAATAATCTAATTGTATTGATTGAAGCATCGCATTAAAGCTGTAATTAAATATTAAATTCAAACAAACAAAGCCAATATCGGAGCTGTGAGAGTGAAGAAAGTGGCGCAACTCGTACTACTTCGTATTTTACCTTACATTTTTTCCGCACAGCAAAGTACTCTGAGTAGTTGAGTGACGGAGCTTAAAGCCGCGCTTTATTTTTAAAGAACGCAGCTTCACGTTTTGTCCTCCGATATTTTTAACAAATTTTAAAACAAAGGTTTTGGAAATATTGAAGGTGGAATGCCGCCTTCGATATTTTTTTACAAACGATATAATAATTATTTATTTATTATGTTATGAAAAGATAAAAGATTTTTTTTTACCTTAGAAAGAAGAAGCGTGTGACGGAGAATTTTCCCATGGCTCAATTAAGTCTCATGTTTCTAGTGCTACTAACGACAGACTTCTATATAAATTATTGTAAAATTTATATAAATGTGAGAAAAATAATTTACTTAGTTAAAAAGATTAGTTCAGTAATTAAACTTCATGTTTTTAAAGTCCAAAATTATATACAAATGTTGATTTCATCCCTTAAGGTGTTAAATTAAAAAAAATGGAAGCCGCGGACAGCATAAGCACCCGCAAGTGCTATAATAAACAGAAAAATTGTGCACATAAGTTATACCACTTTAGTTACTCGCGCCTCTATTGCGTAGTGTCATATAGTGTGCAGTCGATACGTGTGCGCGAACAATTGGCTGCAATCAATGTTTGATACACGACGCTCATTACACACGACCATTTGTATGTTGAAAATTAAATATTTGTTTTATATATAAAATGTTTCAAATGCATACACATATTACTATGGCATATATTTTATTTTATTTATATGGACACATTTTTTTGATAACTAAGCAGCTGGGGGCTTAGCAGCTTCACGTGTTTTCCCGCACAGCAGAGTAGGTAAAGAGAAATAAGTGTCAAGGTTCTCTTTTCTCCACTTACCACTCGAATTTGAATCATTGAGTCAACAGAGCGGAGAAATGAAAACACTTTTATATATATCCCTCGAGTGAATATAGAATTCAACACTATTTTTACAGGCAGAAATTGTCCGCCACGACGGAGGTTAAGAGACGTATTGATGTTCAGATTACTATTTTCTGCTCACTGACGGAGAAAGAAACTGAGATAAATTGATATATGACATTAATAATTAATACATAAGCTTTCACTCAACATGCCATTTTATTTAGTGTGGGTGAAATCTTAAAAGTATAATTTGGCCCACTTCCCAGATTTGCATTGATCTGAAATTTTGAATATGCCTTATAGTATTGAAAAAATAAATTATTGTTTTTAACATTTTACGACTCCACACTTGTTTCTGAATAGCAGGGTTGTCAAAGAGAACTGTTCTACATTTTCCTGAAATCTTGACCTTGTGAGTAGCGGAACACAATTATTAAAAAATAGAAACACATGAAAAGCTGTAATTACAAAATTTGCCATGATTCATGTAGCTGATTAGGTGTCACACGACTAATTATTCTAACGATGTGCCGACTGACAATTAAGTGCAGGCGAGTATGAGCGCCCCGCCGCCGCCTAGCTCTAATAACTTGACTATGTAAGGAAATATATATACTGATTACTATGTATTGATTAATGCTAACTATATATCATAATTTGTTTTATTATTTCAGAAGATGGTACTTTTTAAAAGTATACAATGCGGGTATTAAATAATATTGGTGCCTTTAAGAATATAAACAAAGACAATTTCTTAGGAGTTTTTGGTAAAATAAGTCTATATTTATATTATATACATGTCTCTGCTCTCGTAAGACTAAGTACGCATCGATGTATTACTGAGAGGAAATGGAATATGTTCATATAATGGTATCTCTGCCTATCTCATATTAGGTAAAAGATATTTAAGCAACCGACAACACATTTGCTTCGTACACAAACACATAAATATACTTCGGCTCGATTCAGACCTACAATTATTAGAATTATTGAAACATTTTGCGCAATAGGAGGGAAAATTATAATATATAATTTTTAGTATCACAATAATAAATTAAGTCATACTACATATACATATTTTCAATTTAAATCGAATGGTAATTGATAGTCCCAAAAATGTTATACATCTAACGCGTATTTTATAAGATTTTAATCCCTAGAAGCAAATAAGAGTTCACGGGGTTGTTCACGTATGACTGCTCGGCGCTAGACGTCTTCACTTCATCGAAATTCAGTTTGTGTTAAAATAAGCTGAAGTTCACGAGTTGACGACTCGCTACGGTGAATGACCGCTTTAGTGGTATATAAGTTTTCATCTTGTTTGTTTTGCTTTGCGCATCTTACATTAAACACTTTATACAAAGCAAACATAGTGTATAGACGCTCCGTGTTTCACTTTCCACTTAATTTGGGGACATTACGTATTAAGTAGAGGAACTTATCGCTGTGTTTTGTTCTGCCAAAGAGAAATATTTCACCGAGCGGACACTGAATATAAGCATCGTGCTTACAGTTACTCACTATTCCACTATGTTACAGTGTCCTTGGTGGTGAATATAAATAATAACTAATATTGTGCGTCATCTGGTGACGGAATTAGAACGAACGAGTCAATAAATCATGAGTCGGAAGATATTTTTATACTGGTCTATTTAGAGATAGACATAGTGTTGGGTTAATTTTTTAATTTAAAAGAAGTTCTGAAAACCTTTCTGTCTACACGCGTAAAGTGGGAAAATTATTTTCATAAAATGATATAAAGACAGATAAAGCGCGGCTTAAGATGAGAGTCCGCTTATTAAAGCGCAATGTTTCGATTTCGGCCGGCAAGTGGAGAACTTGACTTTTATATGCGGGAAATCGTGTGAAGCTGAAAAAAATATTTAAAAGTAGTTAAAACGTTTTAACTATGTGATTTAAGTAGGTAAGGAGAAATTTCAAACTGAACGATTTATTAAAATATCTTGAGTTTATAGAACTTTTTCAAAAGTTTCTTATTGAGGTTGGAGCAATAAAAGTTAAGTAGAACTGTAAAAAATACACGAAGTTGCAGAATGTGAACGTATTACATAATTGGCTAGAACATTCGAACTTGTTAGACGAGACGCAAGAACTGAACTCTAATAAAGAGTTTTCTCTTGTATTTGTGGGAGAGACAGAGAGAATATAGTCTCTACACTATCTTTTCTTCCCATTTTAATAATTTAATTGCTTTTTTGACTAAGTTAAAAAAAACAACGTCAGGTGAATATAATAAAATTCCACAACCTATTCTAGATTAGTAATGTAAAAATTTGAGGTAGTTATAAAATCAAATTTATTAAGTAAAGCTGGTAAGTAAAGTAAGTCTGTAGAACAATATTTAGACTACAATATATGTGGAAATAATATTCAAAATGTAACTTCTATATTTGACAATAGCAACTGTTGAGTTTCTCTGTAACTTTAATCAGCATAACTGTTTTCCGAGCTGGTGGTTGCTTATACTTATTTAATTAAAAAGTGTATTTGAATAAAGGATATTTTGAATTTAAATCTAAATGAATTGAACCCACAATTATCATGTTAACAAATAAACGATCTCTCACTGCGACATGATGCCACATTGCTATTAATTATATATAACATCTTAAGTACAAAAAAGCAATATATTTTCTACTAATAACATATTCCGCTTGAATTGCGGATTGCGAATCACTCGTTCTGTTTCTTCTAGTTCAAGTTATTATCCTAAATAAACCTAGGTCTTAACTTGTTTTCTCAATCTTGTTATCTTTGTTTGTTGGAGTTATATCACATTATGTTTCAATTATTGTATGTGTATTCAATGTAGTATTAAATAAATATATCTATTGAAATGATTTATTGTATTCACATTGTAGGGATTGTAGAGAGCCCTACTGAGAGTAGACCCTTCACTCGCCGTCCACTAAGAGAATTGTTGCTGTGTGGCGGAATTTAACGCGTTTACCACATGGTAAACTCGTTAAAATACAACTTCACGCAGTATATGATCGGAAGTTAACCGCGCTTAGCCTTGAAAACCAAACCAAAGAAAACGGAAGTTTAAAATATTTCCATTCCCCGAGGGGGAGCAGAGCCCACACCCAGTCATGTTTATAGTCACACTATGTGCCCCAGTGCGCAAGTACTGGTTTCCATATATAATTTAAATATCTTAATCACTTTTAAATGCGGTGTTGAGTAGCAAAACGCTGCTGGAAACTTATCTCCTATATATGAACCCACAACTAATGTTTTCTGTCACGTCACCACAGAGCGACTATAGCGTTTGTTAATATATTAAAGTGGATTACTAAATAAGAAATTTATTCACTGCCCAATCTATTCTACATACAGATTTTTGTTTCCATATAATTTGGCTAGTGCGATGCACATTTATATAACCCAATTTACTATGTATGGTACTCTGTGCTTACTTAAATCAATGAAATAAGAGAACCGAGTGAATTCGAGTTCAATTCAACTACAAATTTAATGAAAATAGCTTTATATATTAATGATTACATTCTTTCTCTGATCTGATCTTCTGATCTTTGACACAAAATTGACATTCGAGCACCATATATCCGAAGCTATCAATAAACCTTCTCGCCTGCTTGGATTTATCTTAAGAAATTGTAAAATGTTTACACGAGCAAGAACAAAAATAATGCTTTATAATAAATGTACGCAGCATTCTCGAATACTGTAGCACTGTTTGGAGGCCTCACTTTTCTACAAATTCTCTGCGAATTGAACGTATTCAGAAAAGATTTCTATGGCATCTAGCAAGATCCGAAGGAGTTTCCGAAAGCATACCTGCCTATAAAAACAGATTGCTTCATTTTAGAATGCAATCGTTAGATGACAGAAGGGACATACTGGACCTATCCTTTTTACACAAATTATTAAACAATCAGATTAACTGTCCCAATCTATTGGCGCTTTTTACTTTCAAAATTCCCTATAAGTGCCCTAGAAATTGTGTAAAACTTGTTCAGCCTCCCATGCGTAAACAGTTCTGGGGTCTAATTCACCAGTGCCTCGTTTGAGTCGTATAGCTAATAAACACTTTTCTGCAATCGACATTTTTTGGGAATCACTTCATAAAATCAGGAGTAAGCTCATTAATATAATCTGAATACTCTACCACATTGTATGTATTTTTTTCTTTGCTTTATATGTTTCACTTGAAAGTATTGTATATTTTTTAAGGAATAATTGTGACTTTATTTTTTCTTTTTCTCTCACATATACATATATTAGGCATGTGGTGTTTATCATAACATACTTTAGAATGGTTGCTGTATTTTACTACAAATGTATCTTTTATGTTTTAATCCTACCTGTAATACTGTAACTATACTATTGTGATAAACCAATAAATAAATAAATTACTGAATACAATAGATCTTTATGACACAAACATTTAAAAAATATGAAAAACACGAAAGTTTTTACTTTACAATAATAGACAATGTAAATAAGATCTTTTTTTATTTTTATTTTTACACATTTTTAAATGGAATGTAACCGGATTAATCGCGTACATTTTTGTATATAACTTTGACAATATAAAACTTATTTATAAAAATAATATATAGAAAGTTAAACAACATTTATTCAAACACAGCCTCAGGTCTGCGTTATACGAACATAACTAGTGAGGCAAAACTTAGCAAGTCGAATCGGACTCTTAAAACTTGCGTCTTAAAATACAAAGAAACTTTACGTACTTTTTATAAGTTTTCCGAGAAATATGCAACTTCACCAAAGTTATGATGAAAACTAAATATTTAATGGAATGCTACTTAAAAGTAAATCTAGCTTTTCTCTAAGTTTCTCTTTGTTCGAATGAGAAATCTCGCCATTACGTACAACGAGCTAAGTCGATAACTTGAAGTGTTTTGAATATTAAATGCTTGTTTATTACTTTTTCTTCTTTTTGTTTTATTTGTAATTTACATTATATTAGCACAATAGATAGTAGAAACACAATTAATGTAAATTTATGTAAAAATTGAGTTTATTTTAAATAGCAGTCTTTAAGTCAACGTTGTGGTGCAGTGCGACATGGTACATGGTGTGATTGTAAAGGAGATTGGTTGTGGGTTCGACTCCCATGCAGGCACATGATTATATCTATAAAATCTTAATTTCCCTGCTTTACTAAGATAGAATAAGTCATTGAGCGGAGAGCGGAGTGTCTTAACACTAAGTTCTATAAAAGATGAAGCGTGGCGCAGCAGACTTACGTCTAATTGTAAACGTCATTGATCATGTGTTTGATTCCTACTCGGAGGAATGATCATATTTGTATTATTTCCTTTCTTCCGCTCTGGTAAGAGGACAAAGCACGGCGTTGAGTTCCGGCACTCAACACGCAATATCTCGATTCTAGACGGAAAATGGAAAATGGAGCTTTTTAATACTACGTTCTTTCTGTCTTAAAGCGTAAAGAGATATAACAAAATCGTAATATAGATCTTTTTCTAAGATACAAACACGTACCTTACAAAAAAATATTTATTTTAAGACTCACTTAAAATAAATCGTTTTTGTATATAAAATCTTTTAGATACATATTTTTTAAAAAATAATTCCTCTATTGAATACAGCGGTCGTTAAAAGTTACGCCCAAGAAGTTCAAAGTTATTCTCATATAAAACTTGAAGCTTATGTATTTTATACGAATGAGCTAAGTTTTTATCATCGCATCTGCACTGATACTGCGGGAGATCAACTTGTCTGTGTTTTTATTGTTGTCTCCCAATATTTCGTGCATTTATTTTAGTTTTCCATTCACTTTGAAGACATTGTTCGCTGGTGGTCGCGATTTGTCCCCGCATGACAGAGAACTCAGAGATAAACTAGTGACAATACATTATGTTTACTATTTTCCACTGGAAATCGTTGCTTGCTGAGAGGCGCAATTCATTGCAAGGCTTCATCTGAGCTACCACAATCAAGTAATAAAAGTAATTTAGAAATATAAGCGTTTCTACAAGTGGAAATCAAACCCACAACCATCGCTTGTATTATCAGATATTACCGACTGCGCGACGACGTCGTTGTATCCGTTTCGTATATTCACTGCTTATTTTCCCTAAACGGCATCTTTTTACGAGATCTGCCAACTTTTATGTCAAAGTGTCAGTTTTTCCACGAGCCTCTTTATATGTATAACAGAAAGTATACTTCCTAAGTTATGACATGATTAGCGTACTGATTAAGTTGTTTTTTTTTATATTATTGACAAATAAAATGTTTAAGAGGAGAATGATCATATACTCTTCACTCGACCAGAGAGGACAAGAAATATATATTATAGTTATAATTATTATATTAAGTCATTTTGAAGCTACTACTATCATCGCGTGTATAGTAAAATACTTGTCACCTGCGCTCAACCCATAAGGCAATGATAAGTTTTTTCAGTTTCACACTTTTTTCAACATAACAGTGTAGTCCGAGAGAACCTCGAGTCGTGACACTCTGTTCTGTACTTCCACTCCTTATTTTTCTCTCCGTTCTTTGTTTTTTCTATTTTAAATACAAAGCTAATCTAATAATCATCGGAAGCCGGTGTGGCACGGTGAGTCAGCGTGTGACTGCAAAGCAAAGCAAAGCAAAAACTACTGGATAGAATTAAATAAATGTTGGAATGGTGGTAGCTTATAGTCCAAAGGTACATATATGATAGTTTTTATTCGGGTTTTCCATGTAGTTTTTTTGGAAAAAATAAAAAAACCGATATAAGTAAATTATTTCTATACTGATATCTACCGGGTAGAAATTGATGAATTTTTGTAAGGAGTTAGCTTAGAGGTTAGAGCAACATATGGGATAGTTTTCATCCTGGTATTCAATACAACTCCCGCAGAAAAATATAATAAAAAAAACATTTAAATTATGTTGACAGTTCACGAGCGAAGCTAAATTTGATTTAATATCACAAATTGAAATAATTATAAAATTAAATGTGCATAGCATTTATTAAAGATAATTTACTATTAAAAATATATTTGACAGGTCTATAAATCTTTATATCATCTATATGACAGCAAATGTCACTACGTTTTCTGGAACGGGTAGCGCCATCTGTTATTATATAGTTGACATTGTTCTAGATATATTCGTACTCATTAATATTACTAATATAAAAATAAATAAAATAAATAATATACAATAAACATAAAGAAATTCGAAAAGAAGAAGTCGCAAGGTCAAACATAGCCTATATTTTTTATAACCTCCCTTTTTTAAAATAATTCCAAAGGTGCTGAAATAGGGTATGAAAGTAGTAGTTCACCCAGCGACGCCGAGACCGGGTCGTTAGTTTACCCCTGATATTCAATACAGTTCCCGCATAAAAAAAAAAAAGTAGCAAAGTGAAATTATATTGATTATTTGCAAGTAAAGCTATTTTTTTTAATATCAATAAGTAACGCAATTGTAAAATAAAATAAAAAGCCTAAAATTTATTTAAGATATTATGACTGGCTTACAATACTATATACCTAATGGTTTCTCAATATGTTATCAAATAGTATAGACATTGTACTAGATGTATCGATAATTTTCTCAAGAACATAATTAGTGACGCAAGATCAAATATAGACCACCCTTTTTATAAAAAAAACTAATCTCAAAGAGGCAATACAGGATAAAAGTGGTAGTTCACGTGGCGACGCCGCGAGCGGGTCGCTAGTACTAAATAAAAAAGTATTTAGCCTCCATTCTTTACAAAGCACACAATCGCGACCGCTGGGGATCTCTAGTTTCATGTAAAATCAAACAGCTCCAAGCAGTCTAATCCATTCTCTAGCATATCCAATATTCAAACATCTCCGGAGTCTAAGTGTTTACGAAATCCGCGCTGCAATAGAATCTGCTAACAAAAGTGTATTACGTGTGTATTATGAGTAGGTGTAGCCGTTATACAGGCTGTTGTAGTTTGTATGAATATTGCTATTATGCGACTGAGATTATACATACGAAGCGTTGATTATATAATATATTTTTATTGTTATTTTTTTCAGCAGAGCGGGAGAGAAAACTGGTGTCAAGACACTCCGCTTTCCGTTTTACGTACAGATGCAAAATTTTACAAGTTGAATATCTCAACTCATTGAGAACAACATAATATTAAGAAACTCAACGCCGTACTTTATCATTCCAGGGCAAGAAAACGTAAATAATTTAAATACAATCATTCCCTCGAGTGTGATCATTCTCATACGGCGTGCGACGTTTTTTCATTATGTACTACTTTTTCATTATGTATTATCAATCTACGTGGTTTACGTAATAGAGGGAATGAATAGTAGAAGACCTCAGTGATAAATTCCTGTTTTCCACATTTTTTACTATTTTAAGCAATTGTATGGCTCTTGATAAGTCATGATGCTGCGCTTTGTCAAAGATGTTTAAGAAAACATCCGCAAATGTTTTAAATATGCAAGTGAAATTGAATCCGCAACCATCACTCTAAGGGCTTTCTCGCCTATATCACGATGGCAGTTTAATATTTATTAAAAATCAATTTATTACTAACTGCAAACGTAATTAAGCGAACATATTTTTGATGAAAATTTCCTATTATTTCTATAATCATAATGTTTTTCATTTAGAATGTTATTGGTGGACTTATTTTAGCCGGACGTATATTATATATATGTATATAGCGCAGTGTGTTTTAGAGTACTAAACAAACAAACAGTGTAATGGACCAATGTTTTTGTTAACTACCAAATTAAAACAGTATGAATAATTTTAATAAATATATTTTTTATAATTTATTCTTGTACGTTGTGTAGATGTTTCTCTGTCTCCACAGGTTCATTTTATTATATTTTAGCTGTACAATCGCATATTTTTTATATTTTTCTGGGTCAGTTTAAAAACTATATCTTATTAAGCTTCTATTCAAAGATACGTTGCATAAGGTATTAGAGTTTAACATTGTAATCTTAATCTTAATACATTCATATGAGTTGACTTTGAACCCACAAGCTTCATTTTGAAAAGCTTTTTAGAATTGATTTAAAGAGTCTTTAATTTATATTTCTAAATAAGTATATTATATTATGTGGCCAGTCGTGGCCCAGTGGCACAAGCGTGTGACTGTAAACGACTGATTGTGGGTTCGATTCCCACTGGAGGAAATATTTAATATTTCCGTTTTCTTCGCTCTGGTGTCGAGGTAAAGCGCGGCGTTAAGTTCCGCCACTTAACACGCAAAGCCTCCGAATTCGGCAGAAAGTGGGGAACGGAGTGTCTTAAACACTAGGTTCCCTCTGCCTACCCTGCTGTGTGCGGGATATAGCGTGACCCTAATAACAGCTATAAAAAGTGGGACAGCGTTTGACTGTAATCGTGATAGATTTTATATTGTTTATTTATTCTAACAATATTAGGGATGGCAAGGACTCCTCTGAAGGGACGGAGGACCGAAGCCTCACTGACAGGACATACTTTGATCTTCTGCATTTTATCATTCACTCGAGCTTAAGGCTATAATTAATAAAAAGCTCATTGATCGCGGCGTCGCACAGTTTAATTGTGAGCCGTAACGACGCTAACGAAAAATACCTCGCCAAGCTTCCTATTGTTGTTTAGCTTGAATTATATACCTAGGTATGTATTATTTTATATATATTTTTTAATTCTTTTTGATGAATTTTTTTTTTTTGTTAGTGGTTTTGTGGCCTAAGACTGTTTAATATATTCTGTTTTTTAGTATATATTAGTGAAATTGTGTTTAGTATCGAAGTCAATAATAATCTTAATATTTACGTCATCATCCTTCCTTATGATAAAACTTGCAGACTATTTACCTATTAACTTTATATGCATACATAGTCTAAATGAATTATTGCTATTGTGTGAGATTAACTAAACTAATTCAGTAATTTCATTAATTTACGAGTGGAATGAATAAATATAACATAAATATTTTTCACAATAAATTTTGTATGAAAACGTATAAAAACAAAAGAACAATTTGAAAATTTATTTTATTAAAATACATTTTGGGGTAAAACTACGCATTTTAACTAGCAAAGTGACATTGTAAGTTTCATTTTAACTGCATGTAGCGAATAACGTTAGCTTAAAAATTCAACTTTGCCCTTTAAGGAGCGGTATCAAGTGACCCCCATTGTAGTACGTACGTACATACTGCTTGTACACGCGAGTACACACTCGTATAACACCTTGAGCTCACAACTCTCACAAGATTGTTATTGTTGTCATTTCATACAAACTGGAAGAATGTAAATTGACAATGGGATAATGCACATTGTGGTATACATTTTGAATGGATTTCAATAGAAATTTTGTTATAATTTGGATAGAAATTTAGAATTTTTAGTATAAACATGTTTCATGTGCTACCCTCTCAATACCAATTCCTGTATTTTATATATTTACAGCAGTCTTGTCACAATAAGTCAATTGAGATACTTATTATCATTTTAAATATAATATTTAATTATAGGATAACAATCACTCAGTGAGTCAGTCTAAGTCAGTCTATTTTACATTAAGTTAGTTAAATAGCTTGTCAAGTAACTAACGAGGCACTCGATTAATTTGTCAGTCGGGCAAACAATTAGTAATGTGTTAACAATTAAAAGCAATTTAATTGTTACCCACAAGGCCGGATGGTCGAGTGACCCTAATGTCAAAACACTTCGTTCTATACTACAACAATCGTTAAATGAATAACATAAACTTTACACATTGACATTTTCATATTCTTTAACTTATTAATATAAAATCTAAATTAAGGCCATCGGCGGGAAGTGCGACTGCGTCCGATTGTTAAAGAGATTCAATTATTAAAAAGACCTTATGTTCTCTCTGCTTACGCTGCCATGCGCTAAAAAGCGAGAAACCGAACAAAAAATACAATCCCTACTCAAACCAATTTTACGCTTTTTCTTGTATATCACAGGTTAACTAAGAGAACTTAATATTAAAATACTTCGTTAAATTCACCCATTTCTATTTAAATAAATATTTAGATTAGAATTTTCTTGTTGCACTTAAAGTTATACTCGTATATCAGCAACTACATTCAAATGTTATTCTCGTGTGCTTGAAAAACGTTTCCGGTCAGTGCTCACTGCGGCTCTGCGCTGTGTGGCGTAATACACGAACAGCTACACTTTAGCTCCAGCTTCTATTTCCGCAGGAAAAGCTCTTGAAACAGCGTTTTATAGCTAATCGAATGCTACTTAGCTTATGTAGCGAGTGGTTAGTATTCTATGAGTGGAATTTTGTATCTAAGTACTGTTCATTTTGTAGTATATGTTTTTTTTTATTTTATTGCCTTTTTTTGCTTTTGTGTAATAGACAGAGAAAAAGAAAGGGTTTTTCATTCAGTATGAAGGTGTTTTGACACTAGGTCGTCTTGGACACCCATTCCGTACGATTTGTGATATAATCCATAGGTATCACTTTCTTTTTCGTATTTAATCATTTATATTTCAAAGTCAACGAATAAGACTAGTATCAAGGACAAAGTATCTATATGTTTATATTCATCATCATTTCCGAGTAAAAAATATTTTTAACACTAGAAAATGACTTTTTTGTCATTTCATTAGTGTCTCTAAAGCGCTAAGTAGTATAACGCATCACTACATGCTCTAACATAATAAATAAAAAACATCAGATATTTTTACCAAATTTATATCCAAATAAAAAAAAATACTCAAAGCTATTTTTAATCCAACATTATTTTTGGCCACAATTATGAAAAGCTCCGATACGTAAAGAAGCTTGCTTGTGTTTATAATTACATGAGCATTTTATATTAATTAATGTCATAAGCGACAACCGGAAACTACTCTCGTAACAAGCCTTGAAGGGACTTCATTAAAAGTTGCAGTTATAAAGGGATCACATTTACACCAAAGCTGGAGTTATTTTGTAAAAAGCTAATGTTGAATACTAAGAGAAGTTGCGTTTCTACTTTACAAGTGTTTGTTATTAAAAAAATATAATTCTGCAATTCACTGGTGAAATATTAATTTAAGTAATACTTAAATTTTATTATTCTATACTCAAATTGTATCGTCATGAATGGCTATTACGTGACGCATTAGGTGAGGGTCTGACATCATGTATGATAGTTATATGTTCGATTCGTCACTCAAGGAGAAGACTATATTGTTATTTATTTATCTTGGGTACGACCACTCAATACGCTATGCCTCGAGTCTAGGTGGAAAATGGTGAAAGGAGTGTTCTTGACATTAAGTTCCCTCTGAATATTATTCCTACAAAGAGTATAACATTTTACTTAATATAAAAATTAAATTATAATTTAATTATTACAAAAGTAACAGATTCCTTTAAAAAAAATCTACTTCATTACATATGTTTTAAGACTACATGTAAAACCAACGTTTCATTATTCAAACTTACTATCATACAACTACAAGAAAGTAAGTAGTTGTTTCTCAAGTCCCGTAACACCCGTCTGGATTCCAAATACAGTTATAATTTAACAAAGTGTTGGTTTAAACTACAGCACTAATATAACTAAATGAGCGATATATGAACAATAAGCGCTAAGCATATGTTCTGGTAGATACTCGGTAATAAATAGCTAACCCTCGTGAGGGGATTCATTCAGTCTAGACGTCTACACCTGCCTAATTAGTCTACTTCTCCAGTGGGGGGACGGGTTAAGAATACAATTCCCACCCGCCGCTGGATAGCGTCCCGTAAAAGGTACCCAGTAGTTTGGTGGTAGGAGATTCGTTCTCCGACTGGCTCGCGACCACTATCATGTCAAAGACGAACCGCCAAATATCTTATGATGTGTTCCGGTTCGATGGCATGTAAGCCAGCTCTCCCTATTCCCACCATTCCCATCCTTCTCTCCTTCTGTCCTACATCCCCAAGGCTGGCAACGCATCCATAAATAACTCTAATGTTGTGGATGTCTATGGGCGAAGGTAACCACTTAACACCAGATGGGCCTTCAGCTCGTTTGCCTCCTTCATTCATTAATACAAAAAATCATAAGGCTAATATCATTTTAATATAGAAAAGCTATGTGATTCTTAGTTAAAAACCATGTTTAATTATAGAAAGTTTATTAAAAGAAAAATACGATTAGAAAAAAAAAGAAAGTAAGCAATTACATACCTCGCGTTATCATTCTTGTCATAATATAAAGGAGAACAAACAAAGGTTGATTCAAACCCCTCATCACATACCTGAGAGCAACTCAAATAGTTATAACGTGAGTTTCCGGTCACATAATATTATTGATATCATTCTGCTACGCGCGTTGTACAGTGGTTATATAACACGTAAAACAAACGTATCGTAGGCTAATTCTTTTACAGCTTACACATGTGAATATATGACATATATTTAAAATTATATAAGACTCACTCTTTCTCTCTCTGTGTAATCGGCCTGTCGCATTTGAAGCGAGCTTATACTCAGCTAGTGATGTGCCTTCACTTGTTTCTGCCCAGTGCAAGATGTATGTAGCCGTATGGAGTATGGAAGATGACAATCCTTTAGTTGATGGGTTCGTCGGAATACTAATGCCCGCATTACCTCTGTGCGGTGATGGTTATCACCACTAAGCATGTAAAAAATGAGGAAAAAAGAGTAGTAGTAAAAAAATATTATATTATCCCATCATTTCATCAGGTGCTTACTAGGAAAATATTGTATACTAGCGACCCGCTCGCGGCTTCGCCACGTGAACTGCCATTTTCATCCTCTATTGCTCTTTGGTATTGTTTTTTTTTTATAAAAGGGGGTAGTCTATATTTGACCTTGCGTCACTAATTATATTCTTGAAAAAATCATCGATGCATCTAGTACAATGTCTATACTATTTGATAACATATAGCGATAACTGTTATAGTAAGAAAACGTACGAAATCTGCTATCATAGTATATCTATACGATAGCAGATTTCGTACATATATACCATCTGGTATATATATGTACGAAATCTGTAGATTACCCGTGAAAACATAAAAGATATAGATATAGATTTTTGCATTTTTATAATAATAATATTAATGAGTACGGATATATCTAATACAATGTCAACTATATAATAACAGATGGCGCTACCCGTTCCAGAAAACGTAGTGAAATCTGCTGTCATATAGATTATATAAAGTTTTATAGACCGGTCAAATGTATCTTTAATAAATGTTATGCTTATTTTATTTTATAATTATTTTAATTAGTGATATTAAAACAAATTTAGCTTCACTTGTGAACTATGAACAAAATTTGAATATATATTTTTTTAATTTTATTTTTCTGGGGGACTTGTGTTGAATACCAGGATGAAAACTATCCCATATGTTGCTCTAACTTCTAAACTAACTCCATACAAAAAATCGTTAATTTCTACCCGGTAGATATCAGTATATAAATGATTTACTTATATCGGTTTTTTATTTTTTTCAAAAAAACTACATGGAAAACCGGGATAAAAATATCTCTATCTATTCTATATGTACCTTTGGACTATAAGCTATCACCATACCAAAATTCATCCATTTCTATCCAGTAGTTTTTGCGTGATTGACGAACAAATTAACAGACAGACAGACAGACAGACAGACAGACAAAAATTCTACTGAGTGGATTTTTGGCCTCTGTTATCGATATATTAACGCACCCAATTAAAATTTTTCTGAAATTTTTCATGTACAGAATTGACTTTTCTACTCTTTTATTATATATATAGATTTATGATATTCGGATATGTGTGCAGATTTCCAAGCAAAACAGCCATTAAAAAGCAGGATATCGTGTAACATTAATGCCAAGATACTAGTGGTAAGTAAAAAGCCTTTTCAAAGTAAATTTTACAATATTATTATTTGTCAAGACATTGACTCACAGAGAACGGAGTGAATAAATATCAGGTTCTTCATGTAACAACACAAATATAAACACTACGAGCTTTCACTTCAACAAACAAACCTGTTAATTGAATCCGCAGATTTTTACAAAAAATGTAATCAATTTATTTCCAACGAAGCAGATTAATCGAATAAATCTCGCAGCCAATTACTGTATAAAACGGATATCTGTTAAATTACATTTAAAAGTATAATAATGTTCATTTTGCTATGATTTGATTGATTTTATTTAGGTCAGGTTTGGTTTTATCGTTTGTGAAACATAAATTGCATTTATTAAATATACACTATCAAAATGTAGGTAGGCCTCGTTAGGCTACATTGTAAATTATTTAGTAGTAAAATATTTATTTAGATTCCTGCATCATTCGAATACGCGAGTTATATATGCTACAAGTATATACTCGTAGTAAGGTAGACAAAGAGAACTTAGTGTTAAGATACTCCGTCCTGCAAGTTCTCCTTAGGCTGATGTGAGTAGTTTCTCATGCTGCCCGCCAAGCGTTTATGTATATTACAAATATGCCTCTTCTATCCAATTAATGTGATTTGTTCCTATAATTTTAATTCATTTAATTTTTGCATGTAATCTATGCATTTTCATATGTTATATTTTGTAATCTAGCGTTTTTAATACGAATAATTTAAATATTATTAAGAAGTGTGATTTCGGCCCACCAAAACAATTCTATTTTTGACAGGTTTCTAGAAAAAAATTGCTCATCCTGTTCTTAAATATCAAAACATATAACTTTATTATTATAATATATAACTTTGCCAGAGCGATAAAAAATAGTTATTACTGAAATCAAACTACAAATATCTCATTTACGAGCGATTCCATTGAGCTACGATTGCCTTTATACTACAACGATATTGAAATGAAGTCATCAAGTATCATAAATATGATTCACAGTATACATTTATTTACGCGTCCGGAAACCGAGTGAGTCCCAGAATAATGTAACCTGTAAACTCCATTGTCTGTTCTGAATGGCTTATTATAAAGTAAACCCGCTCATTGTGATCGCAGCGCGCGTTGCTTGCGCCGCCCGCCCAGCCCGCGCCGCCCGCACAGGCACAGCCGCTGTAACGTCTTTTCAAAATCATTATTGAAACGTTTCATACAGCCTGAACAAATATACAATCATTTAGAGCAGCTTTATGCTTAATTCATGTCATATTTTATTACAGTAGGTTTGTGAAATATTAAATCTCGTTGCGAATTTTTGACCTTAGCGATTTAGCTAATTATTAATTAAATTAATTTTTACAATAGGCTCTTAGAAAATGTTTTAGAATCGTCACACTCATTTTCCCAATTATATAATGATCGCCCCAGAAAATATGTTAATAATGAAATATCCATATATTCAATTATCTATTTTAGAAGCATACTTTGAGTATAATATGAACCCCACATTTAGGACACTTTATATTACTCGATCAGTATTGGTGTTGAGTTTTGCCAATCAACACGCAATGTCTCGGATCCGGGCAGAAAATGAAGAACGCAGAACTTTGACACTAAGTACTCCAGCCCTGCTTTTTGGAAAAAGCATGAAGCTGAGAAAAAAAATATGCAAAAAAAATGAAAGTCTTCACTTCTCTAAGACTTATATTATTGCATGCAACATGCGTAGAATACATAACAACGTTTCAAGAAATTCAGTTAAGAACACAAAGCGTGCGCCCCCTTCCGGCGCGGCGGCGTGCGGTGTGGCGGGTTGTAGACTTACACCTGCACATGGAACAGATTTATTGCACAAATCGCTCGTCCGCCGGCGACGTGAAAAATCGCCTCGTATTTCTTCCCACTTGCTACTACAATATCGTATATTACGTTTGTAATTTATATAGTGTTCGTGATTTTCATGTATTTGTGCACAAAATATAGTGATTAGACACTACTTTCTGGTTTATTTATTGTGGATTTTTTGATAAGTTTGGGTTTTCAATTATTATAGCAAATTGTTTATATGAACTATTTAGAAACTTTTAGTTATTGTGATGTTTTATTTAAAGCTTATTAAAGGTAAACGGAACACCGACAGGAAGTAGTGAATTTTCTCGACGCCACCGCGCGCCGCCCGCCCTGCCGCCTTACCGCCCTGCGCCGCTAAGTACATTCATACTCGTATGTTGATACTTTAATAAGATGGATTATTAGTGACCTTGTTAATAAATTTTTTTAAATTAATGACATAACGTTGGACGAACATTACATATAATACAAATATATATTTGAGTATATTTTAATTGAACCGTTTTTTGAGCCATATTCTAATTAAACCGATAAATGTAAGTATACTAAGGAATATACACTACTTGGTCATTCCTTTATTGTCGTATTTATTATGACTTAAATATTTTTTTAAAAATATATTCTTACGAAATATGAAAATAATATTTTATAATACAAACAGTACTGAACTATTTTTCAATTGTACTAACTCTACAGTAGATGTGTGGGGACCATATAATGTAACATTTAAATTTTATATGTTATTTATTTATTTATTTATATTCTACTTTTTTCTGTGGTGTATGAACTTATTATTGTGCTTGTGCTCTGCTTCTCCTTCTACTAATAAATTGTGTGTGAATTTCAAGAGACTTTTCTTACAAATAACAACAACTTATCTACAGATGTATTCAATATTTGGAGAAATTGTGAAAACCAAAGAATTTATTGAAAAACACGGTGTACATGTGACAAGTGCTTTATATTTAAAAAAAATAGTTATATTGTAGTTAGTGTATATAAAAAACTAAACGCATATATACATTGTTCATACATTTTTTGATACCAAATTCTACCTTTTCCTATGAAAAATATTGTATCAAATATAAGATCAAGCCTTTTTAAAAACATTTAATTTTAATGAGAATTGAACCCAATTTTAAATTATAGACTCCTATATCCTAAACTGAACTACCACATCTATCTTATGCAGCGGTAATCTGCATCGTACAAACAATATGAATAATTGCGTTAATTTGAATATACAGATATTGTATTACATACAATATCTGTTGAGTTAACGTGACGGGTAATAACTGCGGAAGCCGATTATGACATCTACAAGACTACAAGATGTCATAATCAGCTGTGTTGTCTGTTGGTACACCAACAATACAGACAATTTGGCGTGAGGACGGATTAATTATGATTATTATATACATACACACATACAGACATACATATATACATATACATTACATTTGTATGTGGAAGTAATGTGTGTTGCTTTAGGTAAATCTAAATGCAAGGATTTTTTTTTTTCAATTGAAATTTCTTTAGAATAGTTTTGATTTGAAACTCAATGTATTGGAAATAGGTCATGAAAAAGAAACAGACATGTACGTGTACGTCTGTAGAACATACCGTGCTGATTGGTGAGATAGTATACGTTTATATTGTTTTTTGTAACTCGTAATTTAACAAATGAAAAGTAAAATACAACGTACAATAGGAGAATGCTTTTAGTTAAATTTCTTCACTCTAGTGACAAAATAAAGCACAGCGTTGAATTCTGCCGTTCAACATCTAACGTGTACGAGCAGAATGTGGAGAAGTGTCTTACCGTGCTTACTGTGCTCTCTCTGACTACCCTGCTATGAGAAAAGAAACTCGAAGCTAAGATTTTTTCTTAGTTCCGGGTTTCCTTAACAATTTCATTAGTATATATTCAAGAGGTAACACTTATGTAATTAGCGGTGACAGCACTTTGATCTTTAGAGGAAAGGTTCCGCATATCGGAGGGCGGTATTTTCGAGAATTTCGACAAGGGTCAAGAATGTTGTGATTTAATAGATTTTAGACATTTTGTAAATGTATTGATATGATTTACGGCCATCGAGTCGCAGCGGGACGTAGACTGACTATACTTGAAATGGTTGTGGATTTAATCATTTAGAAGGAGTTATGTTTTTTACTTTCTGTTTTAGTTTAAGATATATAAATGGCGGAACTTAACGCCGAAGCTCATCTTACCAGACCGGGGAAATTATTTAAATATAATAATTACGCGACAACGTATTGAATCTATAAGCCCTTACGTGTACAATCAGACTACTATGTCAGTAGGTATATGTATCAGAAAAATTATAGTATTTTTAATATCATATAAATAGTTCTTATGTGCTTTAAATGTCTTTACATATTACTAAGTGTCATAACAACTTGTACGTAGAAACAAATCTAGTAGTATGTTTGTATTTCTCTTCCTCTTTTTCCAGGGCACTCGCACCTTTTTATAGTACATGTGAAGAATTTAGTGTTTCGACTCTCTTCTTTACTTAATTTCATAATTCAAAACGAAAAAGACCATTCTAACTTTAGTTGATTTCTAACCACAAGACAAATATATTCCAAATTGTACTGACCGTATTCAGGAAAGAGGTCACTCAGGCGGAACTTCGTCGTCGTATTTACGAGACTCTACATTAATAACATGTACCGGGTTCGACGGACAGGTCGTAAATAACATATGACTAGTGACGCTGGTTCAATATTTTAGCAACTTCTTAGCACACTTTGTCCTTTTTCTATTTTTCAATCCCGCGAAAACAAAACGCGGCGTTAGGTTCTGCTTCCCAAGATATGTTATGTCTCGATTGGGGGCGTGTAGTGAACAGCAGAGTTTTTAATATGTTTTTTTCTTGCCCTGCCATCCGAGAAAAGTGTTAGGCTGAAAAAAGAATAAATTAAAAATAATTTAATAAAGTAACCACAAATTCACTAAAATGAAGGGCTCAGAAGAACGCAACGCTTAGATCTCCATAATTCCTAAGTCAACATGCTAACATTTCAATTCCCTTTCACTTCACATTCAGTGCAGACAGATATCGGTTGTTTTGCTTTGTGTAAGCATTTCCGCTGCTCTTGCCTTAATTATTCTATCGTGTATTTACCTACAGGCTACAGGTAACCTGTGCTTTGACTGAGCGTGTGTAAGACGGCAATCGGTTCCTAAAACTCGATATTAACGCTTAAACTATTAATGTTTGTTAGAAAATATGCATATATATGTATACATAGTATGTTAATATCAGATTGAAATCATTATTGATCTAAATAAAGTAGTTAAAAGAAAGAAATTCAAATGTATAAATTATATTTTTTTATATTGTGGTGCAATAGGACAGTATTTGACTATACGAAGGATACTTGGAGGCTACAAATTCGACTAATCAAGTTCATGCCTGTTACGGATATCATTATTACTAAAAAGTATAGATGTGCTTTAACCGAAGTTTCCAACTTACTACAAAGGAGAGATTAGGGGTGGTTAAGGTGCTTACATTTACGTGTAAGCATTAATTGTAAGGACTAAATATATTACTACGGTTTCAAAATTACGATGTAATTGAAATTTCGTATGAAAACAATTTAACTGCTTGTATTTTATAACAGTAACAGCCTGATTGTATTGGCATTGCAAATGTTTAATGCAGGTTTTTACACAAGTATAGTTTTTTTTAACAACCTTATTCAAAGGCATGATTTAGTCTTAGCATTTAAATACTCGTAAAAATATTGTTAAACTCCTTTTCCAATTCCTCCGCAAAATGTAAAGATGAAAATTGTAAATAAAAAGCGCAGAATAGTCTTTATATTTCCACTTCATAATATATATAATATTAATAACCGTCGTTCTGGTGATCTCATCACCGCGTCGTTCACTTCTGTTACCGTTAAATAATATCATGTGCATATTTTTGTTGTATTTATATATACACCTTTGCTTACATAAGTAAAAAAAATGTAAATATATTTTATTAACTTCCACATATCAGGGGTAACAGAGAAAACGTAATGAAAAGACACTTTGTGCTTCATTTACACCCGAAATCTTTATATCATTAGTTAATGATTGTTGTTTGTTGTGTTATGGAACTCAATGTCGCGCTTTGTCTTCTTACAGCCGGGAAATGATAACAAGTTACATAATTTTAAAGAGAATGACAATATTAATCTTAGTAGAAATCTTATTATGAAGCATTCTTCGCAACATGTGAGATAAGTAAAGCTATATTTTTTTTTTGCTACCGTTGCTATATTCTAAGCATTCTTTTAAATTATCCAAAGCCGTGACTATCTTTAGATATATTTTATTTTTTAAACTGACATTTTTAATATTTGTAAGTAAAATATTTATTAAAATTAGTTTTGTTATTAGGAATAGTCTATATAAGCAGACAGAAATAATACAAACTAAATCAATCTATATGTACGGAGCTTTTATACCGTATACATTACAATTGATTGACTTAAAAATATTAAAATTATCAATAAATTCAAGGCAATAAATTCTAATAACATGTAAATATTATTCATGCTGCATGTATATATGTACCTATAGATAACAATATAACGAAAAGAAAGCTTTAAAGTTATCACACTATAGTATATCGTAGTTTTTTGAAAATAAGAATAAAAAAGAAGAAAAGACAGTGAACTCCGATATGTAATAATATTTGTTGTGGTTGATTTTAAATGTTGTTTTAGTCCTCCTTTTGTTAAATATTAATATTAAAGTTTTTCATATAAACTATGTTTAATTCAAAATTTCTGAAAGTATTGTTCTCGTCCCGAAATTGACGAATGATGAGGAAGAACATCATAAAGGGCAGAGAAAAGGATACAAGCGGAAGTTGCGAACACATTGCGGGATCATCCGCACGGTGTCATTCAAAGTTGGAGATATAACGCCTGCAGCGTTTTGGTCCAATACAACTATTCATAATTTTCTGACTAAACGAATCCCTTGATTACGCTGAGAAGTGTTTCTACACAAAACTTTTTTCTCCAAATATATGTTTCTTTTTCTCAAAATCTAACATCTATAATTACGGCAGATACTTTATAACGGAGTGTCTTTACATTTGGTTCTCTCTGTCTTCACTGCTACGTGGTAGAAAGCGTGAAGCTGCAAATATATTTTTTCTGTAACAAGAAGTGATTATTATAATATTGTCGTTGACTATTTTATAAATGTTTTTATAAATTACTTATTTTTCTTAAACTATTATTATATTTTTTTTCAGATACACGTTATAACTTGCATAGAGACTGCCTAGTGTTTAGTAGTGACACTACGTTTTTCACCTTCCGCATTGATTTGGGATGTTACAAATTGAGTAACGTTATTTCTAGGCGCAGTTTGCTGTACCAGAATGCAAATAATTTAAATATAATGATTCTTCCAAGTGAGAATCGAAATTACAACCGGGCTTAGACGGGCATCCTATTATAAAAAAAATGAAATCCAAAAAAAAACTCTACAAAAATCATATTTTTGCACCAAAATAATATTTTCAATTCTCAGAAATAACTTCAGTCGTATTTTAAAAAAACTTTTCTGTTTCGTTACAAAAATCCTTAAATTTAACTAAGCTCAAGACCACCTTTGTCATTCAACTCCGCGGGTCAGAATACAAAGATCTCTTCGAGCACTCTCACTCAAGCCGCCGTTTTGAGGACGTTTTATAGAAATACGGTAAACATTTTTTTATTAATTCCAGATGTTTTTTTTCGATGATGAAATTTTATTAATTTTATAATGTATATGATTATTGAATACGTTGTGTCTCGCATTCCGGGTGAAATGGAGAAGGGAGTGTCTTGACACTACTTTTTCGCTGCTATGCAATAAAAACGAGAAGATTATGTAGATGTGGAAGGGCTTCTGTTTATGTAAAATATAAGGATATTTTTCTTTAACAAAATATGACACAAACGCCGTATGAAAACGGAATGCTACCAATCAGCTTCACGCTTTTTCCTCCACAACAGGACAGGTCACTCTGTACTCTACTTTCCGCTCGAATTCAAAACGTTACGCAAGAACAATTATTTCCCAGTGATGAAACAAGCATCGTATCATTACAAAAACACACAAGGATTTCAATGGATTAATAATAAAATTGAGTGACTAAGAACAACAAAAGAATTTCACTATCCGTTTCCTAAATTTGTAGATACATGAAGATAAAGGACATTCGTAGCAACAATCAATGAAAAGTGCTTTGATGTGAGATATATTTTTACGATGCTATTACGTAAGCCTAGCAGTCCGTTACTCCGAGATAATCGTAAGGGACTATTCCTAAACCAGTCGTTGGCAGCA
The DNA here is from genome assembly GCA_019049465.1 of Dryas iulia moderata. Classification (NCBI taxonomy): domain Eukaryota; kingdom Metazoa; phylum Arthropoda; class Insecta; order Lepidoptera; family Nymphalidae; genus Dryas; species Dryas iulia. The sequence goes on along the minus strand of CM032430.1, from coordinate 343,692 downwards.
GTTTACATAACACAGAGAGTGTAATAAAAAAATATTCGCTGTAACTTGCTGAAAGGTTCCTCAGTTTACGTAGGAATACGAATTGCGGTTGTACTATGTATGTATATTCAACTTTAAAACGGTTTTAGCACAGAGTTGTCGGAGAGGACCTAGTATACAAATAATAAACATTTAAGAAGCTCACACACTGGAATTCAAGCCCAAAGTGAACGTGAACGTGAAGATTGTGGGTTATATCCTCACTTGAAATTACTTTCACTACGCCGCTCTCGGAAGACAAAACAGTAATAGTTTTAAGTCCGGACACAAAAATGAAGAACAAAGTGTCTTGACACTAGGTTCTCTTTGACAATTCTGCGGAAAAAACGTAAAGTCACTTTTTTGTTATTTCTATTTTTGTGTGTGTGTGTGTGTGTGTGTGTGTACTTCGTATGTATATTTTTTCATTGCATTATTTAATTATATTAGATAGTATAATTAAATTATAGTTATTGCAATGTACTAGAAAATATTGATACATTATGCAAAATTATTCCAGTTGAAAAACCGATGTCAAAATTAATAAAATCACTGAACGCTCGGTTAATATCAGGGATTATCTATATCCTCGGCAGACAACGCGCTCCCCAGAGATGGTGAACTAAGTGTTCGCGCCTACAACTATTTTATAACTATTTTGCTATTTTTTTATAATCAGGCGCTTCATAGTTCTACATACAATTATAATCGTACCAGTTTTCTAAATCTACCGACCACATTATTTTATTTTTTATAAATTGTAATTTTTATTTTTTCAAATTATTGCTGTGTCACTTCTAACTTTGCTCTCGAACCGTTGTACACCTTTCAAGTAATTAAAAGCAGTATCAAGAATTTTTTTGGGTTTAATTTCTATAATTAGGCTCCATAGTGTTCACTACGAAACATAAATTGGCGACCGTGACAGGACAATTCACAATAAAAACGAAGAAATATACAATACGAAAAATTGCAAATCATCGTCGTCGATCGTCATCATAGATCGATTGATTTTGAAGAACAGCTGAAAGCACCATCGCTTAACAAACAAGATACGACTAAAATCGTCGGCCGAAGGCAGTGATCCAGCTAAAGCGTCACCTTCGCAGCTCAGCACGGTGTATCCCTCTAAGTTAAGTGAACTTTCCTTTGTTCTTTGTTCATAATCCCATTCAATACCTATCTATAAATCTTAAACATCCTTCACAAATTTTCCTTTAATAATCCAAATCTAGTTTAATAAGAAACCAAGTGTGCAAATAATTTAATTACATACAGCGTAAAAAATTTATGCAATTTTGTGTCTATTTACATATTCATTTCTATTCACGTAAAATATCTATAATTTATTGAATTGCAAGATATGCTCATAATTTAATTCTAATTACATAGCAATATTTTTTGAAAACGATTATTAACGGTTAACCTAACGGTTACATTTTTTTTTATTGTTATTATTTTCTTTTCATTTTATAAATAATTTCATATTTCAAAAATAAATAAATCTCATAAAAATAATCTTCGTACATATTGTTGTATCAACAATATTTCAAGTTGTTGTGCCGAACATTCCAGCGTGCTGCGTGGCGCGGTCCAAAGTCCATCGCGCCGCACCTGCGCTGCGTTGATCAGCTGTTCGTGTTCGTGGATTCAACCAAAGCGAGGAGCGTGAGATATTTTTTCTTTTATTTATCCGCGGGAATTATTTATTTTTATATTGATTTTTATTTAACCATTGTTGACCAACTTTACCGTTAATACTTTTCCGTTGCATTTAAATAATTTTATATTCATTTTGTTTTTAAGTTTTTTTTTTTAATTAGCATTAAAAATGATAAGTGATGAAAAATATAGTGCACATCCTACCAAGGGTACCTTAAGAGAGCTAGTCACTAAGCGTAGCTCAATTAAGGGACAAATAACGAAGTTTAAAAATTATTTAGATAAAATCAGTCAACAATCTCACTTGTCTACAATTGAATTAGCTGAACTATCATTGAAATTAGGTAAATTCGAAGGTTTGTCAACAAGGTTCGACGAGTTGCAAAGTCAAATAGAGGTGATAAACAGTCAGGATCTTGACACTGAAATTGATGAAAGAGACGATATTGAGCAGGACTTTATCGTGAATACCGTTAAGGCAAAAAATATTTTACAAAAATATGACAACATTAAAGATGAGGTTAGACGTGAATCTGTATTTCAAGACGCTCAATTTGGTCTCGATCATCGCAACATTGGCGTAAAATTGCCACAGATAGAAATTAAAAAATTTAACGGCACATATTTTCACTGGCTTGAATTTCACGACACATTTTTAAATTTAATTCATAACAATCAGCATATATCAGACGTTCATAAGTTTCATTATCTAACGTCTTACCTTGAAGGAGAGGCAGCACGCATTATTTCAAATCTGGAGGTTTCCTCATCCAATTACAAGGAGGCGTGGGACTTGTTATGTTCGAGGTACAACAATAAACGGCTTTTGATTAACCACCATCTAAAATCTTTACTCAACGTTCAACAGATCAGCCGTGAGTCTGAGGTTTCGTTACGATTTTTGGTAGATCACGTGACTAAGAATTTAAGAGCTTTATCTAGTTTAGGGCAACCAACAAACCATTGGGATACTTTATTAATTTTCATATTATCTTCAAAATTAGATTCTACTACTTTTATGAAGTGGGAGGAGTTGCGGAACATCCATGACGAATTTCCTACACTAGAACAATTTAATAAATTTTTAATTGATCGTGCGGATGTTCTTGAAGCTATAAATCGCAATTGCAACTATAACAAAACATCGCAGAATACTCAACGCCCTCCTCAGCCAACATATAACAATAAACAATCAAAATTTGAGCGAAGCTTGGTTAAAACTTTTCCTTCCACAGCTCAAAAGGGTTATTCTTGTGTAATCTGTGATGACAACCATCACCGTATTTATGATTGTCCAATATTTAAATCAAAACATTATAAAGATAGATTTTCTGAAGTAGAAAAATTAAAATTATGCCCTAACTGCTTAAGGCAAGGTCATTCTGTTAATCAATGCCGTGCCGGTCCATGTCGTGAATGCAAGAAGCGTCATAATACATTGCTTCATCCAGTTGATACCATTAGTAATACAATTAGTAATAGTGCTCTATGTAATTTTGATTCTGATGATGTTATTCTGTCTACAGCCCTAATAGAAGTGTCAAATCCAAGGACAAATCAACACGAAACTGTCCGCGCATTTCTAGACTGTGGCAGCCAATGGTCTTTTATCAGTAAATCTTTAATGCAAAAATTGTCTCTCAAATCAAATCCGATCGAACTTGATGTAATAGGCATTAGCAATAAACCTGCAGATACAATAAAAGAAAGTTGTACTGCCCAAATCACATCTAAAAACAGTTCATTTAGCGTAACGCTATCATTATTTGTGCTAAAAGACATAACGGGAAAAATTCCTAACACTACAATAAATAAATCAAACTTAAGCTTACCTAGAAGTGTAAGTTTGGCCGATCCCTATTTTTACCAACCAGGTCCAGTTGACATATTGATTGGATCCGATATTTTTTGGGATATACTAGGGAGCGAGCAACGTTCTTTAGGTCCAGGGTCCCCTAAATTAATTAGCTCAAAGCTAGGTTGGTTGGTTGGCGGTCCTATCAGTATATCTACAAACAAACATTCTACGATTCATTGCAATCACATTAAAATATTAAAACCTACTTCATTTATTGATACAATGTTTACTAAATTCTGGGAGATGGAAGATCTACCCCACAACCCTATCCTAAGTAAGAATGATAGGGCTTGCGAACTTCATTTCATTAAAAACACTATTCGACTACAGTCAGGCCGGTTTTGTGTCAAATTACCTAAATCAGACTCACCAGATCGCCTTGGTGACTCCTATACTGCAGCGAAGAAACGTTTTCTAGGCCTTGAAAAACGGTTTCGGAAAAATCCTAGTTTAAAGGCAGAATACGTTGAATTCATCCGTGAATATGCCGATTTAGGCCATCTTTCTAAAGTTTGTACACAAAATCCAAATAATTCTTATTTTCTGTGTCATCATGCCGTGTTCAAAGACAATAGTGAGAGCTCTAAGATTCGCGTTGTTTTTGATGGATCCGCTCCAACTACCTCAGGTTACTCTGTTAACGACATCTTATTGGCAGGGCCAAATATTCAGGATTCGCTTTTCTCTATTTTATTACGAGCGCGTCTGTATAAATATTTGTTAACAGCAGATATCGAGAAAATGTACCGCCAAGTACTCGTTCATGAAGACGATCGAAATCTACAACTGATATTATGGAGGGAAGATGAATCCTTGCCCATAGAAACGCTTCAGTTAAACACCCTTACTTATGGGACCGTCAGTGCAAGTTTTCTATCAACACGATGTCTTTGGCAGGTCGGAGAGGAATGTGATGATGACATGGTAAAAACTATAATTCAAAGAGATTTTTATGTCGATGATCTCATAACGGGAAGTGATGATGAGGCATCATTACTTCACATTCAAAATTCGGTTTCACAAGCGTTAAATTCCGCATGTTTCAATCTAAGAAAATATAAATCCAATTTATCTGCTATTTTTAATAATATATCTAACACTCAAGAAAATTTAATTTTTAGTGAATCTTCTAGTACTTTAGGAATCGGTTGGTGTACCAAAACAGACAATCTAAATTTTCCAATTACGACTCCAGCACAAAATTCTGTCATTTCAAAACGATCAATAATGTCAAATTCATTTAAAATTTTTGACCCTCTAGGCCTTTTAAGTCCATGTACAATTCAACCTAAAATGATTTTGCAAAAATTATGGAAACATAAACTTGATTGGGATGAGCCAGTCCCTCAAGATATTGAGCGAGATTGGATTAATTTTGTTAATAACTTAATCCACATTTCAAATTTGCAGATTCCGAGAAGGGTTATCGGTAATTTTCCAAAAACAATAGAATTTCATACTTATAGTGACGCTTCTATGAAAGCTTTGGGAGCTTGTATCTTTGTTAGGACCATAGACGACAATGATCAAATAACTGTCAGGCTTCTATGTGCTAAGTCCAAGGTTTCCCCATTAAAACCTGTTACCGTTCCCCGCTTAGAGCTTTCTGCTGCTTTACTTGCCGCTAGACTTTCTAAAAACGTAGCTAACTGTATAAGCTACAAACCTTATCGTTGGGTACATTGGTGCGATTCCACCGTAGTTCTGGGGTGGCTCAACAGTGATCCTGGAACGCTTAAAACTTATGTAGCTAATAGGGTCCTAGAAATTCAAGACACAACATTATCGTCATGCTGGCGCTATGTGCCCACCAGTCTTAATCCTGCTGATTTAATCTCCAGGGGACTCAGCGCCTCTGAGTTACAAAATTGTGATCTATGGTGGAAAGGTCCGAGTTACCTATATCAAGCCGAGTCCAGTTGGCCAGTCTTGAATTCAAACAGCATTTTAAATGATCTACCTGAAACAAAAAATAGTTCATTAAATAGTTTACCTAAGTCCAAATATAATAAAAAACACATACCTGTTGTCATGTCAAAGGCAGCTACACTCGCAGAACCTGTAATAAAATTCGAAAACTATTCAAAATTATCTAGATTGCAAAGAATCTTAGGATATCTTAAGCGATTTATATACAATTTAAAAAATAAAAACTGTAAACTTACCGGAAATTTAACACTCGATGAGCTAAATGACTCGTTTCGATATTTGTGTGCAGTTGCTCAAAAACAATCCTTCGCCACTGAATACAATATTTTAATTCAGGGAAAACCATTAAATATGAAATCTAAAATTTTGTCTTTATCTCCATTCATAGATGACAACAACTTAATCAGAGTAGGTGGTAGGTTAGGTGCATCTGATTATTCTTATGATAAGAAATATCCCATTCTTTTGGACTCATCACATCATTTAACAAGGCTGATATTCGAAGATGAACATATACGAAATATGCACGCAGGTCCTCAGCTTTTACTAGCAACTATTAGGGAATACGTCTGGCCTATCAACGGAAGACGTCTTGCACGACAAACTGTATTTAGGTGCGTACAGTGTAGGCGGATCCAAGGTAAAACGTTAAGCCCTAAAATGGGTGATCTACCCTGTCAGCGTGTTACCCTTAATTTTCCATTTGCATCTGTAGGCATAGACTTTGCCGGTCCTTTTTTCATATTAAATCGTAGAGGTCGTGGCGCGAGAGTAATCAAATGCTATTTATGCTTATTTATTTGTTTACGTTATAAATGCATACATTTAGAAGCAGTTAGTGACCTAACAAAAGATGCTTTTATAATGACTCTAAGACGTTTCGTGTCACGTCGAGGCAAGCCAGTGGAAATATGGTGTGACAATGGTCGTAACTTCGTATCAGCTGCCAAGGAGTTAAATTATTTTTTTAAAAATAATCAACAATCGCTGATTGACTTTGCAACCCACGAGAAAATTAAATTCATATTTAGTCCTCCGTACGCTTCTCACTTTGGAGGAATCTGGGAAGCAGGGGTCAAATCCGCTAAATTCTTTATAAAGCGCGCCATGGGCAATTCTCATTTAACATTTGAGGAAATTTCTACATTATTTGCACAAGTGGAGTCTATATTAAATAGTCGTCCTTTACATCCATTATCAACCTCTCCTGACGATTTCCTTGCTCTTACTCCTGGTCACTTTCTTATTGGGAGGCCGTTGACTGCGTTACCGTCGCCCGATTTGAAGACAGAAAATCTCACTGCCACGCAGCGTTACGCTCGATTAGAACAAATCCGACAACACTTCTGGCGACGCTGGCAAAAGGAATATATATCTGAGCTGCAGCAGCGGACGAAATGGAGAACAAATCTTGCCAAGCTCAACATAGGGGATTTGGTTTTAATTCAAGAAGATGATGTGCCCCCTTTATCCTGGCGTCTCGGGAGAATAATTCATCTGTATCCGGGACCAGACGGAGTGCATCGTGTAGCAGACATTAAGACCACACGAGGTTCCAGCCGAAGACCAGTGGTGCGGATCTGCCCTCTTCCGAAAGCTGAAGATCTTCAATGTTGAAAGGCAACCTTTCAACGAGGGGGGAAGATGTTCGCGCCTACAACTATTTTATAACTATTTTGCTATTTTTTTATAATCAGGCGCTTCACAGTTCTACATACAATTATAATCGTACCAGTTTTCTAAATCTACCAACCACATTATTTTATTTTTTATAAATTGTAATTTCTATTCATTCCAATTATTGCTGTGTCACTTCTAACTTTGCTCTCGAACCGTTGTACACCTTTCAAGTAATTAAAAGCAGTATCAAGAATTTTTTTGGGTTTAATTTCTATAATTAGGCTCCATAGTGTTCACTACGAAACACTAATTAAAATAATTATAACAACATTCAAGGTTTTGTTAACAAAGCCGAGTTAGAGCGATGCTATTTACTAGAGAATATTATTTTCCTCAAATCTTTCATACATAGTGGGATTGGTCTCCGAGATAGTTTAGATCATTTTAGGGATGTAGTGGGACGAGTCAAATAAATATGAATAAAAACTCCTCGAGTGGGAATCGAACCCAAAACCAGTCGTTTACAGTCACACGCTTGTGCCACTGCGCCACGACTGGCCCATACGACAGTAGTTCATATTAACTATTATACACAGTTCCGCTTATTTTATTTTCCGTTCAAATATTTAGTAGTTGGAAGGAGTGAAACAAAGTGATATGGGAGTGAAAGTGGGTGACTTGAAGGTAAACTGCCTGTTGTACGCAGATGATGCAGTGCTTATTGCATCATCAGAATGCGAGTTGCAGGCATTGGTCACCATCCTGAAAGATGGGTGTGAAAATAATGGTCTAAGCCTGAATGCGAGTAAAACTAAGATTCTGGTGTTTGAAAGAGACGAAGAAAGAACGGAATGTAAGATTATGGTTAACAGAAAGAAATTAGAACAAGTGAATGAGGTGGTATATTTGGGAAGTATGTTTAGCAGAGATGGAAGGTATGATATGGATGTTGAAAGGCGTATTGCTGCCGGTAACAGGGTTAACGGTGCCCTCGCTGCGTTGATGCGACGGCGGAACGTGAGCATAGCCGCACGTTTAGCTGTGCACAATGCAGTGCTGGTACCGACGCTGCTATACGGCAGCGAAACGTGGGTATTGCAGAAGAAGAATGAAAGGAAGATGAATGCTGTGGAGATGAGATCTCTTCGAAAGATGTGCGGAGTCAGCTTAGCTGACCGAATCCGCAATGAAGAGATACACAGAATGGCAGGTATTAGCGAGAACGTCATAGTAAGAATGAAGAAGGGCGTGCTCAGGTGGTTTGGGCACGTCGAGAGGATGAGTGATGGAAGAATGGTAAGAAAGATTTATGAAGCAAAGGTGAGTGGTAAGAGAGGCAGGGGGAGACCTCGGTTGACCTTCGAAAACACAGTATCGATGATACTGGAGGAAGGTCACGTAAAAAGCATGAGGACCCCCCGGAGGGCGTGTATGAAGAGGTTGATGACTGTGGACGAGGCGAAAGAAGTATGCAGGGACCGTAGCGTTTGGCGCTCCGTTCTCTCTGACTACCCCGCAAGGGATACAGCGTGAAGCTAAAAAAAAAAAAAAAAAAAAAAAAATATTTAGTAGTTTGGATGTACCTAAAGCTTTGATTTTGTGAGCGCAGTGCGGAGGAACTTGCTTGCTGTTGTTCGAACAACGTATTTGCAAATAACACGCTCAGTTACGAGAGTTAGCGAAATGGTAAATGCATTATGACCTTACAGACTTAGCTATAGAAACAATAATATATTTACAAAACACAAATACTTTAAAAAAAGCTTATAATATATAAAAGCTGATAGAACAATCCTCCAAAATGCCTAAGCATTGGAAAAACTTGCAAACGACATGCGTTGCGAAGTGTACACAAATTATTTGATATATATGTAGTAGAAATTTAAATCCGAATTTCTTTCAAGTGTTAACCGATTCATTCATTCTCATTTAGGCATTTATTGTTATTATCTTTTTAAAACACATGTACATGAATATATTTGTATATATAATTATACAAATGTATGAAATACACTCAGAGATAAAAAAATATATAACTCCCAGTTTTTCTCGCAAAATAGTTAGATATAATTGGATATAGTCCAGTGTCAAGACACACCGTAAAGCCATTTTGAAAGGTTTTACCTTTAAAACCCATAAAATTATATCGAATTCACAATCATCATGTAACCTTAAGCATTTCAACACACAATAGTCATTAAGTAAAATAAAGTTAAACAAGAAAAATCCAATCTGTACCGCGAACAGCGAAAATATACACAAAATAAGTCGAATTAGAAACATTTATTCCGCTAACTCGTAACGCCCTCCCGAGCACGCTATGAGTTGCTCTTGACCCACACTCGCACAGACAGCGACTGCGAGCCGTCACTCCACTCTCCTCAAGACGAGAGGAGGGCGTCGCGGGAATGAGAGAATGCTCTGTCAATAGCAATACTGCGAGGGGTCTTCTTTTTGAAAGGTCAATCGCACTTTAGGGTACTTATAAATGAGATCAATATGTACTCGACGGAAATTTGCTGAGTTGCTCCTCTTGTTGAAGGGTTACGAGTTCTAATAATATATGGAGTTATGAATTTCGGATTATATGATGAGATGATGAGTATTATTCAATAATTTTTATACAGGATTGTAGCAGTATGCTAAAGCTAAGGTTTTTTGCCATATTGCAGATAGTCAAAGAGAACCTAGTGTCAGATTCCTCTGTCCTCCACTTTGTCTGAGACATTGTGTGTTGAGTAGCGGAACATGTGGCATTGGTATTTATGTAATAGGTATTACAAGCTACCAATGGTTCAGGTTCAAATCATTTTCTAGATTTAAAGTCATGTACGTCCATGGGTTTAATTTTTACAATAAATTTTATAATATCTTAAAGAATTATTCTAGTACTTAGAAATAGAAAAACTTTCATAGAGATTTTCAATACAGCAGAAAGAAATATAAGTTTATTTGTATTGTTGTAGCGTGAAGAGTCAGCCTTACGAGTGAACATCTGCGCGGGGTTAGAGCGCTTAGCTCAGCTTGCATTTTTTATTTCTTGACGTTTTATGATGACATTTCATATTGCTATCGCTGTATTTTTAAATAATATAAGTTTTTGCATATGTATGTATTAATTCACGTATTGTTTAGAAGTTTAAAAGCTCATATATCGTAAATATCAACACTAGGTTCATATTGTACTAGACAATAGAAAATGCTTATAAACACCAATAGCCTGTGTTTATTCTTACTTTTGATCTGATTGAGTCAAAATTTCAATATCTAATTAGATTAATGTGATAGTCATCTGCTCAGGGCGTCAAATATAGATAAAAATCGTGCTAAGAATTAAAAGTGTAATTTTATCTAATCAGTGACTTCGCCCCGTACTTTCTATCTAGATTTGAGACCAAACTCCGCAATGTACTATATATAGCTGATAATGTTATAAAAAATAAACATATGTAGTTAATCCTATAAATGCGTATTGAACCTTAAACAATCTTGTGTACAGTCAGTTATTGTCCCGCCGCGTCACAGTGTCATCGAATATGTACACATACTCATATATGTGTATATCGTATTAACACATATGTATATACTGGGGCCAGTCGTGGCGCAGAAGTACAAAGTGTAGCTATAACTGGAAATCAATTTGTAAATTCTTATTCGTTATAAGGAACATGACAGCAAATTAATTTCGCCTTTAAACTACAAATTGACTAACTAAAGCAAGGAGCTCCTCCGGTTTGGTGAACAAACAATGACGCGAGAAGCATTTTAACTCGGCGTCCTATAATATCGAATACACAGTGCTCGTAATTAATTTCCTTTAGTGTAGTGCTTATTTTTAATTCTGGTTGTGGGTTTGAATCTTTTTAAAACAAATAAACCGACTATAATATTTACTTTCATTTCGGTGTGTTTGTATTTCATCAATTACATACCGCAAGTAAGTAAGCGACAGCAAGTTAGTTTCTCTTTGAAATATATTACACACGATTAGTTCTTGGCAACATTTTGTGCTTTTTATTAAAAAGATGCTTGTATCTTTTTAAGTTATAAACTTGGTATACATTTTAAATTAGTTTTAAATAAAACTGGAACATATCATGATCTCAGTGCGTTCACACATAAATGGGTAAAATTATTTGATGAGTAAGATATTTATACCCTACTATCTAAGTTACGTTTTTAAAGTGTTATTCTCACACTTAGGAAATTGAAACATACATTTATAAAACGTATAAAAATTTATACGCCGTAGGGTTCAAATCCGTGCCTTCTAGAAACCGTTCAAACGCTTTGACCGCTAAGCCACGTATTCTGCATCCGGCTTCTGAAATTCTTATACACTTATTTAAATCACTATTCTGAAAGGAATAGAACCCGCAACTATCGCATCTACCGTTACACACTGTGCCGCTGCGGTAAGACGGCCGCTCCCTTTCCTCTAATACATTTAGTTAGTTTTCTAGCTGCGCTACGTTATATTCGATCAGTGGTTATAATTCGTGGTAATGGAACGTTCGAACGCAATTGTCTACGTAATGGACGGTAATGGGCGGCGCTGGTTCAGTTGTAGCGGTTCCTAACGACGTTACCGTCTTTAAAATTTCTTCTAAACAGTAGAGAAGTAGAGCTTTATTTGACGCTAAATATACAGTAACAAGTCACTACTAAAAATATTTTTTAAGAAAACGTATAAAAATTATGAAATTAAATGTGCCTCTCGCCAACCGTTGAAGTGATCTGATCGTCAACTATGCGTTCTATATCCGGTTACATCGAAATTTTTACACGCTTATTAAAACTTATTTTTGTTGCTAAACAATGTGTAAATAACAATTTAAGTAATGAAATAAGTCTACTATATTATGTCTTCAAACCTTGTTATATTTTTTCGTTAATATATTAAGCTAATAATTAAATTAAAAGTTAAAGTTTTAAGCAGCCACAAATACAACTAAACAAAGTTAGTTACTTAACCCTCAGCTCGAAAGATTCAGACACTTCAGTTCTCTATGAATAATTCAATACATTCTAAACTTTCTAAGCAACTTTATATTTAATATGGAAAAGTTTGTCGCATAATCAAATTTACTTCCAGACAAGGCCCGTGTTGTGCCAGTTTCAACTTGTTTTATTTTACTCCATAATATATCTTCACTTGCTGAGGTCTTCTTAGGTCTGAGGCATTAACTTTAGTGGACTTATTAATTAGGTGGTAAGTAATTTTACGTTCAATAATTTTTCGTTATTTTGAAGAGTTTATGACTTTTTGATCTCTATTTAAGCCCAAAAAGTAATTTTGATTTGAGATAATAAGTACATCACGAATGCCATGCCAATGCCAGTGACCGAACACCGGTACATAAAAAAGCATACCCTGCTTGTTTTAGTCACTATTAAAAATTAGTAGCCCGGTAAATTCAACGCTACCTAACAGAAATGCTATTGATGTGGTATTCAAAGTAGGACTAATTTAAACGATATTCAATTAGACTTTGTTGTACGGTAGAAGTGTTCAGTAATTACTAGCAAATGTATCCAGAGTAGATTACTCCGGTTTAAGTTTCCCTTGTTGAATGAAACATACTCATATTATTTGATAAGATTATAAATTTGACCTAAGTTGGAATTTGAGCGAGGACGTGAGCGTCTGAGTACACGAAACAGTCGTATACATTACACGGGCAAAGCCCCGGCCGGTCGATAGTTTTGAATAATTCAAAGTCAAACAAACAATATCAGACTTTGACTCAAAGTCAAAGTCAAATAATTCTAAAACTTCGTCAGTGAAGTACGAGTACCTATATATATACAAATGTATGTAAGTAATAAGCACTTATCATGAAAATGGATAAAAGTAATAAATGTATACTTGCTTTATACGCGATAATAACATTCTTACGTGATTATTGTAATTTTTTATGTTATATTATTATGCAAAGCGTTTCTTTCTAACATTTGTTTATTCTGTTTAATAAGCAAATAATGATATGTTGCTATTTAGTTAATATGAGAGGAACTCCTTACCATTTCATGCATTCCACCGTGCGAATGCCCATCGCGTTGTAGAGAGAAGAGCTCGGACCAGTGCCGGGGACTTGCGATCCAAGTGCTAGTTTAAGATGAAAGACTTCAAAAAGCGCATTAACACTCGCCTCCACTACCTAAGCCTTAGTCCGAATATTTGACATTATAAAAAATATTAAAATTATAACTTAAAAGTTCCCAAAAATATTGATAAAAGCTGAAGCTTTACACTTAGACATGTACGTAGTACTTTTATACTCTCATAACGTAATTACACGGCTCACTTACATTTTAACAATACGTTGAGGAACTTTGTACCGGCACATGATAACCTCGATTCGGTAATAATCTTAAAATATCGGCCTTCCCTGTCTCCACCGCCTCTTTGATGTACGTAGGACTTGTAATAGCGGAGTATTGTGATGTTCTTAAATATGTACAATATAACTTGTATTTTGTAATTATTAGTTACATTTTTAACACTTCATACTGTTTCCCGCATAGCGGGATAGTCAGAGAGGACCTAGTGTCAAGACGCTCCATCCTTCACTTTTCGCTTGAAGTCGTCATTTCGTCGTTCAGTGGCGAAAATCAACACCACGTTTTGTTTTAGATATCAGGGTGAAGAAACGAAAAGTAAATAAATATCATTATAAATCATATATCAAATCAAAATTGAGCCCCCAACCATCATGTTATAATCAGATGCTGTACCACTGCGCCACGACAGCCTTTGTTCACTGCGTAATGTTACAATTATGAAATGTTATGTATTATTGATGATTCTATTAGCAGGTACAGAACACTCAGTGTAAACGAATTCCGTCCTTTATTTTCTACTAGACGCTTAAACATTGCGTGCTGAGTAGTAAACACAACGCCAAATATTGTTATTCCAGAGATAAGTAATAAATATAATTTAAACATTACTGCAACTGGAAATCGAACCCACAACCAATCACATTATAGTAATCCTGTCCCACTACACCATAGCGGCACCAATAACCATTTATAATATAAAAACTCTCAATACGACAAAATAACATGCGTCTATAGAAAATATTTTTACATTAAATATCAAAGAAAATAAAATGAAGCACATATTCGGAGTAGTTTGTCCCGTTTCGGGGAATAAGGACCGACATCAAATACATGAAGTTACATTGACTGACACGAGGAGGGACTTGTGACGGATATATAATATGTTTTCTGAATTAAAAAAATAGGCTGAAAGAGAGTTTGATGGAATACCTTAAAGGGTTTCGTAAAGTTAGTGGTGGAGAAAAACTTTTTAATTTTTTCTTTACGTGTCATTTATTATTATAAAAAAAATATTTTCATGCTTTTTCGTATATCACCAAAAAGCGGAGAAAGAAATATTGTGTATTGAGTAGCGGAACTCAACGCCGCGATTCGTCTTTCTCTTAGGAATAATGAAAACAACAACATCGTGACAATTCCATCATGGCACAGTTAATTTTATAGTTCTATCGGTGGAAATTACTGCGTAGTAAGACAGCTTTTGTAAGGCTTACGATATGGATAATGTCCCACGCGGAGTTGGATTCAGGCTTCCGACATTGAATTCGCTAGTTAACTTTTAATGTGCTATAAAATTTAAAGACAATTCCAGTATGGTAGATACTGCGGTTCATTCAGTTTGTTAGCTGTAATAGAAAATAACAGCGGCAGGATTGCTCGATGTTCTATGAATTAACTTACGGGACTCAATTTGTACGTCGACTTTACAGTTAGTAGACAAATATTATATAGAGATTGCAGCACCTCGCAGGTTTTGACATTGTGTTAAGAGCTGGAGCTCAATGCCACCGGATCTTAGGTGCCAAAGTGGAGAAATGAATATATAAAATATACAATCATTCGAGACCAGCCGTGGCTTGTGGGCACAAAGTGTGACTGTGACTAGTTGTGGCGTCGACTCTCACTCAACGGGTGGAAATATATAATATAATATATAAATAAAATATTTCAATTTTCTTCTCTCTGGTGTTGAGGTAAAGCGAATATAGTAAAATATAATTCCGCCAAATAACACATAATGGTTATGAATTCAGCGGAAAATGGGGAACAGAATTTCCTAACACTACGTCCCCTACCCTGATGTGCGTGGCATACAGCGTTAAACTAAAAAAAAAAATATTATCTCCCTCCGAGTGAAAACCAAACTTACAACAAATCGCATTTACAGTCAGGCAGTCCATCAGGCAGGCACCACAAGGGAATAGACAGTAGGGAATTATTTTTCTCTTTATATCTCAGATTAGTGTAGGAGAAAAATCTCTCTATAGTCTAATATAAAAATATTTTTTATAACAAAATAACTTAAAACTACGTCAGATAAAATGCACTAAAAACTAAAAAAAAATAATCACATATTCTTGTGTCTACAACTTTGCCAACCGACCAATTCGCTTTTAATTACAAAATATGACGTGTGCCGTTACTTCCCAACGAGATGGTTACCCATTAACACTACACATATGACTAAATACATGGTCACGACTAGAAAACAAATATCAAAATGTATAATTACAGTTCATTTTAGTAAAATTCATCAATTTTGGAGTCAGTGTTAGCCATGCGGTCTGTAACTGCTGAATTGGGATCTACGAGTATTAATCATAGCATAGTACACATACATTGCGTGTTAAGTGGCGGAACATAACGCCACACTTTGCATTGACATCAGAACGAAAAAAATTAAGTTTTAAATATTTCCACTCCTCGAGTGCAAATTGAATCCACAACCAGGTTTAGTCACACTGCCACTACTGGCCGCACTTTTCTACATTTTCATATTTACTATTATTATGTAAGTAATTATTCTTTGTTCTTGTTTTAAATGTCTTGGCATTGACTCAAAAAAGACTCACAAGAACAAAACAAACACAAGACAAAGTAAACAAGTCATTCTACATTTGCGCCACATTAACGCTGCGCTTCTCGTACTTAAGTATAAAGTGCGTAGATTAGGTATACCTAATTGTACGAAGCTATAGTAGTCTAGTAGCAGGGCGTCTGACTGTTTACTATACTTGTGTTCGATTCCATCTTGGGGGGAAAGGTAATGTTTATATTATTTACATTTCACAGCTCTAGTAAGACAAAGCGCGATATTGAGTTCCGTCACAAGACACTATGTCCAGAATTCAAGCAAAAATAAAAACGTGCTTTCTCTTTCTATTCTGCTGTGCGAGGAAAAACACACAGATATTTTTTTCGTTTCCATAATAAAAAAATAGCACATTCATTTTTGCAAACAAACACAATTATGAAACTTTATCTTTTGGAACAATATTAGCTTGTGTCAAAGACAGATAATATAAAAATTCTAAAACTTGAAATACAAGAGGAAGAAGGAGCAAATAGCGATACATTTTAATTAAACGCGAAGGGTCGGCTCTCGCGGCGCAGCGGCGATACGAAGTTTCTTTCAAGGGATGTTACAAGTCATTAAAAGTAACAAAATACTTGTTTTTAAAAGACATTGTACTAAAAAGTACACACTTATGTATATTTTTTGCAGCTTCACTTCACTTCACGATTGTTCCATGTCAGGTTTATTTTCGTGATATTCCGTTCTTCATTTTGTAGACATTGTGTGTTGAATGGAAGAAGTCAACGCTGCGCTTTGTCTTAGATACCAAAGCGGGGAATGAAAATATATTCATCAGGACCGAACCCACAACCATTACTGCATTGCTCTTACCATCAGAAGCTTTCCCACTGCCACACGATGGTCTCAACTCCTCTAAGTAAGATTTAAATTCATTGACATGTTCATTAAGGCACAAACCACACACCGCAATTGACCGTACATGCCGCTTGTTAGCGTCCAGTATAAAAAATGCTTATTATTTTAAGCTAATATGTTGTTTTTTATTTAGCCGTAGTCGTTTAAGTGACTGCGGCACAGCTACGGCATTGCTGCTTACTCTGTGAGGGACAGGCGTCGTTAGCGTCAGCCAGACCGATGACAGCGGGAGGAGCTCCACTGTACTGCTACGAGTATACACTATACTTTCTTTGCTGGAAAAACAAATAATATATTATGTGATATATTTATGATTGTAGTTTTGTTTGGGTGAACTTTTATAATAAATAATTGCGTTTTTTATTCTATCTTCACATTTTCTGCCTTGACAGGTAAAGAAGTTCTAGTGCTGTTATATTCTCAAATTCAATGTCTTGCTTTATCTTACTGGACGGAAAATATATATATATGCGATTACCTCAATACTCTATTATTTTTATTTGCTAACATAAACTGCAAACCACACTGAATCTCACTTTACTCAATTTAGTTTCTTAGCATTGATTTTCACCTTTTAAATATATTATCGCTTAGCTTTCAGTAGAGGATGGTGAACGATGAGAGGCAAAAGGACGCAAGATGGAGTAATTTCGCAACTTTTACGCTTCTATAAATTTAATTAATACAAAAGACAGTCTTTATGCTTTGACTTTCCTAGAAACAAGACGATGGAGAATAGTTAATGCTGAAATAAACTTTTTTAGCTTTATTTAAACACGTATTTACTTTATATGATGTGACGATTCAGTACTTTCCTCATTTTCGTTTCCACAGAATTTCGTTATACATTTGTTGTTTTAATATATATTTTAATTGTTGCATCAAGCCGGGACTTTTAATAAAATATATCAACAAAGTGTAGTACAGTGACAAACCTGAAACAGAATCAAATGTTGTTGTATAACTTTTTACCGATCAATCTCCTTCGTATATTCTATACAACACGATATTGGCGAAGTAATTAAATGAAAATAAATAAAATTAACTAAATGCAGCAATACTATATAATGACAATACTGCAAAAGTAGTTTTGTAAATACAAAAGTTTTAATCAGAATGCTGTAAAACTTGAGACTGACATCAGAAATAACTTTCAATGGATAAAGGCAGATAAAAGGTGTTTCATTTAGCTCAGCGTCCACTTGGGGCGCTTTGCTTTGCTAGCAGAACACCATATTGATTTTGACCTTGTTGATTTAAATGTATTTTTAACAACGTCGTCGGTAAAGGCGGGTGGGTGAAAATTAAAGAAAGTCTAAAATGTATTCTCTTGATTAATTGATGATTGATTATTGACGGAGAAAAAGAAGTGATTTTTAGGAAAGTTCAAATGTCGCGGATACTTGTACTAAAAACATTATAAATTAATAAACATTGATTTAAAAAAGTTTGTACATTTCCGTATCTTGGTTTCTCGAGTATATTGAATGATCATTATAGTCACTCCGTTCTCTATTTCTCAATCTATTATAGTCAGTGGGTGCTGGTCAGGTGACTCAGACAATAAGAGTGCTTAAAACCTACAAAACTTCCCAGTTTTTTTTAAAGATTAGGATTTTTCTTTTAAGGCGCATGTCAAATACATATGGATATGTCCGTAAATGTAGCTTTAACTCTAAAATTGAAATAAAAACATATATTTACATTTAGTTTTCGTAAGATCGCAGACAATGCTAAATGATGAATGGTAGGCAACATGCAGTTACATACAACAGTAGTTTATCCTCCGTCCACTGACTGTGTAAGTGGCGAAGTTGCCGGGAGTTAGTGCTGGACAGAGCTTACAACGTCGCAGTTAGAGATCCACATTAAATCCGGGATTGCAAAATTTTTTCATACAATGCATTTAACTTCTGCTGAACTCTGTTACTACTATCTAAACAAATAAAAATAATTAGGGCGAGGCGCAACTTAATTATTATAATTATAGCTTTATACAATTTTGCGAATATATCAGAGAGGGGCCATAGTGATTCAGAAATAGTGGAAGAGGAGTATCTTAAAATGTCTCTTCCCGCCTGTCTACAGTACGTATTTGATGATAAAAAAGGGTCTTAACAAAATTAAAGTTGTGATAAGAAATTAAATTTGAAGAAATAAAGATGATAAAGAAATGTAGATGATTTTAATCGGCTGTAGGCAAAAAGAACTGACTTCTGAGCCACTGATTAAATAAGATATTAGTCTGATATGGTACTATTAAACAATCAAATGTACATTTGTAACAGTTTATTTGATTAACTAACGTTCGAATTTGTCTTTAAACATTATTAATCTACTTGCATACAATGTATCCAACTCCCGCTGCGTGTAGTTTCGCAACTACTAGATACTCGTGGTTATATAAATTAAAACTTTTGACTGTAAAGTTAAATTGCATGTCCGTTTACAACTACTTACATATACGTGTGTATGTATAGTTTACACACACACGTATGTATATCGTATCTCTAACCTCACCTATACATGCATTACGCTTTTTACTTACTTTAACAATATCATATGGTGTGCTATTGTAAGCTTAATTGTTAGTCCCTCGTGATTTAAATGGAAGCATAAACAAATTAATTAACTTTAATAAAACTACTAAGCTTATTTTTACACATTCTGCTTTCCGTCTGAAATCGAGACTGGTGCGTGTTGACTGGTAACACTTAATGTGGCTCATTGTCTTTACAAGAAGTATAAGTTAAGTTAAGTTAAGAATAAGTTTGTATATTGCTTTTACTTGGTTACTTTTTATAATTTTACAAAAACTGATCAAAAGATAAAAAAAGATCATAAATAAGAATTAGCTTAAAGTTATAAATTGAATAGATTTTAAATAAGGCGTGTTTTCGTTTTCATGTTTAATCTTTAAGTTTTACTGTAAGTTTTCAATATTATTTTTCTTTCAGGGGTGCCTTAAAGGTTTTAATAAACAATTTTCCCCTTCTGGAAAAGGAATCCACAATCGTCGCGCCTGTATTCACACGGATAGCAAATACTCTTATATTAAATAATATATCATTGCCATCAACTACATTTTCAATGATTATTAACATAAAATTTATACTCCTTGTTCTCTTAATATAACAGTATTAACATTCACTAGTGCCTCTTTAACTTCAAAAAAGCTAAGGCATATTTGTAAGCTAAGTAAATATATGTATGTTTTCCAATTAAAATACGTAAAATATGAACAAATCCGTTGTCAACTCTTCCCGCGGCGTCCTACATGTCGCACTACATGTCGCTGTCAAGGCCGACGCTGAGGCAACAGGGCGGTATGAAATTTGTCACTTCACTACGTAATTTGTTTTAGGGTTAACTAAACACCTATACTTTACTAATATACTGCTGTTATATAATATTCTTCTTTTCATTTCAATTGACTGAATCCCGCAACGTTTTAAAATATATTTAAACGTATCTACGTGTGAATTAAATAAATAAAAAATAAGTGAGATTCTATATTTCAGAGAAATACGAAATATATCATGTATTTCAAAAAAAAAAGTGAAAGACTTAGTAATTCAGCATACAGCATAGCATTGCATATCCTATGTTTTTTCAAAAAATATTCGCAAGTAATCCGGTTAACATAGTATCATTTGAGATAATTGAAATATGAAAACGATAAAAATAAAATAAAGCCTATGTGGTTTCTATGGCTTCCGCTGCACGCCGCACGTACAGCTAATGTATATTCCAGTGGCATTACCAAAGTAAATAAATTGCTCGGAGACAAAGACTTCACTTACAAGTATAACGAATAGCTTCAGTCGCCGCTACGACGACGAGGAAGAGCTACGAACTGCGGGCAGCGAGCTACGGGCTATGGGATACCAAGAAAATATCGTTGAATACGTTTATAAGTTAAAAGATCTCTCTCTACGCTTTATTAAAGCTATACAAAAGGAATCTGTTATGATGAAACAAAAAAAACATATTTATGAGCTTGTGTTGTTCTTTAGCGGGAAGTACATTAAGTACTTCTTTTCTTATCTTTTACTTTTGTCGACTTTGTTGAGAACTCTGTGTCTGTAATGAAATTGTGCAAGGATGTAACGTCGAAAAGTAAATTTAGAGACGTAAAATAATCTAACTAAATTATAAAGAAAATTGTTCTTTGATATATCATCTAATGATAATATCATCTAGTTATATATATTTTTATATTTTAGTAGAAGGAGAGAATTCTTTTAATGTCACTGTCTGGGTTCACCGACTGGGTCACCGACTCGCTCGTGAAATGTTTGACGATCTTACTATTATACTAATGTTATTACAATATTTTTCAACAATATTAAATACTTCCTTTTACGTAAATATGTCAATATGTTGAAAAAATAGCACTTACATTTACTTCAGTCGGTTTGAATTGAATGAATCTTTTACTCTCACTTATTTTAAGACAATTTTATTTTATTAAAATCTTTTGTTTTTGATTCTTATATATTTTGAAATGGAACTTTTAACCGGAGTAACTGCGTATATTATTAGTATGCGAAAATACGAACACTTTACGGTAGTCCGTTATGTTTTGTGTTACAGAACTCAACACTGTTATTGCAGAAACAAATAGAAAGGCAATTTAATACAAATGCATAGAATAAAATTTTCCGTCAACGTACATTACAGCAGATGGTACTACCCACTTTGCTAATGTACTAAAATATAATAGTAACCTATATAACATTTCTATTCCAAAAATTATTTTTTCTGTTAACCCCAAGACAATACAACCATTTCGTTCCACATAACAATCAACAATCCACGCGTGAAATTAAATAGCGTTTATTTTGTCACGAATATCAAATACAAATTACTTGAGTAAAGTTTTGACGCGTCCATACATCACGCCGCGACGCGCCTCTCGCGTCGGCTCGCTGAATACCACTCGTGTAAACTTATATATCTATATAATGCTGCTTGAGTAATAGCCCTAATTTATATGTGTTGTACAGTATGAAATATAGAGCTGGGGCCAGGAGGCGCTGTGTGAAAGTATAATCATTCCACGCTGAAAAAATGGAGTCTCTGAACACTAATAAGATCTCTTTGGATCGTATTGTATTTGATAAGTGCGTGCAAATAAAAAATGGACTGGGATAGCCGAACTTACAAGGTACTCGAACTTCGTATAGAGAGGAAAAAAAAGCCAAGTTTAAACCACTTATTACTTCATGAGATTGGAACTCACAGCCCATCCATTAGTTATGGGTGAAGTTATCAGAAAAACCTACATATATGTCGGCTATCGACTGTAAAAAGGAAAGCCGACATAAATATATGTACTTATATATTTTTAATATATATTTTTTAAGCACATTCATTATTAGATAATGAAAACTCAAACAAAACCTATGATAATATTAGAGTGGGGTGGAGTATGTCGATAGCAGAAGCAATAAGCTATTTCCCGATATATTCCGGAAGCACCAATAAAGCTATAAACGCGGCGGATGTCGGGGATTACCCGCCGCCGTATATCACGGTACCTTCCACAGCATACTCAGCTTTACGCCGGCATTGAACGCGTGTACTCACGCATAGTTGGGCGTATTGATTTGTTCCCCGAGTATAACATTGTGAGGAGCATTTTATTTAATATATATATTTTTTTATCACAATATTACAACGTGAGTCCGGGTCTATGATTGTGTTATATATTTTTAAGCGTATTTATATAAAAATCGTTTCATATTGCTTGTTGTAGACTGCAACTTTGTTTGTGTGAACTATAAAACGTAAAGATATTATTTTTTCCCGATATTTTTTGCTATTTTAGAAAATCCTCTTTTAGTGCTGTCTTAAATGCCTCAAGGAATCTACATGCTAAGTTTTAGTTTTTAGTGCGCAGTATTACTGACAGTGCGTTGTCTATCAATCAGTCAGTAGCATAAGTCTTCAATGTATTGTTGGTATCATAAAACATTATATTATATAGCAATAAATCACAATAGATGGTATTGTGGTATATGGATGGTATCATACTAAAGATATATAAGAGTATGTATGGTAAGTATTATTCTCACACACACACTAGAAATAGAAAAACATTTTTAGAAAACGTATAAATATTAGTTTTTACTTTTCAAATTTTCACCGTCACTAAATCTTTACTGCTATCTAACATAATGCAAGTAAATGAATACTCAATTGCTGTTACACTTTATTGATATAACTTATATCGTGTAATAAACTGCCTGAAATTACGCACTCTAATGTCCCTTGCATCAGCTATTTATCCTTTCAAGATATACGAGGTAACGGCAATAATTCCCTCTTATGGTAGCTATAAGCTGCATACTCCCGAATCAATCGGAATGCGTAATGTACAGGCAGATGTATCACGCTTATCGCATCGCATCGCAGAGCGCGATCGTAGTCCACACAGCGTCACTTGTAGCTGAGCGTCTGAGTTTTCATTATATGAATAAACGTAGGTTTTGCATTTTTTCATCTTTTTAATGATAAATGGATGGATGGATGAATATGCAATTATTCGCACTTTATAATGAAAAACGTGCGAATGCGGTGCGGATATTTACGGGACATAATAAGTGAAAGTAGTAGTCAGTGTCACAAGTAAAAAAGTTCACGCTAACAAATTTTCTGCGAACAAGCTTTCATTTCGGCGCTCGGGTGTTTCAAACAAAGCATGACGTTGAGTTTCGCCACACAACAAACAATGTCTCGATTTAATGCGGAAAATGGAGATCAAGACACTCCGTCTTGACACTAACTCTCTCTGACAATTCTGCTAAGTGGGGGAAAACTGAACTGCTTTCAAAATAAATAAAATAAGTATATCAGCAGCTCGGGCGAGCATTACCACGTAATGAGGTGAGACAGCAGCTCACGTACACCGCGAGGCACTTCCAGTCCGCCATTAACTAAACTAGCACTAGAGAAGGGTTATAGCACTAGAATACCATCCGCTCTGGAGTTTTAAACCTTTATTTTCTAAACAAAATCTGTAGAAACCAAGTAAAATGTTTTTACTACGAAAGCGAGGAATGCAATTATTTAAATAATGAAGAATAAATTTAGATATATAGAAATATTTCCTTGTTAGATTGTATGTAACGGGTTTGATTGTCGTTTAGAAAAAAATTAAAAATGTCAAAATATCGCTTTTCTTGGTTATCATGTTTGTTTGTTTGTTAAAAGGCGTTTGTAAATACTGTCTAGTCTGTAATGGTTCTAAAATAAGCACGAAGAGTAGAGTAAAATGGAAATGAGAATAATGGTAATAATGGAGCAAAATGGAGCAAAATGAGAATAATGGAGCAAAATTCTCGCCGGATTTATTTATTTTTCAAAACAAAATATTGCAAGATTTTTTTAAAATTCAATGTTGCTCTAACAATAACCGTTTCAAATTGACTATAAAAATATATACAAAAGAATTTATTAAAAGCTTTATGATTTATTTATAAGACAAAGTTTATATGATTCCCGCAAGTCCGAAACGCAAAGACGTTAACTGACTTTTCATTTATAATTCAAAGATGTCTCAAAAGGACACAAACCGAGTTTGCTGCGAGATATCGAATTCACGTCTTTAACAAGATTTTGTTTATCAAACGACGCTACGAAATGTTTTATCATAAATACGTGAGGATAATTCTAGGGTGTTTTTAGGATTTTACAAATGTTACGTTTTTAGTTGAAGATTTAAATACGAGGCTATATAGCGTCAGACTGTATTGGATTTTATATTTCTTTTTTTTTAGCTTCACGCTGTATCCCTTGCGGGGTAGTCAGAGAGAACGGAGCGCCAAACGCTACGCTTGGTTACGGCTTCAATTCCCACTGGAAGGAAAGATTATACTTAAATTATTTTGATTTCTACTCTCCAGAATCTAGTCAAAGCGAGATTATGAATTCCTCCACTCAGCATGTAATGTCTCGATTTCAGACAAGAAAATGAGAAATGAGAAAATGGAGAACAGACTTTCTAGACACTAGATTCTCTCCGACTAGTGTTATTTGAAAAAGATTTGTATAAATGTTTACATGTTTCAATAAATTTTAATAAATATATCTTGGTATTTTGTGATATTATTAACAATATGAAAATATATACTTAAAAAATATTAAATCGGCCTAAACAATTAACCTGTTTATAACAATAGCCGTGTGGGGTACACGGCGCCACGAGTAACTTTATGCAACATGTTTGTCGTTAGTACACAGTTACCGAATAGATTTGTTTCGTAAAAAAGGAATTATTTCAACTAAAGGCTTTCGAAGGCTTTTGTTCTTTCAACCGGAAATAAGTTTATGGAAATCCGCTTACAAATTATTTTTATAAATTGTGAGCGGAATTGTTTCATCGTTATTTTTATTATTTCCATTGTTTATTATGTGCGAGAACAACAGCGGGGGATCTGCCTGTTTATTTAGTTTCACTTTTCGTTTTAAAAATGTTACTTTTATAAACATTTTCGTATGGAAATTCCTATCCATCATAATTTGCCCATGATCCAAGTAAATGTAACAAAAATAACAACTACAAAAGCGTAATCAGTATTAGCTTGATTTTGATGCATAAAAAAAAATAAAATAATTAGAAAGAAGTACAAATGCGGTAGCTGTGAGATTAACGTCGAGTCGGGAAGGATTATATTTTAAACAATTAAATTTCCCTGCACTTTATATTAAGGTTGTCATTTTGCTTTTAAATAGTTTTCACCAACTTGACAGCCTTTACTTCATCAAATATTATTTACATTTTAAATTTAACCAAAAGAGAGTTAAAATATACGTTTTGTTCAAACGTAAATTGCTGGTTCAATTTCCACTCGGGAGTAATATATTTCCGTTTCCTCGTTCTATCATATTTGTCTTACGAAATATTGCTTAGTTTTCTTTGTTATCTCGAATAACATTTGAAATAAAACTTTAACTTTATACATGTAATATAAATTACATCTTTATTATTGTTTTTAGTTTTAGTTAGAATCTAGCGTCTGTGTTCAGTGGCAGTGGCTCAATGCTGTGCTTTTGTCTTAGGTCTCAGAGCAGAGAAATGGAAATTATCAAGAATTATTCCCCCGAATGGGAATCGAACCCGCCATCATTGCGTTTACAGTCAGACGCTGTCCCACTGCGACGAGACGAACGTTTTGTGATATATAATATATTTTTTTATTAATCCTTCTAATCTTCGAAACATAACTGCGGGTTTCCAAAATAGAAGAGGAAAATAATAGATATAAAAAGTCGTCATTCCAAAAAAATCTACTTTGAACAACTTAATTAATTGGCTTTTGATTGAGCCTCGAATTTGATATTCAATCTGTTTAATTTTACTTAACAAAATATATAATATTTATGTTATATCTATTATATTGCCCTTGAACCATAATTGGATACATTTTTTCGTAACAACAGCGTATCTGTATTAACGGAAGAGTCATACAATAGGAGATATACAAGAACAGTATTTTGTTCAATTGGTAAATATGAAAAGCATAGATTTTTATTGATTTATCTTATGTGTACACAAAAAACAAAATAACTGAGCATAAGCTTGTCTTATATATAAAAATGAATCGCCGAATATGTTGCTAAGCGCAAAACTCGGTGAACGGTTGGACCGATTTCGCTAATTCTTTTTTTAGAATATTCCTTGAAGTACGAGGATTGTAGTTAAGGAGAGAAAAATAACAAAAATAATTTAAAAACGTATTAAAAAAACACTTTTCTATTCTCCTATACAAAATATTCGTTATAATTATTAAAAGTCAATTTGAACTTTAATACCATACCATAAAGTTTAAATGTTACCGGAGAGGTTTCGAGACGGCAAAACAATTGATAAAAAGCTGCTAAAACATGACTTTATACATAGTATACGAATGTCAATTTCGCAATTGTTGACAAAGTTGTGATAGCTCAGTTGGAAGAGCGCTTGCTTTTTGTGGTAATTTTTTATTAGGGTCCATAGTTCGATCCTGACATGGATGTCAATTTTTTTTATTCTTTTTTGTTTCAATTTTTTATTTTATTTTAATTTTAATTTTTTTATACAAGTTTATTGGACTTATATTTTAATTACAAGTTTTGTTTATTTTATAATATTTTTATTGTAAGCATTATTTCAAGAAACGATTCCCCAAAAGAAATATTGAGCGGACCTTTATTGTAACTTTTTTGTAGCGTAGGCGCTCAAGGCGCTAAAGGATTTTTAAAAAATCATCTCTTAAGAGGGGGAAATAGTGGTTAACAGTTGGATAACAGAATGTATGAAATTCCATCAATTTTGAACTTAAAGCCATAAAATCTAATTTGTGTATATTTAATAAAAAAATATTAAATTTCTATTTCATTGATTGTGAAATCTTGACCGCTAAGGTGGTGAGATATAGGTTGAAAGTTTGTATGGAAGTTCGCCATTTGCAATGTTAAAATATGAAAAACTGTTTATAAGAGTATTATAAAAAAATTGTAAATACGTATTACAGGGATTATGAAAATTCTACCACTTAGTTGACGAAAAAGGATTGGGAAATTATAAAAAAAAATAGTCATTTACTGCGTTAGAAATAAAAAAAAATTTTTAGTGGTTCCTGATTAGAAACCTAAACTACGCTACTAAATACTTGAGGCTGCCGTAGCGCAGTGAGACAGTGTCAGACTGTAACGCGACGGTTGTGGATTCGATTCCCTCTCGGGAGTATAATTATTTTTTATTTTCATTTCTTCGCTTTGGTACCAAAGACTAAAAACGCGGCGTTGTGTTCCGTTCCAAAGTCTCGATTTCGAGTGGAGACCGGAGGACGGAATGGTATGGCCCCTCTTTGCGTGATTACCTCGCTATTCGGAAAAAACCATGAAGCGAAAAGAAAAAGGAAAAACTACTCTGCCATAGTAAAATAGTGAACAATTGCCTCTATACATATACATTACAGGAACGTGAAAATGACATTAAAACTTGAATATATAATTTTTTTTTTCTATGTTTTTATATATTTGTACGCGCACATCTTATGATCTACTGGACAGATCCGAACAAAAGTTTTTTTGTTGTATACTTCAAAATAAAATACCTAGCTGAACTTTAAGAAACAAAGCATTGAAACCTTAACAACAGTTGTTCAGCGTGATGAACATTCCTTGACTTATAAAAATTACAGATCTGAAATATCTGGTGAAGAACGAATGTCAAATTTTCAACACACTCGGAGTCCAAATCGTATCTTGGTATGTTTTTTGTATAATACTTAGCATTCCTAATACAAAAGCAGTTTTTTAATGTTCCTGAGTAAATAGTAAATTAATATAAAATTTTATCCAACGAAAAACTTCAATCGCTTCTACAAAACTTTAAATTGAAGTTATAAATATGCCTTATTCCTTCAGTCATATAATAAGCCCAGCTATTTATACAGGATGAACGTGTGTCGGTCAAGAGTATAATATTTTTCCGATTTTTAGTTCGTAGATTAAATTATGATGTATGAGACAAACTAATAATTTGGCTTGAACTTATAGTATAAAGTGATATTATGCAGGTTATATTTATTGAGATGTATTTATATACTTCAATTCAACTTGACCAATAAAAACTATTCAAACTTTATTCAGCTACTATTAACTTATATTCCGTTTCCTTATATTGCATGCATTAGGCATTCAATTACTTTTTTCTTAGGGATATCTGTGGCTGTATTAAATCAAAGCAGTGCTATCATGTTATCCGTCCTACAGCTAAGAGAGATATAACAACGTTTGCATGAACGTAATTAGTTGATTAAATTGTTTAAAATAGCCTGAGAAATTATACCGTCATCGGACAATCATAAAGTAGTGATCATAGCAGGCAAAGAGCTACAGGAGAACATGAGAGAAAATGTAAAATGAAATTCTTTAAGCTGATAAAGACATTTAGAAAACGTATAAAACTTTAAAGCGCAGCGTTAAGTTCCGCCACTTTGTTAAGTGGCGCGCAATGCCTCCGAATTCGGCGGAAAGTGGGGAACGGAGTGTCTTTACACTAGGTTCCCTCTGCCTACCCTTCTGTGTGCGGGAAACAGCGGGATTCCAACCCGTGCCTCCTGAACACCGAATTCAATTTTTTAAAAGTTTACTTAATGTCTTTTTCATTTTTCCTAAGTGTGGAATAACACTTTAAAAAGGTTTTAAAGTATATAATAAATAGCATTCTAATGTTTAAAAGACCATAAGTTGTTATTAGAGAATATGGACATGTCAAACACATCGTTTTTATGATGATTTGGAATAGCATTGGGCTGAAGAGGAAAGGGATATCATTAGCACTATTTATTTTCTACCCGGAAGAAAAAATATATATATTATAATGCATTAAAATACATAAAAAAAAATACATTTTAGTATTGATGTCAAAAATATGGCGATACGAAGTTCGCCGGGCCCGCTAGTTAGAAATAAACACAACTTTGACTATATTATGATGATTTCTATCCGTGTAGTTTTGAAAATAGTACCTACCATAATGTTTACATTTACATTTCCAAGGCAAATTGTACGTCGTCGCAAGTACGCCGCGACGACTCCAGTACGCCGGCTTCAAAGAACCTGCGACAAACGGTTCACTGAAATATATGAATTAAAACAAATAGTTCGCTTTTTGACATTATTATGACAGGACAATGTTTGGCAGCAAACGATAATTGTGTAAATTATTTTAATATAGTGGTAGTTTGAATCATAATTTTATTTTTTTTAAAAATTCCAATCCCTCTGATAGAACACAGCGCGGCGTTGAATACCTTCATCTGCGTAAATTACTTTTATTTGTATATTCTAGTAAGACAAATTAAGAAGATGAGTTTGATCACTTAACATGCATTGTCTCAAAGCTAGACAGTAAGTGGAGAGCGGAGTGTTTTGGCCATTGATAGTAAGTACTTTCTTTCTGCCGCGCAGATGAGATGCACAGGAGAAGAGAGAAGTTATAAAAGTTTCATATTTATAATATGACTATGTAAAATAGAGTGATTATTAACGTTGTAGATATTCATGATGCAACCATATCAAGTTAGACTAAATACCATATCAGGTTAGAGTTTGAGTAGCATTTTGTAAAAAAAATAATTAAATCTTTATTTTTTACTTATTTTATGAAATAAAGTAACGTACTAACTAACTTCATATAAAAATAACGTACTACAGACAGCTCCATCAACTCGCCGCACGGAAGTTACTAAATTTGAACCGGAAATTGTTATTTGGACGTGATATTCGCCAGGGAATGTCTTTAGTTATACTAATATAACAGCCAAAATAGTAGCTTTACGCTTTTCGTCGAGACACTCTGTTCTCCCTTTTCCCTCTGACATCCAGACGTTGCATATTGAGTGGCGATATTGAACGATGTTATAATGACGATGATGATGTGAGATACTAAAGTGTAGAGATGAAAATAATTAAATTATAATTATTAATCCCAAAGTGAGAATCGAATCCACAACTAATCCTTATTACAGTAAGAAGCTGCCCCACTGAGCCACGATGACCTTCTAAAAATATTCGAAACTGTTTCTATTCTATAGTAATTGTATTTTGTTGATTTATTTAAAGATAAGAAAGATAGGTTAACGTGTTCCGTTTCAAGCGTATCCTAGAAACATTTTCAGAGTTTGCAGGATTTAATTCTGTATTTTGTGAAACTAGAGTGCGAAAACTAAAATGTGTTATTAACGCAGTGGGACAGCGACTGTAAACGCGACGTTAGAGGATTCAATTTCCCCTCGGGGGAAAATTTTATATTCATTTGTCTGCTGTGGTACAAGACAGAGCGAGGCTTTAAGTTCCTCCACTTATAATGGAATTTGTCGATTTAGGACGCAACGGAAAATGGAGTGTCGTGACTCTAGGAGCTATTAGTAGGAGAAAGATGATTTTTCTTCTACTAATTATCAGATCTTCTTTGTTAACAAATATTACTACGAAAGTAATATTTAAGTTCAATAAAAGGAGCTTTAAAATAATGTTGACTTTACAAGAAGTGAATTTTATTTGAACATTTCATTTAATTATATTTATTTCTTCGTCAAAGCAATGTATTTAATAGTTTTATAACAATATTTCTTTTGTTTCTATGTTTGAAGCAAACATTTCATTAAATTCTGTCAACAACAATATTCCCGCTCTGAAGGTCACGCTCAATGTCAAACGTCGAGTCTTATGAAACATGTACACAAAGAAATTAGTAAATTGATGGTTTGTGAGATCAATATAATTCATCGGGTTGT
The DNA here is from genome assembly GCA_019049465.1 of Dryas iulia moderata. Lineage (NCBI taxonomy): Eukaryota > Metazoa > Arthropoda > Insecta > Lepidoptera > Nymphalidae > Dryas > Dryas iulia. The sequence goes on along the minus strand of CM032430.1, from coordinate 312,512 downwards.
GAGGCCGATATACGTAATTACTTTATGAGATCAATATGAGTCATCGGGTTGTGAGGCCGATATACGTCATTGATTTGTTCGATCAATATACCTAATTCATCGGGTTGTGAGGCCGATATACGTCATTGATTTGTTCGATCAATATACCTAATTCATCAGGTTGTGAGGCCGATATACGTCATTGATTTATGCGATCAATATACCTAATTCATCGGGTTGTGAGTCCGATATACGTCATTGATTTATGCGATCAATATACCTAATTCATCGGGTTGTGAGGCCGATATACGTCATTGATTTATGCGATCAATATACCTAATTCATCGGGTTGTGAGGCCGATATACGTCATTGATTTATGCGATCAATATACCTAATTCATCGGGTTGTGAGGCCGATATACGTCATTGATTTATGCGATCAATATACCCTAACTCATCGGGTTGTGAGGCCGATATACGTCATTGATTTATGCGATCAATATACCTAATTCATCGGGTTGTGAGGCCGATATACGTAATTAGTTTGTGAGATCAATATAATTAATCGGGTTGTGAAGCCGATATACGTCACTGGTTTGTGAGACCAATGAATTCGTCGGGTTGTGAAGCCGATATACGCCACTGGTTTGTGAGACCAATGAATTCGTCGGGTTGTGAAGCCGATATACGCCACTGGTTTGTGAGACCAATGAATTCGTCGGGTTGTGAAGCCGATATACGTTACTGGTTTGTGAGACCAATATAATGTAAGTCGCTGGTTTGCATATCAGTTCGAACGCACAACCACACGGTGGCTGTTTGATTTATTTAACCGCACAGCACACGCGTAGCAGTCGTTTGTCAAAGCCAACATTTAAACTTAGTCAAACGTCTCCGACATCAGTTATTAGTTTGCTTTAAGCTTACGGAACCCCGACAATCGTATGCCACGAGTTATACCAATATCCGACTTTGTACAAGTGCTTATGTAACACAAGACAGCATCAGACAAGATACTACAAACTAACATTCACATAGCGGATCACTTTACCAAACGCGTCAGCCTCAGTGATGCTAAGCAGTATCGGGACACCGACATCGGTTATCAAAAAGCTATAAGCTTATTGAACCCACGACAATCGTGTCACAAATTATACCAATGCTGTCGCCGTACGAGCTCCCTCACGGAACGCAAGACAGCGTCAGACACGATACATTAAACCAACACTGCTATAGCCGTTCACTTTACCAAACGCGTCAGCCTCGGTGCTGCTAAAGAACATTAGATCATGTCAACGACATCGGTTATCCGTAAACTACCAGCTCACCAAACCCTGACAATCGTAAAACATTGTATGACGCAGCGTGCTATACATTTAATTGTATTCTTTTAAAATTACCCTTTTAAATACCGTCTTGCTATAAAACCTTTATTCTTTAAACGCATCTTATATATTAATATCTTATTAGTAATTCCTAACCTTTCAATATACCAATACTTTATATTTTTCATAATATTAACGATAACGTAAACTAAAATGCCCATACAACACTATTTAAACACTATTTAAAGATGGCGGAGCGTCGCCGCATACGCTTTTACTTACAAATATTGTAAATTTGATAAATCTCATCATATAAATAACCTTCCTAACATCGAATGCTCTTATTATTATTATTATTTACCTCATAATATATATTCTTGTATTTAATTAGTTATCATTTCATATTCATTTTATGCAAATTTTCTATTAATAATACAAATAAACTTACCAAGAAAATCTTCTTAATTAAAATTATGCATCTTACCAATCATGAATGTCATAAACTATTATATTTCGATCCTATTGCATTTTATATGTTAAATTTACTAATTAAATATCCACTTCCTTGCATTAAATTCATATTATTTGCAATTTAATTTCAATAATTTCCTAAGCGTCCTTTTATTGCGTCATCCTCCCGCCAAGCTCTTTTTTTTTTTTTTCTTTTTCATTAACTATAACCTGCCAGTATGGCATTCAGCCTACATAACATTTATAAAAATATTAATTACTTTTTTATTAATTATTTAAATATATAAAATAAAATACTATTTTTTTATTATTATTAAATTAAATTATTCAGTAAAAATATTTTATAAATATTCCTACGTATATTTATGTACAGTATGGATTGTTACAACTTTGCGCGCTGAGAATTCAACACCGCGCTAGTGAACAAGAGTGCAATAGAGGGGGGAAATAAAAATAACTCAAATGTAATTCCGCCGAGTGGTTCTTTAAAAATAGATAGAATATGATATTGTGATATAAACATGTTAGGTACATATAAACAAAACTAGAAAAACGCGTTGAAAATACTTCAATTTATTTTTCTCAGTCGTGGCCCAGTGACACAAGCTTATGACTGTAAACGACGGGTTGTGGGTTCGATTCCCACTCGAGGAGTGGAAATTATATTTCCATTTTCTTCGCTCTGGTGTCGAGGTAAAGCGCAGCGTTAAGTTCCGCCACTTAACACGTAAGCCTCCACATTCAGCGGAAAAGTGGGGAACGGAGTGTCTTAACACTAGGTTCCCTTTGCCTACCCTGCTGAGTGCGGGAAACAGGGTGCAGCTAAATTCACACACAGATCGTAAAAGATATTTAAATTAAAAAACACAGCTTTATGATTTCTCCCGTATACTAGGATAGTCATAAGGAGACTAGTGTTAAAACGCCACGCTGTCTTTTTTAATTATATCAAGAAATAAAGTTATAAGAAAAAACAACCATTTTAGCTAACATTTACATACATATTTGAATAAACAAATTGAAATAAAAATTGTGGGATTGCTATAAAAAGTCAATGTAGCTTTTTCAATTTGCTGAAGCGATATCTGTTATTTGTGAATTTTTCAAAAATTGTATCAAACGTTTTCGCCGTTGAGGTAACATTCAGAACATTCAGGTATATTTCAAAAGTTAGTGAAAACAATGTTTATTATTTTAAGCGCTGCTCCGGTAGCGGCCGGCGATACGGGACGAGTTTTTGAATTAATATGAAAATATCAGTTTTCTGTTTCACGAAATAGTTTAGTTAAACGGCAGTTCAGAAACTAGGTTGTACGTAATGTGTTTATTTTTGTATTCGTTTCTTAAATTTCTTTGGATATATTTATTTTTTCTCTATTTTTTTCTTTTATAATAGTATTTTATATTTTGAAAATTAAAGTATTTGTTTTCTTAGTGTTCGTTTATTAAATATATTAACATAATATAGAAGGAAGCTATATCGTCGCAATGGAATAGCGTTTGACTGTGAATAAACAATCTTGTAAGTTTCATTCGATTCTAACTCAGGAGATGTTCATAATTTTTATCACCTTCACATCTCCACTGTGGGGAAATAGACAAAACACGGTGTTCATAAAGTGTGTTTTGTCACTCAACACGCAATGTCTCGAATTCAGGAGGAAAGTGGAGAACGTAGTGTTTTGACGCTAGATGCTCTCCAACTATCCTGATATTTATGATCTTAAACCTAACAATTAAATATTCGTTATTACTTACATTCGGTAGCGTAAATCAATACTTTACATCAACTATGTAACGAGATCGGGCACACACACACACACACACGCGGTAATCACGCAAATCGCGGTCGGGCAAAACCACAACATAATGTAACTCTGATAATCAAACCCACAATCAATGTCCTTATTCAGAGTAAGCCAGACTTCAGGGTGATGTTTCATATGATTAGTTTGCGAGTCACATTTGTGATAGCTCGTTTAAAACATTGAACCGAGTTGGGAACTCTCTCCGGTTTTCATACATATATCTATTTTATTATTTCTTCACATGTTATTGAGCAATAAACGGTAATCTGACATCTGGTACGCTTTCCTTGTACATGTCATTACAGGCTACAATGTGGCGCAGTGGGACAGTGTTGTGTGACCGTATATTGTTTTGGATTTTTTCCCCACACAATAATATTGTATTTAAATTATTGTGAATCAATATATAAGATCTCTGAAACAGGCGGAAAGTAAACAACTTGGTGAGTTTAAACTTTAATAATTGTTCAATCGTTATTCGTTTGTTTACTGAAGGTACAAGCCGCTTTCGAAATTAATAATAATGAATATAAGAATATCAATTTTAAATATGATTAAATCATTCAATAAACAGTCTTTTCTTTTGCTAAAACACAGGTATGTGTTGTTAGTTCATAATCAAAAACCAAATGTTTGTTCCGCTATAACGCATTACGGGGTCAATGTGTCGCCGTAACGCACGCTTAGCTTTACACGAGCTTTGACGTCATGCTATGAAGAAATAAGCTCTAACATAATGTAATACGGTAGCTTATTGCTTGTAAGCGTTTTCTACAGTCATTATCGCAGTTAAGTGCGTATTTAGGTGGTACATTCACCGGCGTCTTTTGCGAAATTCTAAATATACTAAAATATTTATTTTCATTTTTCAAAACACATGCATAAAATATATTATAAATATTTAATGAATACATACATATACATAAACATATAATATTTTTATATAATTGAGGCCGTCGTAGCACAGTGAGACTGCGAAAGCGTTACTGGTTGTAAAGCGATAATTGTGGGTTCAATACCCACCCAAGGATTTAATTATATTTTATATTCACATTTTCTTTGCCCTAGTATGGAGGCAAAACGCGGCGCTAAGTTCCACCTTTCAACACGCAAGAAGAGAAACAAAGTGTCTCGACACTCCTTTCCCTCTGGCTACCGTTATACATGAAAAACTGGGAAGATATATTATATCATATATCTGAATAGTAAAATCTAGACTAGACCTTCCGAATATTGCGTGTTTTTCAGAATATTAGTTACAGACGTAAAAGCCTATTTCCCGTGTAACAGGATACGCAAAAGCAAAAATCTTTTAAATGATAAAACCTCTAAGCTTCATTATGTATTCATAGCCGTGTGGTCGCTCTTAGAGAGGTTTAGTAGAACCGACATTTTAAAGAGACTTAAGGCGTACCTGTTGTTTGTACTTTACCAATAATAATATAACTACGAATATTTTCTATTCTATTATAATAATATAACTAATAGTGGCCAGTCGTGGCCCAGGGGCACAAGCGTGTGACTGTAAACGGCTGGTTGTGGGTTCGATTCCCACTCGAGGAGTGGAAATTATATTTGGTGTGGTGTCGAGGTAAAGTGCTGAGTAAAGTTCCGCCACTTAACACGCAAGCCTCTGAATTCGGCGGAAAGTGGGAAACGAAGTGTTTTAACACTAGGTTCCCTCTGCCTACCCTGCTGTGTGTGGGATATAGCGTGAAGCTAAAAAAAAATATATATTAAAGGTAATCGTCGAGATTTTCGTGGCATACCTAGTGGGCAGCTTCTAACTGTAAACGCAATGTTTGTGGGTTCGATTTTACTTGGATTAATGCATGATTAATTGGTTTTGATTGATTGTTTGTGGTTATATTTTAAGTTCGTTTGTGTGTTGCTTATCGAGTTGCAAGACACTCTAGAGATGACAAATTAGATATTATTTTTCACACTTCGGAATAATTAAATTAAATTTATTTTTATTGCTCAATTCAATCTAGTTTATTTTACTAAGCGTTTGGTTCCGTCATAGCTTGCAATGACATAATTTCAGACGGAAAGTGAAGAACACTAAGTTCTTTATAATTGCACTGTCAACTTGAACTTAATATGCTATTTTTAAATATTTTTTAAAATACCTTGGATTGATTATAAACAGACAGTAAATGGTATTAGATATTGCGTAATTAAATAAGTATATTCTAATTTTTAATATCAAGGCAGCTAATAGGCACATACATTTAATATTAAAAAAGCTTACCAGTAATGCTCCTTAACTTAAATTAATATGTTTCTATAAACATAGTTCTCATAGAAAAGTCAAACCGCGTCATGTAGTGGAACATCTTGCGAGAAGTGACTAATTGTTTAGTAACTATTAGTATTCTGAAGACGTCGCGTGAAACAATTTATAAGGCGGTTCTGCGACGGCGGACAGTTTTGTGAATAATTTCTTAATATATTGTTTTATACTACTTTTACATTTCAGGTCATTATAGTTCAGTGGGACAGCATCTGATTATAAAGGCTACTGCGGGTTCGATTCCCACTCCAGGGAAAGTATATATTATATTTTTGCATTTATTTGCTCCAGCGCTTAAGACGAAGTACGACGTTGAGTTTAGTCACTCAACACGCAATGTATCGAGCGGAAGGTAGAGGACAGAGTGTCTTATATCTCTGACTGCTGTGCGGCAGAAGTGTGAGTTTAATTAATTTATATATTTTTTAATTGATTTTACAACAGTATGGCGTGAGGTACAACTTCACACTGGTAACTTTTAAAATTTTCATACAGAATTTATAATGCAAAAGTCTTCAACATTTTATGCAATCACGGTTACTTTGCTTTCATTTATAGTTCAATATCATTATTCCAACACGTAAGAATTCCGTAATATGGTCTCACCAAATTTAACATTTTCGTACTATCATTAATAGGATAGTGTCAAATATGCCGTAGTTATATATTAACTGATAGTTCTAGACAGGCATATTTTAGTGGAATATAGAGAAACTTAGATGTTAGTTATTTTACTTGCTTACATAAAATAAGGCTAAACTTGTTTATAGTCAGGTTCGTTAGTGATTCTGAAACGTACTTGTTTATTTAACAAGTATAGACCCTTATGTATAGACGCTTCGACGGCTAAGTTATACGAATATTGTCACCAGGTGGTGCTTGATGATACAATCTAACACACAAAAACTTAATTAATTTCTTTCAGCCAAAAATATTTTAATAAAACCAAAATTAATAGAACGACATAAAGTAAACTAACCAAACAATAGGATTAAAGAAATTGTATTAATAAAAAGCAAAATTAAAAATTTTGAAAAAACCCACGACGGTTTAATTGTAATTAAAAAAAGGATAAAATAACTGTAAATCCCCCGCCTAAAAGAATATATGTAACGAGATGATGGGGACGACTCCGTCGGGGGCTGTTATTACTTTAAGTTTGCGCAAACCTTCTCATAGGTTTTCTTGCTGTTAACAGGTTTCCAAAAAATTAAAATATTAATATGAATTTACAGTTTTGATAACTGGTATTTTAAAAACTTTAAAACGAAATCTATACTGTTAGCTACTATATTTAAAATAGGGATTGCAACTGGCAGCCCCCGACGAAGTCGTCCCCATCATCTCGTTACATATATTCTTTTAGGCGGGGGATTTACAGTTATTTTATCCTTTTTTTAATTACAATTAAACCGTCGTGGGTTTTTTCAAAATTTTTAATTTTGCTTTTTATTTTAAACTTTTTAAAGTGAATAGATACACATTATATATTATTACATAACATCGAAATACTTTATAATAATCTTCATGCAAATCCAAAAGAAATTATAAACCCAATTCTTTCTGGTTATCAAATCTTATTGCAGCGCCTGGCAGATTGTCACCGTAACATTTCCACGAAACTTAAGTCTAACCAAATCAGTGAAAATCACAAAACCCAGTAGTAGTTTTGATTTTGAACAAACTAATTTATACTGGAGCGCCCCGTGGTAGTTCGTGATATGGCATATAAAACACGCAGCAATTAAACCAGAACCTATCACAGAAAACTGCATCTAAATAGGTTTCACACAAAAAATAAAAGCAAATGCTTACTGCAGCGCCCCCTGGTGAGGTGTCACCATGACACATATACGAGAACACGCACTAATTAAGCCTGATCCTATCTTTGATAACTGCATCCAAATTGGACTTGTAGTTTTAGCTTTGCATAATTAAATGTTTAATGCAGCACCCCCTGGCGTGTCATAACGTAAAAAAAACCTAAAAACTTACACCAAGTAAAGGTAACTCTAATACTAAAAACTCTGCGCAATCGGACTAGTAGTTGTAGCTTTGCATTAAATATTACAAACAAATGTTTACTGCAGCGCCCTCTGGTGAGTTAATACGATAAAACATATCCAAGAACATGCACTAATTAAACTTGAACTTATCATTGACACTGCATCCAAATCAAATTCGTCATTTTATCTTTGCACAAACAATATATTACTGCAGCGCCCTCTGGTAGCTTGTCACTGTAATATAAATTTAAAAACATGCTATAAGCAAAGCGGAATCTAATACTGAAAACTCTTTCCAATCGTACTAGTCGTTTTTGTTTTACACAAAAAAATAGAAGCAGCTACTTACTGCAGCGCCCCCTAGAGAGTTAACACATACATGAAAATATGCACTAAGTAAACATACATGACACATACATGAAAATATGCACTAAGTAAACTTGAATCTATCATTGAAAACTGCATTCAAATCGGACTCGTAGTTTTAGTTTCGCACAAACAAGTGTTCTTACTGCAGCGCCCCCTGGTGAGTGGTCACCGTAACGTATATATGAAAAGAAGCACCAGTTAAACCTGAACCTATCGTTGGAAGTTTCATCTAAATCGGACTAGTAGTTTTTGGTCTGCATAAACAAATGTTTACTGCAGCGCCCCCTGGTGAATTTTCACCGTAACCAAAAAACAAAAATCTTAAAATATGCACAAAGCAAAGCTAAATCTAGTTCTGAAAACTCTAGCCAATCGGATAAGTAATTTGGGTTTTAGACAAATAAATACAAGAAAATTTTTGGTTTTACACAAAAAAATACAAACAAATGCTTACTACGGCGCCCCCTGATGAGTGGTCACTATAACATATATATGAAAAGACGCACCAATTAAGCCTGAACCTACCCTTAAAAGTTACATCGAAATTAGACTAGTAGTCTTTGATTTGCATAAACAAATGTTTACTGCTGCGCCCCCTGGTGAGTTTTCCCCATAACAAAAAAAGAAAAATCTTAAAATATGCATCAAGCAAAGATGAATCTTTTTATGAAAACTCTTTTCAATCGGAGCAGTAGTTTCGGTTTTAGACAAATAAATACAAAAAAAGTACAAACAAATGCTTACTGCAGCGCCCCCTGGTGGTTTGACACGATAAAACATATCCAAGAACATCCACCAATTAAACCTGAATCTATCACTGAAAATCTATTGAAATCAGACTATTATTTTTTGAGATAATTGAAAACATTCGTTTTCACGTAAAATGCTTACTGCAGCGCCCCCTGGTGAGTTAAGGCAATAAGACATATCTAAGAACATACACCAATTGAACCTTAACCTATCATAGAAAACCGTATCAAAATCGGACTTATAGTTTTGGAAATAATTGACATAGTAATTTGCACAAACACACAAACAAACAAACAAACAAACAAACAAACAAACAAACAAACAAACAAACAACCTCTCACCCCAAACACATATACAGTCGCCGTTCCGTCGCGGGTAAAAAATCTTATAAATATGCAGAATAATGTATGATAAATAAATGAGTCTAAATATTTCAAACGAAACTTAGGCTACATCACAAGAACACTTTCGCAAACGGCAATTAACTTCATAATTGAGTTGATCTACAAAAATATCTGAACACTCAATACCCCAATTTTTGAAAATGCTCCTATTTGTCTCACTCACGACGACCTCTCTGACGACTAAGGGGAACTGACGTGTGGGGAACTAAAATTGAATATGCTATTAAAACGTAAATAATATTTCGTGCCTGATTTTAAACGCGATCGATTCAGGGTTCGATTCCGACTCGGACAAAAGATTAGATATCAGTTGTCGCCCGCAGTTTCGTTTACATATACGTCGTTGTCGACGTTTCCGAGGTCTTAAATACAAAACGTACTCCGCTCTTCCCTGTCAACGATTTAGTACTTTTTAAAGAAAGAACTTTTTTTTTCAGATTTCTACGTCTCATAAATTGGGCTGTGCATTGACTGTCATAACTTATATAGAAACAGATCAGTTTAATTTATGTTCATTAATTATCACCGCTGTATCATATTGCAATACTTTATTTTTTAATGAGTTTTAAAGTTTAATTCCTTAGCAAGAATCGTATTTAACACTTAGTTAAAATGCACGTAACAACGACGCGGCGAATGCAGTTTGTAGGTCATTCAAATTGCCGCTACTTAAAAGTAACTGTTTCATTAAAATGAAACAGTACTTTTTAAGAACTTACTGCAGCAGTTTTGTGAACTTTTTACAAAGTTTTATAGAGAGACGCGTTTTTGTTAGTATAAGGTTACGAAAGATTTCTCATATTACTACTTTGACTAATTGTTGTAATTAATATTAGTCCTAGTACACGTTGCGTTGTATGTCACTTTATAGAAAAGTATATGTTAAACACATAGTAGTATGTGTGTATGTGTGTGTGTGACAATTATTTATCTAGGTGCATAACTGCGTACTCCCTCGTAACTAATTTAATTCTAATTTTCGCCAAATATGTACTTTTTCATTTGATATGAAAATTATAAATAAAGGTATTTAGGTATAATTTATATTTCGACGCTGTCGTGGCGCAGTGGGGCAGCGTCTGAGCGATGGTCGTGGGTTCGATTCTCACTCGGGGAATTGAATTCCGCCAATCAACACGCAATGTCTAGATTTCAGGCGTAAAGTAGAGGACAGAGTGTCATGAAACTAGGTTAAAAAAACTGTAGAGTTATCGTTTAATTTTTCGTATTACAATTGACAATTGTCTGTATATGAGCTTGTATAATAAAAGTAATACATAATAATATGAGGCTACATACGTCTATTATGTTCAATATTGAAAAAGGCCTGTAGGTACTATGAACGTTACGTATCAATCAATGCATCATTAACAAATATTAAATAAGTAATTAGTTAATAAATATCAACTTACAAGAAGCTTTATTGTAGAGTAAAAAAAATATGGAAAAATAATAAACAAAAAAGATTATTCATTGAATCGCCGAGTCCTCTAGCTAATAAACTTTATTATGTCACCGATATATGTTTATTCTATCAAAAGATGTTTTTTCATCAAATATTGTCCATACTCTCGTATAAAGCGAGTGTACATTCCACATAAGCCCAATATACGATTGTACGCTATAAAATACAAAATAAAAATAATTTTAGTTTGAAAATTCCAACATACACATATGTATGTAGGTACGTAACAATATATACGCTATTAGATTTTGTTGATACAAGTGGGCAACGATATTGGTTATAGTTATTTTGATTAAATTTTTAGTTTTTCCCACTTACGTTTTAAACTTTGAATATCGCCATTTAGGCAATACAACTTTATTATTTCTTGAAATTGAAATTAAGGAGTTTCAATTCAGGGACATTTGAATAAGAAAGTCATAATCTAATGCTACTAGCTCCTCTAAATATTATAAAATTTTATATGTATGCTATGTACCTACAATATTTTTCTTTTTTATGTAGCTAACATACGTTTTTCCACATAGCAGGGTAGTCAAAGAGAACCTAGTATTAAGACACTTCGCTCCTTACTTTTCGCACGAAACCGCGGCGTTCTGTGTATTATCAGAACTCAACGCCACGCTTTGTCTTCTTACCAGAGGGGATGTAAGTAAATAATTTAAATATATTCATTCCCCCGAGTTGCAATCGAACCCATAATCAACCAGAGTGAACCTACACACCTATAATAAGCTACCATTACTATGTCGTAGTTCGTAGGTTCATATCCCGGTACCTCTACACTCTACAGTATGCGAAGGAAACTTCAACATGAGTATAACAACAAAGCGTCGGCTGTGGTTTTTGTTAATGAGGACATAAATTCCAAAGGGTCTGGAGTTCACTCGCGACATAACTCAGAGGAGTGAAGCTGATACATTATCAGGTAGGGGTCTCGTGTCCTTAGCTTTTTATCATCATGATATATTATCAGTTACTGAGAGATATTATTTACCTTAATTTAAATACAGTACTAAGTTGAGAAATGTGTGTTCTATCTGTACATTTATTTGATGGTCGTGAGTTGTGCTCCCATTTAGGGGATTTTTTCATTTAAATAATATCTTCTTTCTCTTGTTTTCTGCAATTTGTTATTTATTAAAACCTAAAACGAAACGCCGTTACGCAAAATTCTTTCTGTTTCCACTAAAAAGAACTAAAATACTTTAAAAGAAAAAAAATTAAAACGATGAAATTAAACATAAAATTTATAAAAAAAAATATTTTGTACTGGAAAAAGAGTGGAGCTATATATTTCTACATAAGAATATAATGATTAACAAGTATGTTTAGTTACCATAATGCATTCACTACATCTCGCGGTGCGGGAGATCGCAGTCGCTGAGGTGCACACAGTCGATAACGGAGACACTCGCACTAACCTGCTGGAGACGAACAAAGACACTCCTATTGCACTGATTCATGTAATAGTAATTATTATTGTAGTGTATGGCCGTCTACAAATGATACACGCACGACCTAAAGGGAACAGGAATACCACTGGCTCACCACTACACCAGTACCGCAGCAGCGCAGGCGCACGTCCACCGTCCACGACGTCTGTCACAAGACTGCCACTTTCCCCCACTACTCAATACTGGTGTACATGAGACAATGCTACATATCTATTTAATAGATACAAACACTACATCCCTTCCTTTTTATATATTTTTATTTATTTACTAAATCATCATTATGTAAATATACAGAATTTATAATTATCAATTAATATACCTATTATATTATTTCTTGCTCATAATATTTATTTGAAATATTTATTATTTTTTTTTATATCATCTTAATTTAAATCATTCCCTTCCTCCACTGTCTTCCATTGTCTTTCCACCCGCTTTAAATAAATCACATTTCTTCTCAATCCTTGTCCTTAATCACCACATGTGTTGTGACATCAAGCGTACTTGCAAGTTTCTAGTTTTATCAATTTCCTTAACCCATACCTTCTCCTTTTCTTCAAACTCCACATGTTTTCCTTCTCTCTTTTTGTCCCTATATTCGTTTCCTTTTCTTTTTTGCCGATTTTTTTTTTAATTCTTATTTCACCGTTATTCTCTGAGGGATTCATCTCTCTTGTCATCGATATTTTATTCCTGTTCATTGTTCTAAAATAAAGTTCAGACGGAGTTGTAACAGAATGAGGAGTGTAGTTGTACATTATCAGATATCCATATATTGCTAGTTTCATATTCTTTTCCTCTTTTACTTATCTGTAACCTCTTCAATGTGTCCCCGTTTTGACGCTCCTCCATTCATTTGGCCAATATGGCACAGTATTGAAGAGTATAGTATTGAAAGTTTTACCAAAATCGCCAACCTCGTTGCTGACAGCTATAGTGGATTGTAAGTAAGTAGGCTAGCCTAGTAAAAATTTCTTCCATTTTTTTTTTTTATAATATGTGCACTCATTATGGTTTTTGTAATTTTAATTTCTTTATAGCGATTATAACAGTCAATAGTAACAAAATATAATCAGTACATAATAATGCCTCAATAAATAGATTTATTCAATATCTGTCCACAGTTCAGAAGGAGTTCACTGCGTTTTATAGGAGCTTGCAAATGATTCCTTTTAAAATAATTATTTCCTTTTAAAAGTATATTTTCATATTTATAAAATTCATCTTGATATGCTTGTACTGCTTTACATATTCACATTGATACACACTCATAAAGTTACAAATTCCATTTCTTACAGTATTAAGTTCCAAACCCCTTTCTGGAGTCGATTATTATTCGATCTTTATTACTATACCAGTATCTCCCAATATTAGCTTTTCCTTTTAGTTTCTGTCTCAGTATTTCTTTAAGAGTCTTTGTTATGGCAGCCAAATTAAGGATCCATTTATTTATTTATGTAGTTTGCTAATCCTAGAAACTTTGCAACTCATCTAATGTTTTTGGTACTCTAAGTTCAGATAAATATTTGCAGAGTGATTCATTCAGGTCATAAATTCTATTCATATCTTAATTTTCATTCATATTCAAAATAGTTAATTATCTGCGTTTTGTACATTCATTAAAAAAGATTTTATAACACATTGCTTGCCTTCAATTCTTATAGTAAGACTCTGCCTCTTTCTCATTGATTCCCCAAATATATCGACAATAGAATTTGTAACCTTTCCCACTTTATGAGCATTTTCCGACATTTTTTTTTTTTTTTTTTTTGAAAGCTCAGGACACATAACTCCGAATATAAATAGTTTTTATCTGTATAAACCACTTGTTATAATTGTAGTTAAATATCTCAAATTAGGATAAAGCTCTATTTGATAGAAAGCAAAATATAAATAATATATCAATCTTCGAGAAATATTGTGTTTTATAATTTTAAGTAACAAATTTTCCATGCAAAGTAGGCGGTGATTTACACGTGGAATAGCTGCGCTTGTATAACGAATAGCAATGCATAATGGGATACCCATAGTGACGGTTCGTGTACGTCTTCTATCTTTTTTTTTTTTTTTTTAGTTATTTATTCTTCGGTATTGGTATTCTTCTATATGATTGTATAACTGATTTTATTCAGTCTGATTTTAATGGGCTTCTGATTGTAACAGGCTTCGTACGAAATTCTATTTAAATTTAAGTATATTTATTCCCATTTTTAAATTGTTTATATTTACACCCAAATTTCAATACCTCTAACTGTGTATTGCTATATGTTTTCCTAGTATATTTCGTGATTTATATGTCCTAGGTAATGTATTTTTATAGTATTGCATTTCTCCTTTTCGTTTATTTTTATTAATGCTTCAAATGACTTCTTTATTACTCTATATTAACGATAGCGTTTTATTTCCATATACGAGTAATGTTTTATTGAATTTTCCTTCTTCATTGTAGCCAATTACTTTGTTTTTCTTTAGATATTCCTAAGGTCTGTCAGTTAATAAGTTTATCTTGCATAAAGAATTGGTTATCATTTTTAAATATAGTCCCCCTATTTTACATTTGATTGTTGCGTCGTCAGTCATATATATTAAACTTATTAATTTTTAAGACAATTTAGTGTATTTCTCTCTGTTGTCGCTTATAGTAATTTTTTGCATATATGTATCTTCCTAATAAATAACAACTTTTAAATTATTAGCAATTGTAATACCTTTATCCAATTTTATTTCATCGCCCATCTTCAAAGTTTTTTCTAATCTTTGACTGATATTTCCAATAATTTTATTAATTATATGTTCCTCACATTGTTTCTCGTATTTACGTTTTCCAGCTTAACTTTTCCTAAGTTTATGAAGAATTTTCCAAAACTTTTCCCTTCTCATATCATGAGGTTGAATAAATGCCTCCTACAAGTCCTGTTTTGTTCCAGGTGGAAGTCATTGTTTAATATACAAATAGCGACCTCAAAACATCAAGATAATCTATTGATACTCTACTTGCTCTCGTTATATTATATAACATTTCTTGAACGCAGTCCAATTAAGGACGCAGTGTAGCTTCTTAATAAGCCTAGCAATATCAGCGACTTCAAAATATATTTGTAGATACCGATTCACACTAGTGTACCATCACCGTCCAGGTCTAATTTTCCTGGTGGAGGCAGCTGACTCGCCATAGCCTTAAATAGTTTGTGATGATAAGAATTCTATAGAACTCCAATAGAAGCCAGACGAATAATTCCAATTTAAAGAAATCCCACACTTCCAATTTAATGAAAGTTCGTCGTATAATTCCAATTTAATGAAATACCATAATTCCAATTTAATGGAATACCATAATTCCAATTTAATGGAATACCATAATTCCAATTTAATGGAATACCATAATTCCAATTTAATGGAATACCATAATTCCAATTTAATGGAATTCCACACTTCCAATTTAATGGAAGTTCGCCGAATAATTCCAATTTAATGGAATACATAATTCCAATTTAATGAAATTCCCTACTTCCAATTTAATGGAAGTCTGGCGAATAATTCCAATTTAATGGAATTCCAAATTCCCAATTTAATGGAATTCCGATAAGTAATTCCAATTTAATGGAATTCCGATGAGTAATTCCAATTTAATGGAAAAGATAGAACTTCAAATTAAATAAAAGTATACAAACTGTACCCAAACCTATTACTTGATATAAATAATGTAATTTAATAAACTTTATTACGTATTTAATACTTCATATGAATACTTACTTAATTTTAATTATGCCCTATGATTCCAACAGAACCAAATTCAACTTTATAAACATTTTAATATAAAAGATTAAAATATCTGTAATATGAGTCATATAATATGTTTGTTTTACATTTTATTATCTATACTATAATAAATCTTTTTAAATAAAATTTCAATTTATTAACATTAGTAGAATGGAGAAAGTAAATATAATAATTAGTAGAATGGGACATGTAAAAGTAATGTATATTAATAAATCAAATTGGAGCGTCCGTCAGCAATCTCTATATAACCGCTTTTTACCAAACATATGTATACACAATAGGTACATCCACCACAGTTTTACTGGCAGACAACTGATGTAACAAGGAGCAACCCACGTGATTTGTATTTTAGAATTATACATTTTATAATTCCACGCGGACGAAGTTGTAAGCACTGCTAGTCTTAATGTATATAAATTACGTGTCACGTTGGTTGTCCGCGATTGACGCTTAAACTACTTAACCAATTTTAGTGAAATTTTGTAGGTATCTATTGTTTGGTCCAACTTAAAAGATAGGATACTTTTTATCCCATAATATTTTAATATTATAATGATATTTTTTTTTTAAAATCTTAATCGTGCGAATGAGACGGAATATTGTGATAATTTAATACACTTAGTGTACGTGTCGTAGTTATATCATAAAGTTGACGATAATATGAAAAGGTCGCATATTAGTACATTACTAATTGTCACCTGGCCAGACCATGACGTTGGATGATCAATGATAAGTTATAAGTTGTCGTTTAACGATATGGATCATCCATTTGTGTGACCACGTCATGAAACCATCGATCTTATTTGACCAAATCGAAAAACAATTATTTAACCAACCAAAGAAAGGTCCACTAGTTCTACATAAAAATGAATTACAATTACACACACATAATAGTGAAGTAAATAAACGTAATATCAAATATTACATAAAATGATATTATGTATATATATTCTGTAACCAGCGTTTTAAACCATATTGCAATACATATCATTTTTTTTTAGAAATAGGGAACTGTTGAACAATACAAGTCTATGTTATATTAACATATATAAAATATTACAACTTTAATAATTTTGTATTATTATTTAATAAGTTAGTTCTTCGCTAACTTTACTACAGGCAAATCAAATAATCTCTTATTTCCAACCAATAATGCTGTATATTTTTTAAATAAAGAATTGTTGGACAATTCGATGTTACCTTAAGATACATAAAACATTAAATTCAAATTCAAATTCAAAATATCTTTATTCAAATAGACTTTTGAAAGCACTTTTGAATCGTCAAATGTACATAAAGCTACCACCGACTCGGAAGGCAGTTCTGCTGAGAAGAGCCGGCCAGAAACTCAACAGTTGCTCTTTTCAAATATATAAATTACAATTTTATTATTTGATACAATGGTAGCTAACTGGCATTGGACTTATTCAGATTAATTCCACGCATTTTTATCCTTTAAATACTCTTCTACAGAGTAATAAGCTTTACTTATTAAAGTATTTTTTACAAAGATTTTGAATTTCTCTAGTGGTAAATCTAAAACAAGCTGTGGAATTTTATTATATATGCGTATACTCCGACCCATAAAAGATTTATTTACCTTTTGGAGACGATAACGTGGCGTTACAAGTTTATTTTTATTTCTTGTTCCTATAGTATGTATGTCACTGTTTTTAGCAAAGCACAGAACATGTTGTCGGATAAATAAAATATTATAGTATATATACTGTGAGGCGACTGTAAGTATACCTATGTCTTTAAAAAAACAAAATTAAAAATTTTGAAAATACCCACGACGGTTTAATTGTAATTGAAAAAGGATAAAATAACTAGAAAT
Organism: Dryas iulia moderata; assembly: GCA_019049465.1. Lineage (NCBI taxonomy): Eukaryota > Metazoa > Arthropoda > Insecta > Lepidoptera > Nymphalidae > Dryas > Dryas iulia. The sequence goes on along the minus strand of CM032430.1, from coordinate 294,565 downwards.
CCCCCGCCTAAAAGAATATATGTAACGAGATGATGGGGACGACTTCGTCGGAGCTGCCATTACTTTAAGTTTGCTAACTTCTCCTAGGTTTTCATGCTGTTAAAACAGGTTTAGGAAAAAATTAAAATATTAATATGAATTTACAGTTTTGATAACTGGTATTCCTTTTAAAAACTTTAAGAACGAAATCTATACTGTTAGCTACTATATTTAAAATAGAGGTTGCAACTGGCAGCCCCCGACGAAGTTGTCCCCATCATCTCGTTACATATATTCTTTTAGGCGGGGGATTTCTAGTTATTTTATCCTTTTTCAATTACAATTAAACCGTCGTGGGTATTTTCAAAATTTTTAATTTTGTTTTTTATTTTAAACTTTTTAAAGTGTATAGATACACATTATATATTATTACATAATTTCGAAATACTTTATATTAATCTTCATGCAAATCCAAAAAAAATTATAAGCCCAATGCTTTCTGGTTATCAAATGCCTATTGCAGCGCCTGGCAGATTGTCACCGCAACATTTTTAGGAAACTTAAGTTTAACCAAATCAGTGAAAATCAAAACCCACTAGTAGTTTTGATTTGGAACAAATTAATTTATACTGGAGCGCCCCGTGGTAGTTTGTGATATGGCATATAAAAACACGCAAAAATTAAACCTGAACCTATCACAGAAAACCGCATCTAAATAGGTTTCACACAAAAATACAAGCAAATGCTTACTACAGCGCCCCCTGGTGAGGTGTCACCACGACACATATACGAGAACACGCGCTAATTGAGCCTGATCCTATCGTTGAAAACTGCATCAAATTCAGACTCGTAGTTTTAACTTTGCACCATCAAATGTTTAATGAAGCGCCCCCTGGTGAGTTCTTAACGTAAAAAAAAACTAAAAACATACACCAAGTAAAGGTAAATCTAATACTGAAAACTCTGTCCAATCGGACTAGTAGTTGTGGTTTTACATTAAATATTACAAACAAATGTTTACTGCAGCGCCCCCTGGTGAGTTAACACGATAAAGCATATCCAAGAACATGCACTAATTAAACTTGAGCTTATCACTGAAACTGCATCCAAATCGAATTCGTCATTTTAGCTTTGCATAAACAATATTTTACTGCAGCGCCCCCTGGTGACTTGTCACCGTAATATAAATTTTAAAACATGTACTAAACAAAGCGGAATCTAATACTGAAAACTCTTTCCAATCGTACTAGTCGTTTTTGTTATACACAAAAAATGGAAGCAGCTACTTACTGCAGCGCCCCCTAGAGAGTTGACACATACTTGAAAATATGCACTAAGTAAACATACATAACACATATATGAAAATATGCACTAAGTAAACTTGAATCTATCATTGAAAACTGCATTCAAATCGGACTCGTAGTTTTAGTTTTGCACAAACAAATGTACTTACTGCAGCGCCCCCTGGTGAGTGATTACCGTAACACATATATGAAAAGATGCACCAATTAAACTTGAACCTATCGTTGAAAGTTTCATCTAAATCGGACTAGTAGTTTTTACTCTACATAAACAAATGTTTACTGCAGCGCCCCCTGGTGAATTTTCACCGTAACGTAAAAACAAAAATTTTACAATATGTACGAAGTAAAGCTTAATCTAGTTCTGAAAACTCTAGCCAATCGGATAAGTAATTTCGGTTTTAGACAAATAAATATAAGAAAAATTTTGGTTTTACACAAAAAAACTCAAACAAATGCTTATTACAGCGCCCCCTGATGAGTGGTCACCATAACACATATATGGAAAGACGCACCAATTAAGCCTGAACCCATCCTTGAAAGTTTCATCTAAATTGGACTAGTAGTTTTTGCTCTGCATAAACAAATGTTTAGTGCAGCGCCCCCTGGTGAGTTTTCCCCGTAACAAAAAAAGAAAAATCTTAAAATATGCACCAAGCAAAGATAAATCTTTTTATGAAAAATCTTTTTAATCGGAGCAGTAGTTTCGGTTTTAGACAAATAAATACAAAAAAAGTACAAACAAATGCTTACTGCAGCGCCCCCTAGTGAGTTAAGGCAATAAGACATATCTAAGAACATACACCAATTAAACCTGAATCTATCACTGAAAATCTATTGAAATCAGACTATTATTTTTTGAGATAATTGAAAACATTCGTTTTCACGTAAAATGCTTACTGCAGCGCTCCCTGGTGAGTTAAGGCAATAAGACATACATAAGAACATACGCCAATTGAACCTTAACCTATCATAGAAAACCGTATCAAAATCGGACTTATAGTTTTGGAAATAATTGACATAGTAATTTGCACAAACACACAAACAAACAAACAAACAAACAAACAAACAACCTCTCACCCCAAACACATATACAGTCGCCGTTCCGTCGCGGGTAAAAACATCAATTAAAGAATCTCTGGCTCTTATATTATAAATGGATCTTACGGCTCTTTTTTGAAGAATAAATATTGAATTAATTTCTGCAGCACTTCCCCTTAAAACTTTAATATAATGTATTTTTGTATTATTGTTAATATCATTTAATAAGTAAGTTAGATCTACGATAACTTTACTAAATGCAAACCAAATCAAATACCGTCTTGTTTGCGATCTTTGTACTCGTTTAGTTATATAACCTAGCTCACATTAATCATAATTATAATAAAAAGTACGTAGGGTTACATTTCTGATTACATTTAATAATATATTTATTTCTTGTTTATTGTAATAAGAAGTAAGATATAATTAGATATTTTTCATTCTCTCTAATCATTTTATTAACTTCTACCCTCCTTTCTTTTTTTTTTTTAATAATTACTTTTTTACCTTTATCCTCGTCGCCATTTGTAGTGTATGGCCGTCTACAAATGATACACGCACGACCTAAAGGGAACAGGAATACCACTGGCTCACCACTACACCAGTACCGCAGCAGCGCAGGCGCACGTCCACCGTCCACGACGTCTGTCACAAGACTGCCACTTTCCCCCACTACTCAATACTGGTGTACATGAGACAATGCTACATATCTATTTAATAGATACAAACACTACAATTAGTTATTGTATGAAAGATATATTTGTAACCCTCGTGGCGCAGCGGTACAGCGTCTGACTGTAAACGCGATGGTTGTAGGGTCGATTGTCATTTGAATTATTATATTTAAATTCTCCTTTCTTTGCTTTAGTATTTAATACAAAGCATTTTGTTGATTTCCGTCATTCGTAGAGCAATACTTCGATTCGCGTGAAGCTATGTTTTTCATTAAGGAAAAAATAACTTTTATAACTGTAATATCATGGTCCAGGTAGAGGAATTTCACCTTGCCTTTTGTGCTGCAGCTTTTAGTTCTCCAACTTTCGCCTATTTTACACGCGTAGTAGTGGACGGCTGAGTTCCTAGCATTCTTTCTGGATATCAGACGCATTCCGATAATTATTGTACATGAAATTATATTAAAATATTTAGTCATTGCTTCCGTTTTGTGAGTTATAGATAGATATATATTTTCAACATTATATACCAGCATATATTTAAATTAATTCAATACTAAAATTTTCAACAACATTTAAAGCCACTATCAATAAACCTACTTTCTTATATATGAAACTAGCGGGCCCGGCGAACTTCGTTTCGCCGTATTTTTACTATCAATACTAAAGTCTAAGATTTGTAAAATATTTTAATGCATAATATTTTTTTTCATTCCGGATAGAAAATAAATAATGCTAATGATATCCCTTTTCTCTTCTACCCAATGCTATTCTAAATCATCATTAAAACGATGTGTTTGACATGTCCATATTCTTTACTTAAGGAATTTCATTTCACATTGTCTCTCATGTTCTCCTGTAGCGCTTTGCCTGCTGTTATCTATGATCATTACTTTATGATTGTTCGATGACGGTATTATTTCTAAGGCTAGTTTAAACAACTTAATCGACTGAATAAATTGCTTAAAGTAACCTTTTTTATACATAAAAAAAATCAACTGATTACGTTCATGCAAATGTTATTGTAGGTATAATTATCTCTCTCTTAGCTGTATGATGGACAGCATGATAGCACAGCTTTGATTAAATACAGCTACAGATATCCTTAAGAAAAATGTAATCGAATCTTAAGTCTGAAGAAATTTGTTTGACCATTGACAAAAGTAATATTGCTCATGCATGTGGTGAATTTGTCCTTGAATATTGTACAATATTAAAGAAAAGAAAATTGAAAAAAAAAAAAATCTTTTTAACATTTTCATTAGAATTTTGCTGTATATTTATATATTTATTGCAATATGATATATGTAGGTTTATATTATATTACGGAGAATGAAATATAGTAAAGATGGATTGGATGTCTGTTGTTCAATTATATTTGGGTCAATTTATGTTACTTAGAACACACTATTGTAAGTTTTGTAAGAAATGCTTTGATAGTGGTCCTTGTCCTAAAACTTCAATAAGAGTTTTGATAATTTTACCTTCACACTTATACAACATAATCCAATCAGTATGAGTCCAACTCGCAGATAAAAAAATGCTCATTGTTCTAATATATACTGATTTATTTCACGTTATTGGAAAAAGCATTAACCAATATAGTTTATTTTGATAAAAACTGATTGAGTGTGATAATGACTTGGAAGATAATGTAATAAATAGTGAGAGTGTAAAGATTTAGATGGGCTGGCAATAAATTTCTACTACCTTATTAGACTCAATTTAAGGAATTGTCTTTGCACGTTATTTGGTGAATTGTTGTTTTTTTTCTATAATCATTTAAAAACTATGATCACTTTATACAAATATTTTCTTTACCTACGCCTTATGCATGCAATATAAGGAAACAGAATATAAATGAAAAGTAGCTGATAAAGTTTGAGTAGTTTTTATTGATTAATTTGAATTCAAGTATATGAATACATTTCAATAAATATAACCTACATAACAACACTGTATATTATAAGTTCAAGCCAAAATTATTAGCTTACTTCTTAAAACTTAAGCTCTGAACTAAAAACCGGAAAAATTTTATACTCTTGACTGACACACGTCCATTCTCTATAAATAGCCCAACTATTTATTATATTACTGAAAGAATTAGGTATATTTATAATTTCAATTTAAAGTTTTGTAGAAACGATTTAAGTTTTTCTTTGGACAAAATTTTATATTAATTAACTATATACTCATAAACATTAAAAAATTGCTTTTGTATTAGGAATGCTGAGTAATGTACAAAAAATATACCAAGATGCGATTTGGACTCCGAGTGTGTTGAAAATTTGACATTAGCCTGATTTCTTTCAATATGAAGGAAAGTACCCACCACGTTGAACAATTTTAGATAAGGCGACATTGTCTTATTTCCTAAAGTCAAGCAGGACTTTCACTAGGACCAGATATTTCAGATCTGTAATTTTTTAAAGTCAAGGAATGTTCATCACGCTGAACAACTTTTGTTATGGTTTCTTTGCTTTATTTCTTATAATTCATCTAAGTATTTCATTTTGAAGTATACAACAAAACACGTTGTTCGAATCTGTCCAGTAGATCAAAAGATGTGCGCGTGCAAATATATAATAACATAGAAAAAAATTTAAAACATCCTATATTCATTGGTTAAATGTTATTTTCACGTTCCTGTCAATATTTGTGTACAGACTCAAGTGTTAACTGTTTTACTATAATAGAGTAGATTTTTCCTTTTTCTTTTAGAAATGAAAATTTAGAAATAATTATTCTCCCGAGAGGGAATCGAATCCACAACCGTCGCGTTACAGTGAGACGCCGTCTCACTGCGCTACGGCAGCTTCAAGTACTTAGTAGAGTAGTTTAGGTTTCTAATCAGCAACCAGAGAATAAATTTTTATATTTCTAACGCAGAAAATAACTATTTTTTTTACAATTTCTCAATCCTTTTTCGTCAACTTAGTGGTAGAATTTTCATAATCGCTGAAATAAGTACTTACTATTTTTAGATTTTTAGAAATTAGATTTCATGGCTTTAACTTCAAAACTGATGGAATTTCATACACTCTGTTAACCAACTGTTAACCACTATTTCCCCCTCTTAAGAGATGAATTTTTAAAAATCCTTTCTAATTGAGTGCCTACGCTACAAAAAGTTACAATTTAATGTAGCTCCGCTCAGTCTTTCTTTCGGGGAATCGTTTTTTTTTTAAATAATGCTTACAATAAAAATATTGTAAAATAAACAAAAATTATAATTAAAAGTCCAATAAACTTGTATAAAAATTAAAATAAAAATAAAATAAAAAATTGAAACAAAAAAGAATAAAAAAAAAAATAGACATCCATGTCAGGATCGAACCGTGGACCCTAATAAAAAATAACCATAAAAAAGCAAGCGCTCTTCCAACTGAGCTATCACAACTATGTCAAAAGTTGCGAAATTGACATTTGTATACTATGTATAAAGTGATATTTTAGCAGCTTTTTATCAATTGTTTTCCGTCTCGAAACCTCTCCAGTAACATTTAAACTTTATGGTATGGTATTAAAGTTCAAATTGACTTTTAATAATTATAACGAATATTTTGTATGGGAGGATAGAAAAGTGTTGTTTTAAGACCTTTTCAGATTTTTTTTAATTTTTTCTCTCCGTAACTACAATCCTTGTACTTCAAGGAATATTCTAAAAAAAGAATTAGCGAAATCGTTCCAACCGTTCACCGAGTTTTGCGCTTACCAACATATTCGGCGATTCATTCTTATATATGAAATGTGTAAAGAACGTAAGGCGTACGTAATTATTTTTGACAGTTCAAGATGTTTTTTACACCTTATTAAGGTATGTTAGCTTAAGAAGGTGTTGAAAAACAAACATATAGGGAGAGTTTCACCTACATACGTTATCGTATACTATGACGGTTGTTGCCAACAAAGTTTCTTTCTACTTTTAGACAATAAAAGATATATTTTATTAGGGTGAGCAATGTTGTGAACAGTTTGTAATTCCGCCCTTCGAGCTCCGCGTCGAAGGCGGCGAGTGCTCGCAGGTGCTACAAGTGGGAAACGACGATGACAATAAACTCATATTATTTATAATATTTTCCACCTGCGTTATTGAAAATGTGTATGTTTATGATTCAATTTTTATTCAATTTTATTTATTGCTTGTTTCATTTTCAGTTTTGTGTAACTCCCGCTTAAATTAAAGAAGGCAGACCGACTTTAAGTTACGCGCTCCGTTCTCTATTTCCCTTTAATTTGTCAGGAACACTGAGTGTTGTGTATTGTCAAACAACATATAACGTCGAGAAGAGAAAATGAAGAAGAAAATATTAGATTCTCATACCGGTATGAGAATCCCGGGTCTGGACCGGGCCTAAGTATATGAAACTACATAAATTATATTTTGGAAAAACTCGTGCAGCGTTCATTTCCGTCACTTAACACGTAATGCCGAGACATTTTCAACACAAAGTGAAGAACGGGGTGTCGCTACATAGCATCGTCTTTGACTATTCTAATATGCAGGAAAAAGCGTAAAGCTGGGAGATATATACAAAAAAAAATATTTCCATGGAATCACATCAGGATTTAGGTTCAATGAAGTATCAAAACGTGCAACAAGCGTGTACGCGCAGCGCTGTAGCAATAAAAGTAAATAAACAAGCGCACAGTGTATACACTGTAGGGGGCGGAAGTGTGTAATTGTAACGCGATTAACGATATTTCAGCTTCAATAAACTTGCTCTTCTCAGAGTAAAGCTGCTCATTACGTTGTAATGAAATTAGTTAATGCTTAATTAATTGACTTATATTAGTGGTCTCTGTGATAGAAATCATAATTATTTTTTCATAAGTGTTCATTAGTATGTATGTAGGTAATACATACGTATATCTTAATACAAATTAAGATAAAAAATCAAGCATTCAAGGAACTTAATATCGTGTGTACTCTTAGAATGAACTAGAAAATAAAAAGCAGCTTAACGTTTTTTATCACATAGCAGAATAAGAAGAGAGAACATAAGGTCAAGACACTCTGACCTCCACTTTCCGCCCATAATGCAGATATTGCTTGTTACTACTACTAGTGGATGAAACTCAACGCCGCACTTTTTTATTCAACACCAGAGCGGATAAATGAAAGTAATTTAATTATAATCATTACGCGAGGAGGAATCAAACCTACAACCAATCTATTTTTACAGTCAAGCGCTATTCCATTGACTAGACATATATTACGTAATACATTTTTAAAATGTAAACAAGCAACATATGAAATGTAATACGTACACACATTACATACACAAAAACAAAAGGAAGCAGAGAGTATACAAAACACACGTAAATAAATAACGAGCTTACATAAAGTAAGCTTTCACTTCACAACGCGTGCATCTGCTGTTTGAATCGGAATAATGTTTAATACTAAGGTAGTATTTACACTGGACGTCTTTTTCTTTTTACTCGACCGCGACGTGTGAAGGATGATGTTAACATCAGTCATACGTCTGGACGTATGTGGTTTTATACAGACCAAATGTTGACCACTAAAGTAATGTTATACTAATATTATAATTAATTAAATAATTTAAATTAAATTAAATACTATATTATATTAAAGTAATAAAGCGTATAAGAATTTCAACGCATCGGATAGTAGAATGCATGGCTCAGTGGTGAGAGCGCCTGAACGGTATTCAGGAGGCGCGGGTTCGAATCCCGCTGCGTTCAAATTTTTATACGTTTTCTTTAAATGTCTTTTTCAGATTGTAGTTAAATAATATTTTTATTTCTACGCTCTAGTACTTACCATAAAGCGCGAAGCTGAGTTCCGCCCCGCGACCCATATTGTCTCGATGTCGCGCGGAGAGTGGAGACCGGAGTGTCTTGACACTGGAATGTACATATATTGTGGTTCAGCTATTTTGAGAGTTTTCGGTAAAACAAGAAGTCATCTTAAAGTAAATTTTAAACTTGGCTTTTTATTATTGTTCTTACGACTAAACGGGAAGTCTACTGAAATTTTGTTAACGGTTTCTAAGATATTTTACTGCTTATATTTCATGTACTTTGTCTTAAAAACCATAGTGTTTATAAACATAGTTGGGAACTATCTTAATATCATTTAATACATTCCAAAAATATTAAGTGAACAATTTCTTAAACAAAGCATAATTTAGTATAAATGCAAAATTAAAGTAAATTCTCGAAAGATTTCGTGTTCTTCAAGAACTTTTATTTGGACAATTAGAAATGCAAAATCTATAATTTGAATAAATGATAAATGAGAGCAGTGTTGTCGCTCACAGCTACTGACGACCCGTACGGCTACTGACGACGTCTCTGCAGGAAGACTATTTGATTTCTATAATTTAGCTTATTGAGGCGTTAGTGACACAGTAAGTATAGACACAAAAAGTATTTAATAGTAAATGCAATTACTGAAGGTGTTGATTATATATACATTATTAGCATTTCGCTGCTGGAATAAAAGAAAACGTACGAGTTTTTGAATTCCGTCACTCAACACACAATATCTCGAATTAGGATATTTAAAGATTTAGCACAGTTATTATAATTATATAATTATAAATGAAATTACAGGACTTTAAGTGTACTCGAAAGGAGGACGTAAATCAACTTCAGAACAATCAAAAGTTTTTAATGAAGTAAAGAAAATTTGGAAAAAAAATCATAACGGTGTAGGAGATAATTTACAGTTAGGTTGAACCATTTAATAATTTTGAAAATGGTTAAAAAAATCTAAATAAAGTATTTTACTGTGTATCGGTGAAGTCTAGTAAGAGGAAAAATCAACTTCACGTATTGATATACTGCCCTGATGGGCAGTCACAAAGATTCTCGGTCGGTTCTCTACTTTCCATCCGAATTCAAAACGTTGCGCGTTGTGTATGGAACTCAATGCAGATGCTTACTAAATCACTGCTCAAATGTAAACAGTCGACATTGTTGGGCATTTAATAAAGTCAAAGTCAAAGTCAAAGTCAAAGTCAAAGTCAAATAATTTTATTCAAAGTAAGAAGTTACATGCTTCATTTTTTGAACGTCAAACAATTTACCACCGGTTCACTAAAGTTAATGCCTCAGACCTGAGAAGAACCGGCGCAAGAAACTCAGCGGAATAGACCTCTCAGCGCACTCGTAGGTGTAATGTCTCGATACAGAAGCTTGTGAGGCAATTCGCAATCAGAACACACAATTGATATGTAGCGCATCAGCAAACAGCCGGGCGTTGTCAGTTGAAGGCGGAATGCTAACGACACGTAAAGGAGACCGCACTGTAAATATACATATGCATTTAGAACAGGGATGGGTAAACTCTTAGCAATGAGTCTATCCATTTTTAAACCTTGTTGTCGCGCCAAACCGCACTGATTAATCTTTACATAGCAGGTACATACTTTACATAGCAAAGTCGCTCCCCGCGTCTGTATGTATGTACATTAGATATGTATATTAGATATTTTAAACCACGTAACGAATTTTGTTGTGGTTTTTCATAATACACGCATAACAAAGTAGCGTAGCATTGATAATTTTAGAGGTTTCCAATGTGACGTCCTAAGCATATTTTATATTTTGTGAAATTGGCTGTTAGTTAAAGCTTAAAATTTGATAAAGATTAAATGCTTAACGCAATACTTTGCATAATGTCTTGCATCAATTTAAAGAAAATGTCAATTAAATATATATCGGTGTTGCGCGTGCAATACCACAGAAATATAGTACATGCATATATATGCATACGAGTATGTATGCATATGTGTGCATATGTAGTTTTTATATTTTTAGAATTTTACAAGGAGAAGGAAAAGCTCAATAATTTGGTAACATATATACTTATTGATATCCGCTCTCATACTTTTATTAACTAATTCAATTAGTATAAGTAGTAACACAAGCGAATCAGCGCTTAGAATGTGTAAGCACAAAACTTCAACTTTGCACATTTACAAACGGTTCTTCCGCAATATTTCGCGCGCAACGACGGAGATTATTTATGTGATTTCGATACCACAGCGATATTAGATACATATATTACGATTTATTCATCCATAAAATTATTATTGAGAAGGAGGAAAAATAACAAATATGTGATGTGGAAGTAAACCCCGGCGCGGCGTGTAGCGGCTGAGTGACGTGACGTGTCGCATTCCGCGGGACAAAGCGGGTCGCGCTAAGAGGCTTACTACTTAATATCGCTCGCTACAGAGAAATGCCTCCTTGCATTTACTTAATGTTACATAGTTTTTGTTAGAGCGAGTGGGCACGTATGAAGTTGTGCTAGGCTATTTCATTGTATTGTAAAAAAATATATATTATAAAAGTTTTTATAAGTTATTGTAAAAAAGTATTTATTGTTTCAATAAATACTTTTTTTATAAATTTCTCTAAAAAGAAAAAATATTGTAATAACTAATGTACTTAGTGTAATGTAATTAGTTACTTTCTGTCTTTTACAAGTTCTGATAATAAATAGGGATATATGACGATAAAAAAAGGAAAAAATAACAGTTATTTAATTATTATAAATATTGATAAAACACTTAGAAAAAGCAATTAACATCAACATCGCTCTTTGTTCTCATATCTTAACTCACTTGTTGTAGAAAACGTTACAAGCATATACTATCTCACTGCTTATTTTTTTCTTTTAAACAGCTGCTTTGGAAACAAGTACTTTAAAATTAGCCAATGTTGAAAACTGTTCTGTATTCTTATATACTCAAATAACTGTTTATGTCTTTATATACTCAAATATACTTAAAAAGACGCATGCTCGGTCAGTGGATAAAGCGTCACGTATCTCTGTAGTATCGCTACCGGTTGGGGTTTCGGGAGTTAATTGAAGGGGCGCTTGAGATTGACAGTCGAATAAACAGAGACAGAATCTTATACACTTTATGAATTTACTTTGTTCTTGTTAATTGGAATAGTTTGCTTCTTTTTACCTTTCGAAAACTGTTTTGTATCAGTGAAAAACAACAGCATAAGAAAAGTAAAAGCTTCGCATATGTTGGTATATTATTTAATATGTCTTCCTCAAGCTATAGAATAATTAGCGACCGAAAACTGAATCGAGCTAACTACCACAGCAGCGGATCCTTTAAGCGAGGATGTTAAGTAATGAAATTTATTGATATCCTTCATAACATCATTACAATGAATTAAACTTATAAATATATCATGAAACTCTAACCAGTTCGTATAGGAGCCACTACATTTAGGAAGTTGAATAGTCGGCAGCTTTACATATTTATTATTTGAATGCAAACTTACCTCACTGTCTTGTTCTCTTTTCTTACAATCAGCAAGAATTTTTGAGCTAAAAATTTATTTTAAAATAAGCTCCTTATTCTCTGGCATTGCGTAGACTAGTACAGACCACCTGGAATGTATACGAAGTTATCCTTAATAATATACAAAACTATTATAAACTATGTGGACTGAGTTTGTATTAGGGGGACCGGAAAGTAATGTCGTTTTTTTACATTAATTTCATTTAAAAAAAAATAATAGGTTTTTATTTCTGATCAATAATACCATCGCCCTCGTTATTAATAACTCTTAGCCATCGAGTGTGCAAATGTTCAATTCCGGATTTACAAAAATCTATTCGATTTTGAGAAAAATATCTCGAGATGGCATTTTGGATGTCATCCAAATTTTCAATTTTTTTGCCACTAAGAAAATGTTGCAGGGATCAGAATAATTGGTAATCCGAAGGTGAGATACCGGGTGAGTATGGTGGATGAGGCAGTACCTCCCACCCCAATTCATAATTTTTTTCTAGTGTTCGCCTTGAACAGTGCGGTCTTGGATTGTCGTGTTGCAGAATGACGCCCTTTCTGTTGACAATCGCCGGATACTTTGTCAGTAAAGATTGGTTCACTCGATCTATTTGTTCACAATAAAGGTCTGCATCAACAGTTTGTCCAGGTTTTAGGACTTTAAAGTGAACAATTCCGCGAATACTCCACCAAACACACAGAAGCGCCTTTTTGGGATTTAAACCCGGCTTTGCAGTACTTCGTGGTGATTCATTTGGAGAAAGCCACTGCCTTTTTCGTTTTGGATTATCATATAGGATCCATTTTTCGTCTCCAGTGATCAAACGATCAAAAAATGGTTCCGTTTGGCGCCGTTGAATCAATGCGTTGCAAGTGATGCTACGGTTAACTTTGTTTTCTTCAGACAGATTATGAGGGATCCAAACCCTGCTCTGCTTATTTTCCCAATCTGCTGTAAATGTTCTTGGATGGTTGGTTAGGGGTGTTTGAGAGTTCCCCGATGGTTTGGCATTGATTTGCTTCCATTTCTACCCTTAGCTTGTCGTTGTCTAATGTTGATGGTCTTCCTAATCGATAGGAGCCAGAAAGATCAAAATTACCCGATCTGAACTTGGAAAACCATCTTTGACATTTACGAACGTCTAATGCGTTTGGATAAATATTGCAAATGTTTTTACTTGCAACTGTTGCGTTACTATCATTGCGAAACTCAAAAACCATACAAAGCCGGATATGCTCTTATTTGGCCGGCCATTTCACCCCCAAATTACAAAAAAAAAGTTCGATATTTTTCTATTTAGCAAAAAACAAGTCACAAAAACTTTTAAATAACTCAGGCACCCTTTTGAGGGTAAGTTACATTATTCGTGTAATTTAATAAAACTATATCTTACAATATAACACGTATTTTTTATAAATTAACAAAACTGGTATCACATATTAAATATCTTAATACTTATATGGTTAGGGACAAAACTATCTTAAATGGTAATAGGTTTGGTTCGATTTTTAGGTTATGGCGTTCTGAGAGTGTCTGTAGAATACAAGTCACTTCGCCAATTTAATATTAATCACATGTACACATATTTTAATTTAATATTAATTTAATATTTATAAATGTTCTTAATTGTAGCATATTAATAAATGTAATCTTCAAATATAATAAATGCAAATCAACTTTCATAAACTACAATAATTATATTGTATGAAATCTTAGTTATAACTGAAATTAACAAAAATATTTGATACTAACCTTTAACAATCTATTCAATTTTAAATACTACCTTAAGAGTGTTGGGGAAAATAATCATCAAGTTATAATTGTACCAGTATACAATATAATAATCCCAATGTCCAGACCATAGAATCTTCTCGTTGTTTAATGTTGCGAATGATGTAGCAAAAGTGAACATTGAGTTCCGGCTGTATAGTTCTCGATGTCCAACGACTTTTATTGATAAATCCTTTGTTTATTGTAATCACCAAAAACTGTATTCCACACATCCAGGCTTGTATAAGGACTATACCTATGTAGGATTTTAGTAGTATTTAGAGAATTAGAATTAAAATACGTGTGCTTGATGCTGTTGTTGTATAGAAAATCTTTATTATTAAAGTGTGGGGTAGACACATAATTACAAATAAAAATTGCTGTCATAATTTGCTCCGGCGCTTTGCGTGGACATAATGCTTCTAGAACGGTGAAAAGTGAGAAATGGAATGTCGTAATATTAAGTTCCCTCTACCTACTCTGCTCTGTGCGGGATACGGCGTGAGGTTACAAAAACAAAAATTAAGTGCTGAAAAACAAAATTTTTAATTTAAATTTATGAACAAAATGCCATCATGTCACTGCTATAAAAGATGTATAAAAGCTATTGTAACTTAAAACGAGTGCAGTTTTCACTAGAACATTTATAACTTTAATCGCTGGGTACCATAGAGATGTAGTCTTTTCGTGACGTCACAGACGTAAAAGTTACTTAAGAAATATGATTTTTACTAAGTATATAAAATAGATTATTTTATATCAAATGGTTTTATATCGAAGTTAATTTTGTAGGATTTTATATATAATATTACACTAATCTCCCAAAGCAGCGATGTGTTTTATATATAATATATAACTATGTTGTGACAAAACAGCTTAAACATAAAAAATCTTTAACTAAGTTTTGTATCTATGTTCACTCCACCAGCCACACTTTAAAACCATTGTGACGTCTAGAACTAATTAAAGTTTTATAACAAGCTGTTCTTTTAATAGGAAATGAATAAGAACTCCCGCTGGCCTCTTACTTAAGTGGTCAGTGGATAAGAAAGGGTATAATGAGTTCTGACCTAACGCAGTCAGCGCTTATCGGGACGATGTTGTGGACTTGTTATTAGGAGCGTCGTCTAAACTAAACCAGCGGAGCGTGTTTTAGGATTTTCACATTGACCCAAGATTATGAAGGGAGAATCTATTTACATTCTAGCTAGCTGTGTGTGAGTGTGTCGCATTATGAGTACATATTTGAGTATAGTTTAGGTTTAGATTGTAAGAATAGATACACTAGGGTTGAGATGTACTTCACTTTTTATCAATTTAAGCTACATTGTGCATTGAATGACAGATTTCAATGTTTATTATATTATACCAAATTGAAGATTTTAAGCATATTAAAAAGTAACTTATAACATCCCTCTCGTGTACACTGAGGAATTTGTTCTCTGCATCGCAAACGCAGTCCCGACCTACAAAACTTTCAAAAAAATCGACAATAGTAGAAATCATAGACAATGTCAAAACAAAAAAAAATCTTTCTATATATTTATTACTTTTTTCTCAATCAATTTTACTTGAAATTGTTATTTTAAAGGAATGGCCTGTGCGTATAACTGAGCTCAATCAGTTCTGACTAATGAGAATATGTTTTTATCGTTCACATTAATTTTGTTTAGTTTTATTAACTTTGAATAGTTTAGGTATTTGTACTAAACAGTATAGTTATATAATTAGCTAGCGATCGCTATATAAATAGCTTCATCTGCAAAACTGCAGACTTTTTAAACAGTCCTTTGAATTTATCCTCTATCTCAACTTATGTTTAGATGTAGCCTATGTTTGACTCTGGGTCTTCAACTATTTTATTCCGAACATTCAAAAGACGGACGGACAGATAGGCAGACTTTTCCATTTATAACATTAGTATAGATGGCTAAGTCTATTTTTTTCAATTACACTAACGACATTTTAGGGACATAGAACTTACTAGTAGTTATCATTATTAACTGTAACTATAATCGTTAAAGCAATAAACGTGTCCTTGTAACGTATTGAGTGGTGTTCAAGTCAAGTACAGTTATAACGATAAGTACTTCACGTTTCTATTGATACAACAGATATTATAGAGCTCGTTAATAAGAAACATTCTAACACTCACAGCGTATTAACTTTTCTTAGCACATCATAATATGGTAGATAGAACTCAGTGATATCGAGAAAAGTGGATATGGAGTGTCGTAATACTCTTTAATTCTTTATCATATTTAATTCTAAAACCGCGTTCTTTACTTGCGGGTGATTTTCTTGTATGAAATTTCCGTCTACATAATGAATAGTTTGCACTTAATTTAAACAGAAATGCTTAATAAACTCTTGCATATTATCTCCAGTATCTCAGTGCGCAAGGCTTGGAAACTTTAACCTCAGCTGCTTTAGGAATTTAAAGTTAATTCGACAATGGCTTCCGCTCAATTTGCAAATTACAACGTTTAGTAATGTTGATGACCGCCTTCCGTCATGGATATGGTAATGAAACTATAACGATACTAGCGACTGCTTGTGGCTTCATCTGGGTAACTATACAACGGACCACGGAGTGTTAACCTACATAGATAACATAGTTAACTTACTAACTTAAAATAACATGCTTCTATCTGTGCACCTTATTGTGAAAAATATAGCGTGTAACAGTAAAAAATAAAAAAGTCAATTGAAATGAAATGAAAACACAGATTGTAAATCTTGTTAATGAATGACAAAGTAATTATACATTACATGCACTCGATGGATATATTGAACTCCGTTACCATGGTTACGTTATTTTATACTTAATAATAATAATATACATAATAGAAGGTTACTGTAATATAGTGAGACAGCCTCTGACTGTATACACAATAGGTTATGGGTTCGATTCCCACGAGGGGAAATGATCGTATTTAAATTATTTTAATTTTTCCGCTCCGGTACTTAAGACAAAATCTGGCTTTGAGTTTCGACATTTTATACACAATATCCTAACTTCTGGCGGTAAGTGAATAATTGAGTGCCTTTACACTTGGTTCTTGTAAGTTACAACTTTAATAATAGTTTAGGAAACATTCTTTAACATGAAAGTTAACGAGCTTCTAGTGACATTTCATAGTATGGACTCTATAATTAATACTCAATAATTGCTTGCGTCCACTCCATTAACATGGAAGCCGGGCATTATCTCAAACAATCATTTGAATACAAAATTGCCCGCACTGACATAAACAGCTTCACGTCTATTCTCGCATAGCAGGATAGGCAAAGAGAACCCAGTGGCATGACACTTCATATTTCATTTGTTAGTCGAAAATCGAACGGAGTGTCTTGACACTTTCACTTCATTCTCTCTGCTAACTCGGTTACATATGGAAGAAAAGTGAAGCTAAAAATAGTATATATTTTTAGCCTCACTTTTCTGTCGTAGACAACGATATTACAGTCGACTTGTTATAGGTCTCGATACATTTAGATCAAAGTAAGTCAATAAATTATGTGTCACCCGCTCAAGCTTCATATATATACTCAGTTTTCATATATATTTTTTACCAACGATAGGCTATTTTTACAGAACTAAATTCTATTAACAACATTTAAAATACGGAAAACTAAGTATTTGGCACTAAATTGTATTTCCTTATTCTGCTGTAGGTTTGTGAAAGATGTGAGAAACCAAAAAAAAAAGATTTTTGGTGCCGAAAGAAGGTTGTTTATGAAATCAAATTCAACAAAAATACTAATATTCCTTAGATATTTTTCAAACAAACTCCATTTGCAAACACCAAAAAAGTCTTTGGATAACATTTTAAAAGTTTAAAGTAAGCGTTTACCTTAATTCATTGGAGAATTTATTAATGCTATCAAAAGTTAAGATCATCTATGGTGATTTATACATATTAACTTTGTAATACCTTTACTAAAATCACATTTACAATTGTTAAAGCAAATAAATAAGTAATCTTAAGGTAATATACATCCGTGCTGCTTGGACTCTGACCAAGCGCCCGAGCCAGTGACACTATACGCTCTTATCAGACTACGTCGCGACTTCCACACAACTGTTGTTATATGTCTTGTGTTAGCATTGCTCAGTTTATTCATCTGAAGATGACATATCATGAAATAATCTGCCAAATTAGTTTTCCATTAGTTACCGACGTCGTTTTACAGTCGGAAGGAGGCAAGAATTGAGTGTTTGAGTGAGTAGGTCACAACTACACGACCTTGCTTTAAACGACCCTCTAATTAGAAACGAACGACTCAAAGTACTCATTAAGCCGCTATTGTAAAATACAAGTTGAGTTTTTAATTTCTGAAATCTTTCAGGTATGAAAAAGAAAGTCTTGGAGCCGATGTTTTAAATACAAATGTTTCTTTTCTTTTTATTTCGACTGAGTATTTTTGTTTCTGAGCTAGAAAGATGCTACGGATTGCAAAGAATGTATATATGAATGTTCGCAAACAATGCATATAGTATGTGCATATGTAGATTAGAATAACATAAATAGTTATAAAAAAACTTTTCTCTAGTTGTACATCAATTAGAACTATCTTAGATTATTCTATAGAAAATAACATCAAAACTCAAAGACAAACCATCATCACTTGATGGTTATTTTGCTATTGAAGTATGACAGGTGTGACGATTATTGGTTCGATACCTACTCGGAGGAGATTATATACGAATTATTTTAATTTCCCCGCTGTGGTGACAAAATACTATGAAGAACGGAACGTAACACTACGTTCTCACATATCTTATTAATTTGCTATTTATGGAAGTTGTAACTGAACCCTCAACAATATATGAATTTAACTTAGGGCACAGCGTTATACATAAGAATATAATTTTCACTAAACAACACAGATACATACATACAGGTGGCAAATTCAATAAATTATTCTACACACAATTAATTTCTGATCTTACGCGAAAGGTTATGTTAATACTATGAGTGTATATACGATACATTATGTATGTATGTGAGTATATAATATAAATATTAAATAGTTTGGTTTCCTCGTTCTACTTAGAGAAGGTAGACGTGAGCTGCTGTGGAATGTGGGCACACATCATATCTAAAATAAATAGAAAGTAGACAACGGAGTTAGGCCAATCTGGTGCAGTAGAACAGTGACAGATGGTTGCATACGACGCGGTTGAGGATTCCATCCACACTTGGAGGATGATTACAATTTGATATATTTTCATTGTTTAAGATATTTAACACTAACAACTAACAAAACAATTTATTTGGGCACAAATACGCAAATACTTACTTCGGCTGGATTCAAACCCACAATCATCAGAATTGTTGCCAATATGACTTGAAATAAGGTTTATTTTTTTTTAGCTTCACGCTGTATCCCGCACACATTCGGGTAGGCAGAGGGAACCTAGTGTTAAGACACTCCGTTCCCCACTTTCCGCCGAACTCGGAGGTTTACGTGTTAAGTGGCGAAACTTAACGCCGCGCTTTACCTCGACACCAGAGCGAAGAAAATGGAAATATAATTTCCACTCCTCGAGTGGGAATCGAACCCACAAGTAGTCGTTAGTAGTCACACGCTTGTGCCACTGGGCCACGATTGGCCACATTCTGGTTTATTTTCAGTACCAAAATAATTCATTTAGTCATTCTACATAAATATATATTTTTAATTTAAATGGAATAGTAACTGATAGTTTTGAATTCGTCTTAAATTAGTCTGAAATTTTAAATATCTAAAGCGTATTTCATAATATTGTAATCCATAGAAGCAAATAAGCGTTGACGGGGCTCTGTACGCACGGCGGCTCGGCGCTAGACGTCCTCACTTTAGCGAAGTTCAGTTTGTGTTGTAATAAGCTGAGGTTCACGAGTTCACGACTCGCGCGGCGCTACATCTCTACACCGCTACACCGCTACACCGCTACGGTGTATGTACGCTTTAATGTTATACTAGTATACATACGTCTTCATTTCATTTGTTTTGCTTTGCGCATCTCGAATTTAACACTTTATATAAAAATAACATAGTGTAAAGACACTTCGTGTTTCACTTTACACTCAGTTTTAAGATATTATGTGTTGAGTGACGGAACGTAACGCTGTGCTTTGTTCTGCCAAATTCCTCCGAATTGGCACCGAATCTACAAACATTGTGTTATCAGTTAGACACTACTCCTTCACGCTATGAAGTCCTTACACGGTAAATATAAATAGTATCTTATATTCTGCGTCATCTGGTGACGCAAATAGAAGGGACGAGTCAATAAATCATGACTCGGGATATGTTTTTTGCTGGTTTAGTTAGATATAGACATAGTGTTGGGTTGATCTTTAAATTCAAAACAAGCAGATGACTACGGAAATCTTTCTATTTACCCGCTAAAGATCGTTTTCATAAAATTAAATAAAAGTAATAGTAGTTGGGGCCAGTCGTGGCGCAGAGGCACAAAGTGTGACTGTAAAGTGACTGGTTCTGGGTTCGACGCCCACTCGAGGAGTGGAAATATTTATTAATTGTGTGAAAAGTATAAATATTAAATATTATTTCCATTTTCGTCGTCCTGGTGTGGAGGCAAAGCGCGCGGTGTCAGAAATGCGGGAAAAAGTGTAAAGCTGAAAAATATATATAAAAATAATTAAAACATTTTAACTATGTAATTTAAGTTCGTAGGAAAAAATCTCAAGCCGCATGAGTTATGGAAATATCTTCAGTTAGCGGAAGTTTTTGTAAAGTTTCTAACTGAGATTCAAGCAAGAAAAGTTAAGAAGAATGAAAAAATACAGAAAGCGGCAGAATGTGGACGTATTACTTAATTGGCTAGATCATTCGAACTTGGTAGCCGAGACACGAGAACTTCACTCTTATAAAGACTTTTCTCTCGCTTTTCTGGGAGTGAGGGGGAACAAAGTCTTAGCACAATCTTTTCTTCATGTTCTGTCTAGATCACACATATTGCCTGTAATAAAGTGTTTTTTCTGACAAAATATTTAAAAAAAACAACATAACGAGAGTGACGTAATACAATTCCACAACCTATTTCAGATCTGCTGCTGTCGAAATTTAAAGTCATTTTAAAAACAGTTTTATTATTATTTATACACACGATAAAAATATGTGAAAGTAATGTAATTTGAGTTTAGTGCAAATTAGCTACCATTTCATTAAATAATAAATAGTAAGTTTTATTTTGGAAAAAAGCGACTGCTGAATTTTTCTTTAGCTCCTTTCAGCAGAATTGCTTCTTAAGCCTAACTAGTAAGTATGGTTAATTTGACGATTCAAAGTACTTGCAAAAGTTGTATGAATAATATAAATATAAATTCATTCACTTGCCATGAATTGAAACCACAATTATCGTGCTGACAACTAGACTATCTCCTAGTGTTCCACGATGGCCTCATTGTTATAAATGATATATAACATCTTATATACAAAAGGCCGTACATTTTCTGCTAATGACATATTCCGCTTGAATTGCGTGCTCGTTCTGTTTCTTCTAGTTCAAGTTATTATCCTAAATAAACCCTAGTTCTTAACTTGTTTTCTCAATCTTGTTATCTTTGTTTGTTCAAACTATAGTACAGACTAATATAAAACAGTCTATGTAAATTTAATGTCATATTGAATAAATAAATCTATTGAAATGTTTTATATTTTCATATTGTGGAGTTTGTAGAGAAACCCTATTGATATATAGTTTCACTCGCCGTCCATTAAGAGACTGAGTGTTCAGGGGTGGAATGTAACAATTTTAAAATATATAGGTACTTTATAAGTTTAGTCACTTTTTATAAGTGGTTTTGAGTTCCAAAACGCAAAATGCAATAATTACAAGGTGTGCGGAAACTTAAGAATAAGGTTATTGTTGTATGGCTTACTTTCTATATACGAACTCACAAACAAATTATACAGCCATGCTACTACAGAGCCACCATAGTGTTTGGTAATATACTAAAGTGGATCACTAAAGAAAAAAACATTAATTTATACATTATTAAGGGTTTTTTTTACCATAACTAGTTAGCTTTTACGATAGACGAAAACAAAGTCACAAAAATACATATAATATAATAATATTTAAAACGTTAAACAAACATTTATTCGAATACAGCCTTAGGTCTGCGTTATACGAACACAACTAGTAAGGCAAAAATAGGCGAGCCGAGTTGGACTCTTTAAAACTTGCGTCTTAAAATACAAACAACCTTTATATACTTTTTATAAGTTTTTCGCCGAGAAATATGCAACTTAACCAAAGTTATGATGTAAACTAAATTCTTTATAGAAGGCTACTTAAAAGTAAATCTAGCTTTTCTCTAAGTTTCTCTTTGTTCGAATGAGAAATTTTTCCATTACGTACAAGGAGCTACGTTACCGACGTACTTGAAGTGTTTTAGAGTAATAAGCATTTAATATTAAATGGTTATTGCTTTTTCTTCTTTTTGTTTTATTTATAATTTAAGCGTATCGTTGAGTTCCGACACTCAACCCGTCTCGATTTCTGGCGTTTCCGCCCGGAGCGGGGGACGGAGTTTCTTGAAGGGAGTTATTAGGTTATCTCTGTAAATGCGGGAAAAAGCTGTAAGTATAAAAAAAACATAATATTCTAAAAAGGACGCAGATCAACTTTATTACTTATGTACATACATAGATCGTCCATTAACATACGAATGATAACACGCACCTTACAAGAAACATTTACTTTAAGACTCTGATACTGCGGGAGTTAAACTTGCTTGAATTTTTATTTATGTTTAATATTTAATGAATTTATTTAAGAAAATCTAGTGTTGATCACACCTTCGGTCAGTCACTTTATTAGTGGCATTGTATTGGCAGGCGTAACTCAACGTCGCAATTCGCGCTTCATCACAGCAGAGTTTTTTTTCAGCCACACACTTTTTACCGCTTAGTAGCGTAGTTAGGGTGAACCTAGTGTCAAAAGGTACTTAGTGCTCCACTTTCCGCCCAAATTTGCATAATGCCCTTTGTATAATGTATCAGAGCGGAAAATGAAAACAATTTAGACACAATCATCTCTCTGAGTCGGGATGAAACCTACAACAAAACGTGTTTACAGTTAGACATTATCCCGCAGCGTCACGATAGCCGGAATGTTAAAATTATTACAATATTTTCTTAAGTGAGAATCGAACTCACAACCATCGTGTGTATTATCAGTTACTTATCAACGGCGCCACGACCGCATCGTTATATTTTAATGCCATTCGGTGTATTCATAGCATATTTTCCCTAAACAGCATGTTTTTACGAGATCTGCTAACTGTTATGTCAAAGTGTCAGTTTCCCACGAGCCCTCCCACTTTACGTGTATAATAGAAAATATTCTTGCTAAGTTGTGATATGATTAAGTTGTTTTTTACAAATAAAGTGATTAAAGAGCAGAATGAACACATACTAGACCAGACGTGATAGGCAATATATGTTATAGACGTAACTGTTATCGTGAGCTTTAAACCTACTTCGACCATTTTTGAAGGAGAACATAACAAAAGAATGTCAAAAATACTAAATAAAAAAATATTTTGCCTCCACTCTTTACAAAGCACACAATCGCGACCGCTGGGGATCGCTAGTTTCATGTAAAATCAAACAGCTACGAGCAGTCTAATCCATTCTCTAGTGTACATTATTCAAACATCTCCGGAGTCGTAAGTGTTTACGAAATCCGCACTGGAATAGAGTCCACTAACAAAAGAGTATTACGTGTGTATTATGAGTAGGTGTAGCCGTTATACAGGCTGTTGTAGTTTGTATGAATATTGCTATTATGCGACTGAGATTATACATACGAAGCGTTGATTATAATATATTTTTATTGTTATTTTTTTTTTCAGCAGAGCGGGAGAGAAAACTGGTGTCAAGACACTCCGCTTTCCGTTTTACGTACAGATGCAAAATTTTACAAGTTGAATATCTCAACTCATTGAGAACAACATAATATTAAGAAACTCAACGCCGTACTTTATCATTCCAGGGCAAGAAAACGTAAATAATTTAAATACAATCATTCCCTCGAGTGTGATCATTCTCATACGGCGCTGCGACGTTTTTTCATTATGTACTACATTTTCATTATGTATTATCAATCTACGTGTTTTACATAATAGAGGGAATGAATAGAAGACCTCAGTGATAAATTCCTGTTTTCCACATTTTTTACTATTTTAAGCAATTGTATGGCTCTTGATAAGTCATGATGCTGCGCTTTGTCAAAGATGTTTAAGAAAACATCCGCAAATGTTTTAATATCTAAGTGAAATTGAATCCACAACCATCACCCTAAGGGCTATCTCGCCTATATCACGATGGCAGATTATTATTTAATAAAAATCAATTTATTACTAACTGCAAACGTAATTAAGCGAACATATTTTTGATGAAAATTTCCTATTATTTCTATAATCATAATGTTTCTATATCTAAATGAATTTAGAATGTTATTGGTGGACTTATTTTAGCCGGACGTATACTATATACATATATATAGCGCAGTGTGTTTTAGCGTACTAAACAAACAAGCGATGTAATTGACCGAAGTTTTTGTTGATTACCAAATTAAAACAGTATGAATAATTTTAATAAATATAATTTTTATAATTTATTCTTGTACGTTGTGTAGATGTTTCTCTGTCTACTCAGTTTTATTTTATTATATTTTAGCTGTAAAATCGCATATTTTTTTTATTTTTCTGTGTCAGTTTAGGTATTAGAGTTTAACATTGTAATCTTAATACATTCATATGAGTTGACTTTGAACCCGCAATTTTCATTTTTAATTAGGCATGTCACAGTTTCATTAAACAGTATTTTATCAATTAAATACATTTAATATTAATTATAAAAATCTTGAATTAACATTTCTAAATAAGTATTCATATTTATGATGTATTACATTGTTTTACTTACATCTACAATATAACTTTTTCATTTATCTTTCACTATCTCGTAGCACTCTGTATATTTAATCCACAGTAAATAGCACTTAAGCAAAAATTGGGTAATTCCAAGAAGTTCGTAGAAATATGAAAAATATTCCTCAATTAGGTATCCATGAAAATATATTGAACAAGAAAAATTCAACAGCCGAGATGATCCGACCTCGAGCACATCGTCTTTACACTCACGAGAGCTCCAATCCCTGTATATCGCTATTGTAGAGCGAAACAGCTTTATTTGGGGGATTTACAAATGAATATATATTTCTTAAATATTCTATTCAAGCTATCTGACATAAGTTATAGATAAAGGAATTTCATATATTTGTATATATTTTTAAATGGTAGTTAGTTGTGTATATTATGTTGAAAAGTTGGTGGATAATTTAAAATATTCCTTTCTACTTAGAGTAACTACACTACTGAGGCTTAGATATAGTGTAAGGGAAAGTAATAGTTATAAAGGAATTGCATACAGGTGGTTTTAGATTTGCCAAGAAATTGAATATGGACTGCATAGTACAGTAGTAGTGTTTAATTTAATATTCCATACTAGAGATGTGAATAAATTAAAAAAGTACTTGAATATTATCTATCCTATGAGCTTTGCGTGAATAAACTACAGGTAGGTACAAAAATATAAAAATGAATTGATATGCAGCTACACCGTATGGTGGAACATGGACATTCCATATAAAATCATTACTTTATAAATATCTACAAAAAACTTAGTAATAAGTTAATCCATTGTTCATCTTTTGCTGAATTTTGAAGCTAATAGGTTCCCTTACTGAACAGAGTGGCGGAAGTTCCATGTATTTTTCTTACGAAAAAATAAATATAATTTTTCAAATAATAAAAATAACTAATAAAATTAACATAAATAATAAACATGGACTATTAATTGTAATCTGACAAATGAGCAGAAATCATATAGTTTACGAGCACATTTATGTTAAGAGGCTTACCGCGTAGTACTGGAAGTGCACTCTCGCAGTGTACAGCGTGTTAATAAACACTTATACTACAGTGCGAATGGAAATAATACTGACTAATTTATTATTATGAAATCACGTTTTATTTTCCAATGAAAAATGTCTTAACAAATGTTTATTTTAATTGTTTGCAATTATGAATAAAACTACATGATGACACTATGATTTCACAACATTAGCTCAAATGTAAGAAGTAAGTGACGCACAGATAGTACATTATGAATTGCGGGGTACACCGCTTGATTCCATTTAACGTCGAGCACTCCGAATCGACAACCTTTATGTATATAGAAAAATATTTACCCACTTAGCCACCAGGCGACATTGAATATCTTAACATTACTTAATAAGTTACTCCGCCATATATTTTTAAAATAATATCTGAGCTTTCTTCTTTGATTATTTTACTTATTTTGTAGTATTTATTTATTCAACAATAATTGACATAGAAGGGCTGTCTCCACGCGGTCGACCCAATTGCCTCTAAATGATAAACGATCTCGCCGGATCTGAGTTCCCCTATTTAATCTCACGCAATGCCTCGAAATTAAAAATTAACTAAAGTCAGTAGTAAAGACACTCCGTCTTTACATTGTTCTTCCTGTCTAAACTACTGTGAGCGCGATATAGAGGAAAGCTAAACAGATTGAGACAGCGTTTGACTGTAATGGTGATTGCTTGTGAGTTCAGTCTTTATTAGGAGGAATGATTGTAATTAAATAGTTTTCCTTTTTTAATCTGGACTGCAAGATAAAGTTTGTCTATCCGTCTGACAATGTCTGTCAGATTTAGTAAAGTGGAGAACAGAGTGTCTTGACATTATGTTCTCACTGAGTAATCTGCTATTCCGGAAAAAAAACCATTAAGCTGTGTGTGATCGATAATAATGAAGTAGTCTGTATAAGTGTAAAGTATAGGCAAAGCAACAACAATCTTACAATTTTGGCCGATTTATATTAAAGCCATAAAGATTTATATAAATAGGGGAAGCGACCCCGCTACCCTACATTTTATATTGTTTATTTATTCTAACAATAACAGGGGTGGGAAGGACTCCTCCGAGGGGACGGAGGACCAAAGCCTCACTGACAGGACATACTTTGATCTTCCGCATTTTATCATTCACTCGAGTTAAGGCTATAATTAATCAAAAGCTCTTTCATCGCGGCATCGCGCAATTTAATTGTAAGCCGTAACGACGCTAACGAAAAATGCCACGCAAAGCTTCCTGTTGTTGTTCTGCCTGAATTATACATATAGTAGCTTGAATAATATTTTTTATGTTTTGTGTCTTTTTTGTTTTGTTGGCGTTTTTGTTCCGTAAGAATGTTAAAATATTCTGTATTTTTAGTATATGTCAGTGATATTGCGTTTACTGTGGAAGTCAATAATAACCTGAACGTTTACGCTCGATCCTGATAGTTGTTTAATATACAACTTGAAGACTATTCACTGTGTACCTGACGCGGATATGTATCTATTACCCACTGTCACTGAGACATCACCTAAACTAATTTATTAACTTCAACAATATATTAGAAAAAGAAAAAAAATAAAAGATTAATATTTTTTTGCAGTAAATGTTGTATGAAAACATATAAAAATAAAAGAACAATTTGAACATTCATTTTATTTAACTGCTCCAAACCACATACAAAATATAAAATACATTTTGGGGTAAAACTACGCATTTTAACTAGCAAAGTGACATTGTAAGTTTCATTTTAACTGCATGTAGCGAATAACGTTAGCTTAAAAATTCAACTTTGCCCTTTAAGGAGCGGTATCAAGTGACCCCCATTGTAGTACGTACGTACATACTGACACAACTCTCAAAAGATTGTTATTGTTGTCGTTTCATGCAATCCGGAAGAATGCAAACTTACAATGGGGATAATGCACTCTTTGTTATATATTTTGAAATGATTTCAATAGAAATTAGGTTATATTTTTGAAAGAAAAATTGATTTTTTAGTATAAGTATAGTGTTAACTTCTATTTTAAAATGACGTACAGTAAACCACACTCTCAATACCAATTCCTCTATTATACATGTACATCTAAGCACGATACTGCCATAACAAGACAATTGAGATACATACTTATTACTAACTTTAAGTATAAAACGTAATTATAACAAATTAACAAAACTGTTTTGTGTGACAAAAAGAGTGTGAGCTCATTGAAAAAGGTAAAGCTATCAGCAAAATAATTAAATGCGTTAAACTAAACAGTTTATTTTCAAAGGTCATGAGCTGAAAATAAAATCATTCTGTCAGTCAGTCCATTGTACATTAAGTAAGTAAAGTAACCTGTTAGGCAAAGAGGTACTTTATTAATTATTCTGTCAGACACTCAATTAATTAGCAATCTGTTAACCAATTAATAGCAGCTTCATTTTTACCCACATCCTGGTAGTGAAACAGATCCTAGTGTCAAGAAACTCCTTTCTAAACATCAATCAATAAATGAATTAAATAAGGTTTACACATAAATCTTATATATTTAAACGAGCAATTCTTGCATCCGATATATACTTGTATATATATATATATATATATATATATATATATATATATATATATACAAGTATATATATATATATATATATATATATATATATATATATATATATATATATATATATATATATATAGAACTGGAATCTCGGAAACGGCTCCAACGATTTTCATGTTTAGCATGTAAGGGGTTTCGGGGGAGAAAATTCGATCTAGCTAGGTTTCATTTCTATAAATTGTTTTTCTCTCTAGATTTTCGGGCTTTAATATAACTGCTAAAATATCATTAGTATACGAATGTCAATTTCGCGATTTTGACAGCGCTGTGATAGCTAAATTAGAAGAGCGGTTGCTTTTTTTTGGTTACTTTTTACGATTTGTCCACGGTTCGATTCTGATATCCAGTCTACCTTTTTGTACTTTTTTTTTGTTGTCACTCCATACATCATGTATTGAATCGAGGCGGAAAATTACAAACGGAGTGTCTATACACTAGGTTCTCTGTACTTACACTATCATGTGGGAAAAAGTGAATAGCTGAAAATTAAACAATAAAATTAATGCAATCCCCCATATAAAAAAAGTTTTCTTGTATATCACAGGTCAGCAATGAGAACTAAGTATACACAATACTTCGCTAAAATCTATTAAATTCATCCATTCAAATGTTATTCTCGTGTGCTTGAAAAACATTTCCGGTCAGTTCTCGCTGCGGCTCTGCGCTGTGTGGCGTAATACACGAACAGCTACACTTTAGCTGCAGATTCTATTTCCGCAGGAAAAGCTCTTGATACAGCTATTATAGTCAATCGAATATCACTTAGCTTATGTAGCGAACGGTTAATATTCTATGAATGTTAGATTATCTAAGTACAGTTCATTTTGTAGTATGTATATTTTTTTATTATCGCTGTTTACGCTTTTGTGGAATATAGAGAGAAGCATCTAGATTTGTATTCTGTATGAAAGACGGAGTGACACTAGGTCCTCTTCGACTACCCGATACACGGGAAAAAGCATTATTCTGCTTTTTTTACGGACACTTACGGCTATACTTTTGTAATTTATTCGATGAATTTCATTTTCTTTTTCATATTTTTCAATTTATATTTTGAAGTCAACTAATACAATATTATATGGGCGTAGTATCTATGTATTTCTTAAGAGTCCTTTATCATCATATTTTTTGCCATTTTATAAGTTTTTCTGAAGCAAGAAGTTATTAGTAAATAATTCGTTAAACAACAAATCTCAGACATTCTAGTTAAATTTACATTCTAATAAATATTTAACAAAAAGTTATTTTTAATCCCACACTATTTGTAGCCACAATTATGAAAAGCTACGATACATAAAAAAGCTTGCTTGTGTTTTTAATTACGTGCGCATTTCATTTTAATTAATTTCATAAGCGGCAACCGGAAATGGCTCTCGTAACAAGCCTTGAAGGGACTTCATTAAAAGTTCTAGTTATAAAGGGATAACATTTACACCAAAGCTGGAGTTATTTTGTAAAAAGCTTATGTTGAATACTAAGAGAAGTTGAGTTTCTACTTTACGAGTATTTTGTTAGTAAAAATAATAAATATCCCCTTCCACATCATTAAGTAGACCATACGGGATTATGTAGGGGCCAGTCGTGGCGCAGTGGCACGAACGTGTGACTTTAACCCTGCAGTGGTCGCGCACCTAAATGAGACATGAGTGGTCGCGTGGACTACATACGTAGTCCATTTTCAAATTGAAATAACTTTTGTTATCTATATACTTTTTTTACTTTACTTGTGGGATTATAGTCAGTACAGTATGCTTAACTATATAAAATCAGCATAACATAGTTATAACCTCTTTTATATAACTATTAAACAAAAACAAAAATACATCTCTAAATTGGCATAAAAATAACAGGTTTCGCATTGATTGTGATGACAGTCAAATATAGTTATGAAAATTAATAATTTATAACATTTTCTACACAGGAAAGACACATGATCGGAAATAATTCCCACAAATAAACTTTTTGCAGGCAGTGCACGATTTACAGGTGTTTTATTGCGTGTTCTTCCATAGTTGTGACAACGACGTACTTCATTACTTGACGTCATCTGTAAAGCTAATGCTTGTTTTTCTTTGTCTGTAATACCTAGGAAATATTAAATTTTTACTGTCGAAGACCTTGTCAATGAATTTGAGTTAATTCTTTTCCCAGTCAATGGTTTCATCCAACCTCATCTGATCGTCAACGAAAAGTGACACACAGTTTTGAATGGCAGTGTTTTGCCTGGCTATTCCGTTCGGACTAGGAGGAACAAACACTATAGTATGCCTAAGGGTTCTCCCTCTGACCTGAAGAATTCTCTTAGACCACATCGTGTCATCAACTCTGGTGTAATAATCATCACGCTGTGATTTTCGCTAAGGTGGTTCCTCATTTTCAGAGCTTTCGTTATCCCTTGACTTTGATATCTTGCTCCTGTTCTAATATTTATTCGTGATTTTGCTCTTCTAAGTAATCTACTTCCTCATCCGAGCTAGACTTAGCTTGGGAACCGTCGATGTCGGCTTCAGCTTCTCTCAACCACACCTCTATCGGTGCAGCTTGTCAATCACCCATTTTTATCCAAAAATTTAATGTTAGATGAATTTCCAATAAGATAACATAACAAAATTGTATTTATATTACATATTTATGACAATTTTAATATAAAATACATGAAAGCAAAAAAGATACTAACAGGAAAAACACTTGCGTAAGTGGTCGCGTGGACTACATATGTAGTCCAGGAACTTTGCAAAGCTACTAATAATGCACCTGCGCATGATAGGCGCTTCCGATGCACTGAGTACGTCCCTGAAAGTCATTTGAAAGTACCTAGCGCCACAAAAAACTAGCGCTTGGCGTTTGCAAAATAAAACGGATTTTGTATCAGTGGACTACATATGTAGTCCGCGCGACCACTGCAGGGTTAAACGACTGGTAGTGGGTTCGATTCTCACTCGAGGAGTGGAAATATTTAATATTTCCATTTCCTTCGCTCTGATATCCGAGGCAAACCGCGGCGTCAAGTTCCGCCACTTAATACGCAATGCCTCTGAATTCGGCGGTGCGTGGGGAACGGAATGTCTTAACACTAGGTTCCCTCTGCCTACCCTGCTATGTGGGATACAGTGTGAAGCTAAAAAACATTATGTATTAAGATTTTGCATGTAAAATCAACGTTTCATTATTTGAACTTACCATCATACAACTACAAGAGACTAAGTAGTTATTTCTCAAATCATTAACCTCCCGTCTGGATTACAAATACAATTATAATTTACCAAAGTGGTGGTTTAAACTACATTACTAATATAAGTAAATGAGCGATACATGAACAACAAGCGCCGAACATATGTTCTGGTACATACTCGGTAATAAATAGCTCACCCTCGTGACCCCTTACGATTCACTCAGTCTAGACGTCTACAGCCGCCTAATTAGTCTACTAAATGCTCATACATACATATTTCTATTATGATTTCTTAATCACTATAATCTTATAATAGAAAGTGTGCTCAGGTGGAAATTGATAAAATATATGGTTTTTACCCGTGGGGGGGACGGGTTAAGAATACAATTCCCCCCCGCCGCTGGGTAGCGTCCCGTAAAAGGCGGGTAACCCAGTAGTTTGGTGGTAGGAGATTCGTTCTCCGACTGGCTCGCGACCACTATCATGTCAAAGACGAACCGCCAAACATCTTATGATGTGTTCCGGTTCGATGGCATGTAAGCCAGCTCTCCCTATTCCCACCATTCCCATCCTTCCTCCCTCCTTCTGTCCTACATTCCCAATGCTGGCAACGCATCCATAACTTGAATGTTGTGGATGTCTATGGGCGAAGGTAACCACTTAACACCAGGTGGGCCTTCAGCTCGTTTGTCTCCTTTATTCCATAAAAAAAAAAAAAAAGAAGTATAATATAATTGGTTTTATGTGAAAATTGAATTGAAGTAAATTAAGTAATATATTGAATTAATTAATACGGTTGAAATTGAAGAAAAACAAAATTTTAAATTGATATATAATATACTAATTAAGTTCTATTGTTATTAAATAGTATTGCTAAAATAAATCGTAATATGCGTATAAGAATTCGACGTCGCTGCATGTATAATGTATGAATAAGCAGAGCATGTGGAGAGTCCCCAAGAAGCGTTAAAATTTTTACAGGTTTTCAAAAAATGTTTATTATAGTTGTTAGCATTACTTCCGTTAGCCCACGAGGGCTTTATAAATAATACACGCGACATCCAAAACTAATGGATATTCCAATAGAAAGAGCTCGTCATCTAATCAACGTTGATTAACGGTCCTCAGTCATTTAACGGTCACTGTGAGTTCCGATTACCCCATTACCCGCGTAATAGTATCGTAAACGCGCTCCTCTCACCACACTCCTCTCACTCTGCCGCAGACGCAGCATCCCTCCTGCCTCCTGCCTACTGTCTGCTGTCTGCGTCTGCACGAGGGATTGGAAATCATTCGTTTTACAGGTTTTATTGATTTCCAGTTTAATTACAGACTGACAAGTTTATAGGTATTGATTTGGGGACGATTTACTTTTAGCACGAATATACCTTTGAAATGTTAAATCTATGAACAAAATTTCTGCTTCTTGTCAATTGTGAGGAACCAATATATTTTTATAAATTGTGTTAAAAGTTCATTCACACAGCGGCTACTGAGTCGAGCAAATGTCACAATTTATCTAAACGGAAAAATATAATAAAATGTTTGACATTTATCGTGTGATTTGAAATATTTTTATTGCATCAGTAATGACTGTATCAATGAATTTTAACAGAATACAAAAATAAAAACAGGAGGTTTCTCAACTATGCGTATTTATTGTGTTTTATTACGTGTATTTCATTTATTTATGTGTGTATGCGATAACTTAGTCACCGATTGTAATGATCCGTTTATTACGTTACACATAACTTTGTGTCAAGGTAATTTAGTTTTTACTTTTTAAGTAGCTTTTTTCAATTGAGTCAGTTACAATTTCTTTCCCTATAAAGATATATAATAGCTTCGATATCTATTATTACAATGAATAAAATAAAGTGTGGTGTTATGTTCCGCTATTCAAATGCAATATTACAAAAATGGACTGAATATGGCGAACAGAATGCTACGTTCTTTCTGCTGACGGTTCTATATATAAGTGAAGATGTTTATCTTCCAACCAGTCGTGACCCAGTGGCACAAGTGTGTGACTGTAAACGACTGGTTGTGGGTTCGACTTTCACTCGAGGAGTGGAAATTATATTTCCATTTTTTTCGCTCTGGTGTCGAGGTAAAGCGCGGCGTTAAGTTCCTCCACTTAACACGCAAGCCTCCGAATTCGGCGGAAAGTGGGGAACGGAGTGTCTTAACACTAGGTTCCCTCCGCCTACCCTGCTATGTGCGGGATACAGCGTGAAGCTAAAAAAAAGAAAAGAAAAACAAAGATAAACCACACTCTTATGTTATAAGAATTTATTAAAGAATCTGTGTAAGCTCCATAGCGTCGCTTTTGTTCTACGCTCGAAGAGTTGCAGGTGTCGAAAGGTAGCAGGTACCTACGCGCAGGTGGCAAATGTTATTATTGCTTCACTAGAGATTTGTAGCTTAGGGCTCGATACGTAGTTTTATAGTATTCGATCCGATTACAGTCGGCGCTCTTATACAACCATCACATTTACAATCATTGCCCCACTGCGCCACTGATATATAGCCACTTATACAAATGTCTATAAATATGATGTTGGAATACCTTTATGTCCAGTAAGTACTGAATGGCGTTGAATGAGATATAGCACTCGCTGAGATCCAGGACATCGTCGGAATTTATTACACGAACGACCGGCGAGTGCCGGCGAGTGTGAGCGATGCTTGTGATCGTTAGCTCACTTTATTACGATTTTGCGCGTTTATTACTGTTGAAAATTGAATATTTGCGTAGTTTTATAAAAAATATTGTATTACTATATTAGACGAATGTGAATTTTATTGCTTTAAGTTTTTTCTTTTTTGTAGTAAATTGAGAAGAGTGGAAGAAAAATATGTTCAAATAAATAAAATTGAAGTGTCTGTTCGTGATAATAAATCAACAGTTTTTTACTAAATGCACATGTTTATATAATGTGTAATACGAGTATACCAAAAAGCATGAAAAATAAATAAAACCCCTGTGAAGTATCTGAATATGTACGTCATGGTTTCAAACTCCACTATCGGTAAACTATCCTGGTATAGAAAAATGAAATATAATTATTGCATATCCTGTTTTAACATTTTATCAATTTTTACAAGCAATTTTTAGCAATAAGCTTTACAAGCTTATAATAATTTGAACCTAGTGGGACTCGAACCTGCGCTTCTTGGAAACTGTCCACTTTGACCACTTAGCCATACGTTATTCACATCCTGTTGTTAAACAAAATTTAATTACATAAATAAAGTAAATACGATTACGATATTTACGATGTCATCACAATCGGTTTAGCCGGTGGCTTAGTGCACCCTCGCAGCTTGCTCCGCTTTGTTGAGATTAACTTTGATTATATTAAAATTAGGGATACTATCAGTGATTTTGTAGTCGACTGGATTTGAAAATATCGTTGTAAATGTTATATGTACAAGATGCTTAAGGTTGGGTTAGTTATTATTGTTATAAATATTATAATAATAACGCAAACACACAATTGTCACTTCTTAAAATTCTTTTAGACCTTAAAAAATCTTTAAGACGTTTTACAAAAACGTTGAGGTGTGATGCTGCAGCTGACATTAGGTACATTTGAAAAAAGATATTCAAAACTTATCTTAGTGCAAAAGAATTTTAGGAGGAGCTATTTTAGTGTGTAACTGTAAATATAACTGGTCGTGGGTTCGAATCTCCTTTGGTAGAATGACATTTGAACTCATGATTTGGTCACAAATCGTGCTGTTGAGTTTCGTCACTCAAAGCGCAATGTCTCAGCTTCAGGAATTAGTGGACGGCTTTTTTGCCACCAGGTTCTTTCTCCTAAGAGGAAAAACTCAGTGTGTAAAACTGGAGAAAAAATTGTTTGTGAAGATATCTTTTCAAGATTAATACAAGAACAAAAGTCTAAAATAATTTAAATATTGAAATGGCTTAGTGTTTTTTTTTGTTAAGAATCATTTTTATTAATAGAAAATTCATTGACAATAAGATGATTAGAAAAAAAAATATAATAGACATTGTATACATCACGTTATCATTCCCTGTCATAACATAAAGCAAAATAAACAAAGGTTGATTTAAACCCCTCATCACTTACCTGAGAGGAACGCAAATAGTTGTAACGTGAATTTTCGGTTAGATTATATTTTGGATATCATACTGCTACGCGAGTTGTACTGTGGTCCTTTTACAGTTTACACGGCTTATATGCGACTTATATTAAACATTATATAAGACTCACTCTCTCTTTCTCTCTCTCTATAATCGGCCTGTCGTATTTGAAGCGAGCTTATATTCAGCTAATGATGTGCCTCCATTTGTTTCTGTCCAGTGCAAGATATATTCGTATGTAGCCGTGTGGACTATGGAGGATGAGAATACTTTTGTTGATGGGTTTGTCGGAGAAGTAATGCCCGCATATCGTCTTTGTGCGGTGATAGGTGTCACCACTAAACATGTGAGAAAAATGAGGAAAAAAGAGTGGTAATAAAAAAGTATTACATTCTCTATTTTCTCTTCATCATTAGGTGCTTGCTATGAAAATATTGTATGTTTATTCGGACACATGTGCAAAGTTTTAAATAAATCAAACGTTAAGAAGGAAGACATCGTGTAACTTTAGTACCTAATGATCAGCAAAAAGCACTTTCAAACTAAATTGCACAATAGCATTATTTGTCAAGGTATTGATTGACTCACAGTTCTTCATATACTTTACAACACGAATATAAACACTACGAGCTTTCACTTCAACAAACAAACCTGTTAATTGAATCCGCAGATTTTTATAAAAAATGTAATCAATTTACTTCCAACGAAGCAGATTAATCGAATAAAATCTCGCAGCCAATTACTGTATAAAACGGATATCTGTTAAATTACATTTAAAAGTATAATAATAATGTTCATTTTGCTATGATTTCATTGATTTTATTTAGGTCAGGTTTGATTTTATCGTTTGTAAAACATAAATTGCACTTATTAAATATACAGCATCAATGTGCAGGCAGGCCTCGTTAGGGTACGTTGTAAAATGTTTGGTAATGAAATATTTTTGAAGTGAAAACTTCTTTAGGCGCGTTGAGCGTTTTGGTAGAGGGTAAAATCCTCGGTTCGCGTCACCGACATGCTAATGATAATAGTATATCTATAGCTATGGAGAGCCAGACTAGCGCACGCGCAGTAGCCTGTGTACACGTATAATTAATGTTCAAACTTGAATTCATTGAAATTCGTGTAAATATAAATACTATGTATAATTAAGATAATTGTATATTAATTATTTTTTCAACCACTTTGTATTTATATTTTGTTCATGATTTGTTTAACCCGTCATATGTAACTAATAAATAAAACATAAAAAAAATCATATAATTTTTGCATATAGTTTTAATTACACTCAACTTAATAGTTCCGTTTTCACTTCTATCGGCAGTCCCACGACTGCTACTGTTTTTTTTTTTTATGTTTTTTCACGTCACGCTCATATTCTTGTAGCAAGGTATACTTATGGAACTTTGTGGTAACGCAATCCGTCTTGCTAGTTCTTCTGAAGCTGATGTAAGTAACACGCGGTCCGCTTAATATTTTGATGCGACCCGCCAAGCGCTTATGTATTTACAAATATTCTCCCGCCAACATTAAGTTCCATCAAATTAATGTGATTTTTATATGTAATCTATTCATTTTCATATGTCATAGTTTGTAATCTTTTTTTCATAATTTGAAAATACACAATTATAAATACTATTGGTATACTATAACTAATATCATATATCATTTATACTTTTGAATACTATTTAGAAGTTGATTTTGGTCGGACAAACATATCAAAATTTAATAAGTCCGTTGCTAAAAAGATCGCCTGCCTCCGTTCTTAAATATCAAAACATGTAACCTTCGCAAAGCTGTGAAATAAAAATAACGATAATGGGAATCGAACTACAAACACCGTATTTACGATCAGAAATTATGCCATTGAGCTACGATTGCCTCTACAATACAACGACATTGGTATGAAGCCATCAAGTATTATAAATATGACTCACAGTATACATTTATTTACGCGTCCGGAAACCGAGTGAGTCGCAGAATAATGCCTGTAAACTCCATTGTCTGTTCTGAATGGCTTATTATAAAGTAAACCCGCTCATTGTGATCGCAGCGCGCGTTGCCTGTCACAATGCCGCCCGCCCAGACCGCGCCGCCCGCCCAGGCCCAGCCGCTGTAACGTCTTTTGAAAATCATTATTGCATCGTTTCATACAGCCTGAATAAATATTCATTCATTTAAAGTAGCTTTATGTTTAATTTTTCCCATATTTTATATTGTGCACACGTATGTGAGATGTGTTTTTGAAAATTATACAATTCATTTCTCCAAGACTTATTGTATCCAACACTATAACAAGTTTTCAAGAAATTCAGTTAAGAACACATAAAGCATGCGCCCCTTCCGGCGCGGCGTGCGGCGTGGCGGGTGATACATTTACACTTTCCTATTTGTAGACTCACACCTGCACATGGAACAGATTTATTGCACAAATCGCTCGTCCGCAGGCGACGTGAAAAATCACCTCGTATTTCTTCCCACTTGCTACTACAATATCGTATATTAGACTTGTAATATCTATAGTATTCGTGATCTTCATGTATCTGAGCAGATGATAGTATAGTGACTTCATTTTAGTTTAATTTGTTCTGAATTTTTAATAAGCTTTGGCTTTTAAAAAGTAAATTGTGTAGAAACCTTTAGTAATTGTTACATTTTATCTAAGGCTCAGTACTCCAGATAAGCGAAATACTCATTTACGATAATTTTCTCACTAACATTTCTTTTTTTACTCCTCAAATTTAGCACAATAGATAAAGATAAAAATTATTAAAAAAAAAAAATAATTTAAAATCAACAATTTCTATGAATATTCAAACTTGTTAAGTAAACAATGCGCCGGCAAATTCCACGCGTTGAAACTCAAATGACCATGTGTTACATGTATTGTGGCGACGCGAGTGTAATTCTAACTTCTGCGTCTACTTCATTAACAGTGAGCTTGAACTTGGTGCGGTTACTTGAACACTGTAGAAGCCAAACCGCTCGTGGTTATGAGGTACTCGATTAAGCACTCGTTGACTACATCTTAGCTTAGTTACTGTGAGAATTTAATTTCTTCATTCCTTTTCTTGTTCTTCATCTTTTCTCACTAAAGCGAAGCAATGAAAATAATTTTATTTTAATCTGACCTTCGAGTGGGAATCGGTTGGAGTGGTATTGATTGCCAACAATAGATCAATATTATAAAAAATAATTACCTCATTTATGTACTCAACCATTTTTTTTTTCCGTAAAGTTTATGAAGGTTGTTAAATAAAGCATTGTGTATAATCACTCCGTTCCTTTTATTCTAGCTGCTGCTATTCCTTGCTACTTAAAGACGAGTGTGACACCCACTGACTGTAAGCGTGATTCTGTTGTGAGTTCGATTCCCGGTCAGGCGAAAGATTATATATAATTAAAGATAGAGCGGGACGATGAGTTCCACCACTCAACACACAATGTATCAATTTCGAGAGGAAATGATTGGAATTTGGAGTGTCGTAACACTACATTCTAAGTAATACTTATTACTATTCGCCACTTAGAAGGATAGTTCAGGAAAAGCGTGAAACTGTAAAATAAAAAAACGAGAAGCCTTTTCACTTATAAGGTTAACTTAGTTAAGAGATAGTTATACTTAAACTATCTACCTCCCTCTAAATAAAGTGTACAAACGCTAAGCTAACACTAGCCAGCTAATGCCACTCGTATATTGCGAGCTTAAACAGCTTATTTACAGTTCACTCTAATACATAATAAATTCTGACTAAACACGTATTAAATAATCATTTCTGCGGTAGTGCGGTGGGAGCTCGTGTTGACGTTAGTCATTGGAATGGATGAATCGTTACTTGTTATACAGATAGATGGACAATTGTTATTTTATATATTGAAAAGACTTGAAAAGTGTTTTATTGACACTAGGTTCTCTTTGCTTGCTCTGCCTAAAAAGCCTCATAAATTACAATATGGCAAGGTCTAAGCCCACGGGTTGTGGTTTAATTTACCTAACTATAATAGATATAAAAAGATTTATATCTAGATATATAGATATGGTAAATTCGTAATGCTTGTAATTTCTTTTTATTAATTCTAACAAAGCCATTATGTCGTACGTCAGTCAGCGTCTAACAGTAAACGATAGTTGTGGGTTGAATTACCACTCGGGGACATGAGTATATTTCCATTTCTTTACTCTCATATCTAAGACAAAACTCAATTTTGGGTAATTACCAGAGTGTCTTTTGACACTATGTTCTCTCTGACTACCTTACTATGTGGGATAAAAGTGTGATGCTGAAAAACAAATAGCAAATGGAGCCTAAACCTGTTGGATGCAAAGCAAAGTATGAATAATTGTCTTAATCTTATTGGGCGCCAACAAACTGCGCGTCAATTGTTTTAAAAACAACAGTAGTACCTACACATTATAAAGGTGTTATTCTAAAGCGCCGTTTTCTTTGCAGGAGCTTTCATATACTAAATCTGAGGTAAAGCACTTTAAAAAGTAGTTAAAATAAATATGAAAGTTGTCAACGAAATTACAGTGTGCTTAGTGCGAAGTCGTTTACCCGCAATCCACGAACTCTTTGCCAAATACCGCCATAAAGTCGGCCTATAGTACCGCGCCGACACCTCCGCGCGCCGCCGGCCTTGCCGCCCGCCCTGCACCACATGCGAATGTTGATACGTTAATAAGATGGATTATAAGTGGCCTTGTTATGTAATTATTAGAAGATGTCTTTGGAACAAAACATAGCTATAGTACGTATATAGTCATTGGAATATGGAACGCACAATCAAAGTATTTATCATTCGACGTGTCCAAGAAGAAACTATCTCATTACATACATTATAACGCAAATTTCTATTTGAG
Organism: Dryas iulia moderata; assembly: GCA_019049465.1. NCBI lineage: Eukaryota > Metazoa > Arthropoda > Insecta > Lepidoptera > Nymphalidae > Dryas > Dryas iulia. The sequence goes on along the minus strand of CM032430.1, from coordinate 253,808 downwards.
TACATTTAGAGAAGTATTTCTAGTACCTAGTATATTTGAGTTCATTTTGTAAAAGTTGGTTATTATTTTTTTGTTTTTTTAGTATAATAAGCCTTCCTATATTCCTATAATAAGTTCCTTTAACTATTTCATTAGTTTATATTCAAAGGAGAGGTGTCTGTTACGTAGTTAGCGGTGACACTTTGATCTCTAGAGGAAAGGTTCCGCATTCCGGACGGTATTTTGAGAATTTGCACAAAGGTCGAGAATGTTGTGATGGTTTGGTCATTTTGTAAATTGGTTGATTCGATTTGCGGCCATCGTGTCACAGTGGGACTTAGATTGTCTATGTTTAAGGTGATTATGGGCTTAAACCTCTAAGGGGAATTATATTCTTTATTTTTTGCCTGAGTTTAAGACGTGTAAGTGAAGACGTGGAACTCAATGCGGAACTTTGCGAACTGGAGAGCGGAAATTGAAATGGTTAAAGTACAAAATATTTATGAAGTTTTTGTAAATTGGTTGATTGTTAAGACATCGTTTAAATTCAATAACAGTACATGTATTTATGAGTAAAATTATAAAGAGTGACATTTATTTATCTTATTGTATTTTCGTGCTATTTACACATTTAGGATATGAAAAAACATTTTCGAAAATTAGTGTGCATGCTTAGTAATCAGAGCGTTTAGACGGTTTTCTAGAAGTGCGGGTTTGAATTCCGCTGCTTTCAAATTTATATACGTTTTCTAAAATTGATTAATTAAATAAAAATCTGCAATGTTTTTACAATTAGTAATAGAACCCATACTCACAATAACTTTACTTCGCCACGACGCCAGTGACAACATTTGTGATGTAATTTATTTTACGACGTCATAAACGTGTACATCGTAAAATCAAAGAATGTGTACATAAAGCATGGAGCGCTCGCGTTTAGTGTTCTGACAAACCGTTGCGTAAGTGAGCTACTAGCTACTCGTGTTATCGTATTGCAGGTAAATCTCTTACGGGACTAATGTAAGCTATATTACTATTACTACCTATATTATGTGTGATATATTTATATATTTGTATATTTTTTAATTTTCCTCAGCTTTTGTTTGTGCCAACATAGAAGAAAACTGGCTGAGCAGATGGTTTGATATATTAAACTTCTATATGGTCATAATTTTATTGTAATTTTTGGCCACGGCCCTCAGACACGAAGGATCTATAAGACTGACAGATTATAAAATGTAAACATGTCAATTAAAAAGAAAAAACGGAGCATATATTTTACCTTTCCACTCAGCCATATTATTGATAACCGTCAGTCGAGTAATTAAGCAAGTTTATAATATGCAATTTCCACTAACATGATACATTACGTACAAGATATGAAGTGTGCCAGAGACAGCGCGCGCTGAGTTATGATCTCATCACCGCGTCGCTCACTTCTGTTACCGTTAAATAATATCATGTGCATATTTTTGTTATATTTATGTGAAAATCTTTGCTTGGGTAATTAGTTGTAATATAAATATTTTTTTAACTTCCGCATTGCAGGTGAAATGAGAAAACCTAGTTAGTGCTTTACTCTGGGTTTTCCCTGTTCTTCATTTCCACCAGTCTGTAGTTCCATTAGTATGATGATGACAATTTGAAGAGAATATATAATATTTTTCTTAAACAAAAATAAACTTATTTTAAAGCATTCTTTACAACGAGTGAGGATATAGCTAACTATCCTATATTCTTGTTCTTTGCTAATAACTGTAAATTATAAAACAATAATATTAATATTATAACAAGTAGAAAGCTTTAAAATTGTCAAGCTGTAGTACGTTTTTTGTGATTTATCATATTTGAATGAATTTGAATATAAAAAATGATTATTTCGACTACAAGTACATGATTTTGTTTTAAAAAACCATATTATGATGACGTATAAATTAAATAAATGGGACAGAAAATGACTAGTCGACAGTGTCTTGACACTAGGTTCTCTCTGACTTATACCATGTGAGAAAAGGCGTGAAGCTTTAAAAAATATGATCTTGAACGTTTTTCCTCGTATTGAAAAACAATGATGTTATTGTTGATGATATATAAAATAATCTCTCTCACTAACTCCGAAATAAACTATAGCCTACTTGTTGAAGTTTTTTAATTATTTTGAAGTCGATACCACTATGAGTCCTCACAAGGCTCCTCTGTCACCTTAAACCGGCAACGCACTCTAGTGAAAAGCTAAAATCCTATTTTGAGGTCCGCCGCTCAACAGGCAATGTCTCGAGCTCGGGTGCAAAGAAAAACGATGTGTCTTAAGACTCTCTGACTACAGTGCTATGCCAGATAAAGAAAAAAGCTGAAAATTCTGCTTTTTGTACGAACACCCTAAAGTATGTTATACTTAAAGTTATACTTAATTACTCTCTTTCATAGTTTTAGCTATCGTGTACATATATAGCTGTTTACATAAAAAAATACATAGAGGACTAAACACAAACATTAACAAACACTAAGAGGACGCAGACATTATGGGGAAGGACACCATAAGAGGCAGGAATTCATTTAGGATACGAGAAAAGGATACAAGTGGCAGTTTCGCGAACACATTGCGCGATCACCCGCGCGATGTAATGCAAAGTTGCAGATATAACGCCCGCGCCGTTGTGGGTCAATTCAACTATTCATCATTTTCTGACTAAAACGAAACTTTTGATTACGGTGTTTCTAAACAATATTTTAAATTTTATATTTTTTTATTTTCTTTGAATACATATTTTTTTATCTCGAAATATACTTATTTTTTTAATCTCTAATCGGACAGAGAGTGTATAACGGGGTGTCTTTACATTAGGTTCTCTCTGACTCCACTGCTATGAAAAAAAGCGTGAAGCTGTATATATATATATGTTTTCTGTAACAAGAAGTGATTGCTATAATATTGACGTTGACTATTTTACAAATGTTTTTATTGATTACTTATTGTTCGTAAACAATTATTAAAATTCTTCTTTTTCAGGTGCACGTTATTGTTCGCATAACAGGTTATTTAGAGAGAACTTAGTGTCAAGACACTTTGTTTTTCACTTTCCGTATGAATACGCGATATTGCAAATTGAGAAACGATATTTCTAGGCGCACTTAGTCTTAACAGAATGTAACTTTTAAACATTTAAAAAAATATATTATAGTTACATTCTATTAAATTTAATCATTCTTCCGAGAATCGAATTTACAACCAAACGTGATTGTACTCAGACGCTATCCGCCTGCACCACGATACCTCTATTATAAAAATGAAATCGAAATAAATTTTGTTACAAAAGTCATATTTTTACACCAAAATAATATTTTTAGTTCTCAGAAATAACTTCAGCCGTATTTTAAAAAAGTTTTCTGTTTCGTTACAAAAATGCTTACATTTAACTAAGCTGAAGACCACCTTTGTCATTCAACTCCGCGGGTCAGAATACAAAGATCTCTTCGAGCACTCTCGCTCAAGCCGCCGTTTTTAGGACGTTTTATAAAAATACTGTTAACATTTTTTTATTTATTTCAGACATTTTTATCAGAAAGCTTGTGATCATGTGATTAATAAAATTTTATTTAAATTTATATTTGTTTGTTGAGCACGTAGTGTCTCGATTTTGAGGTTTTTTCTAAATGCTATGCAGAACATATGTATATATACATAATTAAAAAAAAACAAAAATATATGTTCTGTATATGTAAAAAAAATATGTATTTTTCTGTAAAAATATGAACTGAATGATACACAAAAGGAAATAATACAAATCACCTTCACGCTTTATTCTTCACAGCAGGTTACTTGGTTCTCTACTTTCCGCTGGAATTAAAGCCATGACGTATTAATTACCAGAACTGAAAGCCACACTTTGTTTCACCACAGCGGAGAGATAAAAATAATTTTAAAATAATTATTATTCTGATATTGAACCAACAAGTATCACATTTACAAAAATGCTATTCTACACCGCCACAAAGGCTCAACGAAATAATATTAAAACTATGTGACTAAGATTAGAAAAATGTAAGGGGTTTTCATTAACTTTCTTCCTAAATTTGTTTTTTAGCTTCGCGCTTAGCTTTAGTCAGCAGGAACGGAGCGCCAAACGCCTCAATTTGTACACGAAGATAACAGAACATTCGTAGCAACAATCAATAAAAATACCTTTGATGTGAGATATATTTTTACGAGGCTATTACGCAAGCCTAGCAGTCCGTTACTCCGAGATAATCGTAAGGGACTATTCCTACACCAGTCGTTGGCAGCAGTTTGCTGAAAGGTTCCTCAGTGATTATCAAACATATAGCAGCGTCCAAAACCTCTTCAACTTAAATCACCTAAAACCAAACTTGCTTTATTCTATTTAATTAACTTTCTATTGCAAGTATAAAAATAATAAAAATTTGTAAAATTTACACACTGATATTCAACCCTAATGTGGAAAAGAAAACTAATAACATTTTAAAGATACATATGCGGTGAAATAGCGTCTGGCTGTACACATGAAAGTTGTGAGTCCGTTCCCCACTCAGCATATTTAAATTATTGTCATTCTTCCGCTATCGTAAGATAATACGATAGATTAAATTAAGCAACTCACCGCGCAATGTTTGAAATTCGGACAATTGGAAAAATGGAGAACACAGTGTCTTTACACTGGTTTCTGTTTGACCTGCTATGTGGGAAAACTTAAAGCTGAAACAATTATGTTAGTACACTTTATTTATAATTATAGTAATGTACTGGAAAATCTTAAAACATCATGCATAATTATTCTAGTTGAAAAAACCGATTTCAAAATTGATAAAATGACTCTACGCTCGGTTAATATCAGAGATTATCTATATCCTCGGCAGACAACGCGCTCCCCAGAGATTGCAAACTAAGTATAAAATTACTAACGACATTCGAGGTTTTGTTAATAAAGCCGACTTAAAGTGAATGTTATTTACTAGAGAATATTATTTTGACCACAACCAGACCACGGAAACGATATATTTTTCATTTCAGTTTTACACTTTAATGCTTTACGAGAGCACAACGGGGTAGTTAAAGATAATTTAGTGTTGAAACACTCTATTCTTCATTTCTTTATCTACCCGCGCTACCTCGCACACAGCAAGATAGGCAGAGGGAACCTAATTAAGACTCTCCGTTTCCTACTTCTCCATTTAATAGTCATAATAATCTTCAGAGAAAGAACTCCCTCAAGTCGGCATCAAGGCAACTACCACCACGTGTACAGTCAATCACTGTCCTACTACGACAGTGCCAATGACAGTAGTCGATTAAATTTAAGCTATAATACCCAGTTCCATTTATTTTATGCTCCATCCAAATATTAACTAAGTAATTTGAATGTACTTTAAGCTTTGATTTTGAAAGCGAGTGCGGAGGAACTCGCCTCTGTTGCTGTTGTTCGAACAACGTATTTGCAAATAACGTTAGTTCCGAGAGTTAGCGAAGTAGCGACTGCATTATGAACTTGCGGACTTAGCTATAGAAACATTCGTATATTTACTTAACACAAATACTTTAAGAAAAGCATCTAATATTAAAGCTGATAGGACAATTCAATGCCTAAGCATTGGAAAAACTTGCAAACCGAGCAAATAGAGCAGAAATTTAAGTTCGAATTTCTTTCATTTGTTAGCCAATTAATTCATTCTCATTTAGGCATTTATTGTTATTATCTTTTGAAAGGTTTTATCAACAGTAAAACAGCGAAAATATACACAAAATAAGTCGCATTAGAAAAATCTATTCCGCTAACTCGTAACGCCCTCCCGAGCACGCTATGAGTTGCTCTTGACCCACACTCGCACAGACAGCGACTGCGAGCCGTCACTCCACTCTCTGCTCAAGACGAGAGGAGGGCGTCGCGGGAATGAGAGAATGCTCTGTCAATAGCAATACTGCGAGGGGTCTTCTTTTTGAAAGGTCAATCGCACTTTAGGGTACTTATAAATGAGATCAATATGTACTCGACGGAAATTTGCTGAGTTGCTCCTCTTATTGAAGGGTTATGACTTCTAAAGATATATAGAGTTATGAATTTCGGATTATGAGACGTGAAAATGTATATATAGTTGTAGTTGTACGCTAAAGCAATGGTTGAAAGCTTTGATATGTTTTTAATAATTAAATTTAGTGCTAAGACACTCCGTTCTCCACTTTCTGCCTGGAATCGGGACTGCGTGTTGAGTGGCGGAATTTAACGCGCGCTTTTACTAAGGTGAAACTTTTATATTGTAATAGCAGTAGTTATATATAGCATTCGACAAGTTCAAACGATGCCAATGGTTAAAAATTCAAATTATTTTCTAGATTATAAGTGGTTTAGTTACGCCATTGCTATTACGCGCATTGATGTTAATTTAAAAGTAAGTCTCACAAGCAAATATATGTATATAGGATTAATTTATTTACAATATATTTTATAATATCTTAAATTATTATTCTAGTGTTTAGAAACAGAGAAACTTTCATACAAATTTTCAATATAGCAGAAAGAAATATAAGTTTATTTGTATTGTTGTAGCGTGAAGAGTCAGCCTTACGAGTGAACATCTGCGTGGGATAAGAGGGCTTAGCTCCGCTTGCATTTTTTTATTTCTTCACGTCTTATGACGACATTTCAAATTGCTATCGCTGTATTTTTAAATATTGTATGTTTGTGCAAATGTATGTATGAATAATTACATATTGTTAAGAAGAAGTTTACAGAAAGCTCGTGCATTGTAAATATCAACACTAGGTCCATATTTTACTAGACAATAGAAAATATATATAAAAAACTTGTATTCGTTGTCTCTAGATTTAATCAAGAATACAAGATTTAATTACATTGGTACGACAGTTAACAGTTTAGGGCTTCAAATTTACATTAAATTGTGGCAAAAATTAAAAGTATAATTTTATCTAACCAGTCACTTGGCTCTGTACTTTTCACTCGAGACATAGCTCTTTTGATCAGCGTAACTAAACGCCGCACTATACTATGGCTTGTAATATTAAAAAACATATGTAGTTAATACTGACTAAAATAATTTAAGGTTTGCCTTCAACAATCTTGTACAGTCAGCTAAAATCAGCATCAAATAAAATATAAGCGTATATGTATATATATATATTAATACATCTATACTAATAAACAAAATTGGAGTGTCTGTTTGTAATATTAATATAACCGCTTTTCAATAAATGCATATGCGTATGTATGCACATGATACAAGTACCAAAATAACACATTTTTATATTTTTCGTCTGTTTGGCTGGCTGTGAAAGGCTGGATCGATTTCGACGGGACTTTCACTGGCGGGTAGCTGATGATATTTAAGAACTTTACATTTTTCTTACGACGAAGTCGTGAGCACAGCTAGTCACCAATACAAATGTACATTTCAATACATAAATTCTACAACAAAGTAGAAGTAAATTCTGTGTAAAGTAACAAAGCGGAAGCGCGAGACTTGTCGGTGTAACTCGCGGCGGCTCTCGCTAAGGTAATATAAACTCAGCGCGGAGTTCGCGGGTTCGTATTCAATATCAATGAAACTTTAATGTACACGTTTGTACTCGTTGTGTGTAATTGCTTTAAATCTACTTCACCGACTTTGGTATATAGTGCTTTGAAATATGATACGCATAGATGCGCATATCATATTTCAAAGCACTATATAACGTCTACGTATCTCAAGTGCATCTGCACCTAAGATATTGTGTTATATTAAAAAAAGTTGATTCTCGATTTGTCCCGCCCAGCAGGGCAGTAAGAGATTATCCAGTGTCATTGCGTGTTGACTGGCGGCGCTTAACGCCGCACTTTGTCTGCTTACTAAAGCAAAGAAATTGAAATAAAATTACTAACAATTGTATATTCAAAACTGACTGCAAAATCCTATTTGTATTTGATTTATTGTAATTACATAATATTTTGAAGCTATAACTAAAAATCAATCAATCATTACGTGGGTAGGTGCCAAAGTGAACACACATATTTTTCTATGCTCTCGTTTTTATTTAATTTAATAATATTTAAAGAATATTATGCATTAAAAAGTTCCTGCACTTACCAGTGATCCAGTCCTTTACAAAAATCTACAGAAATAAAACAACAACTTCTAAAACAGTAAGACAACTTTATTAATTTCACAAATTACACTTAAAATGGAGTCCCTCAAGCACAATATCACGGAATTAAAAGATTTATTTGAAACTAAGATGGCTGAATTTCAAAGAAGTCTTCAGAGCTCAGCTATTCCTGCCACAAGCCCTACCTCCAATATTGCATCACAATTTAGCTCATTTAGAAGTTTTGTTATGGGTGCGCTAGAGGCCCTTCAACTACAACTTGGTCTTCTGGCTGGCAAATTTGATGAGCTGGAGATGCGGTCACGAAGAAAAATCCTCCTCATACATGGTATTCAAGAGACCACAAAAGAGAAAGTGGCTTCTACGGTAGTTAAAATTCTCTCTGAGCATCTTAAAATGGCTGATATTAAACAGGAGAGTATCAGCCGCTGTCAGCGCCTTGGGCGCACATCCTCTGATAAGCCTAGAGCTATCTTAGTAAAATTTCATGATCTTGCTCTAAGAAATAAAGTGTGGTATGCGAAAACTGGCTTCAAAAACTCTGGAATTACTTTATCTGAGTTCCTGACTAAGGATCGACATGAAACTTTTGTAGCGGCTCGACAGCGAGTTGGTGTTTCCAAGTGCTGGACCAAGGGTGGATATGTAGTGGTTGTAGGTGCGGATGGTGTGCATAATCGTATCACAACAATGGCTCAATTAAACTCGCTAATATCTTGTAATGACAATCCACCATTAAACAATATTGCTGCTAGCGGTCCAAATAATAATACCAGCGTGCCTGTCCGTAAAGATTGTAAGAATCCAAACATTCGGTCTAGGAGAATAGTCAAGCAACAATAATTCTACAGTCTTTAGTACTAAAATTATCTTCCTTTAACTTTATTTTTGTTGGAACTTATTTTACTAGTATACTATTTTTCTAGTTATATGTTATCCTAATATTATAATATATAATTTTACAATTTTTTACCCACTTTGTACTAACATTATATCATGGAAAATGTAAATTTTGTTTTTGACAGTTGTCATTAGATAAATGCTTCTAAGGTGCATTTACAAAGCCAGCTTAGCAATTCTTATTGATTTACTGTTATTTATTTATTTTTTATTTGTTTCTTTGTAATTAATTTATAGGTGGTGAGTGAGTATTGTCTTAGCTTTGTATACATCAAAATTATGTACTTGTGCTTTAGCATATATTTTTTACCCGCGACGGAACGGCGACTGTATATGTGTTTGGGGTGAGAGGTTGTTTGTTTGTTTGTTTGTTTGTTTGTTTGTTTGTTTGTTTGTGTGTTTGTGCAAATTACTATGTCAATTATTTCCAAAACTATAAGTCCGATTTTGATACGGTTTTCTATGATAGATTAAGGTTCAATTGGCGTATGTTCTTATGTATGTCTTATTGCCTTAACTCACCAGGGGGCGCTGCAGTAAGCATTTTACGTGAAAACGAATGTTTTCAATTATCTCAAAAAATAATAGTCTGATTTCAATAGATTTTCAGTGGTAGATTCAGGTTTGATTGGTGGATGTTCTTGAATATGTTTTATCGTGTCAAACCACCAGGGGGCGCTGCAGTAAGCATTTGTTTGTACTTTTTTTGTATTTATTTGTCTAAAACCGAAACTACTGCTCCGATTAAAAAGAGTTTTCATGAAAAGATTTATCTTTGCTTGGTGCATATTTTAAGATTTTTCTTTTTTTGTTACGGGGAAAACTCACCAGGGGGCGCAGCAGTAAACATTTGTTTATGCAAATGAAAAACTACTGGTCCGATTTACATGTAACTTTCAAGGATAGGTTTAGGCTTAATTGGTGCATCTTTTTATATATATGCTACAGTGACCACTCATCAGGGGGCGCTGCAGTAAGCATTTGTTTGTACTTTTTTGTGTAAAACCAAATTTTTTCTTGTATTTGTTTGTCTAAAACCGAAATTACTAATTCGATTAGATAGAGTTTTCAGAACTAGATTTAACTTTGCTTTGTGCATATTTTAAGATTTTTGTTTTTTGGTTACGGTGAAAATTCACCAGGGGGCGCTGCAGTAAACATTTGTTTATGCAGAGCAAAAACTACTAGTCCGATTTAGATGAAACTTCCAACGATAGGTTCAGGTTTAATTGGTGTTTCTTTTTATATATACGTTACGGTGACCACTCACCAGGGGGCGCTGCAGTAAGTACATTTGTTTGTGCAAAACTAAAACTACGAGTCCGATTTGAATGCAGTTTTCAATGATAGATTCAAGTTTACTTAGTGCATATTTTCATATATGTGTCATGTATGTTTACTTAGTGCATATTTTCATGTATGTGTTAACTCTCTAGGGGGCGCTGCAGTAAGTAGCTGCTTCTATTTTTTTGTGTAAAACCAAAACGACTAGTACGATTGAAAAGAGTTTTCAGTATTAGATTCCGCTTTGCTTAGAGCATGTTTTTAAATTTATATTACAGTGACAACTCACTAGGGGGCGCTGCAGTAAACATTTGTTTGTAATATTTAACGCAAAGCTACAACTACTAGTCCGATTGCGCAGAGTTTTTAGTATTAGAGTTACCTTTACTTGGTGTAAGTTTTTAGGTATTTTTTTTACGTTATGAACACGCCAGGGGGTGCTGCATTAAAAATTTAATTATGCAAAGCTAAAACTACAAGTCCAATTTGGATGCAGTTATCAAAGATAGGATCAGGCTTAATTAGTGCGTGTTCTCGTATATGTGTCATGGTGACACCTCACCAGGGGGGCGCTGCAGTAAGCATTTGCTTTTATTTTTTGTGTGAAACCTATTTAGATGCAGTTTTCTGTGATAGGTTCTGGTTTAATTGCTGCGTGTTTTTATATGCCATATCACGAACTACCACGGAGCGCTCCAGTATAAATTAGTTTGTTCAAAATCAAAACTACTACTGGGTTTTGTGATTTTCACTGATTTGGTTAGACTTAAGTTTCGTGGAAATGTTACGGTGACAATCTGCCAGGCGCTGCAATAAGCATTTGATAACCAGAAAGCATTGGGTTTATAATTTCTTTTGGATTTGCATGAAGATTAATATAAAGTATTTCGATATTATGTAATAATATATAATGTGTATCTATTCACTTTAAAAAGTTTAAAATAAAAAGCAAAATTAAAAATTTTGAAAAAACCCACGACGGTTTAATTGTAATTGAAAAAGGATAAAATAACTGTAAATCCCCCGCCTAAAAGAATATATGTAACGAGATGATGGGGACGACTTCGTCGGGGGCTGCCAGTTGCAATCCCTATTTTAAATATAGTAGCTAACAGTATAGATTTCGTTTTAAAGTTTTTAAAATACCAGTTATCAAAACTGTAAATTCATATTAATATTTTAATTTTTTGGGAACCTGTTTTAACAGCACGAAAACCTATGAGAAGATTTGTGCAAGCTTAAAGTAATGACAGCCCCCGACGGAGTCGTCCCCATCATCTCGTTACATATATTCTTTTAGGCGGGGGATTTACAGTTATTTTATCCTTTTTCAATTACAATTAAACCGTCGTGGGTTTTTTTCAAAATTTTTATTTTTTACTTTTGTTTATTGTAAAATGTGGGTAAAATTTTGCTGGCTTTTTTTTTTTATTATTTTTCTTTTTTTGTCTCATAGTACTTAATTATTTTTTTATTTTTTATTGTTGGTGTTATGATACTTAATTTAATATTGTTGTTTGTTTTGTAACTACCTATTAGTTGTAATATTCTGTACTATTATTATTTATTAACTTGTTTAATACTGTAAACGAGTGTATCCTTATCAGATACTGGTGGGTGTAAGGAAAGTTATTACGTTTTTTTTTTTTTATTTTATACTATTTTTATTACTTTTTATATTATTTATTTATTATTTATTTTCATATTTATATATTTATTTTATATTATTATTATATATATATTTTTTTTACTTACCTGCACTAAATGATGAATATCAGTACTAATGCTACTGATTTAATTAATATCTCTGATGACGACAACTGTAGTTTTTTCACAGCTTCATCTTCCGATAACAGCTTTCACAGTTCTTATATTCCCCTTTCTACATCTCTTGATTCGGCCTTTTCATCCTTTCCCAAAAATTTTAATGCTGTGCACATCAACGCGCAAAGCGTACCTGCACATTATTCCGAGCTAGTTTCTACTTTTAACAATCCCAATATTCACGCTATCTTAATATCTGAAACTTTTCTTAAGCCTTCATTACCTTCTTCTTCTTTTCCACTCTCTAACTTTCATTTAATACGCAATGACCGCACAGGTAAAGGGGGCGGTGGGGTTGCCATCTATCTTCGTCAACAGATTCCTTTCACTATACTAAGTAAGTCAGTCTCAAATAGTTCTGACTCTTCCGAACATTTATTTATTGAAGTTCTGATTGGCCGAATTAAACTTTTGCTGGGTGTTTTTTACAGCCCGTCCCTTCACATCGACTACTTCGAAGGCTTTGAGACTTTATTGGAATCGTTTGTGTCCAACGCAGACCATACGATAATTATGGGGGATTTTAACACCTGCCTCATTAAAAATGATGTGCGTGCCAAGCGCTTACTAAACATCATTAGCAGTTCTAATCTTAATGTTCTTCCATCTAAAGCGACTCATTACTTCCCGAATTGTTCACCATCTAAATTGGATCTTAGCTTAGTTTCTTCTTTGCACCATACTGATAGCCATGGTCAGTTTTCAGCCGATGGTTTTTCTTATCATGACCTAATTTATTTGTCTTATAAGCTGCGCCCCCCTAAGGTGAAACCTACCATAGTTATGCGTCGCAGCTTTAGAGACTTTAATAATGAGCTCTTCATGCAGGACCTTAGTGTTATTGATTGGAATTCTGTCTTTAATGCTAGTACAATGGATGAAAAGCTTGATGTGTTCAATTCTCTTTTAAATGATCTTTTCGACAAACATGCTCCCTTCCGTCCTATCAAGCTCAAACATCTTCCGGCTCCCTGGCTAACCTATGATATAAGATCCCTTATGACGAAACGTAACCGCGCTAAATTCAAATACAAAATAAATCCCACTGAAGCTAATCTCATTAAATATAAACGTCTTCGGAACCACTGTAGTAAAGTATGTAGAGATGCCCAGCGACAGTATATCCACTCTAAAATTGAAAACAGTAGCCCTTCTAGGACCTGGAAATTTCTCCAATCCCTTGGTATTGGACGTCAGCCATCTACCATCTCACAACACCTTAATCTTGATGCTCTGAACAGATTTTTTGTTAATACTATGCCCATGGATAGTAAGGAAAAGGAAAACTCCCTTAACTATCTATTCTCACTGCCTATTCCAAATTATCCTTCGTTCAATTTTACTCCCATTTCATGCAGCGATATAAAAATACATATATCTTCTATTAAGTCCGATGCTACAGGAAGTGATGGAATCAACCGTAAAATGATTCTCCTTACTCTTAATACTATTTTACCTGTCCTTTCCCATATTTTTAACTTTTCTTTATCCTCCTGTACGTTTCCTAATGCCTGGCGTAAAGCCCATATAACCCCGATTCCCAAAATTAAAAATCCTGAGTCCTTTTCTAACTATCGTCCCATTTCCATTCTTCCTTTTCTGTCCAAGGTATTGGAGCGTATCGTGCATTCACAACTGAACACCTATTTATATAAATATAATATCCTTTCAGAGTTTCAGTCTGGCTTCCGTAAAGGTCATAGTACGGTCACTGCTCTCACTAAAGTTTGCGATGACATACGCTCCAATATGGATAATAAACAACTGAGCGTCCTTGCTTTGCTGGATTTCAGTAACGCATTTAATACGGTTGATTTCGACCTCCTGTTAGCTGTTTTGCGTTCCATTAATATCTCCACTGATGTCGTAGACTGGTTTCGTAGTTACTTGTATGATCGTCAGCAATGTGTCCATCTCCACAATAAATCTTCCTCTTTTCATCCTATTCCTTCTGGTGTGCCTCAAGGCAGTGTACTTTCACCTTTATTATTTTCTATTTTTATAAATACTATTTCCCAGTCTCTGTCATGCTCATTCCATTTGTATGCAGACGATCTACAAGTTTACGTTTCAGCTCACCCTCATGACATTAATGGAGCTATTGTTAAACTAAACGCTGACCTACTTAGCATCTGCACCTGGTGCAAAGCGTATGGACTGCGTGTGAATCCTGAGAAATCCCAGGTTATTTTAATCGGTAACTCTTCACAATTGACTAAAGTCAATCACAGCCTATTGCCTCCCATCCGTTTTGAGAATACTTCTCTTTGCCTGAGCAATTCTGTCAGAAATCTAGGTCTTCTATTAGACACTTCTTTCTCTTGGTCTGTGCAAATTTCCGAGGTAAGCAGGAAAATTTTTGCTGTAATTGGCTTGTTAAAGCGCTGGAAACATCTGATGCCGGTCAAAACAAAAATTAGTTTAGCCCATGCTCTCATACTCCCTATTTTAGATTATGCTGACATCTGCTATCCTGACATAACAGAGAATCAGCTTAATAAGCTCGAGCGGCTACAAAACATGTGCATTAAGTTTATTTTTGGCTTGCGTAAATTCGACCACGTTTCGGAATTTCGATCGAAACTTAAATGGCTCCCTATAAGACACCGTCGAAGTCTGCATATCCTCTCTTTTCTTTATTCTATTCTATACAATCCTTTCACTCCTAATTACTTAAAGACTCGCTTTAAATTTATGGGCTCCGAAACTTCCTCTCTACTTCATCTCCGATCAAGAAGCGACAACCGACTAATGTTGCCAATTGCTCACACCCGTTTTTATGGTGACTCATTCACAATGAAAGCTGTAGAACTATGGAATACGATTCCATCTGAAATTCGTCAATCTAAATCTAAAAGTCTATTTAAAAGTCGTCTGCTTAATTATTTCCTTTCATTGCAATAATGTATATATGTATGTTTATGTATGTGTGTATGTATATGTATGTATGTGTGCATGTATATGTATGTATGTGTGTATGTATGTATATGTATATATTATTTATTTCATTGGAATATATATATATTTTTTTAAATATTTGTGTTTTTATATTCAATATTTGTGTATATATGTATTTCTATATAAGTACATTGAATTATGTATATACAATCTATGTATCCATTCTATTTACTGTGTAATATATTATTTATTGATACTTCAAAACATTTTAAATTTTCTTTATTTGCACTAACCCGTTTCTGTTAAGACCAAGGTTCTATCTACAAAGGTTGTCTGGCAGAGATTGCTACCAGCAATAAGACCGCCTTTGCACACTCTGTATTATTTTATTATATACTGTATTCTGTATTGACTTTGTGTGCAATAAAGAGTTTCTATCTATCTATCTATCAATTTGTAAATTTCTTATTTGTTATAAGGAACATGACAGCAAATTAATTTCGCCTTTAAACTGCAAATTGACTAACTAAAACAAGGAGCTCCTCCGGTTTGGTGAACAAACAATGTCGCGAGAAGCAATTTAACTCGGCCTCCTATAATATTAAATACACAGTGTTCGTAATTAATTCTGGTTAGTTTAGAGCTTATTTTTAATTTGCGTTGTAGGTTTGACTTTTCAACATATAAAGTCCTACTTTATTCTTTCCCTGAAAGAGGGAATGCCTTGATACTAGGTCAGAGAGAACTCTGACTACATTATAATGCGGAAGAAAGTGTGAAGCTTATGTAATGGAAACCAGTTCGTTCTCCATTGTTTGACCACTTCAGACATAATATATAGTGATATTGAGCAATCGATGAACTTTTCTGCGGACCGCCTGGATGATTTTGACACTCAAATAAAATCTTTAAAACTGAGTGCAAATACTTCTGTAAAATGTTTAGAAAAACTACCGCTACTGGAATCCAAAATCATTTCTATGGAGCAGCAGGCAAGGGAATGTAACGTTGAAATTTCAAACCTACCTGAAAGGCGAAGTGAGAACTTATTATCGATATTGGAATGTATCGGTAATGAAATTAAGCACCCCATTCGTTCGTCGGATATCGTGACTGTTCATCGAGTGCCTCATGGTAATCAACAGGATCGAAGACCAAAAAACATTATTGTGAAATTTACGAGTAAAGTAATGCGTGACAACGTATTGTGTGCGTATCGTGCTATAAAGGGCTTAGATTCTGGTAAACTATCCATATCTGGTACACCGGCTCGTATATATATGAATGAGCATTTGACATTGTATTACAAGCAGTTATTTCGTCAATGCCGTGATGCCGCTAAACAATATGGGTATAAATACGTTTGGATTAAGCATGGTACAATTCTCGCACGCAAAGCGGACACCGCACCGGTTATTGCCATTAGGTCACCCTCGGATATCTCGAAAATTGTCTAATAATATTTTTCTTTTATATGTTGTAACGAGCTTGTATTTACATATTGTTTTTATTTATTCTGTATCATTCACTAGGTTATTTAAATGTTTTTGGCTTTTTTTGCATTGTATATGTGTATTCATATATATTTTGTGTACTCGTTATATTGTAGTACTATATACGTGTGCAATTACTAATGAAATTATCTATCGTCTTATTCTAAAACTTGTTTTCATCATTGCTATTAACTTATTTAACATTACTCGTGTGTCACAAACCTGTTTTCTAATGACTCATTTGGTTCAATGCGTAAATAAAAGGCAACAACTCGTTTGTAAATATGTATATATACGCACACTGTTAAACGATGGATAAATATATACTGTCTATATTTTATCAGAATTGTCGTGGCTTAAAAACCAAGCTTAGTACTCTTTATATGAACATACTTTCTCACAATTACGATATCATTATATTGACCGAAACGTGGTTGAATAAAAATATTTTTGACAATGAATTTATTGATTCACGTTATAATGTGTTTCGTTGCGACCGGGACCTCGAGGGTTGCGGACGCAGCGACGGCGGTGGCGTTCTTGTGGCGGTTCGCATAGGACTGGGCGCGCGGCCGTTCATGCCATCGCTCCGTCGCGGCCTCTCTGCGCCTGCTACTCACGACGCGCCTCCCTCACCCCTCGTGGATAGTATTTTTATTGAATTAAAAAGTAAAGATTGTTGCTACTTGATTAATGCTGTCTATTTCCCGCCTAACATGTCACCCAATATATATGAGCAACATTTTAATAACTTACAAGTTACGTTACATTATTATAATATTGACAAATTTTTAATAGTAGGAGATTTCAACCTGCCTAAAATAGAATGGCATGAATCTACCAAGTACTTAACGCCCGTATTTAGCAATAATTATAACTTATCCTGTATTTATTTATATAACTTCATGAAATCATTTTGTGCTTTTCAGATGAATAAGTTCAAGAATTGTAATAACCATATACTAGACCTTTTTATTACCGATATTAGTGAATGTGAATCTTTCATCGCGCCGACTTCGTTGGTGCCACCTGATAGTAATCATCCACCTTTTTACGTGCTTATCCCTACGTACAGTAATTTCAAATCAATAATCAGTAAACCTAGAATAGTATATAATTTCCATAAATGTAATTTTGATGATATATCCAATGCAATGCAAAAAATTGATTGGAATTTAACATTCAACGGTAAGAATGCCGAATATGCTACGTCGGCATTTTACGAGGAACTTTACCGTATTATTAAAAATAACGTACCAACTAAATTAGTCAAATCGTCTAAATTTCCTGTCTGGTTCAATTCTGCATTAATTCACATCTTTAAAAATAAAAATAAAGCCTGGGTAAAGTGGAAAACTTATAAAAATATATCGGCACATGAAAAATTTGCTTTATACAGAGATAGATTCAAGGACATATCTAAAAGTAGTTACGACATTTATATGAAAACAGTCGAAGATAGCATTAACCAAAATAGCGCTTATTTCTGGAAGTATGTTCATAACTTAGCAAATAATTTAGGTATACCCAGTTCAATTACATATAACAATATTTCCACAAACGATCCTGATGAGATTAGCTGTTTATTTTCTCAATATTTTAAATCTGTATTTGAACCGAATTTTGTTCCACCTGACTTTGACGTAGACAATATCCCCGATGTAAATACAACCTCAGATCTCAATTTGACAAGTCTACATATTTCTGAAGATGAAATCCTAATTGCGCTTCGTACACTAGATGTTTCTAAGGGTCATGGCTTGGATAACATACCATCAATTCTATTAAGATCTTGCGCTGCATCTTTATGCCGGCCCTTATATTTGCTGTTTAATTTGTGTCTCAGAGAAGGCGTTTTTCCTGCTATATGGAAATCTGCTCGAATTACACCAGTATTTAAGAGTGGAGATAAAACAAATGCAGAAAACTATCGCCCAATATCTATATTGCCAGCTCTGTCGAAACTTTTTGAGAAACTTGTTCACAATGCAATATATCCCTCGTTACACAAGGTCATAATCCAGGAACAACATGGTTTTGTTAAACATCGCTCAACGAACACTAACTTGTTAGTTTATGCAAGCTATCTATTTGAAAATATTGACAGCTGTAAGCAAGTGGATAGTGTTTACACAGACTTTCGAAAAGCCTTTGATAGGGTTGATCACAAAATTCTTCTAGAAAAGCTTGCTTTCAATGGCATTCGCGGTAACTTATGGCGATGGTTTAAATCATACATTACTAATCGTACACAGAAAATTATTTTTGGTGGTTATGAATCAGATTTTGTCCCTATAACCTCCGGCGTTCCACAGGGGTCCATATTGGGCCCTTTATTATTTTTGATATTTATTAATGATATAAAGTCATGTTTTAAGTTCTGTCATATCCTGATGTATGCTGATGATTTGAAAATTTACCATACTATAGATAATTTCTATGACCACATTAAGTTCCAGGAAGATCTAAATAACCTCTCTACCTACTGTAAAGACAATAAACTTGATTTAAGTTTAAATAAATGTAAGCATATAACATTCACTAAAAAAAAATACTTCAATAAATACTCCTATAAATTATGTGATATAGAACTTGAAACGGTGAAATACATTAAGGATCTCGGAGTCATACTAGATTGCAAGCTTCACCTTGATTTACACATTGAAAGTATAAAAAATAAAGCCTTCAAAATGTATGGTTTCGTCATGCGATCTACTAAAAATTTTAAGCGTTCTTCTTCTTATCTTACTCTTTATAAGGCTTTAATTCGCTCTCAAGTTGAATACGTTGTGCCTGTGTGGAACCCATTTTACAATAAATACATTTTAGCTCTTGAAACAATTCAAATAAAATTTCTGCGCAACGTGCAGTATAGATGTTTTCGAAGTCAATTACCATATGCAGAATTACTTAAAAAATATAAGCTCGTTACATTGCAGGCTAGGCGTAAGCAACTGGAAGCGTTATTTTTATATGCTTTGTGTCACAATAGATATGATTGTCCTGACCTTGTTAATCAAATTTGTTATTGTATACCTACTAGAACGCATTGCCGCAAGCCTTGTCAATTGTTTGCAACTAAACGTTGCCGCACAAATACTGGTAGACGATCTCCATTATTCAGGATGGTTGATTCCTATAATAAGAACTTCAGTACTATCGACATTGCGACAACACGTCCTGGTGCTTTCAAAAAACTTGTTGAATCACTAACATAATGTTACTTACATTATTTTAGTGATTCTACAACTTTATTTTATAAGTAGTTCTCCTTTTATTTTTATTTTCTCACATTATATTAGTGTTTCGCGTTTAAAATAGCGTCTAAAATTGCCCAGCCGATTATTTGTTTACTAATGTATAGTAAGCTGTGGTAAACGGTGTTGGTATTACTTTTATTTAATTGTTTTTAATAATGTCATAACAAAATACATTGTAATACTGTTTGTTTACCCAAATAAACGAAAAAAAAAAAAAAAAAAAAAATATAACATCTTCTGATACTCTTTGTGATATTGTTATTAGAATATCGATATTGATACTATCCTCTATATATACCTCTATCAAACAGAACCATAAATAGGCTATATGGCTACATAGAACATAGAATGCAACAAAATTTGCCTAACCAGAAGAGAACTTTCTAGTTACACGCTATTTTGGAATGCTTTACACCCAATACCAATTATCGGCCCTTATCCATAAACGGCAACCTTAGATTGTTCTAGTAATCATTTTTTTGAGTTAATTATTTTTTTAAAAAAAATGGAACAGTAAATATGTAATCCTTCGATTGATTATTGCCAATAACCAACCGAATGAAGTAGCATTGGAAGTGAAAAATAAAGTACTGTCACTGTTTCCCCTGCCTACATCAATAATACTGGGTACTCGCGAAAATCAAAAGTTTAAAGTTAAATAATTTTATTTAAAATAATAAGTTATATACTTCATTTTTTGAACGTCAAATAATTTACCTCCTCTTCACTAAATTTAACCTGAGAAAATTACCTTTATAAAGAAATATAGTATAACATTAGGACTGCAGAGAACAAAGTACAAATTTTATTTATTTCACAGCAATGTGTAGGCCACTTCTGGCGGAAATTGTTGAGAGAACAGTAACAATCGCGCTCCAAATGCGTTTTATGAGAATGGCTGTCATTTTTTAAAGCCGTTCCGTCCTAATCAAATAATTACAGTAAATACTTTTTGCGTTCAATTTTTCGCGTGTAAATAGGAGTATTACGGTTACGTTTAAAATAAGTGTATTTGATGTTTACTTCCTTTCTAGTGTGTTTTTGTGGAAGAAAAAACTTAGTGGTCAGACACTCTTTTCTTTGTTTTATGTATCATTTAGAGATATTGCATCTTAAATGCCAGATGACCTTTGTGAACTGGATGAAATAGTCTATATACTAAGTGGGAATTAAACCATTAAGGATGGTATCATTACCGTAGCGTTTGGCGCTCCGTTCTCTCTGACTGGCCCGCAAGCAATATAGCGTGAAGCTAAAAAAAATATTAAAAAAAATTAGGGTATAATAAGATATTTTAAACTATGCCATGAGTGTTGGAAAATAAAATTTCAATCGACATTTAATTACAAATAATTAAATCGGATATGTCAAAACATATCCGATAATGCTTTCTAGAAACCGTTCAAACGCCCTGACCGCTAAGCCACGCATCCTACGTCCGGCTTCCGAAATTTTTATATGCTTATTTAAATCACTATTTCAATGGAATAGAACCCGCTACCATTGCATCTACCGTTACACACTGTGCCGCTGCGGTAAGACGGCCGCTCCCTTTCCTCTAATATATTTAGTTAGTTTTCTAACTGCGCTACGTTATATTCGATCAGTGGTTATAATTCGAGGTAATGGAACGTTCGAACGCAATTGTCTTCGTAATGGACGGTAATGGGCGGCGCTGGTTCAGTTATAGTGGTTCCTAATGACGTTACTGTCTTTAAAATTTCTTCTAAACGATAGAAAAGTAGGGCTTTATTTGGAGCAAAATATACGGACCACGTGGGAGCTTTAATGGTCAAAGAGAATGATTCTTATATATTTATTTTTAAAATATGATTCTAATAAAATCTAAATACCTATATACCTATGAGCATTAGAATTATAATATATATCTTTTTGCCACTTAAAAGACAATCTCTCGAATTCGGGCGAAAAGTGGGAAACCAAATGTCTTAATACTAGGTTCGTTCTGATTGAAGCTAAGATTTTTTTACTTAAGTAAATTATTTGTAAAATGTTTGTTTTCTTAAACTCAAATACTTACCTTACATACCTTCAATACTTTCAACATACATTTAACTTGGTAACGCACACTACTTGTAGGAACAAATAGTGTTTTTGATTTAACAGGAAATAGAAATTGGAGGACATGATATTTATGGATTCTATAATTATATTGAAAAGTTTAAAGTTTTTTATTTTCACAAATTTTTTTCCTGATAAGAGAAACAAAAAAAATATTTATTTTAATAAGTAAGAATTGAACCCAAAACCATCACATATAGATTTCAACCCTGTCCCATTATAATACGAGCAACTAATAAGCTATTGAAACAACAATAAGCGAGTTTTTGTTGATAAAGCCGTGAGGTTATTTGTGGTCCATTGATAGTGATTTATTCCGTCTTCTGCGACTGTTTGTTATCGCTTGAGAGGTCTTTGTCTCGCGGACTATTTATTGACTGCGAGGGAATATGACATTCAAAATATTTGTCAAAATCTTTTCTATTGCTTTGTTTAGTTTTGGCGCAAACATTGTCCCACACTGCCCCACAGTGTGATCCCATTTGGGAAACACAAATATATAAGTATTATTAATAATATGTGTACATACATATTGTTCTGATATATTACGAATTTAAATACGAGAGGTTTGTAACGAAATCTCTCTGTTATATATATCACAGGCTTTACAGCCGCGGGTAGGCCTTAGCCTGGTCCAGTAAACTTCTCCTTGGGTTTCTTGCCTCCAACTCCTAATTCCCAGGGCTTTCGTGTCCTGCTCAACGCCGTCTAACCACCGCAGTTTGGGTCTACCACGACTTCTGCGGCCGTCAGGCATTCCTGTAAGCTGGTTCTTTGGTGTCCTTGTGTCATCCATTTTCAAAACGTGTCCTGCCCAACGAAGGCGCTCAATTTTAATAGTTTTAATAATGTCCGGCTCGTTATACAGCAGTTTCAGCTCATGATTGTAGCGTGTTCTCCATTTGCCATTTTCCAGAACAGCGCCAAAAATGCGTCTCAGTATTTTGCGCTCAAATACCAACACGGACTCCTCATCGTTCTTGCTTGAAACCCAGGTCTCCTAACTGAATGTTAGTACTGGTCTTAATAATGTTTTATAAAGAAAAAGTTTAAGATTTTTTGAGAGCACTTTAGAACGAAGATATCGAAGCAAACCGAAATACATAATATTCTCTCTATTACATATTAAATATTGTATCGTGGGTTGCGGATCTTGGCGCCGTTCTATGTCTTAGATACTGATATGATGAATATAATTTAAATAGATTCTTTCCTCCCAGTGGGAACGAAGTCTACACTTATCATATACACAGTCAGACGATGAGAACATAGTCATTTAACTATTTTTAAGTCATTTAACACAGTATCAATTAATATAGAACCCACTAAAATGATTACAATTTATATTGACATCTTTTACATAAACCTCGATAATGCGTGTTGTAAGATTAAATTAAAACATTTTATATAAAGTGAGCTTAAAACGTCCTGTTTCATTGGGAGCTTCGAATCATAGCGAAATGCAGCGAAACTCACGCTTTTAATATAAAGTAAGTGTAAATTGCAAAACCGTAAAAGCTTTGAGTATAATAAACGCAGAAGTTATTTTTTTTTTCTTTAGTTTATCCTATATTACAGTTAGCCGCAATGCACAAAAGTATGTCTGTAACACAAAGTGTGTCTGTAACGCGACGGGTGGGTTCGATTCCCACTCGAGGAATGGAAATATTCTGTTACGCCTGATGCTTACCAAGATAGAATGAATCGGAGTACATTTAATCAAAAAGTTAAAATAATGGAAATTATGTGAAATTATATAAATGATTTGGACGAGAATAAGGTAGAACCTTCAACATCTTCAAGTAACTACAAAATAATAAAATAATTTTTAACTACTACATCTGGTTCAGTAGTTATGTAAAATTAAATAAAAACAACGAATATAGCAAAAACACACAAAGGATTATCAAAAA
Organism: Dryas iulia moderata; assembly: GCA_019049465.1. Classification (NCBI taxonomy): domain Eukaryota; kingdom Metazoa; phylum Arthropoda; class Insecta; order Lepidoptera; family Nymphalidae; genus Dryas; species Dryas iulia. The sequence goes on along the minus strand of CM032430.1, from coordinate 230,062 downwards.
ATGCATAATTTATAAATCGTATTGCATACATTAAAACGAGAACGAGATAAACTCTAACTTATTCATATTCATAGTTCGTGGCCGTCACACAGATGGCGTATCACAGATATATTTTTATAAAAAATATGACGACAATAAATATAAATGTAACGAAATACATACAGCTCAAGTTATTACTTGTTTCAAATGTGTCTTGACATTCATATTGTTTCGCAACGTCGTATAGCTCAGTCATCTAAACTAATTAAAGATGGATTCAAAAAGATACAAAGTTATCTCAGCTTCACACTGTATCCCGCACACAGCAGGGTAGGCAGAGGGAACCTAGTATTAAGATACTCCGTTCCCCACTTAGGTACAAAGGTACAAAGTTCATTCAGAAAGTTAGTTCAAATCCTGTTTTTAATTTTTTTGTAGCTTCACGCTATATCCCACTCATACAGGGTAGGCGGAGATAACCTAGTGTTAAGCCACTCTGTTCCCCACTTTCCGCCGAATTCTTCAACGCCGTGCTTTGTCTCGTCTCTGTCTCCTATCAGCAGAACTAAGAAAATGGAAATAATAAGTATGTCCGCTCTTCGAGTGGGAATCGACCCCACAACCAGTAGCGTTTACAGTCACACTTATGTGCCCCTGCGCCGCAACATGCCTCTATTGTAAATTTATAAGATTTAATATTTATTTTAAGTTTCGTCCCTTTTTCCGCGTAGTAGTGTAACGAGAGAAAATTTAGACAGGCAATAGTGGCGTCACGGGACAACGTCTGACTGTATTATACGCAATGAGTATGAATTAAATTCACACTCGAGAATGATAATATATAAATTATTTTAATTTTTTGAGAATGATAATATTTTAATTATTATATTTCATTGCTCCTCTCGGATACATACAAGGAAAAATGTATGAAATTTTATAATACGGATGATGCGAAGTCTCTAAAATATACAGAGAGGAGAACGCAAAGTGTTAACACACTCCGTCCTCACTCTCTCTATTATTTCTATGCTGTAAAGTAATAACAGTGGATGATATGACTTATGACTAAATATACAAAAAACTTAGCAGCATTATCAATGTAAATTAACGCAACAGAGAACTTTAGAACGCAATCTAAAAATAGGATGTTATAAGAAACAAACTTTCAAATTACCAGATACTGTCCAGTCCCTTGACTACTGCGCTGAGACTAGACTGTACTTGGTAGAAGTGACGCGGGTTTTAATATATTAATACTTTAGTAGACAAAGTTTGTATTAAATGTCTTCTAAAATCTCGGTATCAATTTTTTAAGAGTGAGAATAACACTTTAAAATGTTAAAAGTGATTTTGCATGTATTTAGAAATTTGGTTAATATATTTTTGTCCGTCTTAAGCCCCGTACTTGTTTGCTACCGTCAATATATACATGGCGTTATTTATACGATTTTTTTTGAACTTGAAGTCTTTGAACCAAGCGGAAACTGAAGAACAGAGTTATTTACTTACTTACCCTACAAGATGTAAAAGTTGTGTAAGAACACAACCAATTATTGTACCTATATAACAACCGCGTCTCATCGTCTTATACAAATAAGGGTCTATATTTCAACATTTTTTTTCATATTTTTAAAGTGATATTCACATTCACATAAATATTTGAAACAACGGGACTTGAACCCGCGCCTCTAGATATCTGCTACGTCCAAACCTTGATATGTTTTCTAAAAATATTTTTACACCTATGTAGTTTAGTTTTTCTAAAATATATTTTATTGCACTTCTACTATTTCGCACATTCTGAGTCCGAGGTTATTACGTGAAACACGTCCGTATTACGCTCCTCATTAATTTCATAAACGTTGACAAGAAAAGCTCACCGTTTTTAAAACAGGGCTGGAGGGAATTAAATTAAAAGTCAAGTAGGAATCTCCGCGGGAAGGCGGAGCCTGTAATATCTTTATTTTAGATACTATAATCTATTCAAAATGTTAATAGGGACGGTTACAATTTGCTGGTCCACTTAGCGCGGAATATCTGAACACGTTCATTATATTATATTATATTATTATAATGTTACTTTATTTTTAGTTGAAATATACTCGTAGATGAAGGTCATCGTAGCACAGTGGGATAGCGTCTGACTGTAGTACACACGATTGGTTGAGGATACGATTCCCACTCGGTGAATGCTGATGAATGATTTGAATCATAATAAGAATTATATTTAAATTATTTTCAATTTCCTGATCTGGTACTCAGGACAAACCACCAATTGAGTTCAACCATTCAACACGAGACACGTTTCAACACGAGTTACGTTTTAGTACGAAAATTGTGGTGGAAAGTGTCAGAAAGAACACACAACACTGAGAGCAGAGGGAGAACAGAGTGTCTGGACATTAGGCTAGATTCTATCTGCCTATCCTGTTATCCAGGAAAAGTGTGAACATGAAAAGACATTGTTAAATAATAAACAAAAATGCTTAAAACTTAAAAACAAATAAGAACAACTAAACTTGTTCACTTTACAATTCTACATTGACTAAACTCGTTCACAAATAGATCGGAAGGACAATGGGAGGGATTCAAAAGTTTTCAATTAGTCATTATGTAATCTTATCTTTTTTACATTTCCCAAGTTTCTCTAAAGTATATTTTGTTAATTAAAATCTCGTAGGAATTAACAGGCGTTGGTTGTTGTATCCGTGCCTCAGGAATGCAGTCTCACTACTGATTGTGATTCTAGTTGCTTGCACTGCTACTTCTAAAGCACAGCGTGACATGTAAACTTCTTTCTAACTTCATAATAAAAAGAAAAAGAAAGAAACTATAAGATTATTTAATTATATGAGGGATACATAAATTGTGCGAACGGAGGTGCATGAAAATTGACATACTCAAAGCTTACATGGAGAAGAAGTGTGAGCTTTACACAAATGAATTGCACATATATGTACGATAGTAAATATTCCCCTCCATTACCATGTACCAGACAGGCGTTATTCTATAAAGTGACAAACAAACTAAGACATCGCCTGTTTTGTGCGTCGGTTGACCTTCATACGAAATAAAATGTGCTGAAACGAACATATTATTATAAACATCTCAAATTACCTAAATAAATTCATTATATCGGTAGACTTCCTCCAGTTTCTAGTATTGCATTATTTTAATAAAAACTATGAATAGTAAATTAGTATAAAACATTATTCCGAACAAATCAGCCTTTTTATGCACTAATTATTTTTATTATTTTATTGTTATGCTATCTAAAGCATATCAGTGTCATTAAAAATATCCTACAGAAGTCATTGTTGTCAATGTCAAATATTGATTACATAATTGTCTTTTTTTTTATTGAAAGGACAAGGCAAACGAGCGTTCAGGTCACCTGGTGTTAGGTGAACACCGCCGTCCACGGCCCCGTGTAACACCAGAGGGGCTACAGGGACGTTGCCGGCCTTTGAGATGGAGGTCTCTGTTATTAGATGTCTATGATATCTTGTAGCACATCGCAGGATAAATAAAGTAAAAGAGGACAAGTGGTATAAACGTACATAACCTGTTTTGTGTTTCTAAGAACCCAACCAGACGAGTTAATTCTCCTTATAAGAGAGATGGGGGTTTCAAGGAAGTTGTAATTAATATGTAGTTTCTATCATATTTCAATGCAGTAATTGATACTAAATAAATTATTAGCCAAATTCGTATAAAATCTTAGTGTAATAAGAAAGTTATGTTACGTTGTTTATGTAAAGGAAAATAAAACGAAAATAAATTTCATTGTTGCAGCACCGCTATATAAGTAAATAAGAGTTACAGTTGTCTACAGTAACCAGCTGAATTATTTTATTGAATCAAATTAAGCTTTGGTTGAGGTAAGACAGTTCAGTAAAAATAAAAAAATATATAATCACGCTTGTCCCGCATAGCAATGTGAATACATGTGAAAATCCTTTACGATATTGTAGTTTCATAGTCGCTTTTTAAGGACTTACTTGTATTTTGATCTTCTAAATCTATTTATCAGAAAAAAAACAAACATGTTAGTATTATTCGAAGGCGCGACACATTCAACCTACACAGTCGTAAAGTTTTTATAGCTCATAAAAACTCAATTAAGCTACTTGTCAACAAAAAATATCTCAGTTTGTATAAGAAACTTTATTCAACTCAAAATATAGTTGATAAAATAATAAATAAATATTTATCTCACCTTATAGCAAAGATTAAGCTTTGCAATAGTTTCATTCAACCCAATGACGCACCAACAACTCAGGCTGGATTTCAAATAGTTTAATCGATTTAGTGAAATACCCTTCATTTTGCAGACTCACATTTTCCCGCCTAGCAGGGAGTACTAAGTGTGTAGGGACTGTCAAGTTCGTTCTGCGTTATCCACTTTCCAAAATATGTTGTGTTAAGTGACGGAACTTAACGCCGCGCTTTATCTTAGGTATCAGAGCGAAGAAATGAAAATAAGGAAAATAATTCTAAATATATTATTCTTTAAAGTAAGAGCAGAGCCTCCAAGCAATTGTTTACAGTCAAACGATCCCGGTACGCCACGGTGACAGAACACTTTTTCCGGTCCCATTTGGATGAAATTTAGAGTGAAAGTATTAAAAATTACTGGGTCCAACGTAGGCTTTTTTTCAAAAATCAACCTCTAAATGGTTAAATTAGAGGATGAAAGTTTATATGAAAAATCTAAACTACTTTACCGATTGTAATGAATAATAATGCCTCAGACCTAAGAAGAATTTCATTTTTTATACCGAATTTACAAATCTAAAATTAAAAGTTATATAAACATGAAATGTATGCATATTTATTTGTTGCGTCTTATTTCTATAATAATTATATTATTCAAGAAGAGTAGAAGATTTTTAGCTTCACTTGTGAATAATTAACACAATTTGACTGTATCAGTTATTTTATTTTTCTGCGGAAACTGTATTTAAATCCAGGATTAAAATTATCCCATATATTGCTTTCGCCTCTAAGCTAATTCACATCAAGCAGTTAGGTATCAGTATATAATATAATTTACTTATATAAGTTTTTTATTTTTTCCAAAAAAACTACATCGAATACAGGGATAGATCTATCCCACAAATACTTTTGAACTATAAGCTACTACCATGACAACATTCATTCATTTCCGTGCAGTACTTCTTGCGTGACTGGCAATCTAATCGATACCGCACCGAATTTTTTTTTTTAGATTTTTCTTTTGTCTTTTCTATACTTTATAAAATATACGGAATTAATCTAAATAATATACGCTAATATATAAATATATATTTCTTTTAGATTTCTTGACTTATAAGTTGTTCAAAAAATCTATTTAATTTTTATTGGTTGAAAAGTTTATTGCATCGTAAAAATATAATTTATATTTCAACACTGCAGCTGAAATATTGTCGATGACTTGGCGTACAGATGATGTGGAGTATGTTAATATATCGATAACAGAGGCAAAAAAGCCACTCAGTAGAATTTTTGTCTGTCTGTCTGTTAATTTGTTCGTCAATCACGCAAAAAACTACTGGACAGAATAAATTTTGGAATGGTGGTAGCTTATAGTCCAAAGGTACATATAGGATAGTTTTTATCCCGGTATTTCATGTAGTTTTTTTGGAAAAAATAAAAAACCGATATAAGTAAATCATCTGTATACTGATAACTACCGGGTATAAATTAATGAACTTTTGTATGGAGTTAGCTTAGAAGTTAGAGCAACATATGGGATAGTTTTCATCCTGGTATTCAACACAACTCCCGCAGAAAAATAAAATAAAAAAAAACCATTCAAATTATATCGATAGATTATGAGTGAAGCTTTGTTTCAATATCACTTATTAAAATAATTATAAAATAAAATAAGCATAACATTTATTAAAGATACATTTGACTGGTCTTAAAAACTTTATATAATCTATATGATAGCAGATGTCACTAAGTTTTCTGGAACGGGTAGCGTCATCTATTATTATATAGTTGAAATTGTATTAGATATATCCGTACTCATAAATATTATTATTATAAAAATGCAAAAATCTGTATCTCTTCTATCTGTTATGTATTCACGGGTAATCTACCGAGGTACCGGGCCCGATTTAGATGGAATTCGTAAAGAAGATTGCTGGAGACACAGGGTCAAATATAGGCTACTTTTTAAAAAATCAAACCCTAGGAGGTTGAAACAGTGGATGAAACTTATGTATGTTTAGTATATAATGAAAATGAAAGATCTAAACTCCTTGACTCAAATGAATTATTTTCTCAGGAAAATAGTTAATGAGGCAAGGTAAAACATAGGCTATCTCTCTTTTTTTAAAAATAACCTGAAAGGTGCTGAAATAGGGTATAAAAGTAGTAGTTTACCCAGCGAGAGTTTTTTTTTTTTATAAAAGGGGGTTCCCCTACCCAAAGAGGCAATAGAGGATGAAAGTGGGAGTTCACGTGGCGAAGCCGCGAACGGGTCGCTAGTAAGAAAATAAAGTGTAATGAATATATTTCTAGCTCAACAGTAGGTTTCCAGTAGTAAAGTACCCATTACACCTCGCTATGATCACCGGAAAACGTAAACGAGCGATTTTCGCTGTTCCAAAGCGCAGAATGTGGCTCCACATTCTTCACTTAAAACCCTAAAAACGACGTAACCTGCGACTTTATATGTGTTTATATTGTATGTAGTGGTATAGGATTTCTTTTGAACTAGGTATTTGCATTGAATTTATCTGCATTTCGATTTAAAAAATATAATTTTAATAAAAAATCACACACTTATGAAAATGGTTCCGGTTCAATGTGGGATCATTCTTATTTTATTAAAATATGTGAATATTTGATATTATATACATTTGCTCATAAAGGTTAAAGCATAATATTTATTTACCATAATAGAAGCTAAAAATGTTTGTCTAAATAATATATTTTAATACTGTAAGTCTAAGATTTTAAAATAAAAACAAAATGTAAAAAGGAGGCAACATTGCGCATTTAATGTAACCACATTTTTAAATGTAAATTTTTCAGGAAGAGCAGTTCATTATGGTAAATTATTTAAAGTTATAAATGAAGCATGTGACTTTTTATTTTATGTTGATTTTTGTTTATACATATACAAAGATTTGATTATATGTATGTATATGTTAAGAGATTGTTAATGAATCTTGTGTTCTTCTTTCATTAGAAGTAGTAATTAGTAACTAAATTATAAAATATTTTTCAAGCGTAAAGCGTATATGTACAACTGCTAACTATAAAAAAAATATGTAGCTCCAATACTGACATAATATTAATGAAACATTGAAATATTTCTAAAAAAATAAAGGTTAATTATTTTATTTTAAGATTAAAGTTTTTTAATTTATTGGAATAAAACTGCTACAGATATTTATAATTTACTAATATGATATTTTGATTACTATTTTTAATATAGTAAATAAAATCGTCCAATTCAAATGATCATTTATTGTAGCATATACTTTTGCAAGCACCTTTGAATCGTCGAATGAACTCCTGAAAGTTTGTCCCTGGCTTGAAGTGAGTTCTGCTGAGAAGAGAGACAGCTCTGTAGGGAAACTCAACACTTGCTCTCTTCAAATTTAAAAAAATATAAATTTATTAAATGCTCATAATATATAATACAATGGTATGGTATAATATATAATACAATAATATCCTGCACTGAACTTGGATCATATTACGCCTTTTTATTCTTTAAATATTGCTTTTATGTGTCTATAAGTTTCTCCCGTGGGACGTCTGAAAAGGTTGTGAAATTTTATTGCAGGTGCATTATTTACTGAAAAGAACAAAACAATTGTAAAACTTTTTACTTTTTGAAGGCGATAGCTTGGCGGTGCAAGTTTAGTTACAATTTTTGTTTCTTGTTCCTACTTTCTGTCTGTTTCTATTTTCAGCACAACATTGGATATGTTGTCGGAAAAATTAAATATTTTAATATATTTTTTTTTCATTTTTTTTAGCTTCACGCTGTATCCCTTACGGCGTAGTCAGGGGGAACGGAGCGCCAAACGCTACGGTCCCTGCATACTTCTTTCACCTCGTCCACTGTCATCAACCTCTTCATACACGCCTTCCAGGGGGTCCTCATACTTTTTACGTGACCTTCCTCCAGTATCATCGATACTGTGTTTTCGGAGGTCAACCGAGGTCTTTAATATAAATACTTCGTTTAAAAACATCTTGCGGCCCATTTTTAAAGAATAAATATAGAATTTATATATTCAGCGCTGCCCCCTAGTAGGAATTCATATTTGTTATGAAAATAGCTATAATAAACTAGACGGGCAGTTTGAATGTATTTTTTTATTTTTTTTAAAGTAAAGGAAAATATGTTAGTAACCGAATAACGTGTTAAATTTTATAAGAAGACAAATATATGTACGTAACTAAAGACGATACATATGATGTCTCAAGTTTGTGATACTTTAAATATTTATAAACGTTTCTCATAACTGATTAATACCTAACTGACAGCTTCTGAGAGTTAATTTGTAAATGTAAAGGATTAGCTTCTGATAGCTTTTTATATGACTTTAACATAATTGTTACTACTATTTCCGATCTTGAGGACCTACAAATTACATTAACTAGTCCTAGGACTATATCTTGTGTTTAGCCCCAAGGCATCGCATGATTCATGCGCCAAGGTATTATATAAAACATATATTTCAGTAAAGAAGCAGATAACAGTTATAGTACGCGAAGTAAATTGTTTTTTAGGTGTTTAGCAATTAGTGACTAATTGCAAATGTGAGTGGCAAAGTTGCCGTTACTCAACAGTAACGACAACTTCGATCTATTTGATTTTTGTCTTATCACGATTTGTTAATTTTGATTTACCTGAAATTGTAATAATCATCAACTTGTTACTATAAGGAGCGAACCGTGCCACCGTGCCACAAGTAATAAAACTTACAATAGTACATAATTGTCGGCAGGTGCGTTTCATTACGTGCGGTCAGTTCACCGGACACTGCTATATGCGACTCATTAATTATGTTATTTAACATCCTCATTTCATTTCACTGAAGCAATGGTTGTTATAACGAGGGTTGTATTTAAAAATAGTTTTGTAAAGTCTATTTTTGTATATAAATTATAATCCGTATTCTTTGCATCTTTTTCAAGCTTAGAAATGTAGTGAGAGTGCATTTGTTATTATGATTACAGGACAGTCAGAGTGGACCAAGTGCCAAAACACTCTGTTCTTGCTTTCCGAGTATATTGGGCTGGAATAATGTGTATCTAGCGGCAGCACTCTAGTCCGCGTGTTGTTTTGTTGCACAAGACGGAGAAGTGAAAATAATTTAAGTATCATCATTCGCTCGAATAAGAATCGAATCCACAACTAGTCACGTTTACAGCCGACACTGCCACACTGCGGCAAAATTATAAGACATTTTATTTAAACTAAGAATTAATTATTTTGTCAAAGCAATCCTGCCGCCGTTATTTTCTATTAGAGCTAACAAACTGAATGAAGCGCAGTATCTAACGTACTGAAACTGTCTTTAAATTTTATCGCACATTAAAAATTAACTAGCGAATTCAATGTTGGCAGCCTGGAGCCAACTCCGCGTGGGACATTATCCATATCGTAAAGCCTTACAAAAGCTGTCTTAATACGCAAAATTTCAACAGATAGAACTATAAAATTAACTTACGGGACTCATTTTGCACGTCGGCTTTATTCGGAGGCATTGCATGTTAAGTGGCGGAACTTAACGTCGCGCTTTACCTCTGATACCAGAGCGAAAGAAAATGGAAATATTAAATTAAGCGTATAATCATTTAAATGCAGCTGGTAGTACCTACGAATAGTTCAGAGATCAGAGCAGAAGTTTATTTTAAATTAAAATAAGGAAAGTATTTTTATAACTGAAAATTTATACAGCCCTGATAATTTGTAAGTATCGTTTTGCCTCTAAGGACACATAAAATACAAAACTGTCGTTAAATTGGTTTGGTTTAGTATCCGAGAAGTTGAAGAATAACATCAAAAGCAATAATAAAATAATTTATCACGTATTCAATGAGCAATTATAGGTATTGGAATAATATTTTTTACATCTACGAATATGTTTGTTTCGTTTTATGGCAAAGATTCGACAAGTACCTACATCGATGGGATTCGGATACACGAGTACGAGCAAACTTTCTAAGAAATCGAATAAGAACCAACTCAAAATAACTTTGGTGTTTTCTTACAACGATCTCAGATAGATGAAGTAGAATATAATCATACTAAAAAGTATTTCTGTTATGAAAATTCTTCTTTCTTTTGTCACAAAATATCTCTTAAACACCTATCTCTCACTTACTACACAGCAGAAATATGGCAAAAATTTAATTGCAATTGACTATTCAATATTAACAACTAATCATTTCTTTGTGCGATATTCACAATTAACAATTAATTCATTGTTAATTGTAGTGTATACATTGACAACTAAATTAAATTTTGTTTGATTTGTCCACAAGCAATAATAATAATTATTAATCTGTATTTGTTAATTGCGATTATTTTTTGCCCAACGCAACTAGACACACACAACATTTTTTTTAACTATAGGAAGGTTATAAAATAAAACACAATATAAACAGAGTTATTTTATTACTAAGGAAAAAGTTATTTATTATTAGAACTCAGTCCGGCAACTGCATTAGTGACTCGGTCAGTTCCGACGCACAGTCACCAAGTACTTTCTATGTACACAAAAATTGTTTTTGACATTTGAGCTTTTATTGATCCATAGATTTATAGGTGCGTAGTAATATCGAATATATCCTAGAAACACTGTACTTTGATGATAACGGAGTTAATTCATCAATATTTATAATAATATTATTAACAAAAAACTATTATGAATATCTCAAAAACTGAATGGAACAGAGAAAAGACAACTAGGTGTCATACCTGATTGAGTAGTAATTAATATGTACTTTACCACAAAAAATACATATAATGGAACATACTTATATATATGCATATAATATAAATACAAATATTAAAACGCAATAAAGCAAATATTAGGGGAAAAATAAATTGAAGATTTTTAATATTTAGATACAACAGGGGCATACTTTAAACTATCTGAAGCATACATTGAAATAATGGAAGTGTTCATTTACGGACTGCATAATATGCAATTAGCTTAAATGACTAAAATGTCAGCAGCCAGAATGATACGTTCAAAAACTATAAATACGAAAGGAAATTAAATTTACCTCATATATCCATATTTCATAAATAAGTGTAGGTACTTAACTTTCCTTTATCGATTAATCTCAAAGATTTCCTTCATTATACGTTCTATAGGTCGTGGCGAGTTTCAGCGGAGAATTGTCTAACGACATCCGGTAGGTAGGCTTTGTGTTATATGAAAAATGATCTTATTTCTCCTTCAAAAGTTAAAGTAATCATTTTTACCACAAAGTATACGTATGTATAATTAAATTATACAAATAACTTGAATTTATATTTGAACAATTTAAAATCAAAATTTAATCATATTTTTAGGAAAAATATATTATTCTGTCCAAATGATGTATTCTGATGTGCTCATGAATGCTCATTTGGGAGGCTTATCATAGTTTTCAAGTTAATGTAAACGTATGTATATAAAGAGCAACTGTCCAGCTTGTCGCCGGCTGTTCTTAGTAGAATGCCTTATGAACCAGTGGTAACTTCTGGTAGGGCTGCCGATACTAATATGCATATTTTAGTAAAGACGATTCGAAAGTGCTTTTAATAGCCTTATGAATAAAGAATATCATGATTTAGATTTAGTTTCTTCACGGATTATGTCTAGTGTTCTATATTTAACGTGGTAAAATGATTTGTGTTAAATTATTACAGGTTGATTTGTTAGTCTTAATTACACTATATTGTTTGACCAATCTTTTAATTATCATTTTAATTTAAAAATAAAAATTTACTAAATTAAATTCAAATTACTAACGAAATCACCAAAGTACAGCGCAGTTTCAACAAAATTAATTACAATAATACATCCCTCTTAACATTAATTATAATTATCTTAAAAACTTTGTACAAGTAATTAATGATAGTAACAATTTTTCTATTTGCTTTGAGCAAGAAATGCCTTTTCAGTTCGGGGAAAAGGGGACATGATTATAAGACTGTGTTTGACATTATGCTAATTTACGTCCAATTAATTATTGTATACAGTTCTTTTTGTGGTTTTCTTTGTTTAGGAATTTTCAGAAAAAACATCCGCTCGTTTGTTTAAAGTTCATGCAACATTAATATACGTCTGTACCAGGAGCGAATAAGTCGAAAATGAAAACATTTAGGTGTCGGCATTCGGCTTGACCGATTTTGACTCCACTTTCACTGTGACATAGCTGATACAATAAGAAATAGCTAAGGCTTAATAATAATAAACTTTAGTATAAGAATTATAATGTTTCTGTCAAATTCTACACAGACGAAGTGGCAGGCACAGCTGTTCACCTTATAAATAAAACAAATCCTGATGCCTATTAATATTGCAATAAAATTGTATATACAATACGATTTATCGACCTTTTCTCGCCTGGTAATGTACAGATGTTACAAAAATTTTATAGCAATAAAGAAAAAGATACAGTACTTTATGTCGTCATAAATAACTACACCCGCGTACAATGAGACGACTCCTCCAATATATTACATATTTAACTTCATTGTGCTGCTCATATTTTCATTTTGATTAAATCTGGAAATGATGAAGTGTTTTCTTTTCGTAGTCTTCATGTCGCAATGATACAATGTCTGTCTGTGAGACGCGACGGTTGTCAGTTCGAATACAACTCGAGGGAATGAGTATATAATATTTTTATTTCTTCGTTGTGGTACCTAAGACAAAGAACAGCGTTGACCTCCACCACTGAACACGGGGATGTCTCTTGACATTACGTTCTCTCTCTGACACGGCAGCTATGTGAAAAATCTGAAGATGTAAATTTTTGGTTTACCACTCAATGGTAGCTATTCACATCTATGCTTACTATAAAAGTAGTTTGATTTTTGAAACGCTAAAACAAGTTTAATATAGCTTTATTTCTTTCGTTCTATACTTACTTACCTGTCCAAAATATACGATAGATTTGCTGCTATACTCGAAAACAATATAGCTTTCAATTTGATATTTTATTTGTTTTATATTTCTTATAATCATGTACCCAATTACAAAGACGACTGAAAACAAATCAGTATTCCTTAAAGAATATCTTAAACAAACATATTGTAGATATATCATATATTACGTACAGGATCGCCGATTATAAGCCAACTCTTATTATTTAATGTATTGAAATTCGTCATAATTTATTAAATTTAATTGATAAACATTAGGTTTACCGTTAAAACACAATAGAAGGGAATAGTATTGAATATAAATAAAAGATTCATTTGAATTTTAGTTATTTAAAATTGTGTGGTTTACTGTGCGTTTATTGAACAGTTTTCAGTTCTTAAATTGAATAGAAACATAATATTTAAGGGTTTAAAAGTTTTCTGCATTTATTTAAGTACATAGTATTTTTTCTTCAAATTCGTATCTGAAAAAAAAAAATCTTATTTAAAATAATTCATCGAACGAAAACCTGAAAATGTAATTTCAGTTCAGGTCAATAAGTAAAAGCTTCAAAATCTTTACGATTGATATTCTTATCAAGCTTAAGTTGGCTTATAACCGCTTTAAATCACACAAAACAATTCAATAAAAGGAAATGGTTATTTATATAATGGCTAGTATGTACTGTGTTGGAGATGGCATTATTACCACTAATGTAACAAGTAGTAGGGCGAGCCAGCAGCGGCGCGCACTTGCTGCGTTACGGCTCAGTGTCGCCGCCATTTTGTCGCCTGTTATAAAATACATAAAAAAACTGTCAATTTCCTTATATAGAATAGTAAAACAATTAAAGTTTTGATAAAAACAATCTCAATATATTGAGGTCGTCATGGTGCAGTGGGACAATCGTCTGACTTTAAAGCGATGGTTGTGCGTTCGATTTCCACTCAGGGAATGATAATATAAAAAATATTTTCATTTCTCCGTTTTAGTAACAAAAACAAAACCGGACATCTAAATTCCGTCACAGAATGAAATTATGGTGTGAAATAATTGTATTTGAAACAAGAAATTACATGGTTGATTTTTTAATTCGAGTCACTAAAGTTATGCCACAGATCCATTGGACCCTCAGAAACTTTGGGCGGAAAAGTAGAGAACGGAGTGTCTCCAACACTACCTTCTCTCTAGCTAACCTGCTACATCATAAAAACCGCGAAGCTATTACAATACTCACTAACTTCAGACATTTATATATACAGTCGGGCTTTGTCTTCCACGAAAGCGAAACCCTAATAAATAAAACAAACAAAAAAGGCATATAGCATGTTACAATTACAATACTCACTGCCTTCGGACACGTATACGTATATGTGCGCGGGCTCGGTGTTGGCGGCGCGGCACGAGTAGTTGCCGGAGTGCGCGGGCGCGGCGGCGCGGATGGCGAGCGCGGACTGCGTGCGCGCGCCGGGCGCCGTCGACACCGACACGCCGCGCGACAAGTCGTAGTTGATCATGCGCGCGTTGTGGTACCAGAACACGTACTGCGGAGGTACTGGCGACTGGAGACAATATACTTAGTGGTGTTTTATGGTATTCAGCTCAATTTTGGTAGTCTCTGGGAACTTTGGGATATTTAGTTTAAGTACGTAGATATTTTTTTTTTTGGGAGTACAGGAATAGGGAGAGCTAGCTTACATATAATCGAACCCGAACACATCATTTGATGATTTGGCGACTCCTCTTTAACATAATTGTGATTGTGAGTCAATTGGAGTTAAAATTCTCCTACCACCAAATTCTACCGCCACCCCTGCCGCTTTTTACGGGACGCTACCCAGCAATAGAGTGGAATTGTATCCTTAACCCGTCCTGCCACAGGTCGAAAGGTTAGGAAAGCCTTGCATATTGTTCTTGAAAGCAGCTAATTTTCGATTTAAGAATGTAAAAGTGGCAAAATATAAGAGTTCGTTACAGTAACAATATTACTTTCTACTTATTCAACTCCAGGTAACCCAAAACCACTATAATAAATAAATATAAAATATAAACCAAAATTCATCTTTACAAAACATCGTCATTTAAAAAATATCTAAAAATACTTGAGTAACTTCCATTGGCAGCAAAATATCGGTATTTATATTCTGTTTTTCCAACGATTCGTAAGATATAAAACAGGTCGTCGCGCTCGCGTCAAGTCTCACTTAGCACATGATTTATCGTCCTCAGACTTCAGGTGTGCATAAAATTTTGCTTATTTTAAATGCTGATGACGTGTTGGCATCAATCATATTGTTTTTATGTGGTTCGTGTGTATGTTGATTTATGGAAAATTGGATGTATTTTCAGTAGATTTTCATTTTACACCTTGTAAAATGAGTATATCTACATTCTACATATATGGGACTATCAACTTTTAAAGTACTCTTTTCGTGTCCACTTAAAATAATCAAATTAGAAAATATAATTATTTCATATTATGTTTGCATTATTATATTGACAACTTTTTAAATATTTTATCTTTTTTTTTTATTAACACATGTACGCATGCTTGATATTCATATATCACGAAAGATTTATGAGGCAAAAGAATAAATGTAATGCAGAGTTTTCAAAATGTTCCTCAAATTATAACGAAATCGTTGCAGCTACTTTTAAAACCGTATACAACAAATTTGCCAAAATAAAAACAGTGGCTGCATTAAAATATCTGTATTAACAAACTATTATCTTCTTTTACATTCAAAGGAGTACCGTAAAAGTTGATTGACACATGTAAATAATATATGAATAGAAGAAACACTTAGAAGTCAATACAAATATGACTTCTTAGTATTTCTTTTATTCACAATTTGAAAAACTATATATTATTTATATAAATTACCCTTTCTATGATGCAAACTAAGTTGATAGTGGATCCCGCGTCCACGTGGTACTCGTCCGCGCCCAGTATGAACGCCTCCGGCACCACGATGTGCAGGTGCACGAGGCGGGACAGCGTGCCGGAACCTGTTGACACCTACGAGATATCCAAGTATGTTATCACTAATCACCAAACGGTTTATAAGTTACACTAATCTACCTACCTGCCTACATTAGTAATGCCAAAGACAATGTAAAAATTGTTGTGCAGTTGTCAGTTTGAGTTGCAAAGGTTAAAATTCTGTTCGAAAAAATGTAATTAGCCATATATTACTTAGTATTAGCAATATAAGTCTGGTTTAATAACAATATGATTATAATTACTTCTAAACATTTACTAATACACTACTACCCTACTTCATCAAAATTTATCTATCGTCTGGAAGGTAAAAACGTAGTGACATATTCTTTGCCCATCTGGTTCCCTACCTAACTCCAATATACGAAAAACAATAAAAATAAAAGTTAAAATATAATTCTCCTCTACATTTGTACCTGACATTCGTATGTGCCGTTGTCGCGCTTCTGCACGTACTTTATCTGTAGTATCCAGTCGTCCGAGCCCTCGCTGTGCAACACCTGCGGGAATACATACACATACATATATAGCGACTTTAACTTGTAACATGTAATGCTCCTACACCTTTTACAGAACAGCTAATCAAGAAAAAGTTTTTTGTTGTTAAATATATCGTAGAAGCGTATTTTGACAGCATTAAACATTTAAATCATTTAACATAAGCAGTTGTATTTACGCCATGGTTCGGCGAAACAAAAATATAACCATTTCAACGGTAGCGTCTGTACTTCAAAATCTGAAATCAATGAATCGTATTTTTTTGAATAAAACTTTAACATTTTTTTTTCGATTTGCAGTACTTTTGAACTAAAGGAGTGGTATGTATGGGAAACGCTATAAAAAAAAAAAAAAAAAAAAACAAAAAAAAAAACAGCGTCTGACTGTAAGCGCGATGATTGTGGGTTCGGTCTTCATTCAAAAGTCATTTCCTCATACAAGTTATAAATATGGAGCTATCGCTTCCATCACCTCATATGCCATGTTTTGAACGGAAAACCATAACAACAGGTTCACACAGGTTATTGCAGTAATTATTTTTTACACAAGCTTAATTTGGACAGTAAATAGGTGAATGGATGTAGGACTAAAACGTTGCGAAATTGTGATCGGGTGAAGCAAAGGTAAATTGAACGCGAGATATAAGTTAGTGAATATCTTCTCTTATTCACTCCTTCCAACGAGTTATCTTCTTATATTCGTCTACTTCCAAGGAGTGAGAGTTATATTTCGTATATTCCTGAAAGGGTAAGGAGCGAGGTGCGAGCATACATTTTCTTTTTCTTTCTTTTATAGTCTAGTACTAAAAAAGTGTTACTTCAGTCGTGTGCTCTAAAGCACAATCGTTTTTTTCATTAAAGCCAATAAGATTAATCATATATGTGTACTTGGTTCTTGACCTGAGTCTAAGTATAGGCTTGACCTGATTTTCTATATTTCAGATTGAAAACTTAGTATTAGAAAAATTTTAAAACTTTTAATAAGAATTTGGTAGAATATTCAGTTTTCTAAAAAAAAAACGACATCTGTATGAATTATATTAACCTGTCCTTCCCTTGACATGTTGCTTATATAATCAGCACGTCATTATATATATATTATAATGGTATGTGTTATATTAATTTTATTCATTTAATGAATTATTTATTCGTTATTTAAACCAAAATATGACAATCTTCTATCCTGTACTTTTATATTTTTGTATAGGAAATTATTTTTTTGTTCACTTATGTCATAATATCTAAAACTCCTACTTTAATAAATATACTAATGTCAGAAATATGTCAAAATAACAAAAATACAATATCTTCCTTTAAAGATCTACACGTATTTCAACTTTTCTCTTGGAATTTGACCAAACATTTCAGCCAATTAAGTTTACAAGTTTGTATCGAGTTTTCAAAATTGTGATATAGTTGTTATAAATGATATTCTTTTATGTTTTGTTATATTACATTACAAAAATATGAAATATGTGTATAATAACTTCACAAATTTAATGCTATATTAAAATGAATGTATCCTAAATGTTACCTGAAATCGTTCGTCGTTTGTGTACATGAAGACTCCGGAACTAATTATGTGCCAGTCGCGACGTCGGACCCACGACACCTGCGGTTTAATTATATTATTCTAATACTCACATCATAAATATGTACATTTTAGAATACTGGGCTAATTGTTATAATAATATAATTATTTCTTTTAAATTTTGATTTGAAATTACAGTTTTAAATATTATGACGTGATTATGTTACTAAAATTACAATAGGAAAATAATTAGCATTTTACATAATACGCGTGGAATGGCCAAGTCAGCTAATTTAAATAAGCCTATGTTGAATTCCAACTTTTTACGTCTAGTAGTGTCGATTGTAAGTTCAGTCAGCCGCCTCTCAGTAAAGTAAGAGTTGTATATCACATACATACTCGTATTAATATTAAACTAGATATATACAGACATATTATACAACTAATATAAACTCGATGGTTATATTAGTTTTTTTAATATTAATATTTTATCATAATGTGAGGGATAGCGTATGGATTAGTTGTTACTTTTTGTTATGTTATTGTTCATTTTTCTGTTTTGTTAATTACTACTTATCTTCCTAACAAAAAAATAAATACACTTACACCTCTTTCCCCAAGATTTCGAACAGGACAATGTAAGAAGGCTACTCCTCCTAACTGAACTAATATATCTTCCTGAGTATTATTGATGGTGGGCTCCCTACGCAGGGCTTCTAGAGAGGAGTACCACAGGTCCCTCCAGGCGGGGACTCCGGCCGCTTCCGCCTCCGCCTGCGCCGCGGCGTCGATGTCTGCTTGAGACATCTCCGTGTGCTGTATGATGTCTGGAATGTCTGGGATGTCTTGAACATTGGAGGTGTCTACAGCGGCCGCCTCGCCTGCTGAGCGCCGCGCCCGCTCTAATAGGAAATTATATTGTTTGGTTATTAGGTATAGGATTTGTTCGAAAAATAAAATATAGCGTAGCATAGACTACGACATAGACCATTGTATACGAATAACTATATGTGTTTTTAATCTGTGCAATAAAGAATAAGTTTTTTTAAATTACTTTTATTCTCTAATCATAAATAACAGTCAAAGGGTGTCCAAGAAGCTAGACAGCTGTGAAACAGGAAATGAGAGTGTAGAAGTATGCTGGCAGAATCTTAGGAATAGTATGATTGAAGCAGCAACAGAGGTGTGTGGTACTGCGAAAAGAGGCTTTAGTAAAAAGCGCGACGAATGGTGGGATGATGAAGTGAAAGATGCCGTAGAAAGAAAGAAGAAAGCATGGCAGGATTATAAGGCCTCTGGTAAGAATAAAAGTATGAGAGAGATCAAGAAGAAAGAGTATAAGTTGCAAAAGCACCAAACGAAAGCACTGATTAAGGCGAAGCGTGAAAAGTCGGAGAATGAAAGAGATGAAAGGTGGACGAACCATTTCCGGGAAAACACGAAGCTTTTCTGGAGAGAAGTTAGTGGTTCTCGGGGTTCTTCGTCAACCTGCAGAATGAAAGGGGTGCTTTCGAAGGACGGTGAAATACTAACTGAACCAACACCCGTTTTGCAACGATGGGCGGAATTCTACAAGGAGATGTATGAATGTGATGACGCCTCTGTCTCAAGTAACAGCGATATGCTGAATCTTGATGTAGCAGACGGCGAAATCAGTATAAAAGAAGTAGAGAGTGCCATAAGAAGTTTGAAATGTGGTAAGGCAGCGGGAGCAGATGGAGTTACTACTGAGATGATCAAATATGGTGGGCCGCGCGTCTTGGACCTGTTCTTTCATCTGTGCAATTTATGCTGGAAGAAAGGGGAGGTCCCAGATGATTGGCGAGGCGCAGTCATCGTGCCTTTGTATAAAGGCAAAGGTTCACAGATAGACTGTGCAAGCTATAGGGCTATCAGTTTGATTAGCTTAGGTAGTAAAATTTATGCTAAAATTTTAGCGAGAAGAATGCAAGAGAGATCTGAGAGGCTGTTGTGGGAGGCCCAAGGAGGCTTTAGACCCGGAAGAGGGTGTATGGACCAGATCTTCTCCCTCCGCATGATCACAGAGAAATTTTTGGCTGTAAACCAAAAAGTTTTCTGTGCTTTTGTGGATTTGGAGAAGGCATTTGACAGAGTTGTGCGAAAGAAGCTATGGGAGATACTGCCTCGGTACAATGTGAACGGACCCTTGTTGCAGGCTGTAAAGTCTGTTTACCGAGATCACTCAGCCTGTGTACGAGTAGGAGCTGGCATGTCGCCTCGGTTTGATATTCAATCGGGTGTCAAACAGGGTTGTGCCATGTCAGCTTGGCTGTTCAATTTGTACTTGGATAGTTGTCTCCAAGGAGTGAAACAAAGTGATATGGGAGTGAAAGTGGGTGACTTGAAGGTAAACTGCCTGTTGTACGCAGATGATGTAGTGCTTATTGCATCATCAGAATGCGAGTTGCAGGCATTGGTCACCATCCTGAAAGATGGGTGTGAAAATAATGGTCTAAGCCTGAATGCGAGTAAAACTAAGATTCTGGTGTTTGAAAGAGACGAAGAAAGAACGGAATGTAAGATCATGGTTAACAGAAAGAAATTAGAACAAGTGAATGAGGTGGTATATTTGGGAAGTATGTTTAGCAGAGATGGAAGGTATGATATGGATGTTGAAAGGCGTATTGCTGCCGGTAACAGGGTTAACGGTGCCCTCGCTGCGTTGATGCGACGGCGGAACGTGAGCATAGCCGCACGTTTAGCTGTGCACAATGCAGTGCTGGTACCGACGCTGCTATACGGCAGCGAAACGTGGGTATTGCAGAAGAAGAATGAAAGAAAGATGAATGCTGTGGAGATGAGATCTCTTCGAAAGATGTGCGGAGTCAGCTTAGCTGACCGAATCCGCAATGAAGAGATACACAGAATGGCAGGTATTAGCGAGAACGTCATAGTAAGAATGAAGAAGGGCGTGCTCAGGTGGTTTGGGCACGTCGAGAGGATGAGTGATGGAAGAATAGTAAGAAAGATTTATGAAGCAAAGGTGAGTGGTAAGCGAGGCAGGGGGAGACCTCGGTTGACCTTCGAAAACACAGTATCGATGATACTGGAGGAAGGTCACGTAAAAAGCATGAGGACCCCCCGGAGGGCGTGTATGAAGAGGTTGATGACTGTGGGACGAGGCGAAAGAAGTATGCAGGGACCGTAGCGTTTGGCGCTCCGTTCTCTCTGACTACCCCGCAAGGGATACAGCGTGAAGCTAAAAAAAAAAAATAACAGTCAGAATTAACATGGGGTTTTAATTATTTTTATCCTATTCACTCAGTAAGGCGTAGCGCGGCGTTGGGATCCAATTTTTAACACGTAGTTTCAAAATCATATGAAAAAAAGCACCTTCACGTTTCTCTCTGAGCTTACAGGGGTAGTAGACGAGAAGCTAGTGTGCAAAACAGTGCGTGTTGAGTGGCGGAGCTCATCGCCATACTTCGTTTAGGTACCAGATGGAAAAATGAAAATTTTATATCATTATTCTCTCAAGTGGAAATCGAACCCACAATCATCCCGTTTACAGACCGATGCTGTCCCACTGCGCCACGACGGCCTTAATCAAGTGAAAATTAGAGGATAATATCTAAGACCAGATAAGACCGTCTTTAGTAGTATATCTTATATCTTCCGATATTCTGTTAAAGATGGTAAAAGGTATTCTCACCAGCAGTGCCGGCGGGCGCCAGCATCGCGGCGAGGAGCGTTAGGGCGAGCGCGGCCGCCATCCGCCGCCGTTACTGCCTCGTTGTACACCTGCGAGTTTATAAATATACTTTACATAAATATACTTTACACGTCTTACAATAATATGTTATTTTTAATATATTATTATGAATTAACAAAATTAATAATAAAATAGACTGTTATAGCATAAATATCAAATTCGCTGATACATAAATTAATGACATTCAGAAAAATATATCGGTCAAAACCACATTACATATTTTCTAAATCCTACTAATATAACAAACGCGAAAGTTTGTTCGGATGCTTCTTACTCCTTCACGTACAAACTACAGAATGGATTTTAATGAAACTAAAATAAGAACACATCAGAATAACACATTGTAACACAAGACAGCATCAGACAAGATACAACAGACTAACGTTCATATAGCGGATCACTTTACCAAACGCGTCAGCCTCAGTGATGCTTAAGAACATTAGATCATGTCACCGACATCGGTTATCCGTAAACTACCAGCTCACCAAACCCTGAGAATCGTAAAACATTATGTGACGCAGCGTGCTATACATTTAAATGTATTTTTTAAAATTTTACCCTTTTAAATACGATTTTACTATAAAACCATTATTCTTTAAATGCATCTTATATATTAATATATTTTAGTAGTACCTTTCAAAACACCAATATTTTATATATTTTACAATATTAACGATAATGTAAACTAAAGGCCCATACAACACTATTTAAAGATGGCGGAGCGTCGCGGCATACGCTTTTACTTATAAATATTGTAAAGATAAATCTCATCGTATAAATAACCTTCCTATCATCTAATGCTCTTATTTTTATTATTTACCTTATAATAAATGTTCTTCTATTTAATTAGTTATCATTTCATATTCATTTTTTGCAAATTTTTTATAAGTAATACAATAAACTTACCTAGAAAATCTTCTTAATTTACAAATAAAGCCCATTTCTTATTTTTCTTTTTTTCATAAAGGTTCAGGTTCTAGCCTACACAGTATGGCATTCAGCCTACATAACTTTTATAAAAATATTAATCATTTTTTTATTATTTATTTAAAAATATTAAATAAAACAATGTTTTATATTATTATTAAATTAAATCAAAATATATTATTCAGCAAAATATTTTATACATATTCCTACGTATATTTTAGTATAGTATGGATTGTTACAACATAGGCTACTGTTTATAAAGATATTAACGGCCCGCTCAGGGCTTCACCGCGTAAACTATTTCGTTATATTGCAACCCTCGGGGGCTCATTTTCAATAAATAAAGTAGCCTATGTTTTAAGTTATCAACTATATTTATGCCAAAATTCATTACAATTGGTCAAGCGGTTTAGATTTTTCATATAAACTTTCATCCCCTATTTCAACCCTTTATAGATTGACTTTTGAAAAAATAAGTAGCCTATGTTAGATCCAGTCACTTTTACTACTTTCATTCTAAATTTCATGCAAATCGGACCGGTAGATTAGCCGTGAAAGTGTGATAGACAAACACACAGACTTTCGCATTTATAATATAAGTATGGATTAGCGGCCCGCTCAGGGATTCACCGCGTAAACTACATAACTGTTTCGTTGTATTGCAATCCTCGCGTGTGATTATTAAAAAAAAATTCATTACAATCGGTCAAGCGGCTTAGATTTTTCATACCCTATTTCAACCTCTTAGAGGTTGATTTTTGAAAAAATACGTAGGCCCTGAATGTTATGCTCCTTTCATTCTAAATTTCATTCATCGGACCAGTAGATTAGCCGTGAAAGCGTGACAGACAAACAGACAGACTTTCGCATTTATAATATAACTATGAACTGTGTAAATTGTCCAATACACCATTTAAAATTGAACATTTTTTCTCACTATTTATACATATGCTATCAAAAATAATATTTCATTTAAACAAAGTGAAAATACTTTGTTACAACATATTAAAACTTAAAAGCATCGTAAAGATAAGAAAATTTCTTAGAATTTATATAATAATTTTAAAAAAGAAAACAAGTTTTCTTCGAGAAAAGTCCGACAGTCAGTCAAGGGCAGATTTAGAACACTTTAAATTCGTATTCATTTATTCGTTATTTTAGTGCAAGAACATACATAACTTTAATATTGATAATCAAGATTACGATAATAAACTTAAAAAATGTTAAACATTTTTTGCATCTTTTACCGTAATTTGCACCTACTTTAAGTTAGTGACACACTTTAGGTATAGCACTTCCTGTGACTTTGCAGTTACATAAATTGTCAGAACTACTTGTCTCATATCACTCGATGTTTCTGCTGTAATATGATAAAAATTGCTCACTCATCTTAAAATTGACTAACAAGAATGTTGCAGTGTAGGCAGAGGGAACCTAGCGTTAAGACAGACACTCCGTCTCCCATTTTCCGCCGAATTCGGAGGCATTGCGTGTTTAGTGGCGGAACTTAACGCCGCGCTTTGCCTCGGCGCCAGAGTGAAGATGGAGATTAAATGGAAACATTAAATATTTCCACTCCTCAAGTGGGAATCGAACCCACAACCAGCCATTTACGACTGTAAATGTTTGTGCTACTGCGCCACGACTGGCCCCTATGTTGCTTAATGAATTTTGATTTACAATTCGTGATAATATCCATAACAGACGATTATAGCGATAATACTGTCGAGAATAATAAATTTAAATAGAACCTACTTAAGTTCTTTGCTATGAAAGAACAACAAAAGAGTAAGTAGTACAATAGAAATTACCTTGTTAAAGTTAAGGCAAAAACATATTTGAAAGGACTTCACCATTATTCTATTGATAAAAGAGCCCTTGAAGCGATCAATATATAAAGACTTGGTTTAATAAGAGTCCAGACTAATTCAGAGATACTCTTTTCAGTTTCACGCTCAAGTTCGCATATAATAGTGAAAGCAAAGAGAACTTAAGACATTTTTTTGGTTATAAACCTTCAATAATGTAAGAAGCGGTAAGCGGTAAGAAATGTAGGGGTGATTTGGATTCATCTCTGTAAATACAATATAGATAAGACTGAAGGAAAGTCACTTAAGAAAATAACATGAGGACACCCCGGGGTGAGGAGGGCCTGTATGAAAATGGTTGGTGATAGAGGATGACGCAGCGTTCGCCCTTTCATTTTGTCTACCCCATTTGACTATCCCATTAGGAATAAAGCGTGAAGCTAATAAATGTAAGTAAAACATTTTTCAAAAATGTAGAACACAGTTAAGGACACTTCGTTTTCCGTTTCCAACATATTTCAAACAAATTCCGTGTCGGTTGAATTGACTCATTGCAGTTTTATGTGACCTGAATGTTTAAATGAAAATAGTTTTAACATAAACATTCCCTTGAAATGGAATCAAACTCATAACTATCATGATAAATACTTCCCCTGCGCCACAGTGGTGTCATTACCAAGTATACAGAAAAATATATTTTTTTTAAGAAATGAAGATTGTGAGTTTGTTTGATGAAGCCAAAAGAAATGTAATAAGTACGTGTACTCGTAACGTAAGTCATTATTGGATATATTGGATTATTTGTTCAATAAAGCTCCGAGATATTGAATTTCAACAAAATATACTTCATTTCGTACACAGCTATTCATTGGCAGTAAAACGTGAAATAAATATAATTACGACGCTGTTGTGGCACAGCTTATAATATTTAGAATATTTGCTTTTATACGCGACAGTTGGTGGTTCGATTCCTCGCTCGAGTGATTATGTTCAAATTTTTATTTTCCTACCTTAAATTAAGATAAGACGCGACGCTGAGTTACGCAACTCAACGTAACGTTGTAACATTGAATTCTCTCTGCTTATTGTCATTATGACACAACATTTAATAAATATGCTAATTTTTAATTAGAGAATGAAATAATGTATCATAAATAAATCGTCATAAAACATCTTTTATATTTGAAATATAAACGAATATAATTCGAGACAATTCCATTTATATTTAAAATTGAATATATTTTTTATTACTATCCTAGATTCCTTTATTTAACAAGCATTAAGGCATTACTTTAGAAAACGGCAGAAAATACGCAAAGTGGAGTACTTACGGAGTGAATTGACCGGTTAATGTTTTGAGCGAACTTGTTTAAAGTGTACAGCAGAGAGCGACTGTTTGCACTCTCATTGTAGTGTTTCTAAATGTTTCTTGTGCTCTATGGTTCTTTTACCTTTTTTCAATTTGATTATTAATATTTAGCTTTTCTTTTATTAATTACATGTCTGTTAAAATGAAAATGTCTTGGAAAGGTTTTGTGTGTTAAGATAAGTGTTACAACGAAGAAAACACAAATTTTACATTTTTATTCTTAGTTAAACTGGAAAAGATATATGCATAACATATATCTTTTACAGCTTAACTAAGAGCTGGCGCCTGTGCGGAATAATTGGACACATACATCATATTGTTCTTCTTATATAGGAGCACAAATACACACAACCGCCAAAAACTAACGTCTTGGTTTTATCGTTCAGCGACCATGTCGAGAATTATTTCTGAAAAGTTATATTCGCGGCACTCATTGCTTTTCTTATTTAATCAAAAGAAAAACCCATTAACCCAACCCAGTCTCAACGCCTACTAGCAGAAGCAATACATGTAGGTATAACAAGAAATAATCAGCAGACGTGTACAAGCAATGGGGAAGTTCAACAAACTCAATAAATATGCTCCACACAATTTGAATAAACGTCAAATGAAAAATCGTAAAATCACTTGTGAAACGCTTCTTCAATGCCGCGAAAGGAAATAATTTTAGCATTGAATTGTGACGGGAGGCGAGAAGTGGATTTATTTTGGAAGACAAGCAGTTTTTATGGTATGGTATTCATAAATTACCTATAATAGGTGAAATATGAAAAATCTAGTGAGAAATAATTTGAATAAATATTATTCAAAATACCTTTTATATTTACATATTTGTTTTATCAAAAAACTGAAAAGAACTTATGCATAAACCTGATATGTCTATAAACAATGCTTACTAGCAGCCTCCCTGACTCGCGTTACCTAAGCAACGTGTAAACACGCGTTGTCTGAGCAACGCCTTCATTTCATTTCAAAGTAATGGCTTCATATTAATTTACAGCGCATCAAATACTTAATTGTTATATTTACTATAGTATATTTTTATACATGCTCTGTGTAAAAATAAAAGCGTGTTGTAGTTGGACGTGTTGAGGTGTTACCAAGAACGTTAGCTTTTGAACAGGCAGAGAGAACCTAGCGTCAAGATAGCCAGTTCGGTTCTTCTCAGGTCTGAGGCATTAAGTTTAGTGAACCGGTGGTAAACTATTTGACGTTCAAAAAATGAAGCTTATAACTTCTTATTTTGAATAAATTTGTTTGACTTTGAGTTTGAATGCGTATTAAGTGGTGGAGCTCAACCGCTCGTGTTGTTGAACAAAGCGGGGAGATGAAAATAATTAAATTGAGTGAAAATCGAA
Organism: Dryas iulia moderata; assembly: GCA_019049465.1. Taxonomy (NCBI): domain Eukaryota; kingdom Metazoa; phylum Arthropoda; class Insecta; order Lepidoptera; family Nymphalidae; genus Dryas; species Dryas iulia. The sequence goes on along the minus strand of CM032430.1, from coordinate 202,735 downwards.
TCCAAATAAGACATAAGTGATAACTGGAAGATCTGAAGTAACAAAAAAATGAACGATAATTGAACAGTAGATCACAGAAATTAGTAGGTACATGGAGTTTTTATAAAAGTTGTTCAACGATATGACATTTTTGTAGTAATATAAAAAATCATTTGAAATATCTGCTGCAGAATTTTTAAGAGAAAACACTGTACAAATAGTGCAGTAACAAAGGTTAATTAGTGTGATTGGTATTTTCACAAAGTTTTACATTTCATAGAACTCTTAAAGACTATATACATATATCCAACAAATAGACATTGACTTTCAGTACTGGAGAGAACTCGTCTAACGACGTGGGAACAAAATATTTTTATTATAAATTGTATCTCTAACAAGACTCGAATACATATATCAATCAATTATCTTACTGTGAAGCACAAACTACTGCACTAGTTGTGCCACAAATGGTGTTATAATCAGATCAGAGGATATCAAAACGACAAAATGTATTTTAGAATCATACAATGTTTCCAATTTAAGTGAAAAGAGAAGAACATAGTGATCAATTATGTTGTTGAGTCAGCACGAATGACGCAGGAATCGCATCATGGTATATTTCTTTTAAAAAATGTTCTTACAAAAAGCATATTCTGAAAATTCATTACTTTAATAAAATATAATCTATTTATACGAGTATAATGAGGCTTTTGCAGAAAAAGTATGTTAACTTCACTATACAGAAATGCAGTGCATTTAAATTATAAAAGAATCCAAATGAAAGCGGGACGTGTCCAATCTGCTGACAAGTAAATAGAACATGTGTTTTTAGCTTTATGCATAGTGAATATATAAAACGTAGAGAGTATCTAGTAGGAGTGGAGTCAAGACACCCCGCGCTCTGTTATCTGACTATTTGTGTATATCTACAAGTTTTTTTTTTACGGCGGCTAGACGGAACCTAGTGTTAAGACACTCCGAATTTTGCGTGTTAAGTGGCGGTACTTACCGCCGCACTTTGCCTCGACACCAGAGCGTAAGAAGTGAAAATATTAAATATTACCACACACTCGAGTGGAAGTCGAACCCACAACTAGCCGCGTTTACAATCACACTTATGTGACCCCAAACCAAGAGTGGCCTTTACAAGTTCTAAGTGTTAATTCAAAGAACTCAGCATGGTGCTATATGCTATGTTTATAAACTTAAGCATGTTTGTTCATGGCGTTATCAATATAATATTATAACAAATTCACAAATAACTTCATTTTATATTTTAATGTAAATTTATATTTTATTATAAGTTTATTAAAATTTCAATAATAAGAAACGATAAACTATGCCCATATATGCCTTTATATTATGGAGTATATAATCTCTCTTTCTTCCACAAGCAAAATCCTAGTCGCGTCTATTTTTTTTATGTTCCTAATTCCTTTAATCTACTTTCAAATCATAACAATTCAACTATTTAACCAATGATGAAAAAAATGTACCAAAAGTTGTCTTTCCGGTCTCTTAACATTCATATACATACATATATGCACAGCAATCTTAATTAGTTATTTATACAAACCTCTATAAAAAGAAAGTGAAAGTTGGAGTGATGTGTCACAATTTTTTTAGATCCACCAGAAAAAGGAAGAAATATGCAAAAAACATAAATACTTATGTTTGTAATATGGTTACATATACATTTTGAACGTAGAACATAAAAATTACAATTAGCTTACGAAATAAAGGCTTGATTTATTTAATAAAACTCAAGTCCCAATAGACTAAAAAGGGATTTCATTTGGAACTTTTATACCTTTGACAGATAGGGTTTTGTTAGAAAAAATATATTATCAAATTCGTGACATAATTTGGATATGGTAGTTGACCTCAATTGCTCTGGGTACATATACATATATCACTTAAATATTTTTTATATACTAATATTCATTTTCCTGTGCTTATAGCAAGTAAGGCTAAAGTGGTAATTGGAGTGACTATTGTTTAGAAAAGGAATAACTGTTTAATCTATTCAGCCTACGAAAGATTCGTAACTTTGACGTATATACATACCTATCGATCTATCTATACTATAATAAAACACTAACTGTTCCTATCCACACATCTTCGGTACTACTAGGCGAATTTAAGTGTAACCTTTTTTGTTGTGTAGCTTTTAACCTGGAGCAGAATTTGAGACATATTTAATAAATGACCTTAATATATCAGCGAAACTATAAGAAATAAAGAAATGACACCTTAACAAAAGTATTTCAGCATGATGGGTAATTTGTTGTGAAGAATCATTAAGCCAGTAAAGGTCAAAGTCAACTTAGTAAACAACTATTTGAAGAAACAATTGCCTCTATTATTATTGTATTGTTTATTTTTTTTAAATATAAATGTAACAGCAAATGTAACAACAAAAATAGAAAACAAAGAATAAATAAAATCAAATGAAGAATGTATAATATTTTTATTTAACCTACTTAGCTTTACAGGCAATTTAAGTTGAACTTGTTATTATTTGAAATACAAAGTAGTCACAACAAGTTGTCAGTAATATGAAGTGATATTGGGTAAAGCAAGTACTTATGTACTTGTAATATATCGTGTTTAAAAAACATACATATTTTAAATATAATTAATTTAAATTTAAAATGATTTACTTAAAAAATATATTATTGTTATGAAGATGTTTAAAATTATCATTATAACTACGTTCCCCAATTTCCGCTGAATTGTGGAGGCATTGCGTGTTAAGTGGCGAAACTTAACGCCGGGCTTTGCTTCGATACCAGAGCGAAGAAAATGGAAATATTAAATATTTCCACTCCTCGAGTGGGAAACGAACCACAATCAGTTGTTAACAGTGGGACTGTATGTACCACTGCGCCACGACTGGCCCCAATGCATGTTCGTAAAAGAATATGAAGCAATGTATTGCTTAAGACGTATCTTAAGATGTATCTTTTATTTAAGATGTATCTTAAATAATGGAAAAGTAAAGATTACAACGAGCCAGTTATACAAAATAGAAATAGAGAACAAAGTGTTCAAATTCCCCATTTTGTCTGCCTACCCCTCTCTCTATACACGGTAAATATGTCAACATAAACCGAGCTAGATATAAAAACAGGACTTTTTACGTCTAAATGGGTAAATAACAAATCGTTCGCCGTTTCGCCAACGCGAGGGTTTGGGCTGAGCGTCCCTTAGGCAATTTGTAAGGCGAGTCTTAGCATTCTTATAAGCCTCGATCGCGTATAACATAATGTTATGATAGCTATTTGTTGTTATAGTATATTCTAAAGGATACAATACTAAAGAATATACTATATTTCTTTATAGGTATCTAACCTAAATTTTTTGCTGTTACTGTCTCTTTAGGGTATAAAATGTATGTATGTGTTTGTGATGGAACTTAGGTACTCTGTATAGCCATTCTTGTATTATAAAACCAAAACTCTGTTTGTTTGTTATACTTTTACGGTTATTTGACCGGACCGATTTGGATTCAATTCAAAATGTAAATAGATGAGTTAGTGTCATTTAAGACTAAGAATATATTAATAATTCATAATAAGCGTGAATGGATTGATAAGTAGAATTGCGTATACATTTTTATAAATGTTATTTATAAGCAATAGACTTGTGCTGTTCATAGAGTGAACAAATGGGTAATCAACCAATCAAGCAAATGAACGAAATCAAAGTAATGAATAAGATCTTTTGTTTTCGCAATTATAACACATTTCGAACACCAGGTAGACCTGTATGTGTGACCACGGACTACTGTAAAGTGTTTGACACAGTGGTTCAATTAATAAAATAATTTGATCTCCAAATTCAAGTAAAAATGTATATAAATAACATAAATCATAATTTATCTACAGAAATGAAAGTGTCTTCCCCAAAAATCTTTTTTTTTGACATGTCAACGTGGTACAGATACTTATGCATTTAAGGTTTCATTAAGCCAGCCAGCCAGTCCAGAGGTATAATGTCTTATTACAAATGCTATTGGCTGTGGATTCAATTACCTCTCGGGGAAATATTTTAAATATTTTATAATTCAATTTATTATGTATAACTTTGAGCTTAGGAGCCAGTCGTGGCGCAGTGGCACAAACGTTTGACTGAAAACGACTGGTTGTGAGTTGGATTCCCATTTGATGAGTGGAAATATTTCATATTTCCATTTTCTTCGCTCTGGTTTCGAGGCAAAGCGCGTCGTTAAGTTCCGCCAATTAACACGCAATGCTTCCGAATTGTGCGGGAAATGGGGAACAGAGTGTCTTAACACTAGGTTCCCTCTGCCTACTCTGCTGTCTGCGAGACACAGCGTGAAAAAAAGGAACTGTATAACTATGTATATTGTGTATAAGTTCTTCCCTCTTGGACCTAAGACAAGTCGGCGTTGAGTTCTACCGAAAAGTTACACGCTATAAAAAAACATTACATATGGTGTATCTATTTGTAACCAATTTCATTAAAAAACTCATAGCAACAAGAATAATTGAATCACCTATTCCTTAAAAGGAAACAGAGTAACTTGACACAAATAAATAAATCATATACCTACTTTATTTCAGGTGAAATATTTTTACCGTAATAATATAAATAAATTATTTTTTTGCAGCTTTACGCTTCTTTCCACATAGCGGGACAGTCAGAGAGGACTGAGTGTCAAGATACTCCGTCCTCCATTTTCCGCCCCAATTTAAGACATTGCGTGTTGAGTGGCGGAACTCAACACCGCGCTTTGTCGTAGGTACCAGAGCAAATGAAATTATAATTTAAATACAATCATTGCCCAAATGACAATGGAACCCAGAATCATCGCTTTACGACTGTAAGACGCTTTTTCACTAGGCCACGACGGCCTCTAGTATACGAGTATGTATCTACTTAAATCTAATATGTACAGACTCGCACATATCAAACGTTATATACATTTTTAAACGATTTTCGCAATATATATAAAAATCCTGTTTTGAACATACTTAAGTATCATACATATATAATGACTTAAAGGGTCTCTACTTAGATCATTTGGCCTATTCCCAGTACCTTTACCGTATATCCTTCAATATTACTGAGAATTTCCTACCCTGGCTTATCAGTAAACAATATAATATTAACACTAATAATTTTATTGATAAGATCGATGTTCGTTACTTTATCCATACAAATATTATAAATTTGAACGTCTGTTTGTCTATCTATCTGATACACTTGCACTGTTAATCTACCGGCGCGATTTTTATGTAATTCGGAATTAAAATAGTTAAAGATCCAACATTACGAACAACAGATTACGAACAATATATATAAAATAAAAAACTATAAGTATATAAAAAACAACATCCATATGAAGTACTACTATAAGTAAGTCTAATTCTCTACCTACTACCAGTAAGAAATTCCCAGTAGTAACACTGGGATTAGCTTGACCATTTTTAATTTGATTGCTACAAATTTATGACTTTCGTCTATAATAATATGTACGCAGATATGACATAGTAATACGTTCCTCTATACTTCACTTTCAAAGTCTTTTACACTTAGAGAAAACTAGAGAACGAAGTGTCTTGACACTGAGTTTTCTCTGACTACCCCGCTACACAGGAAAAATTATGAAGGTCTTGAAAGATATCTTTACAAATTATATTTCCCTTCTATCTTTAAGTTTAAATGAACACGTAACCATTATGTGTAAAGTGAATAAAACTTAAAAGTAGACATAATAGTGATATAAAAATGACTTCTTTAGATGGGATATAAAATGTAATTCTAGAACATATTACTTTGGAACTTTTCGTCAGTTTGCTTTTCTCCCAATTGATATAGACGTCGGTCAATTATAATTATTATATTAAAACTACGTAATAAATATAAATAATATTAGGTACGTTATAAGTAATACATTTTCAGTCGCTTATAGGTATGTTATACTAATAACAGAAGATACTAAGACAGACACAGTAATACGTCACCTAACATACCAACCGTAAGTGGGAAACTAAAACTATATTCTCTTTACCGTCTGTAATCTTGAATTAAGCGAGGAAACGTGTATACGTAATAAACCAAGTAAAGAGATTGAAATAATGCCAAGAATAATATTTCCATATTTATATACAACCGAAAGCCAAGCCGGCCAATTTGTGTTACTACTAAGACGTAGAATTAAAAATAAACTAGTTACTACTATTAATTACTTATAAAAAACAATCTTACATGTATTCTCCTTTAATCAAGTACATTCCAAGTCCAATATGGAGTTTATATTTCACATTTTCTAAATTCTCATCAAAACATTCACATGCCACTCGCACTTCACTCTCGATGTTAAACACAAATTACGTATATATCTGTACAGAGAGTACTACAGGACGACCTCCCCCGCGGACGGTCGCGACACGACTGAACACGAACGCGAAGCGAAAACATCCGAAAATAGACGAATGGTAGCCTGATATTATAAGCCAGGGGCTGGATGACTGAAATAATAATTTTAGTTAACGTTTAATTAATTAAATTATTATAATAACATAATTAGTTTTTACAAGATATTTGCTTAGTTTATAGGTATTGCGTAGTTTTCACCTGTGGAGGGACGGGTTAGTATACAATTCCTCGCCGTCGCTGGGCAGCATCCCGTAAAAGGCGGGTAACCTAGTAGCTTGATGGTGGGAGTTTCATTCTCCGACTGGCTCGTGACCACTATCATGTCAAAGGCGAACCGCCAAATATTTGATCATGTGTTCCGGTTCGATGGCATGTAAGCCAGCTCTCTCTCCCTATTCCCACCATCCCCATCCTTCTTCCCTACTTTCCTCCTCCTCTCTTAATGTCGGCATTCACAACCTTTCTAATATTGTGGATGTCCATGGGCGAAGGTAACTACTTACCATCAGGTAGTCCTCCTGCTCGTTTGGCCCCCTTTCTTCAATAAAAAAAAATCGAAAATAAAATAGATAGCCCGACGTTTCGAACACTTCACAGAGACTAGTGTAGTAGTCTTTGTAAAGTGCACGATTAATGCAGATAAAATATTACAATTATGTAATATTCGTATCATATTAATATTTCAACGAGAAAGTTATACGTTATATGTACTTTACTATTAGACAAAATATTTTCTTAATAATGCCGGTGAAAAAATATGTGGCTAAACGTAATTTTGGTTTCAATTTGTTCGTCTTTGCACTTACGTGTCTTAAGTTTTACTAAAAATATACTATACAGATATAAAACGTTCCATAAATATAAAATTATACGTTATATTTCTAAAAAAGTAAACATGTTTTTGAAATACCTTTATCATGTTTTTAGATTATTTTTTTCTACACTTATATCCTGTCCTATTCTAACTGAAATGCTATGAAATGATGCACCTTTATGCCGAGTATTCACGTGAAAAGCCACAATTTCAAGGGATATGTTAAAGCGATACGTACTATAACAGGTAGTCTAGCCCCCGGGCTACACAGGCGTCCTTATCGACTATACAGTTATAGCTCTGAGCGGCGCCCAGCGGAGGGCGGGAGTAGTGACGTCATTTAGCACGTTGCACGATAGTGTACATACAAATAAAAAACTGAATCTAAGAATGTTACTTATATTTATCAGGATTATAGAAGCGACATTAGATTACACAAAAATGTGTATTGTTATCCCGGCAGAAGTTGGTTTGGGATTTAGGTTCAGATAAAAAGTCCAACAGTTGTTAGTTGTGGATTCGTTCAAACTAAGGCGAATTTAGGAGAAAATTTAGTGTCGCTGACATTCTATTCTCTGCTTTACGGTATAAGTTGATACTTTACGTGTTGATTGGCAAAACTTTACCCCTTTGTCTTAGATTCCGGAACGGAGAAATGATATGTGTTATATAATAATTCCCCCAAGTAAGACGGAACACGCAACCAGTTGCGTTTACACTGCCACCCTGTGCCACGATGGTCTCTAATAAGGGGAATGACATGATATTTAATATAAATATTAAATAACCTACTTTTATTTCCTCTCTGGTAAAGCACAGCGTTGAGTTACGCCACTTAAATCATAAAGTCTTGAAGTTTTGAAAAAAAACGAAGGACGAAATATACGTAGTCTCTGCCTACTCAGCAATAGGTAAAACTGAAAAATTAAAATAAGTAGTAGCACATTTTCGGCTTCATCTTTCATTTTATTATTCTGCATATTAATGAAATAAGGTTATTCAATACATAAATTTCTTCGTTATAAATTATTTATTTTTATAGCAACAAGCCATAACGCTCAGCTGGAAATAATTTCGCATGTTAATATTAAATTTAAAGTTTATTTGCGGTGATACATGAATGATCAATGAGGAGGACTTACTGCAATATTCGTGTAGTACAAGTATGTGAGAAAACCAAGCATTTAATTTTATGTAAAATAAAAATATTCTCAATATATGGACATCATGTTTATATATTGAGGCCAGTGGTAGCGCAGGGGCGCAAAGTGTTAATGTAAACGCGACTGGTTGAGGGTTTGATTTTCACTTGACGAATCTTTTTATGACTCGACAAAGCGCGGCTTTTAGTTCCACAACTTAAGACGTAATTCATCCCGAATTGGGCAGAAAATGATGAAAGAAGCGTCTAAACAATTTCTATAGTTATACGAATTATATTTTTCGTATTAATATCCGTTAACGTGAAGGCGCGGTGAGACAACGTCTGTAAATGCAACGGTGGCTCGATCCTAACATCAATAGTAAGATATGTGATAGAAGTGAGAGATATATTTATTTATTTATTTAAATGCTTTATTACACCAGAAGGATAAATAAAAACAAATAGTAATAAGAGGAAAAAAAAAAAAGAAATACAAATTTGGTGTAATGGTGGCCTTATCACCACAGGTGATCTCTTCCAGGCAACCTTACCAATGAAAGAAAAGAAAAACAATCAAACATTTGGTTGGTGTACAAACATGAATTGCATCTTAATTTTTTTTTTCAAATAGTAAACATATATATATATATATATATATATATATATATATATATATATATATATATAATATATATATATATATATATATATATATAGATATAGATATAGATATATATATAGATATATATAGATATATATATATATATATATATATATATATATATATATATATATATATATAAATTAGTACATATACATACTACTGAATAATGTACATTAATATCTTTTACATAGCGCAGCGTTGAGTTCCGCAACTCAAAATGGAGAACAAAGTGCTTTTGGCGCTCTTTGCCAATCTATGCTACATTTAAAAAAAACTGAAGATCAATACCATATAAAAGATATTTTTCATCGAGTTTTCCTGTTTTTGTAATATATTCATGTTATTTTCACTAAGAATACTTATTTATATAGTAAATAACAAAGTTGGGCACTGTTTAGGAAAGCGAGCGAGGCCTCCTACAGATAAACAGAGGATCGATCCGAAGTTATAATTACTTCGAACCATTTCTAAAGGAAACTTATCGACTTGCTACTTGTTGTAAATAAGCGTTTTATAAATCATGTAAATATAACAAAGTAACTATAAGAACTTGAGGTTCTCGTGGCACTGTGGGAGATACGTAAAATACATGACATATTTAATCATATATTTAAGTTATTTTCTAAAAGAAAATATAATCGCGTAAATTTTCAAATTATTTTTAAACATTGAAATAATGTAAGCCGTTGTGTATTACTTTTTGAAGCCTCTATAATACTTACCGTGTAGCAATATTTAATTACCCGGTTCTTGGTAACGTCAAAATGTATTGATTTCCCTTTATTCTAGGTACTCTATTAAGGCCATCTAAATAAAGAGTAGTATATCGTGACATTGTAATATGTTGGACTTTATACACGATAGTAGTGGATTTATGTTGCACCTTCTCACGTTTCCCCCATAGCATGGTAGTTAGTTCACACTTCATTCACCACTTTCCTTCCGAATTTGAATTGTCCGAATTTATGTGTAAATTTTTTTTTAGTTTCACGCTGTTGCCACTCCTCGAGTGGGATTCGAACCCACAACCAGTCGTTTACAGTCACTCGTTCGTGCCTCTGCGCGACGACTGGCCCCTATGTGTGTGTGTGTGTGTGTGTGTGTGTGTGTGTGTTAAGTGGTGGAACATAACGCTATACTTCCTCTTAATTACCAGAGCGAAGGAATGAGAATCCTAATAATATAGAAACAGCATTAAATTTATACAAGTTATAACTTACGACACCGCTGAGTCCAAAGTACCAATAAAATATTTTTGACTAGAAGTGACTTAAAGCTTAAAATAAAGCTGTTTTTAGATTTGTAATAAAGTTACGATTGCTTTCGTTACTTAAGCTGAAATTAGGACAACCAATTAGGATACAAAACGAAAACAAAAAACTGATTATGTTTTACAATTTTTTATCAATTATCTTCACGATTTTGTATTCACAACCAGGACAATTTTACTTAGAAAGGTTAAACTAAAACTATGATCTAAGAGATGAGCCGGCTAGCAAAAACCGTCACACCCTCGTCCAAAATCTACTTATATCATAATAAATGTATGTTCCAAAGCGAATAGACCTAAAGACACAGCCCGGGATTGTCATAACACACGGTCGCACGGAGCGGCCTTGCGGTTACGAATTAATTAAAACGTGCGCAAGGTCGCGCGTGGATTATAACGAAGCGATACGTTTTACTTATGTTGGTGGAAAATAAGTGACGATCCGAATATCGAAAATATATCCAAATATAAATATAGGAATATGATTATATTAAATTTTAAATGCAAGAAGTGGCATAAAATGTGCCTGTAAAGCGACTGGTTGTGGGTTCGATTCTCACTCGAGGAGTGGAAATATTGAATATTTCCATTTTTTCGTTCTGGTGTCGAGAGACAGCGCGGCGTTAAGTTCCGCGGATTCGGCAGAAAGTGAGGAACGGAGTGTCTTAACATTAGGTTCCATCTGCCTACTCTGCTGTGTGCGGAATACGGAGTGATTTTGTATTGAATTCATTAATTGCCAAAGAATTACGATCATTTTTTTTGGTATTTTTTAAATGTTATATGAATACAAGGAACTACAAATATAGTTCTACATAGACAAAGAAAACTTTCTTTTCGAATAGGTTAGGTTAGAGAGAAAATAGTGTCAAAATATTTCAATCTCCATTTTCAACATAAACTCGAAACATTACGTGTTTTAATATATGTATTTATAACACTTAGCCTAATTTAATATAGCAGAAAAATAATTAAATTACGTCGATCATAACACCGAGCGATTCCACGAAAAACATTTATAAATCATAAATGTTATTTGGTCGTATTTACAGTTCATATTAATTATTTATTAAGTACGTATAATGTCTTCTTAGAAGATTAGCGTTTCAGTTTCAATACGCAGCAAAAAAGGTTGGTTTAGTTAAATATTATTTCAAGGAAAATAGTACCAAGGTAGAGTTGGTAGAGTGCTGGCAGTGACGGGTCAAGCCCGGCCTTACATTAATACTCTCTATGATTAATGTCCCTGCTCATATATTTCCTCTAATAACGTGCTTGAGTGTTTACGCAGTCGTCCTACGTATAATATTACATACAATATTATTATATAGTAATATAACAATAATACAAACGTCAAATTAATTAGCCGTACAAGAGCTTGGACGGATTAAAGCTTGTAGAATAATAATAGATCTTATTTGCAATACTTAGTGTTTTTATAATCCTATTTCATAAAGAAATATATTTTCTCTAATTAGGGAATAAAATAAATTATAGATTCCAATATTAATATCAAAATTTTACCTTATATATGTTGATATTAACTAAAACAAAATCACTTTATAAAATATTTAATAAATAACATTCCCTCTTGCCGTAGGTTCGTGGAAAACATTGTTCGTAGAAACAAATAATGAAAATAACACAATGAGCGTATAAAAAATTCGACGTAGCGGATGTAGAACGCATAGCTTAGATTACTTCCAAGAAGAGCGAATTTGAATATACGATCCACAAAATGTTCAAACGAAAGGCTTGAAATTTTTAAACGTTCTGTAACAACAACCGAAAAGACCCAAAAAAAGCAAAGATAGGGAAAATAAATAAAAAAAAGCAAAAAAATATAGTGTAAATAACCTTCCTACGTTTAACATAAATTTAATTACAACCTACACGTATGTAATTTAATATTACAAAGCGTCACAATAAAGAAACTAATTGTAGCTCTTCCCTTTGAAACGTTATTTGGAGCGAAGTTAATTTGCGTTAAAATAGTGGTATATTATGCGGTCGTGTGGAAGCAAAGGACTATTAGCAATTCATAGCGCGGCGAGAGCTCTACGGGACGGTGTCGCTACGCCGTAGCGCGCCGTAGCGCGGCGTAGCGGGCTACGAATATTTACAGTATGTTCGTTTGTGTTGCTATTCTTAGATGTTTAGGTTTTATCTTTCGATGTTAGTTAATCAGTTAGTCAGTCAGATGTGTTACACAATAATTACACTAATTTTATTCAAAATAAAAGTTACATGGTTCACTTTTTGAGTTCACTATTATCTGAATGGATAGTATATACAATTCCTGCAGCGATATTAACACTAAAAATAAGTTGTAATAAGTATATAAGACATGGATTTGCGGTAGGCCGATTAAAAGGTTTCTAAAAGTTTTAGTTTAAGAATTTTATATGTTTTCTAAAAATGTTTGTCAGTTCCATAAGTGCACTGAAGACAATTTAAAAGTATTAAAAAAGAATACTATAGCTTATAGCTTTAGAACTAGCTAAATATCTTTTTTTATTCTCAACTTAATACAAAATATACGACTATCGCATATATATATGTATGTAAATCCTGAATAGATAAAATACAATAACAAACAAATAGAAGCTTAAAGTATTTAATCGTGTTCAATATTCGAGTCCTCCTGAAGGCTGTGCGGGGATTTTCTTGTTATTTCAATATGTTGATAAACGACAGTAAACATCTTGAAAACCTCCTCAAGCTTAAAATCCGGGTCCGGACCAAATATACTGTACGGATATTTTGCTATTTACGGTTGAACGTGTGACAATAGATTTTTATCACTGAAAATAAAATATACCTGAGAAAAGAGAAATAAAAAATATCATCAGTATCTTTAAGTAAAATCTAAATATCGAATGTGCTCTTTATATTATAGTATTGATTTCGATTTATAATTGATAAAAACTTGTAATTAAAATAATACGATTTCCTGGTCTTTCTAAATGTAAGGGAATATTTGTTTCCTCTAAAATTGCTGAAATTTCGACCAAATGAAGATCAGAATGACATATTCATCTTCATCTTCAGTGGTAAGTTGGTTGTGAGAGTGACACACATATGTACATACGTTAAATTTGGTGCTCACTTGAAAGGCTAAAGGTAACTATGAGCTTATTGTAAAATATATTTAAAAAAAAATGAGTTGAGTTCCTAATTTGCTCACAGCTGAATTACCTACCGACCCGGAGGTAGTATCAGGTAGGACTACCAAAACTAATATTATTTGTTAATTGAGGATTTGCAAGTGCTTGTAATGACCTATTTAAAAAGGGTTTTTTTAAATACATTTAAAGTAAATATAGAGAAATATAAAATTTAAAAATAAACGAAAAAAATTACATGTTTCATTAAAGCAAAATACACATAAAATGACTATTAGGTTTCATTTCCATTTGGTCATTACTCTGACGTCAGATGCAAGCGACAGCGCGCCGTGTAATGTGAAATGTTACCGATGTGATTACACACTACCTTATATGTACTATGTTTTTGTAAAGCTATGTACATCTGGCAGGTATTTATATTAGTGTTCATACTATTTGTGTTGTCTATATTTATTTTGTTATGTCTGTGAAAAGATATTTATTTGTTAAAGGTTATTTACTTGATTAATAACTGATAAATGGCACGCGCCTTGGGAATGAAATAATCGCTTTAGTCTGATTCCAAGGTTTGTCACTAATAAATAATTCTAAATCTGTACATTAAAGACTTAAAAATTCCTCACAGTGTTTTAAACAGACATATAAAATCAAATAATATACAAATGTAAAAAAAATAAGTAACATTGTTTTGGATGTGTACCATGTATACATACATTCATCAAAATAAGGTTCTTTCAATATTACAATCAGACACTCTAACTTTACTTATTTGTATAAGAAAATAAGAAGTAAAAAATATATATGAATGTATGCATATATATGTTAAACAGTATAACTTTATAGAGCTGTACTCGTAGAGTGGAGTCTATTAGCGCGGCCGACGAGAGGCCGCAGAGCGCCTTCCACTTCTGTTTCACATTTATCTCTAACAAAGCCACTCGAGAGTGGCATTTAAATGATAAACAATTGTCTGAATACTCAAATGTTTGAATCATGAAAATATTCACCAATGTACTCGCTTGAATTGAACTTGTTCTACTTTTATTCTAACTGTATAGATCTTTGGTTAGTACTTTCTTCTACAACTTTGCTCATTTATAAGTATGATTTATGTGACTTTCACAATTAAATATATTGGGTTTGAAACTATTTTCTATGAAAATATTGAATGTAATTTTATTGTTTAAGTATAGTCTCAATAGACTATATGATTATGATTATCCACTTCATCACCGTATTATTTTATTAACGCGTGCATTCTTTGCTACTCTATTGCGAATCTAATTAAACAATCGACTCTATAGAGTACACCAAAAAAACTAACAATAATTGTGTTACAAACTAAAATTTTCCCAGCAACTTGGCCAAATACAAAGTCGTCTCGCAGTTCTCAATCCACCTTAAATTACTCACAGAAAGTAGCAAGTCGATCTAACTTTCCTTCAGAAATGATTGCAAGTAATTATAAGTTGTCTTCGAGTTCGGTAGAGATCGATCTCGCGCTCTTTGAGGCGCAGAGACGCGTCGTGTCGTTTTGAAATATACTTACATTGAATGTTTCACTTCAATTTCACTCTTTAGTAGTTTACTGAAGCGTAACTTAAGAAAATTGTTTGGAATTGGAGGCAATGAAATTTATTAGGTTTTTTATAGAACAGATGTAAAAAGATATAGGTATATGTTTATCTTATGGTAAGATAAAGGCATTATGAAAGTTTCGTATACAAGCATCGTATAGCAAAGATTGGATAATAGATGTATAGAAAACAGAAAAATCTAACAATAAAGAAAAAAGAAACAAAGAAACAGAAACAAAGCAACTGAAATGATCCATCACAAGATTCTCTCTACCTGCCGTCCTAATACAGGAATTGTGTACGAATATAAATTATATAAAGTAATTAAAGCTGTATAAAAACGTTATAACATATATACAATATATTATATACTTTATATGTACTCGTACACGAGCATAATATTAGTTCCCTGTCGCTCGACGTGACGTTCCCTCACACAACGGGCTCACATTGTCACATTCAATATAATAATGAGCGCAGTTTTTCCGTATTAATCAGAATCTACGTGTGTATTTACTATACATGTCTGTATGTGTATATGTGTATGTATCTTTAGACAAAGACTCGCTATTGTGTTTTAATGATGAAATATTTCTTCAGTCTTCCAATTTGTATGTTCCCTACAGTGTTCTTGTTAGTACATTTCCGTAATTATAATACGTGGATATGAAAGTAGAAATGATGTATTTTTAGTCAATATTTTAGATGTACTTTTCACATTTATACTTGCCCAAGTTGGTGAAAACATTTTAACATTTTTAAAGTATTATTCAAACACTCAGGAAGTTGAAACTTATATTTTTTCGACAACTTTTTAAAACGTATTTGAGTAGTAATAAAATAAAATAAAAAAAAGCCTTTTTATGTCTTTGCAACTTACATGTACATTTATACAACTTACATTTAGTGAGATAACATAAATTTATACTATCGCTAGTTTATATATAACACACACACACCATACAAGTATTATATACTTACAAAAAATAAGTTTTTTTTTTTTTTTTTTTTTTTTTTTGATTGAAAGGAGAATGATGTATTTTTATCAATATTTTAATGTACTTTTCACATTTATACGTGCCCAAGTTTGGTGAAAACATTTTAAACATTTTTAAAGTATTATTCAAACACTCTGAAGGTGAAACTTATAATTTTTTTTTCGCAACGTTTTTAACGTCATTTGAATAGTAGAAATTGTAAATATCTCTTTTTCAAGATGCTAACAAAACAAGTGGTAAATAACTATAGAATTTTGCTGTAAGCCGATGTCAAATGAATGGTTAAATATTATGCTAAATAAGGTTTCCAAAAGGCCGTTGGTTTTTCTACGTTTATAAAAAAGTATTTAGTCAAAACAAGTGTTATCTTATATATATAAAAAATATATATCTTATATAAAAATGAACTCAATTAAACCACACTTTTCATGTTATTTTTTTTGTTAATCACTAGGTATTGATTAATAATAAGTGTAACAATAAGTAACAATAACTTAGGCTTGTTTTTTATAAACTTATGAAATTATACTCATTACCTAGCAAATCAATGCAGTATGATTTCTGCCGGCTCCAAAAATACATTAAAATAGTTAAGTAAAGTTAGCTATACAATTCAGCGCTCCCTGTATAGCGTAATTACTTATACAACATAATGCACAATGCGGCCATAGCAAGTCAATGCATTTCCCAATTACCGACACTATGCGCTACAGAAGTCAAAGCAAATCAAAGCACAGTGTTGCCATAACAAGTCAATTGAACTATGTAAATTATAATGAATAACAGGTAGTAAACGAAATAACAGGTAGTAAGCGTGTTCCAAATTAAATTTAAAAAAATGAAGTGTCTGCTTGCAATATTGAGATAAACATTTTTTTCTAAATGCACATGTATTGCACATACTGATTTACACATACTATTATACTTAAATAACATTATTCACATTTATTGTCGGTCTGTTTGGAACGGCTGGACTCATTTCGATGGAAATTTCACAGGTAGGTAGGTAGCTACTGCCAGATGTAATTCTAACCCGTAGTCGACGTCACTGGGGCAGCTAGTGATACAATATAAATTTATATATATAGTATAAAGCTAGTGATAAATAAATTTATATAGGAGTCATTTAGTCAATTAAAAGAAATTAAATCTAGTCTTATTTATATTTTCAAAAGTTATGTTTTGTTCGAAAAAGTACAACAAGACGCTACTTTGTTATGTGTTTAGATAAAATACAGTTAATAAACAACTTAAGCTAATTGGTCTCCAGTTAACAAAGAGGAAATGTTGCGAATACACTACGCGAGGATACGGGCGCGAGGGTGTCTTGTTACAAAATATATACTGCTTTAAGGAAGCGGATGAAAGGTGATAAACGACGGGTGCTTTCATATCACTTGATTTAATTTATATTATGTATATTAGAGGCCAAAGGGCATTGTGGCATAGTGGGACAGCGTCTGGCCGTAAAAGCGATTGGTTGTGGGTTTGATTCCTATTTGGAGAACGATTATGTTTAAATTACTGTAATTCTGCGGTTCTAGTAAGATACGGCGCTGTTAAGGCATTAAATTCTATAACTCATCCCAATTTGGAGTAGAATATGAAGACCTATTCTGATATAGGGGAAAAAGGCTTGGACCTGTAATACATGAAATTAAAGTCAAAGTCAAATAATTTTAGTCTGACTGTCTGACATCTGTATGTCAGACAGTCAGGAAGCTGCAGTTCTATAAATAGGTAGTAGTATAATTGCAGTTTCTCAGGTTATATTCAAATTGTAATCGCCACGTGTAACGCGACGTGACGCGCGTCAACGAGACCAAGTCGTGCTACTTCAATCCTGCCCGTAATGTAGCGAAATGATAGGAAGTTTCCGCACGTCTACAGTTCTTAGTGTGGGAACTAACATTTATTATGATAAAGTGTAAAGAATATATTATTTAATTTAATAATCTTTTGATTTTCTTAACTATAGCTTAAGCTGCACGTTCAATATTATTGAACAATAACAATTACTGAACAACAATAATTGTAATTATGCTATAAAATTGAACATTATTCTGATATTGGAAGGTGATATACAATTGCACTATACCTAATACTTGGGCCACATACTGTCACATTACTTTTTTTTATTTCACGCCATATCCCGCACATAGCGGGCTGGCAGGGGAAACCTAATGTTAAGACACTCTGTTTCCCATTTTCCGCCGAATTCTAGAGGCATTTTGTGTTAAGTTCGGAGCTCAAAATCGTGCTTTGCCTTGACGCCAGAGCAGAGAAAATTAAGTTTTTAAATATTTCATTCCTCAAATGGAAATCGAACCCACAACCAGTTGCGTTTACAGTCACGTTTTATGCCTCAGCGCCACGGCTGTCCTAAGTCACATTGGTTAGAGTTAAAAACTATATATATCTCTATAGAATGTTGAATTTTCTGAAGTTAGACAGAGTTATACGTACATACGTGCACATGTATACTATATATGTGTAATATATACACGAAGCAACAGATAAATGAGTATCTTTAAAGCTTCCCGACTTCTTCGAGCACCGCCCGAGGCGCTCGTTACTGCGACCGCTATTTACTAAGTTTCACCGCAACCCCTTTAACTCTCATAAAAATACATTAACTTCTTTGGTTTTCGTCATTAATATTTTTGAATAAATAATGTTATTACACTTTTTATTCTTTTATTTAAGGTTTACATGAAAAATGTTAGCCAAACCTTTAAAACGTATTATAAATTGTTCAAACTTTTTCCCGCAGCGTAATAACCAGAGAAGACTTAATATTAGAATACGAAGAAGAATGCTTTTTTTGAGATCTGGTGTATTTATTTAGTATTTAGTTTAATCAAATGTATTATACGTATATCATATACTAGTGAATAGTGGACCTTTGCCTCCTCTTTTAGGTTTGTCTGAACTTTCTATTCAAACATAACAAAATATAGTCTATAGCACTCCTGAACAGTATGGCTTTCTAATTGTGAATGAATTTTCATGGTTAGTTCAGTATTTCCCAAGATTAGCCCTTACAAACAAAGTTATAAATTTTACCTACATATTGTATTAGTATAGATCGGATTAACTAATTACTTTTTATTCGACTGCAGAAATAAATGGAGAGAATAAAAATAAAAACCCTTTCCTATTATATAAGTAATTTACCCACAGAGTTTGCCTTCAAATCGGTATGTACATAGTCGTGTAGCTGTCTGCGAGCGTTTGCGAAGAGTAATAAGAACAACACAGCGGGAAGACCTCGGGAACAAACAACAGGTAATACAGCTCTACTGTACACATTATTAGCTAAGATAGCCCTGGCGGGCGGGCGGCGGGCGGCGGTGCACACGGGCGCTCCTCGTTATACACAGCAAGGTATTGCCTGCGACTTTGTTTTCACCAGTATTGAGGATTTTATCATATCAAATCAAATTTATGAGTGCTCTTTCTTTAGTCACTTCACGCTTCCCGCATTCTAGTCGTAATAGTCGTAGAGGTAGACCAAGAGAAACTAGTCGATACTAGTAGGCACTCTTCACTTTTCTCCTGAAATGAACTCATCGCTGCGCATTGTCTTCTTGTAAGAGTGAAGGATTGAAAATAATTGAAATACGAGTATAATCTTTTCACTAACTAGGAATGGAACCCTCAATCATACTGCGTCACGAAGTTAACGTAACATTTTCAGTTTTCAAAGGTACAGGTAGAGAGTAATATAATTATCTGCTGCATATAATAAGGTAGGCAGAGAAAACCAAGAGTTCTCCACTTTCTGCCTGTTTAAGCAAGATTACCCTATGTTCTATAAATATTTAAAATTAGACGCTTTCTTGGCAAAGTGAAATTATGTTTGATATCCTTCGAGGAATCTATTTGAATTGTTTTCAATTCTTCAATCTGTGTGTAATTAAAGATAATATGTAAATTCTGTAATTAAGATAATATGTGAATTTGCCCTTGCAATTTTTACACGTTTTAACTGTCTTATTGAATGTTTCTTTTTGGTACTGGGTACTACGCAGATTCACACGATAAGTCAAAGACTCACGCACTTCAAACACGCGCTTGACGATTTTCCCACATAGCAGTGTAGTCATAACGTCTTATGACTTAGTCTTTACCTAATATTCCACTCTTACCTTTATAAAGAGGGAAACAGAAAAGACATATACAGGTAAAAACAGGCGTCGCAAGTCTGCGTCAGTAGCTAAGTCCCAATAGCGATAGCCTCGGGCATTGTTTGCATTCCATTACCTCGGTGTCGTTCCGCACGTACTGCGAGTATAATTACACGGCGTCTGCCGGCGTCCACTATGCCGTAGCCATCTACCTTTATTTCTATACTATACTATATTTTACTTTTACTATGCCGTATAAAACTACTCCCCGGGGCGATTGTCTGCGTATAACGAAATTAGGAATATTTTTAGTTTTCTTTTCATGTTATCTTCTTTTGAAGCCAGTTTCGTACTCTGGCCATTTTCTGAACTTAGCAATTATTTGTAAGGAATTATACTAGATGTCCTTATTGTACTTTGTTTAGACTCTAAATCGATTCTTCTCTTTAACTTAACTAAAAATTAAACGTCTGTAGCGAGCATTTCATTCCCAAGGCGTATTATCATTCAAAAACTCATTAATTAGGTAATAACCCTAAACACACAAACGTCTTTTAACAAATTTTTTGAATTGTGAAATGGAACACTCTTGGACGTTTTCTGGGATAGGTGTACATTGTCCCATGAAAGAATTACGGATTCGATGCAATCGAATTACAAGCACGGTAAGTTTTTTGTTTATTTCTGGTGTTAATGTTATGTGCATCACCGATCTTAGCATAATCATTATTTTGTTTTTAAATACATTACATTTTCATAAATTTATTGCGACAAACACGATTGTCAGTATATTAATTTATTAATCTTTTGCCTTTAGGAATCTCTAGGACCTAAACTATAGATTGCGCGAATAGCCCGCTTCTGCAAGACAAAGATTATATTAATAGCGGCTGCGTAACCACAAAGTATAATGCCATATGACAATACTATGAAAGTAGCTAAAGTAAACAAGCCGAGACGTTTCTATGTCAGTTAATGATCTAATTTTTTAACCGCGAATGCTGCTGAGCTAAGTCTATTTGCCAATTGAACCTGCGAGAGTTACATTGTTTTTTTGGTAATAAAATAATTTTTTAAATAAAAGATAAATATCATATAGATATAACGTGAAAAGAACTGTCCGAAGAAATAATACTTTAATTATATACAATTATATTTTAAAGCATAAAACATAAAACCTTTCAAAAAAGTTACAAAAGATAAATCCAAAAATCATCTAAACGGGGCATTACAGAAACCAGCAGACAGCATTTTACGAAATATAACATTTCAATCTTCATACAAGCCCATTAGAATATAAATCCCATCTCACTAAAAGATTTCATACATTATATATGGGAACGAGAACGCAGTAGTAAACGAATGAACTGACAGCTCAGATGATGCTAAGTGAAGTTAGCTGAGCTTGGACGTAGCGTAGTGTGAAGTGCGCCGCAAGCCGCTCGCCGGTCGACGTTGTGTGAAATGTAAAGAGATCGTGAACGGAATATACTTATGTATTCGTGTTGAATTAATGTGTATGAATTCTATATTATTTTCCGCTTTAATAGACTGGATTGCAAATACATGAATTATTGCTGTTCCGTCGCAAACGGTACGGTGCAGCGGTGATTCGTGTGTTTTGTAACATGTAAAAAAATGTAATCGTAACTAAACTAGTTTATAAGAAAAATTGTTACTAACCATAATAAGTCACTGGTCACGTGAATAAAGAATTATTATTTTATTATTAAAGCGTGGCGTTGAGTTACGGCACTCAATAGTTACGTGCCGATTACGGGTAGTGGAGAACAGAGTGTCTTAACACAAGGTTTTTTCTGACAAAACAAGAAAGAATGAAAGTACCTAATATTTAGACACTGACTTCTCCGCTATCCACCAATCTGAGAGAAAATATATAACTGAGGAATACATTGCTTAGTAACACATTATTATTATTAGCCTACTGTAATATGAGTTACCATTATTTATTTTTCTAACATTATTTTTATAATTACAATGCTGTGAATCTGATATAATGATGTAATTTATACTAACCTTTACACTTTTTGCACAACGCCTTAAGACAAAAAGTAGCATTGGCAACGCCTAGAAGGCATTAGACTCTAAATATGAACGAACCCACAATTTGAAATTTACAATCCACTTTTACGCCATGGTGTGATTTTACACCGCTGTGGACCTTAGGACTTATTTAATAGACGAAGGAACCATAATAAGAATAATTTAATCATATTTCTCCTATTTGCGCTCCGCGTAACACGGTATACACACATATACACACTGTGCGCGAGAACCAGTATATTGTCAGTTTTATTACACTCATTCATTTCGTTGTTTGTTACTCTTGGCTCGCGGCTGTAAAGTATAAAAAGTAACGTATATATTTCACAAGAAGCAGATTTTTATGATCTATGTGTTTTTGTCATTGTTTTCCACTAGAAGTTTTGCTTTCTTTTTTGTATAATAAATATACGCGTTTTGTAAGACCAGGCGATGCTCGTAACTTCGTTTGTCTGGAAGTAGTAAGCTACCACTAACTACATGTTGACATTTATTTCTGCGCTTCAGTACTTTAGATAAAGCGTGGCATTAATTTTCGTCACTCAATACGTAATTTTCTATATCAGGTGGAAAGTGGAGAACGGAATGTCTTGGCACTAGGTCCCACTACCCTTATACCCGTACAATACCCTTTTTGCCTATTTTATGAAGCATTAAGCACAATACATAAATCTTACAAGTTCCTACTAAAACGTTTACTTAATCTCTTTACATTGACTTGTTCAAAAGAAATTAATTAATAAGTTTCCAATTTTCATTAATTTCCTTTGAAAATGCGAGACAGATGAGTTCTAACAATAAGAGGTCGACTAATTAATTGGGGATTTGTACGATTCACGAAAAGTCTTATAACGAACGAACGTTTAAAAATGTACTTTATATTTAAGTTTATATTATAATCTTTTCTTTACTTTTCTTAAATAGTCCGTTACGACGAAATACTCAAAGTAAAACGAAAATATATTGTGTTTTATTTATATTGTTAGTGACAAAAAGTGTGTGTTATATAATTTTTATTTTATAAAAATAGCAGAAACAGCTTCAGGCTTGAAATGTAACACCTTCTTATCTTCCCGTGGGGGGACGGGTTAAGAATACCATTCCCCCTGCCGCTGGGTAGCGTCCCGTAAAAGGCGGGTAACCCAGTAGTTTGGTGGTAGGAGATTCGTTCTCCGACTGGCTCGCGACCACTATCATGTCAAAGACGAACCGCCAAAATCTTATGGTGTGTTCTGGTTCGATGGCATGTAAGCCAGCTCTCCCTATTCCCACCATTCCCATCCTTCCTCTCTCCTTCTGTCCTACATTCCCAAGGCTGGCAACGCATCCTAACTTGAATGTTGTGGATGTCTATGGGCGAAGGTAACCACTTAACGCCAGGTGGGCCTTCAGCTCGTTTGCCCCCTTTATTCCATAAAAAAAAAAAAAAAAAAACCTTTTATAAAATTATTAACCTGTTTAAACGTGATGGTGACAGATTGAACTAGCGAAAAAAACTACTAAGTACATTTTTTGTCCGTCTATTTGTTAGTTTTTACATCAACTACGCGTCGACAATGAAATAGAAGTTAATGAATTTTAACTTTGTTATAATTTAAGTCTTTTTTGTCAGAACTTGCCTGAAGCTTCGTATAAGACTGTTTTAATTTGACGTTTGATTAAGTTTCCGTAGACAGTTTAATTTCTTTACAATCTCGGTATATAATTTAATTATTAAAAAATACGAGCAGAAACGCTTTCAAGAAGCGTTCCTATCAGGATTTAGGTTACTAAAAGAGATAGTGGCCAATCGTATATATTCGTAATCGTATATATAAACGCGACTAGTTTTAGGTTCGATTCCCACTCTAGTGGAAACATTTAATATTTCCATTTTCCTCGTTCTGGTGTCGACGTAAGGCGCTGCATTAAGTTCCGCCACTTAACACGCAATATCTTAATACTAGGTTTCACAGCGTAAAGCATAAATGAAGATTTAAAAAAAATATATATTGGATACACTTAAATTAACCTAGTCTACAGGAAAAGTGTTTACTAACGTTAATGAGTCACTGGTCACGTAAATAAAGAATTATATTATTATTTAAATTTTTAACTTTTATGTACAGACCGTCATCAGTATAGATAAAACAATAATTTCAAAGATTTGTCACAAAAAGTAAATTTTTGTGAGCTTAGAGCATATATTGCAAAGCTGTCTCGCGTCAAAAGTATTAATTTGTAATTTAATTACTTATTCATTTATTTGGTACACAGTAGTTGTTACAATTGAATGCATAACACTTTAAGGTGCCACATCATGTACAATATATACATGTACAATAATAATCGATTAGAACACTTACATAAAATGAAAAACATACACAAAAAAAAAAAAAAAAATATCTTGTCTATCATTATCGTGGACAAAAAATCTATAGCAATCTCACGTGCGATGCTATCGCCCAGTATCTGCATAGTGGAATTTCGCTTATCCATAGGTACTAAGACGCTCGGTTCTTATCGAATGATAGTAAGTTCAGTAAAACTGTTCTAGAGTTAGATTGATAAATGTGAGAGTTTAACGACGGTTGATCAATCACCCGCCGGCAGCTGCGAGCCCGCGCCCGCGCCCGCGCCCGCGCCCGCGCCCCGAGCGCCGTCTCCGAGCCTCGAGGACGGACTACTGATATAACAGAATGTATTTCATTTACTTGTTCAATCATCATAGAGCATTAGACCAGTGTTTGTCTGTTAACGTGAGTGTGGGTTCGATTTTATTTTTGACAAATATATTTTCTCAACTTTTTTGGTAGTTGGAGCTTAGTGTCAAGGCAGTCTGTTCTTCATATTTTTTACTTATTATTTATATCCTTTAGTTCCCAATTTAAGAATAAAAGACAGGCTTAACGCTGAAGTACATTTTCTACAAGCCAACTTTGTCAGGTGGGGAAATAATTTTGTGGGTGTGTAAAATTTATATTATACTTTAAGTGATAAAAACAAGTAGGTATATATAAACATAAATAAAATGTGCATATATACACTTTGTACATACATATATACTATAAAACACTAATATATATGAATAATATTTAATACATACAAAATTTAAAATAAAGTACATTAACTTAAATATATATATACAAAGAATGATATATCAATCAAAATATCGAGACATGTGTTGAGTGGCTAAACTAAACGTCGCGCTTTGTCTTAGGCATCGGTGCAGTACAGAGAAATAGCAATTATTTAAAGTATAATCATTTCTATAAATGGTAATCGCATTTCTATAAATGGTAATCGGTCTATAATAGTAATATTAATATATTTTATTCTATATTACCAATCCTATCTTAGTTACATAAAGTGCAGAGTTAGGTTCCGCCACTCCTCACGCAATAGTAAAGAACAAAGTATTTTAACTTGAATTCTATTTATCAACCAGCTACGAATAAATGCGGGTAAATCGTGAAACGCGAAGCTTTGCTTTGCTTTGCTTTGTATTTCATTTAGTTCTGTTCGTGTGTTACGTTTTATATCGGCAACTGGGTCACGGTAATGCTTCAATTAAATTAATGTTGAATTTTATAAAATACTACACATTTCAAGCATAACATTATCAAGGGTAATATTTAGCTTTTTTTGACGAGATAATAGCATAGCGTACAAATGTTGAAGTAGATTTGTGTATATGTTGTTGACGATCTCGGATTCGAATTCTTTAGGGAAGAATGTGTGAAAAAACGATATATTGACTCAGTTCCTCGTAGTGCGGTGTTAGGTTCTGCCACGTAACATGCTGTGTCTATAAAATAACGGTATAAAAAGACCCACACATAGACACATCTAGAACTAAGATAAGATATGCCATAAATATTTTATATAAACGATAGACGAACAAAAAATATCAGTTTATGTTTTCGAAAAATTCATTTTTAATTCCTGCAAAATAAACAAACAAATAAACACTTTAAAAATATTAAAAAGATATTTCCTTTTTTTCGAAAAAGAAAATATATTGTAAATAAAATTTTCCATATATAAGAATTGAACCCACAACTATAACCTGTGCTGGGTGCACACTGTTTAGTTTATGCATAAAAGTATCATATGTATATCATTATATTCTTATTCTGTTATATTATACACACAGCGTATGTATATATTCCTACTTAATACTTTATACGTTGTAAGAGATTACGTACAGTCTGGTACACAATGTATAGTGCGCTGTTTTCAATGTTTATTCTATGAAAGTAAAACATTTAGTAGAAGTTTACATGCAGCTTTCTTTTTGAATAAATTTTACTACTAATGTTATAATTAAAATTTTAAATATATGATAAAAGTACGTTTCAAAAAGTTATGTCACCGTACTGTTATTTTTAAGTATAAGCGTAGTATAAAATATAGTCAAGTTTGTATTATGAAAATAGCTATAATAAGTCCTTTTTTAGCATCATAAACCTCCGCGTACAGCACGGTAGGTAGATAATAAAAAATGTTATTTAAATATTCACGGTAATTTTAAAACTTTCAGGGTTCTAATCTCCACAGCCCAATAAATGGAGTGTCTTCTACCCTGTCTGAGTACCCTGTTATGCGAAAATTGTACAACCTTTAAAGAATTTGTCTTTAAAATCATATTATTTCAAAATCATATAACTTTGTTACAAAAACGTCTTAAAAAGATTCAAACTCGCACGCCACATAGCTTCGAAGGAAAATGAAATATAACGAGCAGTGTCCGGTCCGCGTTTAGACATCGATTAGGGTCAAGGTTGGAAACAAAATCGATAAACTTACATTAGGAGTTGATTTCAATTTCTTAGCAAGATGTCTTCTGAATTAAGTGTATTTTATATCTCTGTACTTAATAATATATTTCATAGATATATATGTCAAGAAACAGAGAAAACCAAGAGAAAAAAGAAAGATAAAACTACGGCACGAACTTTCCGGTCCATTACCGGTCCGGGAAGAAAAGAAACAAGATTTGTAACTGAGTTTACCTCAACATGCGTGCATATAATTAGAAAATTAAGTCAATCAAACATAAAATTAATTTCAAAAAAGGTTCGAATGCAAAACGTCTGTTGTATTTTATCTTCAGTACTAGAGCGAATAAATGAAAATTTAAAAATAATCTCTCCCCGAAGCAGAATCGAACCCACAACCGACGCTTTACAGTCAATCCCTGTCTCACTGCGCCACGACGGGCTCATATTAACAAAGATTTTTTCTAAACATTTTACAAAAAATATATATTTACATGTGTAGTAGTAAAATGAATAAACTTTAACTCCTCACGGCCAAATCTACGTCCCACTTCTGCAGTAAAACAGATCGTATTAAGATAGTTGGGAGTATTTTACTTTCAGAAACGTAGGTAATATGAAACTAGCGCGTTGACTGAGGGCGTCCCGCGGGAAATGTATCGCAAAAAGCGCACTGCGGTGTGTACTGTGTCGCGTCTACCGGTGACGTAGTCCGAGTGGCGGCTAGAAAACTAATATCTACTTTTATCTTTACTATGGTATAAATAGGTGGTAAAGAAGATGAGATGGTAAAGAAGACACTTCATCGTCAATTTGAAGTTATTTTAATAATATTTTGTAGCCGAGACAAAGCTTTCTACTTTTTATGTCAGATACAGGCTACACACATATTAAAGTACTAATTGATGCCCCCAAATCTGTTTGCATAGGCTTTATGATGCTACATGCAAAGCCATCCAGTGCGCGTGCCAACCAACAGACTAACCCACATAAATAAGAAAGTCATATATTCCTATTCTATTAGTTTTTTTTATACTTTTAAATTATTAATAAATTTTTTAATTATAATATTTTATGTTTAAAGGCACAATCGTTTTACATACACAGTATAGTCTATTAATCCCATTGTGATGCAGTTTGGTAATGATTATGTTCAGTAAGGAAATTTATATAATGTTAAAAATATATTAAAGTCCACCTTGCATTCACGAACCTGCATTAGATTTTACTACGCCGGACATAATATCGGATCGTTATATAAACTGATAGTAAAAACTTTTCTTTCTTACAATGTGTATACAATGTGTTATATTAGCACCTTTTTTGATGAAGAGTACCTACGTAAAGATAAAGTAATAGATAAAACAAAATAACGTAAAGAAAAATAATATAGATTGGCAAATTTCTTTAATTTAAAAAAAAAAAATAATTTTATTTACATTAAATTATATATTATTTTTTTAAATTAAAGAAAATTACAAATTTATATTATATTTCTTCGCCTTGTCGCCTTCGCGATATTCTGGAAAAATACAAGAAATCTCAATAGTTTGATCAGCGAAAAACTGAATTAACACAAAAAATCCGCATACAAGAGAAAACAAATGAATAAAACATGAATCTCGCGGCGAAACGTAACTTTGTTACCGACAAATATGTGCTTACGTATCCGCTGCAGGGGAGATGTTGTAGCGAATATTCGAGACATCTCATATTGATATTTTAAAATCTACTTTAAAATTTTGTTCAAAAGTTCAAAAGTAGCTTAAAACTACAGCCCCTTCTCAAACTACATATGCTTGAGGGAGATTAATTTTTGACGCACAACAAATTATATTTATGTACCGCGTTTAAACCGGAGCTTATCAAGCATACATACATACATACATACATACATGTACGTACATGCTATACGTATGTACAGATACTACGTAATTTTGATATAATATACTTTGAAATGAAACTATGTTTAACAAAAGATCATATTATAATATACTTTTTCACTGTAACTATTTTAGATTTATCTATTTTCGATTTTGTTAGATAAACTTCTAGAGCGTATCACTCATCTAGGTAACCGTAATTTTTTACTGGATTTTCTTTATACATCCTCAGATCTATTGGTGATTACTATTTTCATAGAGGAGCATCTGTTCTGTATCATCTGAAACTATAAATGATTTGTGTCAAGGGCGTTGTAAAACCAGCTACATTGAAGTTGCTTGCAATTGTTCTTTTAACATTGTAATTAAGTAGATTGTATTGTAGCGCTTGTATACGATGACTGTGAGTTCGAATTCCATCTGGGGGAATGATAAAATATTTAAATTTTCTTTCCACGCTCTGGTACCTTAGATAAAGCGCTTCGTTGAGTTGAGACTGGAGTGTATTCTTAGGTTTTCTCTATCTTTCTAAGTTTTCTCTGACTATCTACGTGAAGCTGCATATTGTCATTTTCAAGTTGAGAAAATAGAAGTAACTTAAACATTATCATTCGTCGAGTACAATTTTTTTTTGTTATATCATATTTCAACTGCAAGGTGATGGTTCTCTCATATTTAGTTGTTATCATTGAGGTTATTATTTCATAACAGATTAGGAAATTTATATAGTAACATAAATACATAATTAAACAATATGATAACAACAGACATAACTTCTTATATTTTTAACAGGAAGTAAACACACGTGTGTAAGAGGACAAACTGGACTCACAATTTTTAATATTTTTCGTAGAAAGAGAAAGGTATTTCTCATTATAAGTTACAGAATTCCCAACTTTCATACCGCTCGAGGGAAAGCAGAATAAATAAAGTTATTATATACGAGTATGTACAGTTCATATATGTTTATAGTCAACTTTGTAAGCTTAGGGAGGACAGAAGTGAGTACAAAAGCTTTATATATTGATATCGTAACCTTGGGCTTTAACTTAACGAATTTATTGAACGTCCCACTTAAGTGTTTAATTTACGTTGTGCTCGAAAGTCTAGTTAATTGTCTAAGTCAAAGTCAAATAATTTTATGTAAGGTAACAAGTTACACGCGTCATTTTTGAAACATCATATAATCAACATAGGTCCATTAAAGAAATCAGCAGGACTTCTTTTTTTTTCAAATAATGGCTTTAAAATATGTTATAAATTGTAAAGTATCGACTTCGTTGATAAGAAACTAAGCCTGAACATATAATTATGATTAAATATAAAAAAATTGAAGCCGATTGTTGCGATACAGAAATAGCTGTTATTATATAACGCAATCTGAGGGATGTTTATACTAAAAGCAGTGTTTTCTTCAGTCTAGTTAGACAAAATATAACTTTGATTATCCAGATATCAGATAGCCCCTAAATATAGGCGAGAAGTAGACAGCAACGTTATATTTATTATATAGAGAGCGAAGTTATGTTTTATATATGTTATATTTTTCTGCCAACGATGAATAATGCGTAAACATAAATAAACCTGGCAAGTAAAATAGCAACTACTCGAGATACTCATTATATTTTAAAAACTTCGCGTTGAAAATTAAAAATAGTGTTACTTTTGCTTTAAGTAAGGATTGAGCGAATGAAATGAAAGAAGTTTCGAAAGCTCAATTGCAAAGTTCTTTGTTAGATTTCACATGCGTTTCAGGAATTTGCAGTTTAAACAGGACTTGCGCAACTGTAATTGCTTAAAAACTTTATAGGTATGCATTGCACGTAGCTTTTGTGTGCCTTCAACGGATGAAGTATTTACTTACGTATATAAAGCTATTTGTTAGTATTTTTTTAAGCTTCACGCTATATCTCGCACTCAGCAGGGAAGGCAGAGGGAACCTGTATTGAAACACTCCGTTCTCTTTTTTCTGCCGAATTTTGGAAGCATTGCGTGTTAAATACGACTATATGACTGGCCCCAATTGAAAAGTATTATTAGAAAATGTATAAATATTTGAAAGAAGAGTGATTCGAATCCACGCCTCTTGTCTACCGTCAGCGGTCTAGTGCTAAGCCATAAGTTCTACATCCGGTTACCTCAAAACTATTATACGCTCAACTTACTTTTGTTGTTATCTCTTAAGGAAGGAAGGAAGGAATCTCTTAAGGAAGGAAGGTAGGAAGACTTTTTCATTTTTTTTATATAAGAGACGGGGCTACGAAGGTCCGGAGCCTTCAAACTTTTTTACATTTTTTAAAAACGTATTATTTAATTTCCTAAGTATGTCAAAGTCAAATAATTTTATTCAAAATATGAAGATAAATGCTTTATTTTTACAAAATTAAGTGATAACTGTAATGATTATTTGGATGAATGTTTATATTTAAGAAAATGTTAATTTCTTCAATCTGGTTAGAAACGAATAAGGAGAACTAATAACTCTTAAGTAAGTAAAAAATTTAATAAGAGACGCCTCTAATAGGATTTCTAACTAAAATAAACTCTCATAAAATCACAAATGAATTGCGTAACTGAATTTATTTCTAATTTATAAGATTTATTACGAAGCAAACCTCAGAAAATGTTCTTAATATCACCAATAACAATATTAGCTGAGCGTCGCCGCTCCGTTGCGATGCAATTAGTCACCTCACGGGGCTCCGCAGTGATAACGCCAATGTACGTGTCTATATGTACTATATGTCTTAATAAAATATTTTAGTAACATTCTAGAGAAGAACAGAGTGTTTCAACACTTATAAAGTGAATTGTCTTACCCGTTGACGTTCATGCTAAGAATACGTAAATACCACAAGATACAAATATTTTTTTAATGTATGTTAACATAAAGCTCCTATAATAAATCGTTAATTAACAAAGAGAATTTTAAATATCAATTAATATGTAGTTATAATAATATTTCATATTGAAGTAATTAAAACAATATTTGAAGTATAGCTAAGGCTGACCGCAGCCGGCGCGGCGCGGTGCGGCGCGGCGCCGTCAAATAGTTCTAGAAATTAATTAATTTCATTCATCAAAGAAACTTTCGCCAATTCATTTATAATATTAACGCAATTAATTATTGGCTTCATACTTCATAGCGCTCGGCGGTGTTTAGTTTGTAGGCGGGATTATCTGTTAATTGGCTTTTGATTACGAAAATATAAACTCAGGTAAAGCCTTTTTTGGATTAAACCACACAACCAACATTTTATAACAGTTCGTGACAGTCTGCGACTATGACACTCTTACCCGCCTGACACCTGTGACACTATTAATCTGGTTAAACTAGTTAATTTCAAAATGTATATGAGTCGCGAAAACTAAAAACCTTATAAGCTCAAGGACACGAAAGTAGATTATTGACACTCTATTTAGTATATTGAGTAGTGTTTTAATATACTTAAAACATTATAGAAAATTATCAAAAGTTACAAGAAGTTTAAAGTTCACTTTCAAACATTTTCATAAAATTTCAGGGCATTAAGGCTTAAGGGTCTGCTTGTTGAATTTTGTTCAAGCCTTTTAAATATAGCAGGGTAATTTTATTATATTTTATACCTAGCATTTCCTTCTGTGTTAAAGCCAAACGTTATGTATAATTTTATATGTTTTTTAAATATTCTTTTTGTTAAGCTTTCTAATTCGTCACACACAAAATATACGTTGGATTTCAGTCTTAGTAACGCTAAATTTAAAAGGGGATTTCAGAACTTAAGATGTATTCGTAAATTACTCTATTCCTTTACATTAATCAGTTAAAAGAAATTTAAAAATATCGCTATAGTTTTGAGCTCGAGTTTATTATATCATCATTACACTATGTCTCGAATCCTCGCGAATAAACAGGTGTCTGAACACTAGATTCTTTTTGACTTTCCTGCTATGAGAGAAAAAGCTTCTGTGGATTCCATTGCGTGAAGCTAAAGCTAATTGATGTTATGACAATTATATTTCTCTTACAAAGTATTTGTTTCCGGCGGGCGTCGCGAGGCGGCGGCGAGGGCGGGCGGGGCCGGCAGCCAGCGCTTTGTCAGTTCGTTATAACGGCTAGGCCGTCTCTGTTCTCTTAATTTATTGATCCACTTCGCTCGCTTTACTAATTCTAATACGTGTGTTAGTGCGTGACTTCACGTATTAAGTTAATTTTTTTTAATTGCAAATTTGTTAATTATTTTCACTAATTTATATATAGATTGACGCTATCGAGTCAAATTAGGAGATGTCTCATTGTATACGGTGGTCATAAGTTTGATTTCTATTCAGAGTAATGCTCTTATATGGAATATATAAAGATTAATTTACAAGATTTGGTTATACAAAACGCTGGTCGATTCTAAATAATTGGCAGTTGGCATTTGCGTTTAATTTAATTTTAATGTTTTGTTTTAGTAAACAAGGAAAAAAATTAAAGGATGCCTGTAGTTCGTTCAAGCTTGTAATAGTATTTACTTATAAACGCGTTTTTTTTTGGTTTCATATAAGATAAATATCACATTGTTAGTAACAACTCAAGCAAAATATTAACCTTACATGCAAATTAAACAAAAAGTATAATTTAAGCGTTAAAAGTTTCGAATCATGCAGCAAATACAAAAAAATGAAACTACCGCGATAATGTACCAGAGGAAAAATGCGCAGTCAACGCTATTAATATTCAACATCGAGCTACCGGAATTAGAGTAGAAGAAGGGGATGGGGTCGCGGGGGTGAGAGGGAGGAGGGCGAAGGGGGAAGGGGGAGAGGGGGGATGTAGGTGCTAAGTGGGATTGATCCAATTTGAAGCCGTGTGTGAGCACAGAACACTGGCAATACCTTTGATAGTTGTAATTTCAACTTCTATCAAACACCAATTGCATTGAGTTTTCACTACAAGTTACCTTAAAATTCATCACCGAACACGTACGTTGACTTTCTTTCGACTTTTGTTCACTAAATTGTCGATTTTGTTTTAGTTATGCTGAGCTTACGTTTTTGCAGTAAAAAACTGAGGGATATGTATAACACAGCTAAATAAAATGTCTTATTATTAGCACAAAAAAATACAATGAAAACACTGAATACAAGGATATATAAATTACTCTTAGAAAATAGAACGCATCTTTACGGTGTTTCCTACAAAGAACATGGTACTTATTATTTTAATAACGATAAAATTATTCTACAAAATATACATTTTCTTGACAATTATTATATAAAAAATTTTACACAGCAGGACATATACACACAATTAAACATCCGCGGTCAAGCGCCTTGACCGCGGATGTGTTAAACCATTCGTTCAATTTTCATACTTTTTTCAAAAAAAATATTTCTTTTTTCCTCTAATTAAAATATAAATATTTTATTTCATGAATCGAACTCACAACCACGGCACGTCGAGATATTCTAATTGTATTATATAATATTCTACTGCCTCTAGCACTTTCATAATAAGTTAATAACTTGTAGATTATCTTCGAGGTCTGTTCAACGGCGAGTAAGCGACACGTAGAATTAATACCATCTCTAGCAGAGGCGTCTGAGCTAGAGAAGAGAGAGTGTGAAGAGTTACTATGAAGTTACTCTTTAGAAGGCTGAAGTATGAATCCGTGCGATTATATACAAAATGTGACTGTAAACGCGACTGGTTGTGGTTCCATTCCCACTCTAGGAGTGGAAATATTTTATATTTCCATTTTCATCGCTCTGGTGTCGAGGTTAGATTAAGTTCCGCCACTTAACACGTAATACCTCCGGAATTCGGTGAAAAGTGGGCACAGAGTGTCATACCTTACCTTTCTTCCCCTCCCTCCCTCTGCCTATCCTGCTTTGTGCGGGCTAAACTTTTTCGTTTTAGATACTCTTTATACTATATATCCTAATAGTGAATTTGTGTTTTAACAATGTTGAAGAAACATTGTATTTATAATATTATTTTACGAGCAGGTTGTATATGTAACACATGGCGTATAGCAAGACATTAAATTAGTGATCTTGTTCGCTGCCTTTTCCTATCTCGAAGTTAAACAAACGAAAAAACAGCTTTACATTTTTTCGCATACCTGGATTAGTAATATCTTAGGGTCAGTACGCTGTGTTCTCCACATTCAACCTGAAATCGTGACATTATATGGCAAATGGAAGAACTCACCGCCACGCTTTGTTTTAGGTACGAGGAATGAAAATAATTTATTAATTATCCTTCACCAGAGCAGGATTCGCATCTACAAATCACACTCATAGTCAGACGCTGTTGTATTGCACTACGAAGGTTTCAATAACAAATCTTTTGCATAAAATAAGTATATTATCTTGAGATAAGCTTTTCGAGACATCTTAATAATGATACATATATTTTTAGTAAGTACTAAAAACATACTACTAAATAACCCTTTAAATAATTGTTTATTTCATTTGTTCTAGGCAATGTATATAAATAATGACAGCTTATATACTCGTAGGTAGGAGCCTACCAATATCATTATCATTATCATCAGTTAGTAAAAACAAATATTTTACCTGTTGGAGTAATCATTTATTATAAGACTAAACGAAATAAACAGAAGACCACCTTTTTTTTTTGACAGTAATTTAATATACCTTATGAAAAGAATTACTAAACAATCCTGTTAGAAAAAACAATTAGCTACTTCAAATCAAACCACTTAACACGAAATGCCTTAAGAATTCGGCGAATAGCCCACTATTAGGCCTAGTAAGGGTAGGCCAAGGGATCCTACTGTTAAGACACTCCATTCCCCAGAATGGAGTGTCTTAACAATGCCTTGGCCTTCTTGGCCTACTCTTCTATGTGCGGAATAAAGCGTAAAGCTAAAATAAATACCAGTATTATTATATTTCATATATGGGTAATGCATTTACCGACACATTTAAGAATGATATTTATTTATATGTTAAGACGTAGCTTCACGCGGGGGTTACAAGTGGGCTTTACCATTAAAACGTGTTCTTCTTAAGAAATACCTCCCTGAGTTTATATCCATATATCATCTAAAACCCGAGAGACCATCATGGTGTAGAGGGATTACATCTAACTGTAGACGTGATTGGTTGTGGGTTCGATATCCACTTTGCCAATTATTCCTCCACTTAATATATAATGTGGAAAGCGGAAGACAGAAAGTTTTGACACTTGGTTCTTTCTGAATACCTTGTTATTCGGGAAAAAGCTTCAAGTTGGTACAAGCTTATAGGTATTATAAGTGTATAGTATGCATTATAATGTAGCTTTTTTAAGTGGTATAGTTAGCAATGGAAAAATTGTTTAGAAAACATATAAAAAATTGAACGCAACATATAAAATATTAATAGAGTATTTGTTCTTATTATTTTAACTTGCGCTGCAAATGCATCTGGCTTTATATAAAGATGTTCTTAAACATATGCTACGAAAGAAGCATCAGATTTCTGAACCGTTTATGTAAATATCTTCCCCGAGGGTGGATAAGTGGTGGATAAAGGGTGGCCGAGAGATAAAGTTTCTTTACAGCGGGATAGTGGATACGTCTGCGCCACTCGAACTTAACGACTTTTGTGCGAAACAAAACATAATTCAATGTGGGGGGAAATTTAATTACTCGAAGCGTAGTTTTAATTGACTTACAAAATGTAGGTTTCCTGCTTGTTCATAGAAACTTGCTTTTACACTAAAGTAGAGTGTGTTACCTTCACACGGATTTCATACTATTTTAATATTGTGAAAGTAATTAAATAATTTGTGAAACAAGTTGTTAAATTTTAGTATAATATTTTA
The DNA here is from genome assembly GCA_019049465.1 of Dryas iulia moderata. Taxonomy (NCBI): domain Eukaryota; kingdom Metazoa; phylum Arthropoda; class Insecta; order Lepidoptera; family Nymphalidae; genus Dryas; species Dryas iulia. The sequence goes on along the minus strand of CM032430.1, from coordinate 166,115 downwards.
TTAGAGAACTTTATGTTTTAACACTAGGTTTTCCTTTGCCTAAATCCATACTTATATTATAAATGGGAATGTCTGTGTGTTGAAATGAAATTTTGCATAAATATAGTTGATAATCCAAGGATAAACATAAGCTAATTTATTTTTAAAAAATCCACCACCGAGGGTTGCAATACACCGCAACAGTTATGTATGTAGTTACGCGGCAAAGCCACGAGCGGGCCGCTAGTGAATTATATTTTCGCATACACTTTATTGCCATGTAATAAATAATAATTATATCAACTTATTATAGCTATACTAGCTGTGGAGAACAGAGTAAGTTACGATATAGTTGTAACAAATTCTTCTTGATCTGCTCGATTCTTTTTTATTGCCTTGTTTTTGTAGGAAATGATATGTCTCCGTTATGATTATTTACGCTTATAAGCTCCTAGCGTCCTGTCACCGCATCGCGTCTACGCGCTTGGCTGCTTATAAAATATTCTTTCTTAAATTCATAATATTTCCCTTAAAGATATCTAACCTTTGATGCGTACTATTGCTTATCGGAGAATTCATCGAAGATCGCTTATCGTGTAAGGGTAAAATTTATGAAAACTTGAAGCTTAGTTGTATTTGCAATTCACTTTTTTCTTGCAGCTCGCATTTGCTTTGCATATTTCCCGTAGGGTAGTCAAATGTCAAGACACTCCGTTCTTCATTTTCACCTGAAATCTCCTCCGAGTAAGAATGTAGCCGATAACCAACAGCATTTACATTTAGACGTTGTGCTACTGCGTCTCGATGGCTGTTACTTTTTTAACGTTTTCAAAGTTTACAAAATTCATTTTATTCAATAAAACGAATTTTGAAAACTTTATAAACATAACAACATAACATTATCTAAATTTCGGGGTTAAAATGATCATAGCAGCGTGTAAGTTATTAATAATTCACATTTCCCCTACCCAAATATTTCGTTTATTTCCACACATATATTAACTAGTACCGTACATGGAGCAAGTGAAACATTACGCCTTCCTGCCCGACCCGCGATCTGATTTCCCTCAAGAACACCATATTAGCTAGCTTACTCGACATCCTTAGAGCGTTGCGTTACATTTATGTATATAACTAAATTTCAATTTGACAGTAGGGAACTATTATTTATATATTATTCATACATTATTCATTTATATAAACGATAAATAAATAATTTATTATACTTTATTGCAATTAATTACTAAAGTTTTACTTTCTTATATATTTATAAGGGGCCAGTAGTGACGCAGTGGCACAAACGTGTGACTGTAAACGACTGGTTGTTGGTTCGATTCCCACTCGAGGTGTGGAAATATTTAATATTTCCATTTTCCTCGAACTGGTGACTAGGCAAAGCGCGGAAAATCCCGCCACTCAACACGCAATGCCTCCAAAATTCGGTGTTAAATGGGAAACGGAGTGTTATAACACTAGATTTCCTCTGCCTACCCAACTGTGCACCTGCTGTGTGCGAAAAAAAGAAAACATTATATATACACTATACATAATATAATATAAAATTCATGTATTTAAGTATTATAAATATCAAATGTTAGAATAATATATTCATCGACAAGGCGGTAGAAAGATATAAAACTACCCTCAGCATTCGATATTATTTAGTTTAAATACAATAATTTAATTTGTGGGTAGTAGCTAAATTTATTATTAAAAAAATAATATTATTTTAGCTGAATGTGCGAGTATCTTCCTCCTTTAGTTCCTGTAAAAGCTTTCCGTTGAAATGAAATGAAATCAACATGTTTTTGTATAGCTAACTAGAAAAACCGGGGTCAAATTTTTTATAGTCTTGAAAAGATTACTCAGATGTCGTTATGACAGCAACTTGGACAAGATGTTTGGAAAGTAGATTACATAACGATCACTAAGTACTCGAATGCTACAGTGGTTGATGTGTGAGTGACAGAGCTCCTTGCAGTCAGACTGTTAACCAAAACTTGATAGAATTTATTATTAAAGTTGCGTTAAAAATTATACGAAAATAGTATCATTTTTACGTAAACAAAGTAAAATAATATAAGATGAGAAGAAGTCTCATACAAAAAAAATCTTAACATTTTCTGCTTCAAATTATTTTTATAATCACGATAAAATTTTCTAGAACGACCCACTTATGTACTTTTACACAACAAGTTGCCTTCAGCCGGGATCGCCGGACTATGATTACACTCTAAATTCTTGTTCACGAACAAATTTCTTTTTTCTTTTCGTGTATTCACCTGTTTTAATACGACTTTGTTCTTTGAACATTTCGTTAAGATGATTTTTTATTTTACTTGAATATCTTATCATAGTTTTGTTTGTTATTAGTGTCATACTTAGTACTAGTAGATTTAAAATACGTCCGATATAACATTAGAATAAATTAATCTTGTATTAAAACCGTCAGTTATATGTATACTTTAGTATTGAAACAAAAACACAAAGTTACATTCATTGTACAAGTGATTTCCTAAAAAGAGGCCCAACAACAAAGGACAGCTATGATTAAAAAACTAAAATAACAAACGTAACTTAATATATTCTTAATAAATAAATTAAAAAATCTTAAATTCACTTTTAATTTACATACAGATTCTGAAATTTTATATATTATATTATATACTATTTTATTCATATTAAATAAATATTTAGAAATTAACAAAAATTCCAATGATAATTGGAATGATAGCGATGGCTAGCCTGTGTCCGGAGTTGCAAAGACTGCCCTCGCACACTTTGCAGTCTACCACCTGCGACTTGGTCAGCGCCATGCATCGCGCGTTGTCGTCCGCCCCCGAGAATGAACACCCTCTCTTTGTTTTCGTTACGCCGTCCACTGAAATTAATTATGTATTCCTTTTACATTTAGTTATGTATTCCTTAACATGTGCCTCGATTTAAGATTGAAAGTGGAGAACGGAGTGACTGGACACTAAGATCTCTCGTACTATCTAGCTGTGCATAAAAAAGGATGAAGCTAAAGAAAATTTCGTATTGGGTGTTGATGTTAACAACATCAACCCTTGAAGTCTAGGAAAATAAACGTTGTTTAATTATACACAGGGCCAGTCGTGGGGCAGAAGCACAAAGTGAGACTGTAAAGCGACTGGTTCTGGGTTCGATTCCCACTTGAGGAGTGCCTCCAGAATTCCACCACTTAACACGTAATGCCTCCAGAACTCAGCGAAAAGTGGAGAACGGAGCTCTGCTTACCCTGCTGTGTGATACAGCGCGAAGCTAATTATTTACAGTTAGGGATTAAAACCAACAAACACCTCATTTATAATCACAAGTACTATTTTTAAATGTTTTTGAGCAAACACAATAGTATGTTTGTGTGTTATATGAATAGTTATATTTGTATAAGATGAATACAGCCTTTGTAGAAATTTTTGTCCATATTTTCGATCTAAGAAGTATTTTAATTTAAAAGAATTAATACGGTTAATAATGTTACGGTTACCTTTATACTTAGCAGTAACACACACTGCTTTGGAGTCGGCTTTGATCTGCTTTATAAACCTTAACATTCCTTTACGCGACACCTTCTCAGAACCGTCATAACTCTGAAAAGAAATATAAAATATTTTTTTATTTTTTCACTTTTTGTAAGTTTTATTTAATTGAATTCAATTTCAATATACTTTCTTGTTATTTTAAAAATATGATATATTGTAATTTTAAAAATATTGAATTTTTATTTAATACGATAATATCATTCAAATATAATTATATCGTATTGTATTCATTAAAAAAAATTGAATAGATGATTCAATTTTTTCTATTTTGTAGTTTAATAAAGTAATAATTACCAAAATTGATCGTTTTTCTAGACGAATTACACTTGGTACTTCTTCGTTCTGGTTTTCTGAACCATTTTCTCCAGGACTACCACTCTCAGAGCCGCCACTTCCTCCTGACCCGTCACCCCCTGAGCCATTGTTGTCTGATCCATCGTTCCCTGAGCCATTATTTCCTGATCCGTCACCCCCGGAGCCGCCAGGCGAGCCATCGCTCGATACATCACCCGAGCCATTTTCCGAACCATCTCCCGACCCACTGCCCGAGCCATCTCCCGAGCCATCTCCCGATCCATTACCCGAGCCATCTCCCGATCCATTTCCTGATCCATCTCCCGATCCGTTACCCGAGCCATCTCCCGATCCACCTCCTGATCCATCACCCGAGCCATCTCCTGACCCACTGCCCGAGCCATCTCCCGATCCATCATCCGAGCCATCTCCCGATCCAGTACCCGAGCCATCTCCCGATCCATTTCCTGATCCATCTCCCGATCCGTTACCCGAGCCATCTCCCGACCCACCTCCTGATCCATCACCCGAGCCATCTCCTGACCCACTGCCCGAGCCATCTCCCGAGCCATCTCCCGATCCATCTCCCGATCCATCACCCGAGCCATCTCCCGATCCATTACCCGAGCCATCTCCCGATCCATTTCCTGATCCATCTCCCGATCCGTTACCCGAGCCATCTCCCGATCCATTTCCTGATCCATCTCCCGATCCGTTACCCGAGCCATCTCCCGATCCACCTTCTGATCCATCACCCGAGCCATCTCCTGACCCACTGCCCGAGCCATCTCCCGATCCATCACCCGAGCCATCGCCCGATCCATCACCCGAGCCATCTCCCGATCCATTTCCTGATCCATCTCCCGATCCGTTACCCGAGCCATCTCCCGACCCACCTCCTGATCCATCACCCGAGCCATCTCCTGACCCACTGCCCGAGCCATCTCCCGAGCCATCTCCCGATCCATCTCCCGATCCATCACCCGAGCCATCTCCTGATCCATTACCCGAGCCATCTCCCGATCCATTTCCTGATCCATCTCCCGATCCGTTACCCGAGCCATCTCCCGATCCATCACCCGAGCCACCGCCCGATCCATCACCCGAGCCATTATCCGAGCCATCTCCCGATCCATTTCCTGATCCATCTCCTGATCCATCACCCGAGCCATCACCCGATCCATCTCCCGACCCACTTCCCGAGCCATCTCCCGAGCCATCTCCCGATCCATCTCCCGAGCCATCTCCCGATCCATCTCCCGAGCCGTCTCCCGACCCATCACCCGAGCCATCGCCCGATCCATCACCCGAGCCATCTCCCGATCCATCTCCTGATCCGTCTCCCGACCCATCACCCGAGCCATCACCCGATCCATCACCCGAGCCATCTCCTGATCCATCTCCCGATCCATCTCCTGACCCATCTCCCGAACCATCTCCCGATCCATCTCCAGATCCATCTCCCGATCCGTCACCCGAGCCATCTCCCGATCCATCTCCTGATCCATCACCCGAGCCATCACCCGAGCCATCTCCTGAGCCATCTCCTGATCCATCTCCCGAGCCATCTCCTGAGCCATCTCCTGATCCATCACCCGAGCCATCTCCTGAGCCATCTCCTGATCCATCACCCGAGCCATCTCCTGAGCCATCTCCTGATCCATCACCCGAGCCATCACCCGAGCCATCTCCTGAGCCATCTCCTGATCCATCACCCGAGCCATCTCCTGAGCCATCACCTGATCCATCGCCTGATCCATCTCCCGACCCATCACCCGAACCATCGCCCGAACCATCGCCCGAGCCATCTCCTGATCCACCTCCTCCATCAGTGTCCAGTGCTACGCATGTTTGCCCCGTATTTTCATATCCAGTTTCGCAATCATCGCATACATAGCATTGAATATCTTCTTGTGCTGAAACAGAAAAATCCTTCACCTTACTAAATTGGTAACTTGCATGTTATGTAGCGAAACGCAACGGATATCAAATTCATCACTATCACGTGTACGGTTACACCAATCTATACAAATATAACGAGAAAACATTTATATTTCTATATGTTTGTAACGAGCAAACTTAAGAGTTTGCTCGTCTACTGCTACTGAGCTGAGCTACTGGACTGATTTTACTAATTTCTTTCACCATTAAAATGTTACTAAGTCACTAAATAATATAGACTATGTCAATAAATATAGATCCCAACTAAACCTTTAATGACGTAATTAAGGTAAAGTGGTAAAAAAAGAACATACTATGTAATAGCAATTGTTTACCAAGTGCGTTGTGCCACTTAAACTTTTGATGATTAGGCATTATAGAATATATTAATATCAAATTGAGGCCATTTTTGGGTCTATCTAGGCTGCATCTCATTGTAAACGCGATTGCTTTTATTATTTTATTTCCCCGCTCTGGTACCTAAGCGAGGCGTTAAGTTCCACCGCTCAACAAACAATATCAAGAAAGTAGACCTTCTCCACTTTCTTGACATTGCTTGTTGAGCGGTTGTCAAGTGTTTTAATTTTATGTTCTCTCTGAATACTCTGCTATGCGGAAAAAAAGGTGAAGCTGATAAAATTATTAATATCAACAAAAAATCGATGTATAGCTCTAATACTTGTTCTATGACAGCGAATTTTTGTTATTGAAGAAACATGTTGTAAATAACTTGTTACTATAACATTTTTTTAATATTTTAAAAGTTAACGGAAATGCCCACCAAAATCAGACCCTATTATCCTTTTTTATTGTTCCTTTAACCAAATATTTATCACTGTTTTAATATCTATATACCTACTACATGACGTCTTAAATTATTTAAATATTCTATTCAAAAGATGAGGATGAAACATGTTTCTTATTCTTTCAAACAAAAATTATTCACCCAATTTAAAAGACTCTTGATTAATATAGGTTAAACAGCTAATTAGATACTTCTTTACAATTTAGAGTATTTATTTATTAAAATGTATATTTGATCGATTGATATGAATTGTTTTTTTTCCTTTTATAAATACATAGTTATTTGGACGAGCAGTTTATCAACAAATAATAGGGGTACCATGAAAATGCATTCTATCATGTTTATATATTTTTTAAACATGCCACGCGGCCAGAAACGCCGGTCTGAATATATTTATATTTATATGGTTTTTATTTTTCTTTATAAAAAATAGACTTAAGGAGACTTATTAACTGCGGTACTCTGAATATAGAATTATAGTTGTAGTACAGTGGAGCCGATACGGCACTATCGGCGCTCACATCAACCGCGTCGCGATATCTCTACCTCGATATAATCAATATCGCCACCACTCGTTACACACAAATTACTTTCTGTTTAAATATCTAGTTAGTGTTCCACGTTACATGCGCAATATAAATAATATGTATCTATCATCATACACATATCTAAGCATAAAGTGTTTTTTATTCATTATTTAAATCTAAAGTGCTAAATACTTGTTTTTAGTTTGGTTTGGTTTTAAAATTTTATTTCAAAAAATAAAAAGAACACTGAATATTAATTAGTTTTGTTAAATTATTACGGTAAATTTAGTCCAAATTTAACATAGCTTACACAGTGACAGGAATATGCTCCAGATTTTTGTTTAACGTATATTTTTGTTATCATTGTCATTTTTCATTCTAAAATTAAGTTTATGAGTCTTTTCTTATAATCTATGTCTATATGTCTCTGGATGTGTTCCCTTAAAGAGTTCTCAGTTATTGCACTTTACATAAGTTAAATCCTTCGAAAAATACACTATCATATTTTTACCCGCGACGGAACGGCGACTGTATATGTGTTTGGGGTGAGAGGTTGTTTGTTTGTTTGTTTGTTTGTTTGTTTGTTTGTTTGTTTGTTTGTTTGTGTGTTTGTGCAAATTACTATGTCAATTATTTCCAAAACTATAAGTCCGATTTTGATACGGTTTTCTATGATAGGTTAAGGTTCAATTGGCGTATGTTCTTAGATATGTCTTATTGCCTTAACTCACCAGGGGGCGCTGCAGTAAGCATTTTACGTGAAAACGAATGTTTTCAATTATCTCAAAAAATAATAGTCTGATTTCAATAGATTTTCAGTGGTAGATTCAGGTTTAATTGGTGGATGTTCTTGGATATGTTTTATCGTGTCAAACCACCAGGGGGCGCTGCAGTAAGCATTTGTTTGTACTTTTTTTGTATTTATTTGTCTAAAACCGAAACTACTGCTCCGATTAAAAAGAGTTTTCATAAAAAGATTTATCTTTGCTTGGTGCATATTTTAAGATTTTTCTTTTTTTGTTACGGGGAAAACTCACCAGGGGGCGCTGCACTAAACATTTGTTTATGCAGAGCAAAAACTACTAGTCCAATTTAAATGAAACTTTCAAGGATGGGTTCAGGCTTAATTGGTGCGTCTTTCCATATATGTGTTATGGTGACCACTCATCAGGGGGCGCTGTAATAAGCATTTGTTTGAGATTTTTTGTGTTAAACCAAAATTTTTCTTATATTTATTTGTCTAAAACCGAAATTACTTATCCGATTGGCTAGAGTTTTCAGAACTAGATTAAGCTTTACTTCGTACATATTTTAAAATTTTTGTTTTTACGTTACGGTGAAAATTCACCAGGGGGCGCTGCAGTAAACATTTGTTTATGTAGAGTAAAAACTACTAGTGCGATTTAGATGAAACTTTCAACGATAGGTTCAGGTTTAATTGGTGCATCTTTTCATATATGTGTTACGGTGATCACTCACCAGGAGGCGCTGCAGTAAGTACATTTGTTTGTGCAAAACTAAAACTACGAGTCCGATTTGAATGCAGTTTTCAATGATAGATTCAAGTTTACTTAGTGCATATTTTCATATATGTGTCATGTATGTTTACTTAGTGCATATTTCCAAGTATGTGTCAACTCTCTAGGGGGCGCTGCAGTAAGTAGCTGCTTCCATTTTTTGTGTATAACAAAAACGACTAGTACGATTGGATCTTTCCAATTTTTTTTTTAGTATTAGATTTTGTTTTCAGTATTAGATTCCGCTTTGTTTAGAGCATGTTTTTAAATTTATATTACGGTGACAAGTCACCAGGGGGCGCTGCAGTAAAATATTATTTGTGCAAAGCTAAAATGACGAATTCGATTTGGATACAGTTTCAGTGATAAGCTCAAGTTTAATTAGTGCATGTTCTTGGATATGCTTTATCGTGTTAACTCACCAGGGGGCGCTGCAGTAAACGTTTGTTTGTAATATTTAATGTAAAACCACAACTACTAGTCCGATTGGACAGAGTTTTCAGTATTAGATTTACCTTTACTTGGTGTATGTTTTTAGTTTTTTTTTACGTTAAGAACTCACCAGGGGGGGCTTCATTAAACATTTGATGGTGCAAAGTTAAAACTACGAGTCTGAATTTGATGCAGTTTTCAACGATAGGATCAGGCTCAATTAGCGCGTGTTCTCGTATATGTGTCATGGTGACACCTCACCAGGGGGCGCTGTAGTAAGCATTTGCTTGTATTTTTGTGTGAAACCTATTTAGATGCGGTTTTCTGTGATAGGTTCAGGTTTAATTGTTGCGTGTTTTTATATGCCATATCACAAACTACCACGGGGCGCTCCAGTATAAATTAATTTGTTCCAAATCAAAACTACTAGTGGATTTTGTGATTTTCACTGATTTGGTTAAACTTAAGTTTCCTAAAAATGTTGCGGTGACAATCTGCCAGGCGCTGCAAAAGGCAATATCAAATTATAACCAGAAAGCATTGGGCTTATAATTTTTTTTTGGATTTGCATGAAGATTAATATAAAGTATTTCGAAATTATGTAATAATATATAATGTGTATCTATACACTTTAAAAAGTTTAAAATAAAAAACAAAATTAAAAATTTTGAAAATACCCACGACGGTTTAATTGTAATTGAAAAAGGATAAAATAACTAGAAATCCCCCGCCTAAAAGAATATATGTAACGAGATGATGGGGACAACTTCGTCGGGGGCTGCCAGTTGCAACCTCTATTTTAAATATCTAGTAGCTAACAGTATAGATTTCGTTCTTAAAGTTTTTAAAAGGAATACCAGTTAAAAAAAATCATATGAATATTTTAATTTTTTCCTAAACCTGTTATAACAGCATAAAAACCTAGGAAAAGTTAGCAAACTTAAAGTAATGGCAGCTCCGACGAAGTCGTCCCCATCATCTCGTTACATATATTCTTTTAGGCGGGGGATTTCTAGTTATTTTATCCTTTTTCAATTACAATTAAACCGTCGTGGGTATTTTCAAAATTTTTAATTTTGTTTTTTATACTAAGCAAAGCTATATGAATGAAAATAGCCTTAAAATTACTTTTAAATATTTATTTTATATTGACCATAGATTTTCATTTTTTTTTTCATTTAAAAATAATGACATTCAGAATGTATATATGGCGAATTTCGATTATCGTCTTTGGTACATACTGGTATGGTAAGGCTGCGACGAATCAATTAACGTAACGTTGAGCCTCTGCGACCTTTACCTCACACAGACAGAAAGACAAACTAATTTGAATTCATTAATAGACTAATTCAAATTCATAATAGCCCTTATACAAATATACTTTTGCAAATATTTTTGAAATGTTGAATGAACATGAAACCACCACCGGCTCGGAAACTAGTTCTGTTGAGAAGAGCCGGCGACAAAAATACTAAAACGAAAAATAAAATACTTTACCCTCCTTCACGTTTGTAGTCAGGTAATAACAAATCGCTCCGTATCATTAAAAATATTTAACACTCGTGAACAAATATGTTACTTTCAATTAGTAAGGACAATGAAAGTTTCTTGACCACTTAACACGCTATCTTATCGTTGTAGTAAATATAAAAGATTACTTGAGTGTGTTTGACGACTAACCTGCACTCTAAAATGCTAGTCTTTGAGCATAAATAAAACACTTAAATGTGATTACTGATTATTGCACATTATAAATATAAAATTAAAACAATAAATACAATTCATTTTGGATACTATATTCGTTTTTTGCAGCTATAGGCTTTTTCCTACACGGTCCTCTATGACTACTAGGATTGCCTATCTTGAGTAGTTAGAGAGAACTTTGTGTCAAAACATTCCGTTCTCTACTTTTTACTTGAATTTGAGATAATGCGGGCAAAGTGGCGGAACTCAACCGCGCTTGTAATATTTCGTTTAAAAAAAAAGGTTTTTAGCGGATTCTTTGTAAATTATCTATCTGTTAACAAAGTTAATCTTGGAACGGCGTTTTTATACATTTTTAGCCCGCATTTACTTTAACATGTACACACGAGTCCCGCCCGGACTCCAACTTGTAGAAATAAAATTTACAAATAATATTTTTAAGCATATTTTGTATGTATTATGTATCAAATTTGCTAAATTTAACGTAGATAGACGTAGACACAACATGAAAGTCCATACTAATGTTATAAATGCGAAAGTCTGTCTGTCTATCAGTTACAGTATTGGAAGAAATTTAAAATGAAACTAATTGAAGACTTTTTTTTAAGAATTACTAATTGAAAAATATTTATTTTCAAAATCCATCTTCAATTGCTATAAAATAAAGGAATAGGATGAAAGTTTATATTAAATTCTTTTTCGCAATTTCGCTGTTTTTTTTTTCAGGAAAATAGTTCATGACGCTAGGTCGAACACAGCCAACTTAGTTTTTCAAGCCAAGTTTAAAATTTGTATGAAAATTTATAAAAAAATAACTTTGCGGCGCGAACCATCGATTATACGAAATAGCTAAACTTGTTTAGCGTCACGCGGGTAAAGCCACGAGTGAGTCGCGTAAATATACACATAGTTTTTCTAAGGACGAAGAAAGTTACAAAAAATATACAGTTTTATTTAAATACCTGTTGAAAATTAAATTTATAGTTTAATACCAGAAATATTTTGCAATAATTTAATATTTCTTTCTCTTTGGAGGATATTACAACTTGCCTGTACATTTCAGTATGTACGTCACTCACAAATTAAGAAACTAACTTACGTATTATAACAAAGTCATTGTTTTTAAACTCTTGTCAACTAATTATAAAGTGATTGTATTTATTCTGATTTAACTTAATATTTACAACTTCACGCTTTCCCTGCATAGCAGGATAAAGAGAGGGAATGAAGTAAATGAAGACAATCCATTTTTTCGGAAATCAGAAACTAAACTGTTAGTACTTGAGCATAAAGAAGACACTTAAGTGCAATTTCAGATTAATATACATTATGAATTTTCGATACTTTCTCTTTTTCAGTTTTCAGCTTTAGGCTTTTTCCCGCACAGTTCTCTCTGACTCGGGTTACTTGTCCCGGGGAAGTTACAGAGTCAAAACACTCCGTTCTATACTGTTTGCCTGAATTCGAGGCGGAATGCATCACTCTATTAGATACCCAAGGGAAAAAAATATTTAATATAAATATAATAATTGTCCCGAATGGAAAATGAACCCACAACCAATCGCGTATAAAATCAAACACTGATCTACTGCACCATGATGACCTCCAAATTTCTCTTAAACTATTAAAATATTTATCTCGTTTTATAATTCTTAACATATTATACTTAAATATTATAAATGCGACGGTACCTGCGGCTGCGACCAGCAGCAATAGCGCGGCGAGGGCCAGTATCAGCCGCATTGTACACTCTTCGACACTAACTACGCCACTAATATTGAATCAAGCCTCTGATTAGAATTATATATGAATTTTTATTATACAGGCTGTTCTTCAATTGAACGATATAATGAGATAAGATTAACTATTTCCGCGCTTATCTATTATTAAAATGTGATATTGGTGTACGTTTATTAAAATGATAAAAAGAGTGAAAGAACGTGGTGTGCCGACATGGGAGCAGCTGCTATACGGTGGCGACTACTTCTTAAAGTATGGTTCAGTAAAGAGTACCTGTTGTAGTAAAAATACCTGTTATAAAAAGTGTTTTTAATAAATTAGTTAAACTTAATGCTGCGCTTTGCTTCGACACCAGAGTGAAGAAAATTATATACTAAATATTGCAATTCTTCGAGTGGGAATCGAGTCAATAAGCAATCAGGCCCACAGTCGCACTGGTGCCCTTGCGCCACGACTAGCCTGTGTATCTATTTATTTGTTTATAAAGGTCAACTAACAAAACTTAGGTTAATACACACATACAAACATATTTTAAAATAACATAATATATGCTGAGTGTTGATTTAACAGTAAGTTGCCACAGCTTGCTTAGGGATGGTTCAAATATAAAGTAATAAATATTGTACCACTGAACGAATTTTGATGAAATTTTTATAATAATATAGCTTGTACATCAAAATAAGACATGGGTTATAATTTATAAAAATATTTTGTAAATTTTCCAAAATATCAAGTAAGTAGACTAATTGGATGAGTCATAATTATAACTGCCTAAAGACGTTTAAAGACTTGTCGTATCATTACATAATATATTTTTATACAGCCTAGGAACTCCTTTTCTTCTTTCCGATCGAATCCTTGGATTCGAAATGTGAAAATTATACTATGAAAATCCATTCTGATGCAGTCTGACTGTATGCAGAATGGTTTTGAATTCGATTCTTACTTGGAAATATAATTAGAGGTATTTTTTAAAGTAATATATATAAAACGTATCTCTAATCAATACGCAATATCTTGATATTAAGTAAGAATCGAATTATCAGTCAGACTGCATCAGAATGGATTTTCATAGTATAATTTTCACATTTCTTTAAAAACTTACTAATAATGATAATATTATTTTTGCTAATAGTGTTAAGATATGACACGTATTGATATTATTTCTACATCTTATTGTCCAAGACAAGGTAGAATGCACAGAACCACACGGAATATTCCCAACGTGGCGCTGTTGGTGGACCGCCGATGCGGATGTATTGTACATATGAACAAGAATATATAAAACTTTCTCGTATAGTGCAAATAACTTTTATTAATCACTCTGTAGTTCATCTACTTCAGTTGTTTATCACAGCGAGCCTCTCTAAAGATAATGAAAGAAAGAGTATTGATAACAAACGCAGGACAGCTCGTTGGTCGATTAGTAAATGCATTCAATTTAGAAATTATTGATTTTATAATTATAATAGGTTTTAATTTCCGCAAACCTCGTGATGCTTTCCAATTTCATACCTCGTAATATTATCACAGTTTTATTATACTATATTTAGTCTGAATCATTCAATACAATGCGTGTAGGAAAATCTTTCCACACCAATTTGACCCTCTCGTCTTTGGCTTGACAATTTGCACGTGTGTTCGAATTCGATGCCAGTATAAAATGAAAGTAAAGTGTGGCGTTGATTTTCGATACTCAATATGTAATGTCTCAAATCAAGCGGAAAGTAGAGTGTCTTAATCTCTTTTGCTGTTTTCACTAATATTTTTAAAATATATAAAAATCTAGCTTACTATGAATTTTTAAATATTTTTCGCTACTGGCAAAGATCTGTACGCTTATGTACACTTATGTACCTACCTATATATTATGTATACAGCGAGCAAACACATGCTCAATCCATACTAATATTATAATTGTTAAATGATTGTTTGTCTATTTTACTTTTATATCACAATGAAACTATATTATGTTACGATTTTTCGTGAGTGACGCTACTTTTTACCATCTTAAAACATTTCATTTTCATGGGAAGATCCGTATAGCGAATAGTCAGAAAATGGCCAAAATAAGTAAAGAATTCTATTAATGTCATTTTTATTTGAATTATAGTTTAACCTTCATCTTTATAAATATTTTCTTTTTTCTTTTACGAAATGTAAAAACTAAGTAAGTACTCTTCACACTTATACGGTAATGGAAAAAATACCTAAATTATATCGATGTGTATTACTCGTCTATTGAAATCGAATATTACTAATGAAAAGACTTAATTACTTTTTACTTAGACTATAATTCCAAGCATAAGGTATATTTGGAGTTATAACCTAAGTAAGTTTAAGTATATTTAGAATTTATTTTACTGATTTTCTAAAGTTAGCTGTTTAATATGTCGAGGTAAAGCGCGGCCTTAAGTTAACACGCAATGCGTCCGAATTCGGCGGAAAGTGGTGAATGGAGTGTCATCGCGCTAGGTTCCCTTTGCCTATCCTGCTGTGTGCGGGATACAGCGTGAACGTAAATAAAAAAAGCTGTTTCATACAATACATGAAGGCAAAAATTAACTAATTTGACACAGTGACTATTTACTTATCTTTAGAATTATATATTTAGAACAGTGGTAAAAATTACTTAGAAATAAAAATTGCAGTCGAACTCTAACCAGATCACTAGAATGCCATAATTAACTTACTAACTGATAATTTCTTAGTACATTTTTTTAACTTTTCTCATTCATACAAAAATTATAGCCATAAATTTATAAAGTTTATTCTATTTTCTTAAAGAACAGACCAAAATTGGTCCTGTTAAAGAAAATCTAAATGATTACTATATACATTTGCCAAAACTTTAATTTAATACTAGTTTTTCGGTTCGGTGACATTGCGCTCTACAGGGACGATATATGAATCACTATATGAAGAAGAAAGAAGAAAAACGATGTATTTGTCTTTCTGTGATAAACTAATAAATTTTAAAGTTAGAAAGGCTAAAGGTAAAGTAACGTAGGTTATTATTAATTCCCATTGATTATCTCATATAAGAGTATATATGCGTGTTATAATTATACAGCCTTGCTTTAGAATAAAGCTGCTAAGTGTATTTTAATGATTAACACTCCGTTCTCCACTTTCGAACGACTTTAGCGACGAAATCGAAACTTTATGAGTTAAGTGGTGAAATTCAATGTTACGTTTTTCTTTTTACCAGAATGGTTCAATAAATATATTTTAATAATAATCATTTCCTCCCAGTGAGTATCGAACCTACGACCAATGGCGTTCAAAGTCAGACAGTATGTCTGTCACGACGGCGAGAAAATATATCTATACTAATAAACACGAGCAAAATTAAAATGTCTGTTATAAAAAATTAAATAACAGCTTTTTTCTAGGCAAACGGCTTGACAGATTTGAACGGTACTTCTACTGGCAGATAACTTGGGCTACTCTTATTTTCCTTTTAGTTAAATTCCACGTAGATGAAGTCGCGAGCATACCTAGTTTATAAATACTATAAATAGATTCCTTTTAACCGGGTGAGGTAAAACGTCGCCTGTCTGAGTGTCATGCAATCGACACGATTCAATTACACTTCACATTAACATATCACAATGATTATAATTAATTGATAATATTAAAGTATTTATTATTGTAAAGAGTAATTCATAGATTCGAAATTTTAGAAATGCTTTTTTACAGATAGTGAGGCGCCATTTCTTTGAATAATTTTTTTTTAGCTTCACGCTGTATCCCTCACACATCAAATTAGTATTCAGAGTGAGCCTACTGTTAAAACACTCGGTTCCCCACTTTCTGCCGAATTTTGAAGGCTTTGCGTGTTAAGATGCGAAACTTAACGCCGTGCTTCGCCTTGACACCATAATGGAGAAAATGGAAAGATGAAATATTTCCACTCCTCGAGTGGGAATCAAACCAACAACCAGTCGCTTTACAGTCAAGCTAAAAAAAAACTTAACGAATTATATATATATATATATATATATATATATATATATATATATATATATATATATATAGATATATATATATATATCTATATCTATATATATATATATATATATATATCTATATATATATATATATATATATATATATCTATATATATATATATATCTATATATTTCGTTAAGTTTTTTTAACGAATTTTAAATATCTATTTGACTTTTCCAAAATAAAATTTTGCGGAGACCCAAGTGTCTTGTCTGTAGGTTTAATCTGCTTCTTCTAGTATGCACGATACCTGCAAGTATTTCGTTGCAACATGAGACATACTCGTACAACAAACACGTAGTTTTAAAGAGTATTTGATAAGACAACTTCGATGAACGGTATCAGACAGCAGACTTGCATATTGACTATGCTAATTGGAACTAGTCATATTTAATATGCTTTATCGATCGTTTATCTATTTGAAATATCAAAATATGCTCTTGAATATAGCACACGTGCACGTGCAATTATTTTAGTAACAATTTGTGACTCTCTGAAACTCTAATAAGGGGAGAATAGAACGATTTACACTTAAGTTATTAATATTTTATATTTTTTGTAATTAATAGTCTTGCCCCAATATTCTAATTTTTATTTATTTTAATTTATCTTTATATCCACCAAATAATTACTTATAGTAAAATATCTAAAACGGTAAACCGCCCGACTATTCAGTATACATACATGGATGGTTTAAAATTGTATACTAGTTAAATATATGTTTTTTAATTACAATATATTTTCCGGTCTGGACAGGTAACTGTGTCGCTTGATTCCACAAGCAATATGAAATCTGAAAGGGTAAACATAGAGAAAGACCTGACGGTACATGGGTAGGCTCAAATTAGGGCTGCTAACCGTACTATAATATATAGTATACTGTATTTCGAGACAATACCACATGTACTGTGTACACAAGTTAAATATTTTCCGCATACTATATTTCTGCAATTTATGAATACGTGAAAATAATTTATATAAGAAAATTTATAATTTGTTAAATTTTAATTTATAGTTTAGAATGCAAGAAATGCAAAATAATATAGATTTGATTAAAAAATATTGAGTAACACATATGACTTAGCTTTTTTGTTGTTCACACAAAATATTTTATTTTTAAATATTATATTTTAGATGACAATATGTAGGCAACCCTATTTCGGAACTATATATGAGGTACTGATAACATCTGTAAAATAGTATACAGTAAACAGATAAAATCCCTAAAACGTGCGTGCGTATAAAAATTATCAAAGCAAATGATTTTTTTGTTTCCATTTTATGATATTTTCCATATAGAATTTCCGCTTTCTATCCTCACACAGTAATATTATGTGTACCCTATATGAGTTTATACAAGCTTCATTGTTATTTATAAATGAACTTTAAAACATAATTTTCCTTCAGTGAGACCGTCATTTTTCTCTCTATTCAAGCAACAAGCAAAAAGATTAGTTTGTTTCAAGTGTTAATTATTTTCTGCGGTTTGTGGATTATAAAATAATTTAGAATAGTTTAAAGCAAAATACTTATTGAGAGGATTATATTTATTCAATGTTATTATATTAATAATATATACTTTTAATGCCTATGAAATAATATCTTTTTTTATCCTCACTGTATCTTAGACACACAGCAGGGTAGGCAGAGGGAACCTAATGTTAAATGCTACGTTCCCCATTTCCCCCAAAATTTGGAGACATTGCGTTTAAAGTGGCGGAGAGCATATTGCCATCTTTTAATTTCTGGGACAACTTGACAAAAAGATTTGTATCACTTTGTTCTTCACTTTCCACCTTAGAAGATATTGTGGACATCTTCATCATAAACTGTTTTGTTCAATTACCAGATGTATATTAGTCAAAGCGTAACTGTCGGTATCGTATACTATATGCAGTATATATTCAACGCTGCGCCTCATTTTGTCACTCTTTGCTCTGAAAATAATATAATTTAAATATAAGCATTTCAAGAGGCTGTCATGGCACGCTGTGACAGCGCGTGACTCTAAACGTGTTGGCTGTGAATTTGATTTCCGTTCAGCGAAATTACGATTAGGATAACTAATTTATATTAATAACTAGCGACCTGCTCGCGGTTTCGCCACGTGATCTACCACTTTCATCCTCTATTGCCTCTTTGGGATTGTTTTTTTTATAAAAGGAGGGTATTCTATATTTGACTTTCGTCACTAATTATGTTCATGAGAAAATCATCGATATATTTAGTGCAATGTCTATATTATTTGATAACATATAGCGATAACTGTTCTAGTAAGAAAACGTACGAAATCTGCTATCATATGATAGTAGATTTCGTATATATATACCATCTGGTATATAGTATTATAAACCGGTCATAATATCTTAAATAAACTTTACGCTTTTTATTTTACAATTGTGTTACTTATTGGTATTAAAAAATAGCTTTACTTGCAAATAATCAATGCAATTTGACTTTGCCAGTTTTTTACTTTTCTGCGGGAACTGTTTTGAATACCAGGGTAATTTTTAAAAAAAGAGAGATAGCCTATGTTTGAAATTGCCTCATTAACTATTTTCCTGAGAAAATTCATTCATTTCAGTCAAGGGGTTTAGATCTTTCATTCTCACTATATACTAAACATACATAAGTTTCATCCACTGTTTCAACCTCCTAAGTTGCATTTTTACCCGCGACGGAACGGCGACTGTATATGTGTTTGGGGTGAGAGGTTGTTTGTTGTTTGTTTGTTTGTTTGTTTGTTTGTTTGTTTGTTTGTTTGTTTGTTTGTTGTTTGTTTGTTTGTTGTTTGTTTGTTTGTTTGTTTGTTTGTTTGTTTGTTTGTTTGTTTGTTTGTTTGTTTGTTTGTTTGTTTGTTTGTTTGTTTGTTTGTTTGTTTGTTTGTTTGTTTGTTTGTTTGTTTGTTTGTTTGTTTGTTTGTTTGTTTGTTTGTTTGTTTGTTTGTTTGTTTGTTTGTTTGTTTGTTTGTTTGTTTGTTTGTTTGTTGTTTGTTTGTTTGTTTGTTTGTTTGTTTGTTTGTTTGTTTGTTTGTTTGTTTGTGTGTGTGTTTGTGCAAATTACTATGTCAATTATTTCCAAAACTATAAGTCCGATTTTGATACGGTTTTCTATGATAGGTTTAGCTTCAATTGGCGTATATTCTTAGATATGTCTTATTGCCTTAACTCACCAGGGGGCGCTGCAGTAAGCATTTTACGTGAAAACGAATGTTTTCAATTATCTCAAAAAATAATAGTCTGATTTCGATATGACTTTCAGTGGTAGATTCAGGTTTAATTGGCGGATGTTCTTAAATATGTTTTATCGTGTCAAACCACCAGGGGGCGCTGCAGTAAGCATTTGTTTGTACTTTTTTTGTATTTATTTGTCTAAAACCAAAACTACTGATCCGATTGAAAAGAGTTTTCGGAAAAAGATTCAACTTTGCTTGATGCATATTTTAAGATTTTTCTTTTTTTGTTACGGGGAAAGCTCACCAGGGGGCGCTGCAGTAAACATTTGTTTATGCAAATCAAAAACTACTAGTCCAATTTAGATGAAACTTTCAAGGGTAGGTTTAGGCTTAATTGGTGCGTCTTTTCATATATGTGTTATGGTGACCACTCATCAGGGGGCGCTGTAGTAAGCATTTGTTTGAGTGTTTTTGTGTAAAACCAAAATTTTTCTTGTATTTATTTGTCTAAAACCGAAATTACTAATCCGATTGGATAGAATTTTCAGAACTAGATTCAGCTTTGCTTGGTGCATATTTTAAGATTTTTGTTTTTTTGTTACGGTGAAAATTCACCAGGGGGCGCTGCAGTAAACATTTGTTTATGCAGAGCAAAAACTACTAGTCCGATTTAGATGAAACTTCCAACGACAGGTTCAAGTTTAATTGGTGTTTCTTTTCATATATGCGTTACGGTGACTACTCACCAGGGGGCGCTGCAGTAAGTACACTTGTTTGTGCGAAACTAAAACTACGAGTCCGATTTGAATGCAGTTTTCAAAGATAGATTCAAGTTTACTTAGTGCATATTTTCATATATGTGTCATGTATGTTTACTTAGTGCATATTTTCATGTATGTGTTAACTCTCTAGGGGGCGCTGCAGTAAGTAGCTGCTTCTATTTTTTTGTGTAAAACCAAAACGACTAGTACGATTGAAAAGAGTTTTCAGTATTAGATTCCGCTTTGCTTATAGCATGTTTTTAAATTTATATTACAGTGACAAGTCACCAGGGGGCGCTGCAGTAAAATATTGTTTGTGCAAAGATAAAATGACGAATTTGATTTGGATGCAGTGTCAATGATAAGTTCAAGTTTAATTACTGCATGTTCTTGGATATGTTTTATCGTGTTAACTCACCAGGGGGCGCTGCAGTAAACATTTGTTTGTAATATTTAATGCAAAGCTACAACTACAAGTCCGATTGCGCAGAGTTTTTAGTATTAGAGTTACCTTTACTTGGTGTAAGTTTTTAGGTGATTTTTTTACGTTATGAACACGCCAGGGGGTGCTGCATTAAACATTTAATTATGCAAATTATGCAAAAAAACTACAAGTCCAATTTGGATGCAGTTATCAAAGATAGGATCAGGTTTAATTAGTGCGTGTTCTCGTATATGTGTCATGGTGACACCTCACCAGGGGGCGCTGCAGTAAGCATTTGCTTTTATTTTTTGTGTGAAACCTATTTAGATGTAGTTTTCTGTGATAGGTTCTGGTTTAATTGCTGCGTGTTTTTATATGCCATATCACGAACTACCACGGGGCGCTCCAGTATAAATTAGTTTGTTCAAAATCAATACTACTACTGGGTTTTGTGATTTTCACTGATTTGGTTAGACTTAAGTTTCGTGGAAATGTTACAGTGACAATCTGCCCGGCGCTGCAATAAGCATTTGATAACCAGAAAGCATTGGGTTTATAATTTCTTTTGGATTTGCATGAAGATTAATATAAAGTATTTCGATATTATGTAATAATATATAATGTGTATCTATTCACTTTAAAAAGTTTAAAATAAAAAGCAAAATTAAAAATTTTGAAAAAACCCACGACGGTTTAATTGTAATTGAAAAAGGATAAAATAACTGTAAATCCCCCGCCTAAATGAATATATGTAACGAGATGATGGGGACGACTTCGTCGGGGGCTGCCAGTTGCAATCCCTATTTTAAATATAGTAGCTAACAGTAAAGATTTCGTTTTAAAGTTTTTAAAATACCAGTTATCAAAACTATAAATTCATATTAATATTTTAATTTTTTGGGAACCTGTTTTAACAGCAAGAAAACCTATGAGAAGATTTGTGCAAACTTAAAGTAATGACAGCCCCCGACGGAGTCGTCCCCATCATCTCGTTACATATATTCATTTAGGCGGGGGATTTACAGTTATTTTATCCTTTTTCAATTATAATTAAACCGTCGTGGGTTTTTTCAAAATTTTTAATTTTTTTTAAAAGTAGCCTATATTTGACCCTGCATCTTCAACAATCTTCTTTACGAATTCCATCTAAATCGGGCCAGTAGATTACCCGTGAAAACATAACAAATAGAAGAGATACAGATTTTTGCATTTTTATAATAATAATTTTAATGAGTGCGGATATGTCTAATACAATGTCAGCTATATAATAACAGATGGCGCTACCCGTTGCAGAAAACGTAGTGACATCTGTTGTCATATAGATTATATAAATATATACATTATATAAAGTTTTATAGACCGGTCAAATGTATATTTAAAAATGTTATGCTTATTTTATTTTATAATTATTTTAATTAGTGATATTGAAACAAATTTAGCTTCACTCGTGAACTATCGACATAATTTGAATGTTTTTTTTTTTAATTTTATTTTTCTGCGGGTGTTGTATTGAATACCAGGATGAAAACTATCCCATATGTTGCTCTAACCTCTAAGCTAACTCCATACAAAAATTGATTAATTTCTACCCGGTAGATATCAGTATACAAATGATTTACTTATATCGGTTTTTTATTTTTTCCAAAAAAACTACATGGAAAATCGGGATAAAAACTATCCTATATGTACCTTTGGACTATAAGCTATCACCATACCAAAATTCATCCATTTCTATCCAGTAGTTTTTGCGTGATTGACGAACAAATTAACAGACAGACAGACAGACAGACAGACAGACAGACAGACAAAAATTCTACTGAGTGGATTTTTGGCCTCTGTTATCGATATATTAACGCACCCAATTAAAATTTTTCTGAAATTTTTCATGTACAGAATTGACTTTTCTACTCTTTTATTATATATAGAGAAGAGATTTCTGTGCTCTGGTACTCAATACAAAATTTGGATTTTCCAGTAGAAAGTGGAGAGCACAGTGTGATTTCTCTGGCAACCTTGCTATGTGGAAAACGCGTGAAGCTGAATATTGCATTGCTCTACTTACTATTAATATAAATGTGAGTGTTATACGACGCCGCGATACCTATACGTGCCTATACATTGTTCATTATTTCCGTGAGTTACATCCGCCACCAACACCGCATATTGAAATTCCTATATTGAATGTCACATCTCATTAAGTCTGACAGTGTTAGATGTTCAAACCAAACTAATCGCTTACAGTGATTCTGTTTAACGACGCGCAATCGAGCGTGCCGCCAAATAAGCCTAGATGACGATATCTTTTCCTCTATAATAAGTATTAAAATTATAATAAGTGATTAAAAATCGACTGAAAGATAATTTGTTTGTCAGCGGTCGTGGATTCGATCCACACCAAAAACACGTTTATTATGTGGTTCGGAAAAAAAGCCCTCGGGTCACATTATACACACATTATATATTATTAATTAATGTTCAGAAAGTAGACAAGTCAGTGTGGTAATTTAAATTCAACATGTTGTAACAACAGCTTCTCTCTCCTTGCTCCTATGTATGCACGTATACGTAGTGTATATATTCCTTGCGTGGTATGAAAGAAATTATCGTCAAAGTATATATTTCTACAACAATATGTCAAAAGTAAAAGAATTTTAGGCAACGAAACCCTAACTACAAATGTAACATTATACAAAATATATTCTTACACTAAGTACGTAAAAAGCAATAAATGTACTTGTTTGCATTTATAAAATATCGTTCGCTAATGCATCGTCCTTGTAAGAAATCAAAATATATCTCTCGACTGCTTGCGACCGCAGCAACGGCGGTGACGGCGGTGACGGCGGTGACGGCGGGCGACGAAGATTAATCATCGCAAAGCGTTTAAGGCTGCCGCTTCGTTACTTCAGTCACACTCGTAGCTTTTCTTTTTCCGATGTTTGAGAAAATTATATTACTGCGACAGATTCTGTTCTGTTCCGTTTGTTTGCTCAAAGAGAATTTATCTGTGACATATATTTTTTTCATTTATTTGTTCGTTTTGAATGGAATATATATAGGAAAGTCTGCCTACGGTTTTGCTCTTTACCTAACTTGTGTGTTGTGAAAGTGAAGTGAAGTGCATTCGGTACGGGTTGTGCGTAGTGCGTGTTGTGCGTCTCCCTGTGAGTCTTTCCTTGCAGGCTAACCGGCGTTTGCTGGGAGAGGTAATCGTTTTCTCGAAAATCGTTCGTCGATTTTCGGAAAACGATTCGCCGATTCTCGGTAATCGTCGTGTTAGGCTCGTCTTCGCGCGCTTGATCGGAGTTTCTCGGCTGATGGCCGAATAATCACCGATCGTAGGCACCTCGTTGCCGCCCTTCGTCGGCCATCATGCTCGGCCGCGCCGGCGCGAAGCGGGACCGCTCCCGCTCGCGTCTCAGAATACCTCTACCTCTTTCGGATGAAGGGGAATCGGAAAAGGATATTATGCCTCCTCCTCCTTCCCCTCTCCCTCTTCCTACCGAGATTCCCTCTGCTGTCGGGTCCGTGGCCACTTCCACTCCCGTTGACACCCCTAGGGAGCGCTCTCCGTCGGCGCCTCCCAATTTCTCGCTAAGTAAAGCCGTCCAGATGTCCCCGCGCACGCAGCTGCACTCGGATATGATCGCCGTGGCCGAGTTGCAGCAGCGTGGCATCCTCTCCACCTCGCTACTTCAACACATCGCTATGTTCTTGAATGACAAGTGCAGGGAGTTGGAGCGCGGGGAATGCGCCAACTCTGAGACATCAATGGAGACGGAAGCGATCGTTCCGAAGCGCTTCCTCTCGGACGACGAGGCCCCGGACGCCGCCTCGAAACGTCACTGTGCCAGCCCGCGCCCAGGCACCTCGCCTGGTGTGTCGCGCGATCCACGTCTCCGGACCAGTGGGACGTGTGGATCCCCCGTGCCGGTGTCTGCCACCGCCGCTGCCACGTCGACTGCTCCTGCTTCCACTGCCCCTGTTCCACTGAAGGGGCCAGTGCCCTCTACCTCGACCGCCACTCCGCAACCGGGGGTATCCTTTGCGGCTGCGCTTGGGTCCGCCGGCCCGAGCAGCGCCGCGACGGGTGCCACCGCGCCTACCACCACCTCCACATCCTCCGGACCATCCTCAGAACCTCGCCATCCCAGGATGCCACCCCTTGTGGTTGAGGCCCTTCCTAACTGGGCCGGCCACTTCAGAACATTAAAAGATCTCCTCGGGCACCCTCCCAACGCCAGACCATTCGGCAAGGGTGTCCGCTTCACCCCTGCTTCTGAGACGGAGTACAGGACTATCCAGAGCTACCTCACCGATTTGAGTACCACGGAGAAGATCTCCTGGTACTCTTACTCGTTACCATCAGAGAGGAGTGTCAAGGTGGCGATCCGTGGGCTTCCTGTGCTCACGTCGCCCTCCGAGATAGAAGACGCACTGAGAGAGCGGGGCTACCAGCCCCAGTATGTGAGAGCCATCCAAGCCAGGCAAGGGCGCCCTGGCTGTATATTCCTCGCCATCCTGGCCAACGCCCCGGACCTCCTGCCGGGGCTATACAATATATCGGAACTCCTCTACATGCCCGGGGTGAAGATTGAAGCGTGGAGGAGCAAACGGGGTCCTGCACAATGCCACCGATGCCAAGGGTTCCGTCACTCCAGCCACGGCTGTCACCGCCGTCAGGCCTGCGTCCGCTGTGGTGACGAGCACTTCGCGCGCGACTGCCCCCGCCCTCTGGAGGACCTCGCCACCTGTGCCAACTGCGGTGGCGATCATCCGGCGAATCACCAGCAGTGCCCTCAGTTCAGGAGGGAGATCCAGAATAAAAAGGCCGGCACCGTGGCCCTGACAAAGCCACGGTATACCAAATCTGCCGCCCCCTCTGAACTGAGGAGCGAAGTCCCCGCCGAAGTGCAGGCTACCTCTCTAATGGCCCCGGCGAATCCGGCCACAGACAGAGGCAGCTCAGCGCCACGCCGGGGAAAGAGAGCTAAAAAGAAGAAGAAGGGCGACGCGCTTCAGGCGTCCACTGCCTCCGCCACGGTGGCGACCCCCGCGGCCGCGCCCACTCACCTGCCATCCGTCCAACCTCCTCTGACTCTGCCTAGCCAAGCCGCTACCCATCTGCAGGAGGGCAATGCGAAGAGCATTGCACTAGACAAAGCAATTGATGCTCTCATGGGTGTCCTGGTTGCTCTTCGGGGGGGCCAGGACCCGATTAAGGCAGTGTTAGACGGCATGACCCGGATGCTCCGCGATGGATAAGCTCCGGGTCGTCTATTGGAATGCCGCGGGTCTTCGTAGCCGCGTCCAGATGTTCAGGCTCCTTCTCAAGGAACAGAACGTGGACGTGGCTCTTATTAACGAAACCCACCTGAAGCCTGCAGACACCATACACCTCCCTGGCTATCACATCCTCCGCAGGGACGCATCAGAAGCCCATCACCGACGTGGCCTCCTCATTGCGATCAAGCGGTGCATCATCCATCAGCCACTGCCAATGCCTGACACCACCTCTTTCACGGCTCTTGGGGCTGAATTTCACCTTGGCAGTGGCCCCATTCACCTTTTCGCCACGTACCGCCCTCCCGCTTCCATCCTGATCGTCAGTGAGGTGCGTCAACTCCTGAGCAACTCTTCTCCAGTCATGCTGGCGGGTGACTGGAACGTTAAACACCCGGCCTGGAGGTGCAGCTCCAGGTGCGCCAATGGCAAAAAGCTGTTTGAGGACGCCGCCAGACATGGGTATGACATCGCAGGCCCAGAGGAGCCCACGCACTTTCCATGCGCCAGACGCCTCAAGCCAAATTTCTTGGATTTAGTCGTACACAGGGGGATTCCGGCCCTATCTTTGGAAACTCTCACATCATCTTTCGGCTCCGACCATCTCCCAGTACTTGCTGTGATTTCCGGCAAACTTGCTCTAGCGCGGGGCCCCCCTGCTGGGGGTTGGATCTGTTGGGAGCGGTTTGCCGAGTCACTGCAAGCTTCATCATTTCCTCCGGTGTCCCTGGCCAGTCCGTCCGACATTGATCATCTTGAGCAGTCCTTGACAACATCTATAAGGGCTGCTCTGTCGGACGCCACCCAACCATCTCAGCCACTCAGATTCCCTCCTACGCCAAGACGGGTCAGAGTCCTCTTGGCGCAGAAAAAGGAGACGCGCAAACTTTGGCAACGGACCAGGGATCCGGCCATCAAGTCCAAATTGAATAACCTCATTGAACAACTCCGCATCGAACTCAATCATACATCAGCCGCCAGTTGGGAGGGGCGTATCGCTGCAGCGAGCGAGGACCAAACCTCGCTGAACTTGCTCTGCCGCCTCATCACCAAGAAGAAACCTCCTGTGCGACCGCTCCTCCGAACCGACAGTACCCTGTGTTACGACGCCATGGGGAGAGCTGAGATTTTCGCCGCCCATCTCGCCACTCAGTTCTCCCCCAACCCCAGCCTTCGTCCCGATCGCCACGCCGAGATCGAGGAAGAAGTCCGCGCCCGCCTGTCCTCTCCGGTGCCTCCCATCTTTCCTCCGCCCTTCTTCTCTCCCGCGGCGACCAAGAAGGTGATTAAGAATCTGACGGCTAGGTAGGCTCCGGGTCGCGCCGGAATCACCAACGCCGCTCTCCGCCACCTACCATTCAAGATCGTTGCGGCCATGACCAGGCTCTTCAACGGCATCCTGCGCCTGGGTCACTTCCCCCCGGGCGTGGAAGGAGGGCCTGGTCGTAATGATTCCAAAACCGGGGAAGAATCCAAGAAATCCTGCAGATTACCGCCCCATCACTCTACTCAGCGCATCATCCAAACTGTTCGAGAGGATGATCCTCCCTCTCATCCAGGCGCACATCCATCTTCGCCCCGAACAGTTTGGGTTTCGCAGTGGCCACTCCACATCCCAACAATTAGTGCGAGTTCTTCACCATCTTGCTGCCACTGCGAACAGGAAGGAGAGTGCAGCCGCAGCCTTCCTGGACGTCGCTAGGGCGTTTGACCGCGTCTGGCATCCAGGACTCTTATACAAGCTCATCAAGACAGACATGCCACCTCACTTGATAAGAGTCCTGGCGGATTTTCTGGATGGCAGGAGCTTCAGCGTGAGGGTGGATCGCGCCATTTCCTCTTGCCATCCAATACTAGCCGGCGTTCCACAAGGCAGTACTCTTTCGCCCATCCTGTACGCCTTGTTTACCGATGACGTCCCTGTGCGGGAGAACGTGGTCCTAGCGCTATACGCTGACGACATCGCCCTGATTACCAGCTCCAGGCGCGCCCGCCTCGCCGTGTCGTACCTCCAGAAGACGCTGGACCTATTGCCCAACTGGCTGGCGGAGTGGAGGCTGTCCTTGAACATCGCCAAAACCCAGGCGATGGTGACCGGCATCTACAGACAGCCTCCTCCGCCGCTGGTTTTCCAGGGCAATAGGATCCCATGGCAGCGCCAGGCCACGTATCTGGGCGTCATCATTGATCGCCGGCTATGTTTCCACCTCCATGCCAAGATGGCCATCAACAAGGCGAAAGTGGCACTCCATCTCCTTCGTCCACTTCTCATCTCCACTCTTCCGCTGCGTACCAAGGTCGCGCTGTATAAGTCATACGTCCGACCTCACTTGACGTATGCAGCGCCGGCCTGGTACGCCCTCACATCCACTACTACCAGAAACCACCTACAGGTTGTGCAGAACAGGGCGCTGAGTCAGCCGCTCACCGGCGCGCCCTGGTTTGTCAGGAACTCCACCCTTCATCGTGACCTCCGCATCCCATCCATTGAAGAAACCATCCAGAAGCTCGCCATCAACCTATTCCACCGCGCTGATGTCTCGGAGTACCCGCATATCCGGGACATCGCGCCGTGGCACTCCAGACCGCCAGACAAGTATCATCTACCACGTGACCTCCTACCATCTCCATCAAGTTCAAGATCTTCATCTCCTCATTCACTTTCATCACGTTAGTCCTTTTATAACCTTATACCCTTTTTGATCTCCTTTTACCTTCTTCCGAGCCGCTGCCCTGGTCGCCTGATCGCTTAGCTGGGCCTCCCACGAGGCAATCGTGGGTCTCACCCGGCTGGGTTGATCGCCCGGGCAGCATCAGTGCTCATCCCCTTTTATTGAGATCCTTTTACTTCTACTTTTTACATTTATTTTGAATACCTTTTACGGCCTTTTTGGGCCTACCCAATGACCCGTCCATCTTTATGGGCGGTGAAGATCTTCATGGTCATAGGGCTTAGCCCTGAAACCATCTCCCCACGCCATTACCAACTTGGTGTGTGGGAATACCTCGGAGTCCGGAATATATATAAAAAAAAAAAAAAAAAGAAAGTAGCCAGTAGTAGTGGCCAGTCGTGGCCCAGTGGCACAAGAGTGTGACTGTAAACGACTGGTTGTGGGTTCGATTCCCACTCGAGGAGTGGAAATTATATTTCCATTTTCTTCGCTCTGGTGTCGAGGTAAAGCGCGGCGTTAAGTTCCGCCACTTAACACCCAAGCCTCCGAATTCGGCAGAAAGTGGGGAACGGAGTGTCTTAACACTAGGTTCCCTCTGCCTACCCTGTGTGCGGGATATAGCGTGAAGCTATGGAATATATTTTGGAAATTATTAATTACATTAATAAAAACGGCCTTCGATGTGTTTTTATCAAGTGAGGTCTGATACTGTATACGTAGAGGCGTAAGTTAGCTCGAAGCTCACTCGAAGGAAATATTTTAAATTTTTCTCATTTTTCGACATTAAGTTTCATGTAGCTAACAACTAGATGAGCCCCGCCTACTCGTGAAATGTGTGGAGTTAAACAAATCGTACACGAAACCCGGTTTGGCGATCGGTATAAAGTTTGTTAAAAACGTAGTAAATACCAGTTATCAATTGTATTTATTATAAATATAAGACGCTGGCGAGCCACTCATTTCGCCACTTCATCTGCGGCTTTTATCTCCTATTTAAGTATCTTTAGCATTCTCCGAACATTTTGCTCAATCATAATATAAAATATAATCTATAATAGTTCTGAAAATTGTAACCTTCAAATTATGAAAAAATTTTCATGATCGATTCAGTATTTTCAGAGATTACCCCTTACAAACAAGGTTAGAAATTATCTCTTTATTATATTACTACAGATTGCAAGTCATCCAAATAACATTGAAAAATATATTCATCCTTAATCGATTTCATAACAGGTTTAGAGTTGACACGGCTGTATAAAGTAACAGTTTAAATAAATTATAAAGATATTTTTAACTTTTTTTTAAATATAAACAATAAGAAGAACCAGTCACTCCATACCCATTGTTCCCAAAAACAATAGTTAAAGATGTACGTATACAAGAGAGTGTAGAACAAAAAAGCTTTGCTTTACAATATTGCTTACTAAAATTGGTACATGAGTGGCGAAGGCGGGCGACGGCAGGTGACACAGTTGCAACTGGGACAACACTCGCTGACTGCGGCCGTCTCGCGTTCTACAGAAAGCGTATCTGCTTCAAGTGCCCTGGAAATGGAAAGAATTTTGTAAATTTTGATTGAATTTCGACTGCACGTGTTTACTAGATAATATATAATGTACTACATTATACTTTTGTCATTTACTAGTAGTCGACTACACTTTGCCTGTGTTTACAGGCGTTTAAAGTAACATCGGTATATTATAACTTAGTGTTCATCGACTCAAAGTGGAATGCAATGCCACAGCGCTATAAATCGTGCTATAAATACACTAATACTTCCGGCCTGAATAGTGATTAATGGTTAACTAAACATTATGAAATATTTTATTTAGCTGCAACGAGGTTTTAGTGACGGTTTAAATCGAGTTAACCAAAATTTGAGGTCTATTCACATTCAATGTTAACGCGTGAATTTGATAGCGCCTGAGGGACTTCTGCATATGGCCTATTATAAATTTAATGATAACAATACTGGATTCTATTTAGCAATTTTGCCGTCATAGTGCGATGGGTCATCGTCTGACTATATATATATTTTTTTTTTATGGAATAAAGGAGGCAAACGAGCTGAAGGCCCACCTGGTGTTAAGGTTACCTTCGCCCATAGACATCCACAACACTAAAGTTATGGATGCGTTGCCAGCCTTCGGAATGTAGGATAGAAGGAGGGAGGAAGGATGGGAATGGTGGGAATAGGGAGAGCTGGCTTACATGCCATCGAACCGGAACACATCGTAAGATATTTGGCGGTTCGTCTTTGACATGATAGTGGTCGCGAGCCAGTCGGAGAACTAATCTCCTACCACCAAACTACTGGGTTACCCGCCTTTTACGGGACGCTACCCAGCGGCGGGGGGGAATTGTATCTTAACCCGTGAATCTTAACCCGTCCCCCCACGGGAAAAAAATGCGATGGTAATGGGTTCATTTCTCATTCAGGGGAATAATTATATTTAAGTCATTTGCATTTCTCCTCTCTGATACCTAAGACGTTACTACGTTCTTAAGTCGTCATTCTCAATGCTCGTAGATGACTCAAGATTCTTAAGCAGATATACAGTCAATAGTTCTCATATGTATTTTTTTTTATTTTATATAAAAGTTTATGTAAAAATCAAGTAATAATTTGATGCATTTGGGTTCTATATTCACACTGCACGAGCGATCTTGCATCTGAGATTCATATATGTGAAGAAGGCGTCTGTTTGTTTATCAATATATATTATCGAGTTCATTGAAGAGTCCAACGGTATCATCAGTTCGTAAAGCGTATCTGCCTTAAACACAATATCTCTCACATAAAGACGCATGGCTATGGGGTCGGATTCAATGAAAGCAGGTATTTAGTAACATATTCGCTATTGAATACAACTCTAAATTGTGATACAATGATGTGACTTACTTTTCAGATGAGGCAAAATTATTTCTTTTACCAAAAAAATGATTATCATTCAATAAGATATATCTTTAAATAAATTATGTTAGCGATAAAAAATATTAACATTATCGCTATCGCTCCCCAAATAGTGCTGTAATCTAATTATCTACAAAGATATAATGTAACTGATATCATTATTGTAAAGTTTATAATTATCCAGTTATAATGCTTTCAGTTAAATTCTAATACACACATAGTTTGTGTGAAAGACTTAATCTAAATTCAAGAATCGTCGGTTCGTAAACGCTACTGGTGGCGGATACGGTTTGAATGATTGTGAAGACATTCCATAGAATTCTATGGACCACCGTGGGGGTATCTATAGTTTTGCGGAAAGAGAAACACTGGTTTGCGCTTAACCTGTGTTAACGACCCAAATGGCTAGTGGACACGCTTAAGGTGCCTCTTTATACTAGCATCTGGTAAAACAAAGCAGAGAACTAAGTGCCTTGAAACTAGGTTATGTCTGCCTGCCTTGCTATCCGAGATAAAAATATGAAGCTCTAAACTCATATATTTAGAGTAAAAGACGACTATCAACATAACAGGTGCTAATAATATTCATTAGTGTCACATTGCTAGTTATTCACATATTAAAATACTAGCGACACGCTTGCGGTTTTGCCTCATGATTTGCACCTTTTAAATATCAGACTCAAAATTTTTGTCTACAAGCGGTTTGGTTTTTTCATATAAACTTTAACGCCTTATTATATTTATAAATGTTATCTAAATCGGACTTGTAGATTAGCCGTAAAAGCGTGACAGGCAAACAGACAGATTTTTAGCATTTATAAGTATGGATAGCACTCCTAAAGGCTTTAAATAGACAAAAGGCGTTAAAGTCATGTAGCATATAGGGAGAAAATATATTCTTTTTGTGACGCAGGTCAAGTTGCACGGATCAGCTAGTATGTATTTAAAACTCTTCCGCTACTAAGTGACCGACAGACTGATAACGCCAAGGGTTCAAAGCCAAAACTATTAGCCGTAGGAAACTACTGGCTGTTTGGCGTACGGTAAGTTCGTCGGATGTGCAGAAGTTCACATATTTTCTAATGAGTTCATTTAATCAAATAATATAAAGTACGTGTTATACCCGCGCTCGAGTTATATTGCAAAAAAAATATTTAAGGAGTTGTATAGTTTTTTTTCTTCGCGCTTTATCCCACACACAAAAGGTTAAGCAGAGGGAACCTAGTGTTAACGACACTCCCCATTTTTCGCCCAATTCTGGAGGCATTGCGTGTTAACTTAACACCGCGCTTTGCCTCGACACCAGAACGAAAAAAACTTTTTTTCGTTCTGGTGGTGGTTTTCTTTTCTTATCACATATGATTTGCTAGGATTTTTTTTATAAAATAAGAAGTGCTCCTAATGTGATGATCATTTAAATTAATTAAGATCTAAGGACTTTTTACCTTTTATTAGCGCACACATCAGAGGCAGAGGGGACCTAGTATTAAGATACGCCGTTCGCCACTTTCCGCCGATATCTGGAGGCATTGCGTGTTAAGAAGCGGAGCTTAACGCGGCGCTTTACCTCGACACCAGAGCGAAGAAAATGTAAATATTAAATATTTCCACTCCTCAAATGGGAATCGGACCCACAACCAGTCGCTTTGCAGTCACACTTTGTGCCTCTGCGCCACAATTCGCCCATATTTTTTATATGATGGCCAGTAGTGTCATGTGGTCATCATTTAAATTTAATTTTGATCTGACAAGTAGTTTTTAAGTTATTAGTAATCCTTACTAATATTATAAATGCAGTAGAAAGTAAAAAAATAATGACATATTCTTGTGTCTACGACTTTCTATCATACATCTATAATTACAAAATATGACGTACCTCTTCCTCACAACCAGATGGACCAGACCCACTTACACTTCACATGTGACTCAACATATATAACGAATAAAAATATTTATCAAAATATACAATTACAGTTCACCTAAATAAAAATGGACAACTTTGCAGTCAAAGTTCGCCATGTGGGCGGATAACTACTTTAAAGGGATCTATTAATCATAATGGAGAAACGTACATAATATAGTTATAAACCCTAATGCGTATTTGTGGAATGTGTAGAGGACTAAACATAAATTTTGGCACTTAAGCTACAGCACTCAATGAGAACCATGACTGGCTCGCAGATACCGCCTAGCAAACGACATGCGGCCTATGAACGAAGCTAGATATTAGTTATACAAGAATTATTTAAACATTTATATATATTTAATAAAATGTGCAAGCAAATAAAAATCGCTTTTTCATTGAGATAATATCCTATTCCCTCATTTACTTTAAGCTTAATAACATAAACTGTACTGCAGTACTGGATACGTATATTGTGGTGATTACAATTTAAAATATTTTTTTATACCTCAGAAGCTTATGTGTTTAACATTATCAATAGCCTGTTGTGATTTTCTCGTAATTAATTGATTAATATCGTGCTCGTTTATTCACTACCGTGGGACTGTCACAGTGTGTTATAGATATAATCTATGATTCAGACAATTGATGAATAATAAATATATTTTTGCTTTTATTATCATTTCAATCGTGCAACTGTTGTTTTGAAATGACTCATTATGTTAGTATTTACTTATACGTGGATATGGGGGAAACCGCTATATGTTTAAAAGGGGCATAGTACATGGAGAGGGCAGCCCAATCTAAAATTGATTGGTCGATGGATTTTCTTATTCTCTAACATCATATGAAGTATGTAAAGAAAATCTATTTTAATTAGTTTTACGTTTTTCCCACGAGGAGGGATAGTCATAAAAATCCTAGTATCAAGATACTCCGTTCTCCACTTTCAGTCCGAATTCAAGACATTTAGTATTTAATTGTTGAGTCAACGACGTGCTTTTTCTTATTTACATAAGCGGAGAAATGCAAAAAAATAAATTATGATCATTCTATGAGTACAAAAAGAACCCAAAACTAATTTTGACCCCTGCTAGACCTTGTCACTTTGCGCCATAATAACCTTTGCAGAACTTATTCCCGCCTATCTGGCAATTATAAATATTGCACAACGACTTATGCGTCAGGTATACCGTTCTAATATTTTTCCACTTAACTTACTCTATAGTTTTAACTCGCAAGCTGTTGAATTTACCTGTCATTACTTAGTACCTCTTACGCTATTTTCTCTTTTTTTGTTATTACAAGGCATTATTGCGCTGTCCTCTTATTATAGATTCTTTGTAGCCTTACGTCTATTATAAATTCTTTGTAGTCTTACGACTGGCATGCCGCGTGCCGATATCACATTGTCATTGTACTTACTTAATTTAAAACTTTATTCTTCTTTTATAAACTTATTAACAGGTGTTTTTTTTAGTTGAGTTTGCGGCCGTCGTGCCACAGTGGATCAGCACCTGACATTCGCGATTGTCCCACTCGAGATATTTATTGTAATGAAATCATTTCCATTCCTCCGCTTTGTGACCATAATCACAACAATCTGAATCTATACTGAGAGTCCTGTACTGTATAGCGAGGCGCGTCACGTGGCAAGACAGCGCCGACTAACGTTACTGGAGTTGAAACATTGCATTGAAACCTCGCGTCGGGAAACGTTTATTTTGGTAACATATTTATCCACATGTTTATATTTATAATAAGATATGTTTATTCTGCTTTCTATTCTACTTTTTATAACCTATAGTGTGATACGTAATGTGTTCTATTTTCCGAAATATAAACAAACAGAAAGAAAATAAAATAAATAAAAATCACATAAAGATAAATTTTTATTTAGCATTTATTCAGCCAGTAAATACTCTTTAGTGATTGTATGAAAGAGAATAAAAATCCCCCACTATTGTGCGCAGTAAACTATGTGAAATTATTAGCAATATCAATCGTGTCCTTAGCAGAGCAGCCTGACTGTAAACTTGATGGTTGTGGATTTGAGTCAAATTTGAGGAAATGATTACAGAATATTATTTAAATTTTATTTTTTCACTCTGATAAGAAATAGTTTCAGCTTGAATATCACCATTCAACACACAATGTCTGTATTTTAAGCTCAAAATGAAGTATGGTGTTTGACACTGTGTCTGCTTCACAAGAAAGAGAGTGTAGGGTATATTTAATATAAACCTTATAAGAGCAACTCAATCCTTCCTTTAAATATAACTCGAGCAAAACTGCGCTCAGAGCAGAGCTTCCAGTTGCATATACGAGTAGTAAATCCTTTGAGGATAATAAAGCGGACGCAGAAGACTTTATCGCTTTCTCAGAAATCTCCAGTATAATATTGAATCCGCGCAAGTTGTAGCAAGTACCAAGTTGCGGCGCGTCTCTGACTTCACTTGAGCCCACTCTGCACTTTCCAACTGGAACTTACGATCATACATAATCAACAATGAACTATTGTATAAAACTGTTGCATTAATCACTGAGCGAGGAACAGTTAGAATCTACGTAAACAAATTTGGGGACAACTAGCTTATAAAGTTAATATGTGTATTAGAAATGTTATAGAATTAATATATATAAAAATTACATACATACGCATTGTCCATTTTATTACACATGATAGACATAAGAAAGACGATATAATTATACTCAGACTCAGGTAAATATTCAGCTGCGACCTCTTCCTCCAGACAAATTATTTTCAAATAAAGACATTCCCACGATAAAAGACCCTCGTGGCACAGTAGTGCGACGCCTGACGGTAAGCTTAATAATCGTAGGTTCGATTTCCACTTAAGTAAATAGTTATATAACATTTTCATTTCTCCGATTGGGCACCTAAGACAAAGCGCAGCTTTGAGTTTTGAGACTTAACACATAATAAGTTCTCTCTAACTAACTCTCTGACTGCTATGCGTGAAAAAGCGTAAAGTTGCAAAAAGAAACATTATCACGAACGGAATAGGTCACTTACCATAGTATATACTAAGACAATTTTCAATAATGCCATCATAACGTCATTTAAACGTTCCAGAAATAATGAACAAAAAAAGTAAATATTTTAATACATATAACAGTATAATATAGTAGAAGCTGAGAATGTAATTTGCCTCATTCCGACCTCAACTTGGGAATGGAAGAACCGCGGAACGATTCTAATTAATTTCTGTAAAGGCTGCACTTAGAGTGCGGTATATTTGATTTAGAGCTCTCGAGTACTTACCCTTAATTACTTACACTTATATGAACGAATTTATTGTAGAGTCGACGGCGCTGTGGCGCGGTGTGAGGCTCAGAGCGCAGTCGTTAGCTCGTATGCAGCATGTTAGAAGTTCGATTTGTACGCAAACTTTATATATCACCGCACTTTGTCTTTTACCTATGAAGAACCTAGTGAAGCTCTTTATGCACTAGCTTAGTTTGATTTTTTAATGACAATACATTTCGAGGTTATTTTTGTGTGAGAGGTTATTTTAAATTAATAAATGCTTCGTTGTCCACATTGCGGGGCGGAAACCAACACCGCATTGTAACTAACTGTCCGGGACAAGGAAACCCAACTAGAGAACAATAAAGTTAGCGTGAGTAGCTCCGTAAAGATTACGTAAAACAAGGAACAAGAATGCCAGAATAAAGGTTTTTTGTTCCATCTTAAGTACGGTCCTAAGAAACTCTTGAATGGGGTGCTTCAAAACATGCCTAAATAAATCTATTAAATGAGCTCCGTTTTGAGAAAAGTATCGCCTTAAATAAAAGAGCGAAGTAACGGCGCGCTGTCGCGTCGCGACTACCTTCAATATATATTAAATCACGAGATAAAATCATCAATCTCAGAATACTTGTCGTTTTCGCTTCCTATCTTATAGTCTTGGCTTTTTACTGAAAATCATTATTTCTTGACGGAATTTACATTTGAACTATTTCATTTCTTCGCTCTGGTAAGATAAAGTGCGGTGTTGAGTTCTGCCACTTAACACGTAATGTCTCAAATACGCGGGAAAATGTGGAGAACGGAACACATTCTGCCAGCCTAGCCTGCTGCGGCTGTGAAATGAAGGAAAAAAAGATAAACTATCAAGCATAGCTTATTAGAAGTTTTTAAGTGATATGGTAATTATTTATTATTTTGTGGCCAGTCGTGGCCCAGTGGCACAAGAGTGTGACTGTAAGCGACTGGTTGTGGGTTCGATTCCCACTCGAGGAGTGGAAATTATCGCTCATACCATATATCTCATACTAATATACCATACCATCGCGTGTCGAGGTAAAGCGCGGCGTTAAGTTCCGCCACTCAACACGCAAGCCTCCGAATTCGGCGGAAAGTGGGGAACGGAGTGTCTTAACACTAGGTTCCCTCTGCCTACCCTGCTGTGTGCGGGATATAGCGTGAAGCTATTTAATTTAATTTTTTTTTTTACATTATATATCACGACAATTTAATAATTGATAATTGTTCGTATGTGCCTATTTTGCAAAATAGTAAATATACGCAGTTATGTGCTTAGTAGTTATTTTTCTAATTTTGACAGACTTCAAAATAGTACTGTATGACGAATATTCAATACATTGTCTGCCGGCAAGCGTAACGTTATGTATAGAATGTTTTCCTAAAAATCAAAACAATGCTAAGCCTAGATAGTTTTTCAAAACATATAAAATGCATCTATAATCTGCAATAATTGATCACAATTTAGTGTTGGAACAATGTTAATTCAAAAGAAAGCGCGATGTTGAGTTTCGATAAGTATCAATTTCAGGCGGAAAGCGGAGAGCGCAACGTCATGACAGAACCTAGTTCTCACTGATTAGTTATAGTTTTTTAATAGACTTAATCCTCGTGAGAAGCTTTTACTATTTTAATCTTTGTTTGGCTATGAAACGTGTGGCCTGAACTAGCTTTTATTTATATTTTAATTATTGTATATTATTAATTACAAGCATACAAATATATGTATCAAAGGAAGTAACCTCAACGTAAATTCACTTTAGAGCTGCGATTGTCGATTGTCGACGATCAAAGGCTTTAAGCGCAGTGAAGGTATTCACCCGCATGCAGCAGTAAATGTATTGGAAGCGCCGGCTCAGTCAGCAAAGCCCGTGATGTACAGCAGACTCTATGTAATATGTTTCTGTGTCTCACTTATATATAGATATGTATGTATATTTGTAATAAATTATATAAATAAGGGGCCCTTTGCACCGCAAAGGAGGGATGTCAGAAAGACTCAGCATCAAGACACTCCGTTCCCCATTTCTTGCTCGAAAACGAAGTCATTGCGCGTTAAATGGCGAAATTTGTTGCCGCGCTTTGTCTAAGTATTAGAATGGTGAAATGAAAATAATTTAAAAATCATTCCCCCAAGTGGAAATAAGACCCACGACCAGCCGACAATTTTAAATTAATGAATGAAACTAAATTAATTCAAATTGAAATTAATTGCTGTTTTTCAAAACCTCATAAACAAATAAAATCTTATACGACCCATATATATCATATTATAGGATACTAAGATATTTTTAGAGCTGATTGTTAAATGCATATGCATAGAAATTGCAATTAATAAACTTATCTGCATAAATATGAGAAATACAGCTTCAGGCATCAGCATCAGGCAGGCAGATATGAGCAGCAAAATGTAAAAAATGTTAGAAACTTATGATTACATCGTCTGTTTAATGATATCTAACATTGCGAAGATCGAAGTGACTGTTAATGCAATTCTTGTGGGTTCGGTTCTTACACCGTCTGTGTCGCTTTCACGGGTAATCTACCGTACCAATTTCAAAAATACGAAGCAATTATTATTTATTGTGTTGTTTGCGGGCGAAGCCACGAGCGGGTCACTAGTGTGTAATAGTAGGTTTACTATGCCTATCTCGTTTCATGATCACATAACATTATCGGCAACGTACTAACCACAAATGAGCTAACCACATGGACACTGAATGAAAATTTAAAGACATTTTGCTAACGATATATATTTTATTAGCGTAACCATACCCACTGTGCGAATGCTCGTACATAACTAACGTTCATAAAGTACGTAACTCACTACCGTACCGTAGAGTATTACACGACTTTATTTATTAGACGTAGAATTCGTCCTGATTTTTCAACGTACAATTTGTAACGTTCTACGTGAATCCACGTGGGCTTTACTGTAAATTGATTTACATCCATCACCAAGTTTCAGCGTTGATGTTTCGCTGCAGCCGCGCAAATGAGCCCACTCCAGTGATTCATGACACTCAAACATTCGCTTGTTTTTCTTTATATTTTCAAGTAGTCTAAAATTTGTGTTTATAGAAATAATTTCATTTTTCTGCAATTTTTAGTAGCTTTTTTATAATTATTTTATGGAGAAAAACAGGTAATCAACATACCTAATATGCTCAATACTTTTTAAAAAAAAAATAGTACTTTGTGGTGCAAAGTATGTATACATGTGTGCTTATCGTCCGAACACAGGATTGTTGTAATCCCTGACACTGCTTGGAAGCGTGATTATGTTTAAAAATTTTTCATAAAGGACAACATTGGGTTCCACTGCTCAATAATGTTCCGAAATAGGGTAGAAATT
This sequence comes from Dryas iulia moderata, assembly GCA_019049465.1. Classification (NCBI taxonomy): domain Eukaryota; kingdom Metazoa; phylum Arthropoda; class Insecta; order Lepidoptera; family Nymphalidae; genus Dryas; species Dryas iulia. Next base: position 125,823 of record CM032430.1, on the reverse strand, counting down.
AAGGAACGAAACGTTTTGACATTAAGTAGCTTGCATATCCGTGTTAGGTTTAGACATCTGTGCTTACATATATTTTGTGTATAAATTCATGTTCACATCACGTCTATGACGACACCTGCCCTCCACATACGGACATATGGAGCTTTCAAATACGCAGTGAACGCTCTGAGATTTGATAAGGCATTCTCATTTAACGTTTGTACACGCGTACTGCAGTTGTGCCGCACGGATTGTAAATGGTACTAGTTTTGGTTTGAAATAAGACAGTTAAAATAAACTCCCGGACAGCAGGGAAGTCGGAGAGAACTTTAAAATCGAGGATTGCGTGTGGAGCGGAGGAACTCAATGCCGCGTTTTGTTAAGGGGAGAAGTCAAACTACTTAATTCGAATATAATCAATCAACCCCTAGTATGAAATTGAATAATCATTTGTGTTTACAGTCAAACCGCTCACTGCGCTCAAAGTGTTTAGGTAAAGATATAAATGAATAAACTCAATATAACACGTATCTCTTTTTTTATACTGACACAACTGAATCTCACATTTTAGGGATCTACCCGAAAGAAATCTAGAAATTAAATATTTTTTGTTTCTGCTTTATCTTCCATATTCAGCGAGGTAGTGAGTTCATACAATAACAATTCTAATTATTAATATAACTAGCTGTTGCCCGCGGCTTCGCCCGCTTGCCTATAGGAAATAACAATAATTTCATTCTACCTGATACATGAGTAGTGCCTTCACGATGTCAGGATGGATATGTCATCAATTTAAATGTACAGGTAAACAACTTAAGGTTACATCGCAAAGTGTACGTACATGCGATACACTTGTGCTTTAAGCTAACCTCAAGCCTTAATGGCTGGTGGATCTTTTCAGCGCATACAATCACCTTTAATACCGAGAGCGTATATAAGTGTTTCGTCTTCCACTTGGCGTTATATTTTTATATACCGCTCTGGACGCAGAATAGATTTAATACGGTATTGTAAGATATTATATGTCTTTCTACTGGAAATAAAAAGAAGATTTGGGGAATTGAGAGAAGCACAATCTCTCTAAGTTCATCCCCGCTTTCTTTATTATTTATCCTTGCGCTTTGTCAATGCTCCAAGTATTACACTTAGCTTAATAGTAAATTACATAATAACATCATTTAAATTGAAATTATAGATCAGTACCATAGTAGTAGTTTAGTAATAATAGTGACCTTTTTGAATTGTCACCTTTATCTACTCTTGTTAAGATGTAGGCATTAATTATGTTATATTCAAGTTGCGTGATTCAGTCTCGTGCCGTTACATAATCAAGGAGTATTAAATTTCAAACAATTTTAACTGGGATACAGGGTAGATCTGGCAGCTCAACTGTGTTTAAAAACTCAACGATTTATATGAAGTGCTCTGTTCTATGTCTATAACTGTGATTGTGTATAAAATATACAAATACTCTGTTCAAGACATGTTTAGAAAACATATAAAAACTTTGAACTCAGCGGAATTTGAACCCGTACTTTTTAGAGCGATCGGAGCGCCAAAATGGTAATTCTAGCGGTCCGACCGCTTAGCTATGCGTTCTACCACCAGCTGCGTCGAAATTCTTATACGCTTTGATTACAATTTATTATGCCAACAATTAGGATTTTCGTAAAAAAATTACAAATTTCTGTTACCCAAAAATTATCTATCCTACGAATATTCGTTTGGCAAGAGGGATTGCTATTTATTAAGTATTTTTTTGGTATAAATTTGCAATTATATTGCATTGCATAGCATATTATTTACGCCCCGTAATATGGGAATAAAAAATATAATAATAATGTGGGAATAAAAAATATATTAATCTATAGACTTCATAAAACACGAAATTTAAGAGAGACTAAAACATTGTTACTTTTAGTGTGGGTATGTATCCCATACGCATCATAATTGTGTTTTCACTCTCCAGCCCCTAATTATCTGAAGTACTGATTTGAATTGTATAAATACGCACATTGGACATTAACGTATCAAAGTATGAACTTATTAAAAAAAATAATCAAAATTATGTTGGGTGGTTTGCAATCTATACAGATAGTTCTAAAAATATTTATGGAAATTGTATATGTTTCCACTCTTAATTGGAATAGAATTGTTATCTTATGTGACAGCAAGAGGAGTATCAGTGGCGTATATGATATTAAATGAAATTATTAAGTTATATGCCAGAGATATGACTGTAAAACTTCAATCGGTTCCACTTCTCACTTTAGGCAGGAGGGAAATGAGGAAGCTGACAATTTGGCAAAGCGGGGTTTGATAGAAGAGAGAGAGGTGTATATATTTTCGGAAGTTTTCGTAAATTACAGAAAGCAAGTTAGAAACATTTGGAAGGAGTATTTGAAAGAAAGATCTAAATTGAAAAAAACATAGTAAAGAGTAATTCAAAATGAGCTTCCTCATATTTCGTGGATTCGTGAGAAATTGCTATAGGCCTTAGGTTGCGTTCTGGACATGTTCCTCTAAAGAAGTTTGGTTTTCTTATGAAAAGGGTATCTACTCTAAAGTGTGAATTGTGTGGAGTGGATTATGATATTCACCATTTCTTGGTGGAATGTGTTTTAAATGCCGAGGCTCGTTTGAAACTAATCCGTCGTTATAATTTGAATTTATTAGATGTCGGTATTTTTCACTGTTTATTGTCTGAATCCAGTTCGGTAGTGGCTCAAATGTTGTATAAATTTAAGTATAAATACTTTTCTCAGACGTAAGAGGAAATATTGTGTTGTTTTGAGGAACGGTGGGGCTGACATTTTTGTATATTTACTTAAAAAATCCCTAAATAAAAACAGATTAAAAAAACAAATAGATAAGCAATCAAACGGACATTTTTTTCTATTCATAATATAGGATACTTTAATTCGCAAAACCTTACGTTTTTGTACACCACGATTTTTTCGATTTTAATTAGGCACATACAGCTCAGACAGTTTAGGCAAACGTTACGTTACGAAGCATATACTTGCGTCGTAAATTCCAAGCAATGTTCCGAGCTCCTCTCTCTGTAATGCAACAGCCCAAGCCAGTACTCGAATAGTAAGCCTATAAATTACTGAAGAGTTTCTGGATTTGCTTCCTCTTTCTTATTTATCTACTTTTTCACACTTTTCCTCTTCTAGTACACTTCAGCCTGAAATCGGTGATTTGCGTCTTAAGTAGCGGTACTCAATGACGCGTCGTCTTGTCCAGTCCAGTTCAGTCCAGTTTTATCAGCAAGGGAAAGAAAGTAATTTAAACGTAATATATTTAACTTCAAGTGGAGATCGAACCCACAACCGATCACGATTACAGTAAGACGCTATCCCACTATGCCATGATAGTCTTTTTATACTTAACAGAATATGTTTTCTTCATATGTTTATATTATGTTAGTTAAAAAGATTTTTTTCCAAGTTTATGTATTGAAATGTCTCTTTAAAAAACAATGCAATATTACATATCAATATATTAAAATATTAAAAAAGTTAGTAATAGTCAATATCGGGTGTATAGCTTATGTTCTGGATAACTTCATATTTAAGTAACTCACAGTATAAATTAGCCTTTGTTCCACTAAAAAAAATTGTGACATTACATTGCTTCTTTGCTGTGAAACATGAACAAACAAACAAACACACTTTCACGCTTATAATATTAGTATGGTTACATCTATACAAATAAATATAATGATGAATATTCATATTACTGCTTATTACTAAATGCATTTGTATGTGTACACGGTACATATACCAATTTTGTCCTTGCCCATTTCTTCGGTTTATCTCTGGAATGGCTGGAGCGATTTCGACGGGATTTTCACTGCTAGATAGCTGATGTAATGAGGCAAAGTTTAAGCTACTTTTATTCAGCCGTTCCAGAGATGAGGATAATGATAAAAAGCGTTACGTATTTTAAATTATTTGACATTAAGGTGAACGTTTTTCCAAGTGTAGCAACTAATTCGGAACTCCAATGACCGCAATTAGAGCGCCTGCTGGTGACTGGTTTGAAGCCGCGGCGGGCGGCGGCGGGCGGCGGAGGGCGGCGGAGGGCGGGGCAGGGCGGTTTGTGGTTACGTTCAATTTCGTATTCGCGTATAGTCGTCTCGTACAAGCAGGTACGACTACGTACGTCGAACATCACCATGTCTTTAATTTGTAATGTGTGCCACTTCGTATTCCTACTGTACTTCATTTTGATTTATTCTGGTTTCCAATAGCACATATGTGTAACTATTTATAGTTTTTGAGTTTGAGTAGGTTATGAGCTTATATTTTAATTCCGCCATCGTGGAACAATATCCAAATCTGTTTGACTGAATATATATTAAATAAAAAGTTTTTTTTAATTTATTTTGTCTTGGATAGACAGAACTTACATTACATTTTCGGCTTATTTTGAGAATATTTAAACAGAGACTTAATAATAATTAAAATAATCAGATGTAAAAATAAATCAGGTCCAAATCAGAATTTATTTGAATGTAACAATTTAGATTTCCATGAAGTCTCGGCAACTTAATATATTGTACGTCTAGTGGTGATTGATTGCGGGCAAACAACTGTAACTTGCGACCGTCTTCATTTGTCAGAACAAATGTCTACTTCAATATAAAATTAGACAATCTTACTGGATGAATTCAAAGATAATTTAACTTACAAAATAAGTTAAATTAGTTAAATTTGTAGTGATTAAAGAAGAAGTTCAATAAATAGATAAGGCTTGAGTTTCGTCGAGGTTTTGAGTCAACAACATTATAAATTATTTTTACTTCTTCACGCTGCGTTAAGTTCTGCCCCGCAAAAAGCAATGACCATTATCCCGTGTCGTTGTCGAATCCACAACTATTTTGTAAGCCATAAGATTGTTTTTTTATACTTTTCAATTACAGTATAATGGTCTTAAAATCATTAACATAAAAATTTAATGAATAAAATAAACAGCGTTACTTTCGGGTGTAACTCGAACGCAACGTTATAACGTCTCGTCGTCGCGCTATAACTAGTAGCTAATAGTAATAGTACCGCAAACGCTCGGGAGCTCTTAAATCTCATTAAGTGCCGCCGGCCCTTGGTCTATGAATATATTATGATTAAACATAAATCAAGTCAGCTATGAGCGCCTTTCATAGGACTGTTAAAGATTAATGTACCGGAATCTTGTTACAACTGTTTAACTTGCTATTTATATACGTAAAGTAAATTGTTAATGATTATTCAACACAGTTGCACGGAACTATAAACGCTTTCATGAATTTTCCAACATGCAACATACGAACAATATTCTCAGAATAATCGTCGTAACGCTTATTCTAGCAACGGTTAGCCCCCGCCTCAGAGGTCGGGCTAAAGGTGCGACGTGCAAAGCTGGCTACTTCAAATAATGGAACGCCCGCTACACTCACCTGCCCCACATATGCGCTATATCCCCGTACGAGTGCATAGTCTCATCTGCACGTACACAGCGGAATAACTACGCGCTGCATGTTTAATACCCGGCACCGGCCGAGGAGCGTGTGCAGGAGGAGGAGGCTCGGCTAACTACAATACATTTCAATCAATCGCCAACAACGTCTCTATGAGATGTTATTGTACGGCTTTATTAATCTATCCTCTATTTATAGTCACTTGTGATTGCTTCGAGATCGGTGAGAGGGAAACCTGGATATTATGAAAAATATATGTTGTGTATTACAGAGACAATTCAATCGGTTCGTCCCTATTGTATATGATTCTATAGAAAACAGATAACAAGACGATAAGCATTCGCCTAATAACTAGCGTCACGCCATATGATATTTTGATATATTATGAGGTGTCAAGCCTCACATACTCAAATACGAATAATTAATGAAATGAAAATAATTGATTCTATCAATTCAATTTGATCATATGTATAATACCTACATGTTCCAAAAAGGGTCAGAATTCCACTCCACGTACAAAAACCACACATCAAAGAGTTATTGAGATGCTCGTTGTCGAAATGAAAAGGAAATAAAAATTGTAAAATGAAAAAATGAAACGGTTAAAGCTTATATGCAAGAGTGAACTTTGATTGCCGCTTTCGTGTGAGCAAGTTTAAATCAACTAAAATACTTTTCACAATTTTTTTAGTTAGATAGTACTAGGAATTGAAAATTACAATTTAATAAAAAATACATCTTGCATTTTTGGTTAATTTGGAGACATTGGGTGCACAGCGCTGCACTTTGTTTGAACAAGCTACAAATATGCTATTTTTAATATTTTTAAGTGTTATTACACATGCTTTGAATTTGCATGTTATCGAAAGTAGTTGTTTCAAACAGGTACAATAATATACTGTATAATCGAATAATAAACTTCTAATAAAAAATACTAATCATATAGTATTTTTTAAATATTTTTTTTATTTTTTATATTGATTGACTGATACCTACTGCGAAGAATATCTAATGCAGATTAATACCTACTCCATGCACTAGAGACAAGCAGAATTCCACTCATCATGTTCTCTGACCACGACTCGCGACGCGCCTTCGGCCACGTTACATAAATACACTACCAAAAATGTATGTATATGAAAATTCTGATATACATTTTTGGCAGAGATATTATAATTTAACATATCATATAAAAAATCTTTTTCGGTGTACTGATTACAGTATGCAATCACTACCCTCTAATCACAGCCCTCCTTGTCTATCACGTTAAAAGAAATGAATTACGTAAAAGTAAATGAAACGGTACAAAAAATACGAAATTCACATTATAAAAGCGCATTATAACAATAAAATGGACACATATTTTTAATTTCAACGTCCTACATCACAGACAAGGCATAAGGCATAGCTTCGTCCGAGATTTCTCAATAAATACACGAACACAAAGACACCGAGATCTCAATACCCGCGGCGGACACTTCCGGCTGTCGGACGGACACACCGGAGCATCGCTTTAAACTCCCTCCATTATTCATAGCGGCTCGTAGGCTTTGCATTATTTGAGGAAACTTTTGCATTTTCGAAGCTTTATTTTAACTGTGAGTTTAAAGGATTTAAAAGTTACATACGCTTTCTATCTTCATGTGGAATAAACAGCGCGTGCGGAATGCGAATATATTGCTTTGTAAGTGCTGTGTAAATTATTATATTTTGTACAATGTCGCCCACATGTACATACATGTTGAGTATATACTATGTACTTTTAATAAGCAATGAAACATAATATATAAGTTATCTTCCCCTTTATGTATGATAAATGTTCTTTCTGAGTTTTAAAGTAGTGCCTACTTTAATACATAGAATAAGTAGGTAAGAGATTTATTATCAAAACGACAATGACATACATACAACAGCTGTATACAAAATATATATTTGTGTTTTATACAAGTAAGTATTGTACAATATACCTATATATTTGAAAACTAAATGTTCAATCTTTAAGAGTCTCTCGCCCAAACGTTATAATAACACTGACTCGGAAAATCCACGAAATGGAAGCATTTTTCAAAAGCAATTTGTTGGTTTATAATCGAGAGTCGATTAAAAACGCTGCACTCGACGAACGTTTCAAAGTTTTAATACGCAGTGTTAGATTTGAGCTGAAAAGTGCGCAGTCACCTCCGCTAATACTGCAGGAGATTGATATCGGGTTTTATTTGACTCGTGTATGGAAATATGTAAGAATAAGGTGAGCTCTTAAGATAAGTAACAGTTTTCAGGCAAATAAATAGTGTTACTTACAGTGAATATACTTTTCTCATAAATTTTATTTGGGTTAATTTGTTATTAGATGTATATAAAAGTAAAGTAGGTTAGGCTTAACATTTTATACATAAAATAATATAACATTCAGAAAAGGCTTAAATGAGTTTCATTTTTATTGAACAAGAATTTTAGTCTTTACAAGGGTCTGACAGAAAGGGTCGGATGAACTAGCGGTCAGAACATTGCCTGGATGCTTAATTTAAGTACATCTAAACCCTTTTGGATATTTGTTACCTTCGTAATAGAATGTGTGTCTAGTATATAGCTATTTCAATATTGCTAAAAACAAATATTATAATAATTTAGAAAATGTCAAAGTGAAAATTGTAATCTCTTCTTTAAAATAACTTATTTATTTTGCAGAAAAATGTTATATTTATATCTAAAAAAATACCAAAAGAGAAACTAGTACCTACATATCTTATGCTCAGCTTTGATATTTGAGAGCTCCGTCGAACAAGGGAATGTGTGTCACTAGAGGAGGACGTTCCTTTGAATATCTGAATAGATAGAACACAATACAAATATTATGTTCACAACAGTTCACTCACGCCTTGTCTCGCTGCTCGCTGACAGCTTTCCGGGAAACTGTCCTCCTTTTGTAAAAGATTTAACAGTTTCTTTCTTAACGTAATTCACAAAAAGGTGATACACGTGACACCAAAGCATTGCATTGAAAAGATATTCTCAGATTATAAACGAGAAAGCGTTTGATATCTAAATCTTCAAAGTAACAATTGCTTTACAACTTAAAGGACTACAAGTTCTTTTATTATGTATTATTGGTCTATCGCACTTTGTTAAATGGATTTCGTTATATAAGACGCTTCCTTGCTTCAGGCAAGGTCCATGCCGTGGTAGTTTCGAAAAATGCTTAATGAGAATGGGAAAAAATTGGGACGTCAATTACAACATCCTCCTGAGTGGGAATTGAACCCCACATCAGTCGCCTGTCCTGTTACACTGCGCCAAGATGGAAATAAACCTCTTGTGGATCGATCTGAAATAAAATATATTAACTTCTCGTATAATTGTCTTCTTATATTTCAGATACTCTGAACTCATGCACAGTCCAGGTAAGTGAAATATTTATAAAATACTTCTAATATCATATACATACATGTTTATCAAATCGGTATTACAATACAGCCTTTACCGATCACATATCGCCATATGTACGCGTCACATGTCGTCATACATATTACATACGCGCTTTGTATACTTTTCCAAGTTTACATTCTCAGGAGCCGTTCACAATTTATTATGCGCTAAATTGTTACAGTCCCGAGTGTGTCAGAACAGAATATCACTGAAGGACGCTCTTTTGAATGTAAATAGACGCGCAATGTTATCTAATTCACGGCGGAACCTCCTCCGCGCTCCTCGCACTCCCTCACGACGTGTGGAAGTAACGTGTATTCATTCCATTCTATTCATGTGCCATCTTATTTGTACTGCGTAATTAACTGGGACAAAGATACGAGGAATTACTTTCTCGAAAGAGAACTGTGCAAACTTTATAATAATATACATACAATATATGTAAATGGTGAACCATTAACGCAGACGTTCAAATTACTATACACAACATTGTGTCGGTTTTAATTATGTCAAGTAAGTTTTAAATAGAAAAGCTATTTAATAAATTTTAGCTTATATAAAACATAAAATTATATTAAGTATTAAAAAAAACACTTATTTTGCAATTCTACTGAGTTCTTTTCGTTCTTGTTTTTACCAAATGTTTCATAATATTTTTTTGTATATTTATTATAAAGATTTTATTAACATTTTCTAGAAAATACTATCACTTGAAGGTACCTCATAAGGTACCAAAGCGTGGCATCGAGTTCCGCCACTCAACACGCAACGTCTTGGTTTCGGGAGGAAAGTGGAGGTCACGAGGAGTGTCTTGACACTATATTTTCTCTGTAAGAATCAGCGTAAAACTAATGTAGTACAACAAAAGTTATTATTCTAATTCTCTAGCATACATAACTATACATTCTTTTATTGCTTAGTAAAAAATATCACCAAAACAAAGTGTGCGGACGTAAGCTATCAAGTGAGCATGCAGGTCATGCGATAGCGCTTTACTAGTCGTGTACGGGGGAGTCTAAATATCTTTATATTTAAATTGATAACACCTGCACTCCGCATCCCGCACTCGCACGTTTTCTCTTCGTAGGTATTTATAAAAGCTTTTATTAAAAATGAAATTCTATAACAAAAAAATTGCTTTAAATGCATATTATTGATCGTTAGCGAAATATACATTAGCAAATTTTATTCAGATTAAATATTTAGAAGTGAAGTATTAAAACCACTGCATTAAATTTGTTAATTTCGAAATGTTTAACTAACATTACGTACTGCGTTAAACCGCAGTGTGTACCTACTAGAGCGCGCGCAGCTCGGAACTCGCAGAACTGAAAACATACCATCAAATGTGATTAAAGAATCTGAATTAATTCAATAAGCAGTGAATTAAAATTTAAATCTTGGTTGTAACACGTGGCTTTCAAGTTTACTCAGTTTAATATTTGGAATCTTTTTTTTTTTCATTTTAACCCTAATGGGTTTGTCAGAGAAAATGTATATTGAAATTACGGTCCCTGCATACTCCTTTCTCCTCGTCCACTGTCATCAACTCTTCTTACGCCACACATGCATGCACAAAAGCACGAAGACACTCCGACAAGTCCTCTTGCTTCTTATGTGACTTTCCTGCAATATGATCCATACTGTGTTCTCGAAGGCCAACAAAGGTCTCCCTTCAAAATGAAATGAGCGGTGAGATAGGCAGACCTCCCTCATTTCATTTTAAATGTCCCTTCTATTTAAAAAAATGAATTATAATTATTAAATTGTATAAAATAAAACATTACCAATTTGATGTTTGCAATCATGAAAGTATCATCAATTACCACGTGCCATAAACATAAATATATTATGTTATTCATTAATTTCGACGCGTACGTTTGATTAAAATATACGAATAAGATATACATTTTTAATGAAACAAAATTATTATTGTAAAATCATATCCACGTAGATAGATCATAAGTAGTACATGAATGGTGTATAAAATTTTGCGCTACTTAACCAGATTGAGAAAATATCTACACTGTTACATAAATATTAGAGTTGAGAATTGAATCCACAGATGTTGGATTTGACACATACAAACAGTGCCGATATATACGTCAGGTGATATAACCGCTAGCCGGTATCCCCCGGGCGCCTTACGTTAGAGCTTGCGGACAGAGCGCCGAGGACGTTCCAAGTTATGTCCCACAGCCAACAACAACGCTGTTCTGCGTTGTTGTGTAAATCACAGTAATCCTGTTATAGTTCACTCTCGCAACTACACTGCGGCGACGCACAAGTACGGCAAGTAGGACAGATTTACGTCGCAACTATGTACGAGCTTGTCTTGAGATTAGTTTTGATAGTTTGTTTCTCCGCCGCGTCGCTCTGCCGCCTCCCGCCGCCGCCTCGCGTCGCGCTGGGAACTTGTGCTAAGTGTATAATAATTAAATTTGAAGTAACGCGTTGATGTACAAAACGAGGTGGTTATAAATGTCTTTTAGAAAGACGAATCTTTTCATGTCAGGAATAAAAAAAATCTTCACATTCCATATATATTTCTCTTTATCGTCTCGTCTCGTATAATGTCACATTCCTGATATAAACAAATATATACAGACTTAATAACACTAGTCTTCAGAACTAACTAAATACTATCCCATAAAATTCTGTGTATATACAGAATTAAATGATTACATACAGTTGAGACAGTACAGCAAGCTCAGTATTTGTTAAATTTGAGTACACGAACTGCATCTTAAGCTTCATCTGCCATTTCACTCAGTTACACAAGCAGTTGTGTAGTGTATTCTAACAGGTTACAACATAACCAATGTTCATTACTTTTACTTAATATTTTCTTTGAATGTAACGTACCTACTTACTTGTTTTTGCAATTTTGTGTGTAATACAAACTTGCGGTAGTGCAGTTAGTAGGTTGGTTGATTAACACTACTCCCTATAAATTCAGTTTGTCAGTGCCAAAAAAAAAGGTTGAACAGAGTACAGAATAAATGTAAAGTACTCATATGACATATCTATAGATATTTAAAATAGAAATAGAATGGATATGGCTATATTTTCAATATTTATAAATAGTTATTTTTGTGTCATATATGAATTATGTTACTAAATTTGTAAGTATGTCGCGCAGAATACTGATAAAAATCCATATTCATACTAATATTATAAATCCGAAAGTTTGTTAGTCTTACGTGTTAGTCTACTCTGCACTTATGTGTTTGTCTGACTGTGTTAGTCTTACAGTGGCTGAATCTGCCCGCTTTAGATGAGATTCGAAATTAAAATAATTTAACACCGAGGACTATTGAAAATACTAAGCAGTCATAGTTGCACAGCTCCCGCGAGTGCAGTCATGAACAAGTCGCTACATGATAACTAAACAAATCATTAAAAAATAAGTAAACAATGTTTAGATATGATATTCACGTGCAGAGGAGTCGAAATACGACGTCGTTTTTCGATGTGCCGGAATCTCAATATATTTTTAATTCCAATACGTTGTAATCAGATAGCAGCAAATATTTTAGATTTCAGGTCAAGGGGAAAAGAGAACGGCTGGGTTGACTTCCATTCCAAAAATATATTTAAATATATATGTGCCTTTGATTCGAGTGGTATCGTATCTGCAGCGTATATGTTGATCAGTGCCGTGTCTGTCTGACGTCACCCTCTAATGAGCTGAAGGAAGTTTTTGCGTGATTTCTTCCCGCAGTCCGCTCGTAACTCGTAACAAATTTATTTATCTCTGGCAGTGGCCTCGTTAGTCGCGTATTCAATTCGTTCTCAGTTCTTCGAGTAGTTCGAGCTTTTCCTCCATAATATTTACATGAGTTAACTTCGAACTATCGAAATATAGATATTTGATAACTTTAGTTTGTTACGTAAGTAATTTGCCAATAATATATAAAGTTTATTTTCTTTACATAAATATTGAGATTAAGATTATTTTAATAGATATACCATATCTGTTAAAATAAATTCGTTCGTAATCGAATTCGTTTGATTTCTTTATTTTGTCTTGAAATTAATACAAAAAATAAATAATTTATATGAGATATTTAATAATAAAAAAACGTTTCGGCTCTTCCCGTCTTGCATGGTAGTCAGAAAGAATCTATTCTCAAGACATTCCGCCCGAATTCATTCTCCTATTGCAATTGCATTTAAACTTATCTTACTTAAAATACAATATAATATTTATTTTATCTAATGTCATACCTTTAGAGGATACGGACAGGAGGATACATACACACGACATACATAGTTACACGTATGATACCTACAGAGCAGCAACAATATATTAGGATTATGATTTTCTATTATATGCTATTGTAACGCTGTATTGAGTATTATCTGCTCAGTCACGAGAGGCATTATACCGTAAATTGAATTTGCATTCAGCTTTATAGTGTATAGAGTATTGATTAGAGTTACATTTATACTATTGTGTTCATTTTCAATACACGAACGAACTCGTTACAAATTAGACATATAGGTAGTCTTTTAATTTACAACGTAGCAAAATCGAAACAAAATTAAAGTGATCAGTCTATTTGTACCTCATACAGACATTGAAGTACATTTCTCTCTACGTGCGCGAGTTCTGGACAGACAAAGCATTACTTAGCATTGGTTTCATTTTATTAGTAGAATATTTAGAGATGGGGATGGGGGTCCAGATGGAAGGCTTGCTGGGGGTCCAGATGGAAGGCTTGCTCGCAGCGATCCCCGCCAGTCCTACTTGCTAGGACTGCAGCGTTCCATCCGCCAAGATCATCAGGGCAAAGAATGTTAGGGCGTTCCCCCGAGGCGACGCGCACCAGCGCGTCCCCGTTGGTGTGAGAAGTGGGGAGGGGGAAGGAGACGAGTGCGGCGTTGGGGACCGCCACCCGACACGCCATGTCCGAAACGGCGGGAAGTGGAGGACGGAGCTACAAATAGCTACGTGGAATGTAAGAGGAGGGATGGAACAGAAGATGAATGAACTACTAGATGTGATGGATGATAGAGATCTGGATGTGATCTGTGTGACTGAGACCAAGAGAAAGGGCAGTAACATTACCGATCTGCCGGACGGTCGCGTGGCTCTCTGGGCCGGCGTACCAGAGAGTGATCGCGGGTGTCAGGGGGTAGGTGTGTTATTGTCCTCTCGATTGGTGTGTGCAATGGTGGAATACAAGGCGATCAACCCGAGGCTCCTTTGGGTTCGCTTTAAGCTGGGGATAACAAGATTATTCTTGTTAGCGGCCTATGCGCCAGTATCCTCAGCTCTATCAGGCGAGCTAGAGGAGTTCTGGGAGAGTGTCAGGGAAGTTCTAGGTAGCGTAAGAGCGAATGAAAAATTAATAGTGTGCGGTGACTTGAATGGATGGGTCGGAACCGAGCGGATCGGTTACGAGCTTATATTAGGGAAGTACGGTGATAGGAGAGTGAATGAGGCTGGTAAGCTTATTTTGGAACTTTGTAAGGAGAAGAATTTGTTTGTGGCAAACACGATGTTTGACCACAAACAAATCCATCAGTACACATGGGAGCGAATGGAAGAGAAAAGTATGATTGACCTATTCCTGGTGGATCAGCGTATTCGGAACCAAGTTATGGACACGCGAGTGTTTAGGGGTGCCGATTTGGGAACAGATCACTATCTAGTTGTTACTAGAATAAGGGGTCTGTTCACAGGCTGGCGCGCCCGCACGAGGTGTCCAAACTTGGAGGCGAATAATCGCGTAAGAAGCTGGAAGCTTCAAGATCCACCCATTAAAAAGGAATATAGAGAAAGGGTGTCCAAGAAGCTAGACAGCTGTGAAACAGGAAATGAGAGTGTAGAAGTATGCTGGCAGAATCTTAGGAATAGTATGATTGAAGCAGCAACAGAGGTGTGTGGTACTGCGAAAAGAGGCTTTAGTAAAAAGCGCGACGAATGGTGGGATGATGAAGTGAAAGATGCCGTAGAAAGAAAGAAGAAAGCATGGCAGGATTATAAGGCCTCTGGTAAGAATAAAAGTATGAGAGAGATCAAGAAGAAAGAGTATAAGTTGCAAAAGCACCAAACGAAAGCACTGATTAAGGCGAAGCGTGAAAAGTCGGAGAATGAAAGAGACGAAAGGTTGACGAACAACTTCCGAGAAAACACGAAGCTTTTCTGGAGAGAAGTTAGTGATTCTCGTGGTTCTTCGTCAACCTGCAGAATGAAAGGGGTGCTTTCGAAGGACGGTGAAATATTAACAGAACCAACACCTGTTTTGCAACGATGGGCGGAATTCTATAAGGAGATGTATGAATGTGATGACGCCTCTGTCTCAAGTAACAGCGATATGCTGAATCTTGATGTAGCAGACGGCGAAATCAGTATAAAAGAAGTAGAGAGTGCCATAAGAAGTCTGAAATGTGATAAGGCAGCGGGAGCAGATGGAGTTACTACTGAGATGATCAAACATGGTGGGCCGCGCGTCTTGAACCTGTTCTTTCATCTATGCAATTTATGCTGGAAGAAAGGGGAGGTCCCAGATGATTGGCGAGGCGCAGTCATCGTGCCTTTGTATAAAGGCAAAGGTTCACAGATAGACTGTGCAAGCTATAGGGCTATCAGTTTGATTAGCTTAGGTAGTAAAATTTATGCTAAAATTTTAGCGAGAAGAATGCAAGAGAGATCTGAGAGGCTGTTGTGGGAGGCCCAAGGAGGCTTTAGACCTGGAAGAGGGTGTATGGACCAGATCTTCTCCCTCCGCATGATCACAGAGAAATTTTTGGCTGTAAGCCAAAAAGTTTTCTGCGCTTTTGTGGATTTGGAGAAGGCATTTGACAGAGTTGTGCGAAAGAAGTTATGGGAGATACTGCCTGGGTACAATGTGAACGGACCCTTGTTGCAGGCTGTAAAGTCTCTTTACCGAGATCACTCAGCCTGTGTACGAGTAGGAGCTGGCATGTCGCCTCGGTTTGATATTCAATCGGGTGTCAAACAGGGTTGTGCCATGTCAGCTTGGCTGTTCAATTTGTACTTGGATAGTTGTCTCCAAGGAGTGAAACAAAGTGATATGGGAGTGAAAGTGGGTGACTTGAAGGTAAACTGCCTGTTGTACGCAGATGATGCAGTGCTTATTGCATCATCAGAATGCGAGTTGCAGGCATTGGTCACCATCCTGAAAGATGGGTGTGAAAATAATGGTCTAAGTCTGAATGCAAGCAAAACTAAGATTCTGGTGTTTGAAAGAGACGAAGAAAGAACGGAATGTAAGATAATGGTTAACAGAAAGAAATTAGAACAAGTGAATGAGGTGGTATATTTGGGAAGTATGTTTAGCAGAGATGGAAGGTATGATATGGATGTTGAAAGGCGTATTGCTGCCGGTAACAGGGTTAACGGTGCCCTCGCTGCGTTGATGCGACGGCGGAACGTGAGCATAGCCGCACGTTTTAGCTGTGCACAATGCAGTGCTGGTACCGACTCTGCTATACGGCAGCGAAACGTGGGTATTGCAGAAGAAGAATGAAAGAAAGATGAATGCTGTGGAGATGAGATCTCTTCGAAAGATGTGCGGAGTCAGCTTAGCTGACCGAATCCGCAATGAAGAGATACACAGAATGGCAGGTATTAGCGAGAACGTCATAGTAAGAATGAAGAAGGGCGTGCTCAGGTGGTTTGGGCACGTCGAGAGGATGAGTGATGGAAGAATGGTAAGAAAGATTTATGAAGCAAAGGTGAGTGGTAAGAGAGGCAGGGGGAGACCTCGGTTGACCTTCGAAAACACAGTATCGATGATACTGGAGGAAGGTCACGTAAAAAGCATGAGGACCCCCCGGAGGGCGTGTATGAAGAGGTTGATGACTGTGGACGAGGCGAAAGAAGTATGCAGGGGCCGTAGCGTTTGGCGCTCCGTTCTCTCTGACTACCCCGCAAGGGATACAGCGTGAAGCTAAAAAAAAAAAAAAATAATATTTAGAGATTATATGGTGCCAAGACACTCAGTTTTGAAATGTTTACTTTTTTAATACCTTTATATATTGAATGGTACATCACAGGGTTTTAACCTATGGTCATGTCCTATGTAGATCAGACCGGAGAAATGAAAATAGCATGCAAAATGCACAATTACAAATCCTTAAGTATCGAGAGCTAGCGATGTCAGCTAGTCACGTCCCCGCCGGGTCGCGGCGTCCTCAACTCAGACCCACCGTATATTGACTCAGTTTTAAACTCTCAGTTCAACTTTAAACGTACAATTGTGTGTTTGTTCTGAACCGAACCGAATTAACTACTTATACCTAACGTTTAATACACTTAATACTTTAAAGCATCATTAGAATTTTAATAAAAACAATTTTTTGTTTAATAATCAAAGTAACTTAACTTACATCAAGTTGAAGGGGGACGAAAATTAAACAATAAAACAAAATATAAATAATCATTTTTCGTAAACATCTTTCTACAAAAGTTAAAACAATCGTATAAGAATTTCGTCGTGGAGGAGAATGTTAGCCTTTTGGCGAATCCCAAAAGCGCACCTTTTAAATGTGCGCCAAAAGGCTTAAAGTTCAATTCCTGTTAGTATCTTCATATCGTCGACGGAAAACGTATTTGCTGTAAGTAGAAAATATCGAAATTTGGTTTTATATATCATTTGAATCAGAAAAAAAAACTGCGTCGAATGATCTAGGTAGTTTTTTGCTGAGATTAAAAAAAAATTACTTACGCGTTCTCAATTTTGAAAAAATGTTCATCCAATTTGTTGTAACTGCCCAAAAATCCGGTGTCTTGCTATTTTTATTAACTTACAGCAATTGTGACGACGTTAAGAATCCATTATGACTTACGCAGTCTGGCCTTATTATCTACCCACTACTTAGAGCTTATTTATGTCAAATTCATTTCAAAAACATGTATAAGTCTTTAAGATAATACTTATTTAGTGTTATTTATCGTTTACAGTATTTAAATTCCTTTCAAAAGAATCAGAATCCTCACTCGCCATACAAATTCAGTTCTTACTTACGACATTTTTATATTCCATAAATGGAAAACGAATTGCTGTAAGTAATGAAAAGTCTACTTCCACTTATTTTAGACACATGTAGATATTTTCAGTATATTAGTAATGTTAAAGTTTGTTCACGTACCAAAAATCATGTCTATACTGCTTATATTAACAGAGCTATGATTTTTTTTTCAAATTTAAAAACATTTTTCGGCTTTATTTCAAATTGTACTTTTTCTACTTACAGCAAATACGTTTTCTGTCGACGATATCTTTCTCTCTAAGTTAGATATGATGGTGACGTCATGGTCCTCAAATAGAGTGCCGCATAAGTCAGAGTTTAATGCAACTTAAAGCAATTACGCGGTACCATATACATTGTAATTAGGCTGCGAGCCGACGCCGAGCTAATGATGTTTAATACGGACATGGAGGAGTGCGGCGGACGTGCGATAAGGCGGGAGAGAGGGGTCAGCTGGCCGGAGCGTAACGACATCTTATATCATCTTAGTACCGAGAACGAATCAAACCTGTCATTGAAACTTCATTTAAGAATCATAAGTTTTTTTGCAAAATATTCAGAACACTAATATAATTCACAAATGCTACGAACGGTGTAGTGCTAAGTAATAAAAAATATAACCGAGTCTATGTTCGTTTATTATTATAATAATAATATTATACTTTTATGTTTTAATAATTTTAATACAAGGTATAAGGCTTACCCTCTGAAGGTAAAGGACTTCATATTACTAACATTAAGACAAGCAGAACATAGGAGAGGCAGCTCGCAGAAATGAAGAGCACGGCGAAGAAGCTAGACGCTAAGAATGTTTATGAATATTAATTTGAAGATGTTGAAGAAATAAGTGTTCATAACATGTTCGATGAAAATATCCATGCGCTAAGCCCTATCTGAATGGGAACAATTTCTAGAGTGAACGAATACATAAAAGTAGCCTATTCTAGTCGCTTCTCGACGTGTCGCGTTCTACAAGAATAAAAAAACATGCATAAGTAGAAAGAATAAAAAAGCAGATAATAGTCGGTAAAAAGTTTATTGTTCAGCACGTAGGAATTACGTCCAGGATTTAAGGCGATCTCGGCTCCGGAGTACGAGGACGTCGCATGCTTTTATTTGCAATATACGTTAGAAAAAGAAACGTGGAATCACCACCGGCGTCTCTACGAGCGAAACACAACTTTAAAATGAAGTAAATAAATGTTATAATAGATTGAATGACTATTTTTACAAGCTTACCACAATGCTAAGCTTTTATATTTATTATAAATGTGTACAAGCGGAATGAGTCTCGTTGAAATTAATCTTGATGTCTCTACCTGCATGTGTTCGTTATCTTTAATTAGGTAAATAAAGTAATTGTTCGTTCACATGTATATGTTGTTCTTTCAAACCTTTTTTAATTCAATGTACCCCTCTTACAGTGTTCTTATGTGTGTAGATAATCTTCTCTATAATTATTAATGACAACCTATTCAAAAATGTTTCTAAAGGATTCTATTAAAGCTTCATTTTGAAATATAATACGACAAAAACTATACATGATGTGGTGCGTCTAGCCTAAACGTTGTAATTGAACCAAAAACAAACTCTGTACAGAGACATGCTACAGGAAACGTCGCAGGCGAGTCACTTTTACAAACACAACTCTCTATATTGTTTCTTGTAAAACAGTTAAGTGCAGTATGTTTTTTACAAACCACTCTGGTTAGGGTGAGGGGAAAAAATTTGAAACACTCATCATCATTTATTTAATAATTATTTATGAGCGTTTATACTTTTTGGGGAGTTAATTCGAGTTTAGAATTTCTTTCCGAAAGCACAGCGGAAACGGGCCGTTAACCAAATTTTGCCACCATTCGTTTCTGAGAACTTTTATTAGAATTCCCTTCTTATAATCTTTGAAATTAAATGCCTACGAGATTATTAATATGAAAATTAACGAAGTCGCTGTCATTTACGGAATATTTTGATTCGACATTACGTTTTTAAATCGATTAGAGAAAACAACTCTAATCACATAAAAAAGAACAAAGAAATCAGGGGACTGTTGTTGTTATTTGTAAAGTAAAGCATAAGGTCAGGTAAGTTTAGCTAAACACAAGTACTCATAAGGTAGGCGTATATGTAGGCGGAATGTAAATTTCAGCTTAAAACGTATAACTAGTTTTAAAAAAGTAAACAGCAATGTTTTCAATGAATCAAAAATCTCGTTAAAATTGAGTGGAAATTTCTTTTCGAGTCGTTATATTTGGAATGAATCTCGTGGAATAATACTGGGCAATATCATTGAAAGAACGATTGCCTGCAGCGCGTTTATATGGATCTCTAGGCGGCGGCGGCGGGTAATATCCCAGTATCAAAGCGCAGGCCGAGCGCGTGCGGGATATCGAATTGAAATCTACCGCAGCACCTCGCCGCCCGCGAACGCTCTAATTGCGGTCGCGCGATGCAAACTACCTGCATTCAGCGAAACTAAATGTATAGAACAGCAACAGTGAGCTTACACTGAAACCAGCATTCACTCGCTTGTGGTTTGTTCAGCAAATGAATAAAATACGACATCGCTTACGTAACTGTACTAAGAACACGTGATACGGTTGGTTGTAAAATGCAAATCGTTATCTAATTCTATCGTGGTGCTTTGGGACAGCATCTGATTCTAAACACGGTTGCTTGTGGCTTCGATTATTACTATATTTAAATTATTTTCGTTGTTCCACTCTGACAAGAAGACAAAGCATGAAATATCTTCATTGACAAGAACGGAGCGTCTTAACAAAGAGTTTCTCTCTGATTACTAAAAGGTAAGTATGAAGCTGTTTTATTGGTTTGCTTATTATCTAATTATTTTCATTTCTGTGGTTGTTTATACTAACCAAAAGTTTCTTAGGTAGGTGAAATCAGGGGCTCTACAATAGGCAAAAAAATATAAAAGAGATATAGATTAAATCAAAGAAAATATTGGTTTTAAGAAATTCGGTAGATGCATCAAGGTAAAAAAAACATGAAAATATGTCTATATTATTATTATGTTCTATTTAAATATTGCTGTTCTAATAATAACTTTAATTAAAATTGTAGTCGTATTTGTATACTATGCAGTCCGTAGCATGAACAGACTACATAGTATGTACCGCAGGGCGGCGGAGGGCGGCGGCGTAACGAAATGCGTTACGTGATGTCATATCGAAGGCGATCTAGAAGGAGACGTTTCCGTGACATTTATACGTGATTTGTTGCCAACTTGCAGGCGCGTGCCGTGAATACACACAGTACATACAACACGCCGCGTACAAACAATCATACTCGTATGAGCTCTATCTATTTGTAAGGGGATAAAGCGCTCTGCTCTGTGAACTATACGGATAAGAAAACAACTATTTTGCTTATCAAATTTTATTTAGTTCTCGAAGCTAGACTTTTTATAAGGAAATAATATTAAAAACTTGGAATAAAATTATTTTTTATGATTCTGGTACATTTCATGGAGTACAGGCGGAAATACATAATTAATAGGTAGATGAAATGAATTACATTTTTATTTAATGAAACGATTAAAAATAAATCTTCGATTCAACTACGTCAACTTTTTATAGTGATGTTAATGACATGAAATGTGACTGAGGAATTCCGCCATTCAACATGCAATCTCTCGCATTCGGGCACAGGAACCGAAGAACCGAGTATCTTGATTCACTCTCTGGCTACTATCTAAACATGCTACTCAGAAAGAATGATACTCTAACTATTACTAACTATTTTTTTTTTTATGGAATAAAGGAGGCACACGAGCAGAAGGTCCACCTGGTGTTAAATAATTACCTTCGCCCATAGACATACACAACATTAGTTGTGGATGCGTTGCTAGCCTCGGGGATGTAGGTCAGAAGGAGGGAGGAAGGATGGGAATGGTGGGAATAGGGAGAGCTGGCTTACATGCCATCGAACCTGAACACATCATCCGATGTTTGGCGGTTCGCCTTTGACATGATAGTGGTCGCGAGCCAGTCGGAGAACGAATCTCCTACCACCAAACTACTGGGTTACCCGCCTTTTACGGGACGCTATCCAGCGGCGGGGGGGAATTGTATTCTTAACCCGGGACGGGACAAAAAATTAACAAAAGATATTTGTATTAACCAACTACTTAACCTGTCCTCTTGTATGAAGATGTAAGATTACCGAGACTGCCTTTAGCTCACTGTTTGAATAATGTATAATCGGATATTACTTTTATAATCTGATTTACATATATAGACATTGATTATAATCTCAGTCTATCGCTTATAAAAATATAAATTTATGTAATATTTAGATCTGCAGTGGTGGTCCAGTGATCACACCGCCAGCCGCCATGCGATGCGATAACTATGCCAGCTAATCCTCATAACCGTCTCGTAAATACGATTTGCGAGTTTCTACCATATGCATTACGAAATGAATCCGTATAACCAGCTCGCTCTCTCATCGCCTCCTCTTCTCTGACAAATCCTGAATCTTTCTATGAAAATTCCCTCTAGGCGCAGTTCTTTGGACAAACAAGGTACAAAACCACATAATATCATGAAAATATGTTAATACTTATTTTCAACTGTAGTAAATTTAGGAAGCGTAAGAAGAGATATTACATTTATTTTAAATGACACAAAATAACGCAAAAATATGACACAACAATATTTTTATTCTCATATTTTATTTCTAACATAGGTAAGGAAATTGTAGCTAAAATTTTACAAACATTTTACATTTACAAACGGGCCTTGTGGGAATTGACCTCCAGATGTCGATATAATTTTATTATGTATCTGCCAGTATCACTTCACCGCAAATTTCATTTTATTTCCTTCAAAGGTCTTAAAATAAATGTTGAAACTGATTCAAGCGTCGCGCCGATAGCTTCGAGAGAAAAAGTTTTCCTTTAAATGTGAGGGCGATGTAATCGACTCGCTTCTCTCCTTATTGCCTGATAAAAGCATCAATCTCAGGAACCCTATTTACCTTTCCTTCCACACATTTATAATCTACATTTCGGTCGACGTAATGTGCAGAGCTCCGACTGCGGTAATATCCTTCCGTCTTCTGGATATATTTATGGGTTTACATTTCACACGCTCGTAATAAAATTTAATATAAATAAGAGCGGAAACTGCGAGAAACAAACTCGGGCGAAATGTAAAATTTAAATTAGATAAAGAATTTCGTGAAACAATTATACATGCGAATACAATGAATTAGTTCAGTTGCTGTGGGATTTTGTAAATAATATTTACTTGATAA
The DNA here is from genome assembly GCA_019049465.1 of Dryas iulia moderata. Classification (NCBI taxonomy): domain Eukaryota; kingdom Metazoa; phylum Arthropoda; class Insecta; order Lepidoptera; family Nymphalidae; genus Dryas; species Dryas iulia. The sequence continues at coordinate 102,668 of CM032430.1, read as the reverse complement.
TATATTGCCTGGGTCTATCTAATTACTTTGTGTAGGATGGGAAACGTAAACTGTTTATACAAGAGGGATACACAGAGATATGCACAGAGGTATACATGTATTGTTCGTGTAAACCCTAAAATAAATATTTATCATGTGCAACAAACTACCCCAGTACAAAGTGTAAATAGCTCTAAAACACTAGCAATTAAAATAAATCAAGTAAGTATGTCATGCAAATTTAGAGTTCCGAGTGCAAAAAGTCTGAACGCTCAGTAATTTTTTACTGCTGCAATTCCCGAGCGAGTTTCTCTGTGGCTCCTCTTGCGGGCGAATGTCTAACAAAAGATTACCGAGAATAGTTCTCACTAAACTACTTCAGCTTGTATAAAAGAGAGGATTTAAAATAAAATTTAAATATATTCTACACAAATGTTTTTAAATAAGAGTAGTAACGATTATGACATGAAAGCAGTTAAGAAGTGACGTGAAAATCATTAGGTTCACACCGTATACACAGCCTCGACACTCGTCGAGTGAGAATCGAATCCACAATCCACCAGTCGCTTTACAGTCACGACTGGCCTCAATATCTATATCTGTATGCCTATATATGGCATAGGCAGGTAATGTTAAACTATATGATTATCAAAATATGCAACAAACCTTTTAGACTAGCAGTTCTTTATGTTTAATCTGAGCTCATAAATACACCGAGCAGAACACAATCGTGTTGTATCCTTATCTCGACGCGGAGCGTGACGTCGACCCTTTCTTTAATAATGTCATTTATAACGCGCCCCGTTTAGGCGTACTCTAGCAAGCTTTGTCCACTTGATAGTTTTTGTAACCTTCTTTATTCTTAGAAATGTTCCTTTATTCTTTTAACAACGTTTTTGAAATAATACTCAAAAGTCTCATTGTAACCTCAAAAAATATTATGAAGCATTCTTAAATCACAATTAAAGTATGACATAAATTTATAGACCGCACATTTTTTTAATTATTTTAAAATATATTTTACATAATATTCAAACACATATTTACAAGAAATTAGCATACTTAAGTGTAACGCAGCGACTAAGCTATACATACCCTGCCCTGGCGCATTGCCCTCGACGTGGCTAAATTACAACGTTAATACGGTTTATATGTATTCAAAGAACACGAAAAGATGCAATTTAATTACACTATATATATTTTTTCATCTTTCCCAAGAAATAAACAAAAAAGTAATAATATCTCTAATAAATTATCTCTCTCTGAATCTAAGGCCTGTTAAAATCGTAGAAATCAAAAATTGACTTAAACTTGTTAATAACATAAAATGTCATTTTTTAATCACTGACATTACAGAAAAGCAAACGTTTTCGCTTAATACTAACGACGTGAACTAAAAGTAAAACGTTTAAAGAACAAGAGCCTCACAGAGCGCCCGCGGCAGTCAGGGCGGGCGGGCGGCAAGGGCGGGCGAGACGCGGGCAAGTGTAGTGTCTACAGAAATACTTTGCTACAAGTTGTCATCTTTATTACGCGCTTTGTGAACTGTTTAAATAAAATTCAGCTATAAAAACTATTTTCTTTTAAAGCAATTTCATTTACCCTCGTTTTTATATTGTAAGATACTTTGTATAAATACATCAGTACCATCTTATTTGACATTTAATTTAAAGCTTCATTAAAAGAATTAAAATTTTAAGATTCATTAAAAGTTATTACTTTAGGATATCCAAAACAATAATTTATTGTAAAGCTTTAGAAGAACTCTTTAAGGAGTCGTCACTGTCATACAATAATTATTACATACAACAATTAATAGGGTCGGTCTATCACCACGACCGACCTTTGAATACCGCATCAAAATTTGACTAGCATTTTTGGCAACATTGGATTGCAATTTTGACAACGTCGGACGAAACTAATTTGTTGATGTATTTTTTTCTAGAGGGTGACACCGGCTTATTTCTTGTCACAGAGTAGAAAAGATCCATAACATGAGTTCTACAATGTGATGGAATTTGAATAGCAAGTGGAAATAATAAAACTTTCACTTTATTAATAATAATCACAGTACACATGGTGCTTCACGGACTTCCATTTAAAAATAGACGCCATCCAAGCGCGCCGATTGCTTGTTAACCCCGGCTAGCGGCTGTGTGAACATATACCATTTAGCAACCTAAACCGCGCGGTTTGTCGATCATACGGTACATGCCGTGTCTAACCGGGAGCTGAATTTGTATTAAATTTTAAAATATTATTAACTTGAAATCGGCTAGTACCATACGCGTGTTTTTAAAATATGTGTAGATAATAAATATATTTGCATGAAGATAAGTGTGTGTTATAAAACTATTTAAAAAAAAACATAAATGAACAAAACTACTTGTGCTATGTGTTGTTTATTTCTGCCTCACTCTTATATCTGTGTTACTCGACGTAACATGTGATATTTGCGTATGGCGCAAATAGACGGACCGACAAACAAAAGCAACCTTTTATATGGAGTCATATTGACGCAAATGAGAAACGTGTGATTATTTCCCAGCGCGAGGTCGGTGCCTGTGTCTACCTGTACTGACTGTAGCGCCTGAGAGCTGTCACTACGGTCATGAATTTCCCACGAGAATTATGTTTTGTCGAAATGACCTATTTTACTTGAGTCATAATTAAAAATACAGCGTAAGCTGAATTATTCGTACCATAATGTGGGGTTATGTGCTAAATGTGTATGAGATATGCATTTACATATAAAACGTACAAAACTAGGTCAAATGATTAGATACTATGTTAAATGTAGAAATACATATGTAACTTACGTTTTTTTATATTGCTTGATAGACAACGCATGTAATTGCAGAGGTTGATTTTTCCTTTATTCAAGAACGTTGTCAAGCAGATGCAAATGATCATTTTGTCATAACTTACGTTACCCTAAAAGCTGTGATCTCACTTTATGAAAGATATAGAAATATATTTTAATTACATAAATGTGATATAATATTTCAAATTTGTTTTATATTTTTAAAGAAAAATATAATTTAAAATACTTTCTTCATTTCATTTAATAAATTTATTTCCGATGAACGACTGCCACGACAAAGTTTAACTTGTACCGACTGCGAGGCAGCTGAGGCCTCCCGAGGTTTAGAAGTAATCTGTTACTTATTAGCATCGCTGCTTTATAAGCTCAATGAAGACAATCCAATAGGATTTATATTCAGCATGGACTTTGTGACATCATAAGTACTAACGATTCTGAAAGTCTACGGATTCAAACCTCTTTAAATAATTCCTTAATTCGATTCTTAATCAGAAATATCAATGAATACACGACACAGAATGTAGCCTCACAAAGCTAACTCTTTGTTGTTTCTCAAAATGAGGGTAATTCGAAAAATGAGAACAAATCGACAATAAGTTTATGAGCGCTAACCTTGAAGGCGCTATTTTTATTTATTTATTTATTGGTCTGCTCAGCAGGGGGAGTGCGGGAACTGCGGGGAGCAAAGCGAGATGTACCGCCCAAACACATTCTTTGGTTTGACGAAGAAGCAAACTATTGCTTCTTAGCCTAGTTGGTCCTTAGTAGTAAAAAGTATTGTAAAAACGTATAAGCATAAAAATTATTCATAAAATTATTAATAAAGCGCACAGATCACATAACCTTAAGAATAGTGACATTATTTCATCACATATTTCAATTTTAAAGCTTTATTCCTTTACTATTCAGATTATAAGCTCTTACAAAAATGTCAAACGTAGTAGCATTTCTCACCGCATCTCTTGTTTTCCGTTACGTTCCGTTCAAATGCTTTTTCTACTATCCAGTTAAAGAAATCGAAAGCTTCACCACACTTATACTATAATATGATGTATTAAAGCATCCGTGTAATTTATTATAACTAAGCTATTTTAGATATGATCTGGCTTCAGTAAATTCTTCTTATAGATGCAAGTAATTTGGGAACTTGGCTTGCGAGATGTCAACAACGCATTATTCTATTCGGAAAGTTATGTCTAGTATGTTATGGAAAGAAACCATATATCGCCATATCGCTCATTAAACAGAACAATGACTCAATTATGAAAAGTTTGTTTGTTTTGTTCGAAAAGTAATGTAATAACATTACTTTTGATAGTAAAGTAATGCACTTAAATATTATAATAGTTCGAAATACATTATAATACTTTCAACTCTATACTTCGGATGAGCGATAAATTTTAAGTTGAAAATATAACAAAAACCTGTGTTGTAATAGAAAGTTATTTTATTTAATTAATATTAGAATGGGATCGCGATTCAGTTTGGAATGCGTACATGTACATATACGTACTACCTACATATACGATTTGGGCAGATTCCTCGCAAATCTCACATGCTATCTAATTGTGTTTGAATTTGTTGCGTATGTACTGTAGATCATTTATATTTTTTACAGAGGTCTGAATGATAATTGTGTGCTTATTCTTAAATATTTGATATATTTTTTTAATTTATATCTATAACAAAAAGATATGTGGTAATTTCAAGTAATCCAATGATCTACTAGAATTATATTATTAGGTTCATGATTGCTCAAAGTACCCGTAAGTAACAAAAATGTTTACTAGAAAACCTGTATTATTTAATTCTAAAATATTTATATACCAATTCACAGTCGTCAGCCAGCAACAAGAAGGTGACAGTGTCGATCACTTTGCCAAAGAAATTTTAATGAGTTCCAATAGCTGATTCTTTCTGTATGCAATATCTGAAATTCATTTGAAATAGTTTCATTCGGGTTTGAAGAGAACCGGACAAAGCCGGTGAGTTCATTAGCGGCGGTCAGGGCGGGCGGCAGCGGGCGGCAGCGGGCGGCAGCGGGCGGCTTTATGTCGCTAATTGCCGGCGCCGCACTACACCTCCACTCCGCAAAAAACAAACTTCTCCGACGAATTCAATGTAGCTCTTCTTCTTGATTTGTTCTCATTTTGTTCCGACTACTTTATCTTAATCGTAAATTAATTGCATCAACTAGTAAGAAATGAAACTTCAAGAATATGTATCTATATGTGTATACATAAACATATAATAATACTACTCATTATTATTCTATATATGTACATAAATAAATAATAAAGATTGTTAATAAAATTTTATAAAAGCATTCATTTATTTTTCACATATATGGAAATATCTAAAGTAATCATGACTTTCGACTTAAGAAACACGTAGGAGTAACCGTTAGAAAATAAATAAAGTAACAAAATACACGCTTCACAAAATATGTAAATATCAACGAACTTATGTGAAAAAACAAATATTACGGTTCGAATATTTAGTTTTGCTTATCAAAAAAGTAATTTTACGCGTGACGTGGCGCATCGCTGCTCCTCCATGTATGACAACATGTAGCTCTTGCTCGCAGGCGATAATAGAACTTATTGTAAGTTAATAAAGTCTACTTTAGTGTACGTTGCCGGTAAGTGAGACATGGCGAGTAGTCGCTCAATACTAAATTCCTCAATGAAATGTGAAATTATCTTAGAAACGAATATAACACTTAACGTATTCAAAATTGACTCTTACTTGTTATAATTATAAAGCCAGTTATTAAATTTATAAAAGGTACTTGCACTTCGTTGACTGCACAAATACCAAATCAAAACTTGCCAAATGTCACCTTAAATTAAAATTGTATTTGAAATTTGTATATTGTAACCACCACTGTAATCAGAACACATCACTACCATTAATACTAATATAATAAATGAGAAAGTCTGTCTGTTACGCTTTTACGGCTAATTTTTCTACCTGTTTAGAATAGGTTTCGGAATAAAAATAGTTGAAGGCCCAGGGTCAAAGGCCCCTTTTTTTAAAAAAATCAACCACTGAAGGGTCGACGTACACAAAATATTACTAAACCGCTTAGCTGAAGCGCGACTTATTAAATACACGGGCCGTCGAAAGTACCAAGCAGTAACAAAAATAAGTTGTAATAAGCGACTAAGAAACTCGGCAGGACAGGCCAGGAGCGCGTAACTTAGGTCAGACCGCTTTTACGGTTTCCAAAAGGCGCGAATCCGAGTATTGCTGTGTTCTGATTTTTATATGTATTCTAAAAATGTTTCAATTTCCAATAACATTTTAAAAAAATATAAGAAAAATATAGAACATATTTTAATATTACAGTATGTTATTGTTACAACTAAATGGTAAAAAGGTTAATTGTGAAAATGCAAGGTCATTTGTGAGTCATCTCTGAATAGCGTCTGTTCATTCGGTTCAGTCATTGAAGACGCAGACGACGGCCTCTGAATATCCTCCTTTGTGAACAATGTTCTCGGAAATGTAATTTAGATGATCCTCTACGATCTGCGCAATCTCGTATTCATGGCAACCGATCACTGATTCAATTAATTAAATAATATCGAAGATATTGCTTCATTACGACCCTCCTCCCGACTCACCCGCGCTTACATGTTCTAGCATTAGGTATAGCTTAATCTAATGGATCTATTGAACACTCCTACTTACACTTATCAGAAGGTTTTCTTGTTTGATGAGGATAATTTTGATGAAATATTTCATCATAATCGTATTAGGCTAACATTCAACAGGAGATACGAAAGAAAAATCGGAAGGTCAGTAAATAATAGCAACAAATATGAGTTTTACATATAATATGAAACTAACGGATACACAAAAATAAATTAATGCCTATCGCAAAGCGTGTAAATCTGACAGAGACAGATAAAACACGTGAGGCAATAAGTACTTAAGATATCTCTATAAGTGTTGTCTATCGTGCTCCATCTCTATAGCTACAAGTCGGATACCAACTACCGGCCCGGTGTTTATCTCCCGCCGCAGAGCTCGGGCCTCGCAAGTAATTCCGGCGGCCGCTAACGACCCCGCCGCCGCTGCGTCTCGGGCACACTTGAGCCGCATTTACATAATAACGTGCGAGTGCTATGAATTTATGCTGTGTTACCGTAAACACAACATTTGTTACAAGAAAAGACTTAGGTGACAATTCTTCAGGTACTCCAGGGGGGGTTTATGCTTTATCTTCTCTCAATAGGACGATTAATTCGCTTATGGCAAGATTAGGCAAGTTTGTAAATCTTTATCTTTGTCGAGGCCATCGTGGAGCAGTGTGACAGCGACATTAGTCATAGGTTCGATTTCCAATTTAAATTATTTTCAGTTCTCCGTTTGGGCAGACAGACAGACAGACCTAGGACAGACCTCGGTGTGAACGGAGTGTCTTGACACTCGATTATCTCTGACTGCTCTTTTTATTTACTAATTGTTACTAACATTTTTCCATATTTGAATCTCTGGTGATGGATGGTATGATGGATGGTGATGTTGATGCGACAGTCTCAAAGAGGCCAGTACCAGCGCCGCACTCATGCTGACTGCGTCACTGTGGCAGCTAGCTCGATTCATAGCATATTAAGCCATGAAATATAAATATAGTAACAGCAAATTACATGCAGCTTGCACCTAAATATAATGGACATCCAAAAAGCCCTAAAAATATTTATTTCATTTTAAAATATTTTTCAGCAAAATTTACACTAATAAACCTAAACTCATCCAATTTGAATCTGTGACAAAAATTAAAAATATAGGGTAAAACTAGGTAAAACGCCCCAGTTGACAAAACGCCCCACAGCCATAGCAGGCACATTAAGAAAGCTAGATGATACACGTATTGCACGGAGAGTAGCCATAAGTTGATAAACAACAAAGCTAATGTGCACGTGTGGTTTATTACGCTCCCTTAAAAAATATTAATAAATTTAGTGTTTCAGTGAAGTTACAATTTGTGGTAAGTTGCAAACATTTTTTTATATTTTAATACTCATTAAATTTAAGTTAAATTGATATTAACTGTTGAAAATACACATAAATACACTTTATTATAAATGTTCGTTAAACGTGATAACTTTGAAATTGAGGCTTTTTTCTTGATAGGGCGTTTTAAAAGGCAAAATTTGCAATACGCCCCACTGCATGTTTTTTAAAATGCCCCCGTACCGAAATTACATAGATACCAATTTATATTGTATTTTAATTACAGAGTATGTCTCTTAAATATAAACGCAAGACTCTTTGAGCTTCTTGGAGGCAACGCGATCTGTATGAAGTAAAAAAATGGAAGAGAATGAAGCTTCAAAGCACTTCAAAGTTCCATCTTTGAGAAGCACCTTAAAACTGTTCGGATATGGACATAAATAAAAGCGTTGAATTACAGAAAATTACTACATAACAAAGTCTTCTGAAGACTGGATTCAAGTTTGACACGTTCAGGGTACCACGTTTGTGTAACAACTATGGGCAGAAAGCTGAGAGAGAAGCTGTTAAAAGCAGCAAGATTTGATTTTATTCTATTCAACTATTTTATGATGATTTTAATTTAGTTTATGTCAAAGTTAATTGAAAAGACTGTTATGTTAATCATTAATTTAGAAGACTGGTGTTTTTTATTGTTACAACTTTTCTTTTAATTAATTACTTACAAATGAAAATGTTTTTTTTTTTATTTAGAGTTTTTAAGGACTTTTAAGTCTTGCCTTACCTTTGTGTTATGTTTGTAAGTTATTAAACTATTGATATATTGTGTTTTTTTACGTTTTGGATAAAATTTAGGTATGGACATATATGAGGACATTTTAAATTGCATGGGGCATTTTATAATACAAAACGAGGCGTATTAGGTAACATGTACCTGATAAAACGCCCCACTCCATGTCTGCAAAAAAATGGAAATAGATCTTTAACCATCGTTCCAATTACATTAAGGTTTTGTAAAATTATTGTTAACGAACCAATTAACGTCCAGGAATAAAAGAAATAATTAAATCTATGATTATTTGGGTTTTATTGAAGGTTAAAAAAAAGTGGGGCGTATTACCAAGTTTTACCCTACTTTGTAGCTGACATGACGACTGGCCTGTTGTAACAATCACTATCGGAATCAAAATTATATTAGTTGTATATAAATTATTTAAAATTTTCTTCATATCTTTTCCTATTTTTTATACATGATATTCACAAAGTGCTAACACTATGTTCCCTTTGAATACACTGATATCTGAGACAAAACCTAAGTGTGTGAAAAACATATATAATAAATAATTGCCAGTAGAATTTGAAGCCGCATGTCTTACAAGGTGACAACGTAAATAAGTTTCGATTGAAAACTTGATATAAATATAAATATTTCTAATTGCCGCTAAGCATGATTCCGCTCTAACGAAAGGCGCCTGATTCAATATTCCTAATGCAGATATGCAGAATTAAACTAAATAAAAGACATGCCATCTTCCATCTGTAGATCTATAATTTGACGTTCAATTCGCTAACAAACAGTTCTCTATTTGCTAATGCCATCATTTCATATAAATTTGAATTGTCTATTGATTGCACTACTTTATACAATCAGCTCTAATTCGACCCGCTACGAGCCACGAGCTGAATGGAGCGCGCGGCGGACGTGCCTTACAATAGGTAGCCATTAATTAGCGAGTTGACATGAATTTATAAAAATAACTGTAATTTGTATCCAAATGGGAATTTTCGTTTTCAAATTGTAATAATAATAATAATAATAATAATAGTGTAATTTAATTATAAATATGTTTATGTTTAGTGACCCAGTGGCGGCATCAACTACACGACTTTAACAGTTTCATATTTACAACTTCCCGCGTTCTCACTTAAGTTTGTATTTTTGATACAAATTTTCATTCTCTGTTCAGATCCTTAGAGGTTCGATTTGTCAGAAATAAGTTGCACAGTGTGATAGCCGTAGGTAGCCGTAGATAGGTGATGGTTGCGGGTTCAATGCCGACTCGGGACAAGGATTAGATTTTTTTTCTTTATTTTACGATACGATAAACAGTGGATTTGCTTCCTGCTACATAACACGCAACATCTCAGATTCAGTTGAAAAAATATAAAAAAATCATGCGTCAATAAAAATAAAATAATAAGTTTTTCATAAATTACAAAACATAGATATTTCCTTTTGCGTACGACAATATTTTACATCTTTTTGTAGGTAGGTTATATAGGTCATATTTATATTGTTTACTTAATATATATGTAGTTAAAACTTGAGACAATGATTATAGTTTCAGTAAACACACGAGTATCTAAAAATTGATAGATAGATACACTATTTATCGAAGCCAATACAAATTAATATAGGTTCGAAATATTATAATACTTCACTTGTAGTACATAAATAACGTTAATCGTATAAATGAATTACTAAAGTTTATATACCACAAAGACCGTCGTCATAATTTAAACTCTCGTTTATATTTTCGGACAGTTTGAGCGACTTCGGAACTTCTTAAAGCAAAGCAGTAATGGGCCCTTAAGAAAGTTCTAGCGTGATTATCACAATAGCCGACTCGAGGTGGAAGTTAGACGTTATTGTACGTGCGCTAACTTCTCCAGCAGTGGCGAGTACTCGAGTAATATTAACATTCAAATATAATAAATACTCGTACCCATGTGATTCCAACGAAAAAATAAATAATCGTATATATGTATTTTATATTTTTTTGTTAAATATTAAAACCCACCTCATTATATAATATTGTGTTGTATTGTCAGAAACCACAAAACATTATTTTGTAGATTAAATTATTGTTTTTAAACATTTTTAAAGTGTTATTCCACACTTAGGAAAATTGAAAAAGACATTTAAAGAAAACGTATAAAAATTTGAACGCAGCGGGATATTCAGGAGGCGCGGGTTCGAATCCCGCTGCGTTCAAATTTTTATACGTTTTCTTTAAATGTCTTTTTTAAATTATCGTTTCTTTAAAGAATTCTCGAACACAAGATCCAAAGAGGAAATGACATCGCAAAGGTCTAGGTCGTGTCGACGAGTGCCGAAACTCGCGCCAACCTTCACCTAAAACCGTCTCCTTGCAATTCAAGTAACTTTCACTTTTCACAATCAAAAAAAAAGCTGAATGTTTTTCTTCTTTACCAGCGCTTAATTCAGAATTCATTTTACGTAATAACACTAAAACGGAAGGAACGATGGTATTTATTCGCTTTTACAGTAATCAGTAATTCTCTAATTTTTTAATTACTGTAACGCCAGCCTCGGTATCTTAGCCTTTTTTTAAAAAAAGACGTTAACGTCACGAAATCTGTTATGGTATATCGGATAACGGGTGGGGTTACCCGAGATGTGGTTATGTGGGTCAGTTAGCCCCAATCTGACCGCCCACTGGCCGATGTTAGTGCAGAAGGCGGCGGTCATGTACTGCCCTCCAGCGACCCGGTCGTTGTCGTTTGCGACGGACTCCCTCGCCCACTCCGCCGCCTCCTCAACACCGCTGCCTCGCAGAAGGCTCTGACCGCGTCCCACGACGCCTCACTGTCCACCATGGCTTTTACCACAGCTGACAGTGAGAGATCGTCGATAACGGCGCGCAAAGGCGTTGAGACAGCCCGGCTAAGCACACCTCCATCGTGGGCTGGGCCGTCTCCTCGAGACAACCACGGCAGTGGTGGCAGCGAGCGTCGGGCTCCCTCTCGGGGATTCGATACAGGTACTTCCTGAAGCATTCATGCTCCAAGAGCACCTGCGTAGTGCGTAAGGTTAGGATGCCGTGACACCACGCCAATCACTGACGGAGAACCGGGCCAACAGCTTCGATTGTCGACCGGCCAGCGAATGGTGTTGCCAGCCGCGAAAAGGCTCTAGTAGTGTGGGAGTCCTCTCACACTACTAGCGCCTTTTCGCGCTCCCCCTCTGGGGGAATGGACTGACGCAAGAGCCGTGGCGTCTAGATCTCCTGCAGTGCCATGCCGAGCCAAGCCAAGCCAAGCCAAGCAATGCCATGCCAAGTGAGCTTTTGTGTACTTTTAATTATTTATTGTAGTAATAATTTAAATTAACATAATTAGAAATATTATAATGCTATCGGTTGTTTATTATAAAAACTTGAATATCGAACTGTCAGTGAATGATAGAATGGGTATTTTGCTTGAAACGGATCTGAGATAGAGGTGACAATAGATTTTGAGGAAAACTCTTGCCAAAATCGTGATGTGGAAACTCTGTTGGTGTAAATCAATAAATAGTTAGGAGTAAAATCAACTTTTTATTATTCGCCGTTTTATTCAAAAGTGGAATGAAGTGAAACTGTACGGTGTCTGCGTGGTTAAGGAAAATTGACCAGTTGGGAGACATATATGATTGGGGTGGCAAGGCAAGCGGCAAGGCAAGCAGCAACGCAAGCAGCCAGCGGCAAGTGACTGTTACTTGCACATATTCAAATACATTCGTCTTATTCGTTACACTGACATTTCTATACCATGTATGTAATTTATTTGTATAATATACGTGAGTACGGTGAGGTATGGTTTTAATGCATGGTCAAAGAATCTCTTTCTTTTGTTTTTTATATACTGACATTCAAATCGAATTTCTAGTGTACGTTAACTATATCATATTTTTTAATAAGCCTGTATTATACATTTTTTAAATAACTGTATCATATTTTAATGGAGCTTAATATAAATAAATACAATGGAAGCATATTGTTTTCGTAATGCAATACTTTGATACTGCCGTCCCCGCCCGCCCCACACCCCGCCTCATCCTGTCCCGCGCCGGAGGCTGCGAAGTATGAAAGAAATTAAACCAATATATCTCCGAGATTCATTTTTATTATTTTCACTGCGCCTTCAGTAATGATAATTAAATATTATTAACTGCAAACGTATATTAATGTCATGACGTTATATCATTTCACGAATAGTTATATTTCAAATGTGGTCTACATTTTAGATATTGTTAACATAAATTTCTCTATCCTTATGGGCATATATATATATATATAGTTTCTGAAAATTTATATTATCAAAAACTTTCCAGTCAATACTGTTGGCATTGCGGTTGTCTTTAAATCCTGTCTAAATATACAGTCATAAAGCTATAACGTACACGCGATATATGTAGTTAACTCTAAATATGTATATAACGTCAGCCGAAAACAATTACGTAGATACAAGGGCGCTTGATAAAACAATATCGACGGCGCGCGACGTCGGGCGCGCGGGCGGGCGGGCAGCGCGTGCCGCCATACATTATGTATGCGCTGTCCCGTCCTCCGCTCTCCTCGTATAACATCTACTTGTCAAACTTATTATTACTTTTACTTTTATTTTTCAGAGTTGTTTGTTCATCAATTTTAATGTTTGTGGGAACGTTGATAATTTATTTATTAATATTACTTTGATGTGTCATACGAAAGTAGTTCAAATTATTTCTAGGTAACATCAGAGCAAAGAGGAAAGTTCCAATTTGACTATTTAATGCAATGGTACCTAACCTGCACTCAACTCAAGTCAGATTTCTTCTATGCATTTTAACTCTATAAATATTCTTCTACAGAGTAATAAGCCTTACTTGTTTTAATTTCGGCAGTGCCAATTTAAAACAAAGAATAACTAGCTGTAATTAATCTTAAATTATAAATTAATCTTACGGCCGGCTTTTGATAAATATATTACTTGAATTTACTAATGCACAACTACCCCATAACAGTATTCCATAAAGATAAAATACCATGAAAATAACTAAAATAAACTAGACGGACAATAGCAATATGCTGGCAGAGCTGAGTTTATCTGCAAGTGCTTTGAGATGGAAATTCCACTGGAGCTTATTATTAATATATATTTTTTTTATAAATGCGAAAGTCTGTGTGTTTGTCTGTCATGCTTTCACGCCTAATCTACCGGTTCGATTTGGATGAAATTTAGAATGAAAGTAGTAAAAGTGACTGGGTCTAACATAGGCTACTTATTTTATCAAAAATCAACCTCTAAAGGGTTGAAATAGGGGATGAAAGTTTGTATGAAAAATCTAAACCGCTTGACCGATTGTAATGAATTTTGGCATAGATATAGTGGATAATCTAAGATTAAACATAGGCTACTTTATTTATAAAAAATGCGCCCCAGAGGGTTGCAATATAACGCAATAGTTAACGCGGCGAAGCCGCGAGCGGGCCGCTAGTATATATATATATTTTTTTAGCTTCACGCTATATCCCGCACACAGCAGGGTAGGCAGCAGGAGGGAACCTAGTGTTAAGACACTCCGTTCCCCACTTTCCGCCGAATTCTTCTACTTAACGCCGCGCTTTACCACGATACCAGAGCGAAGAAAATGGAAATATTAAATATTTCCACTCCTCGAGTGGGAATCGAACCCACAACCAGTCGTTTACAGTCACACGCTTGTGCCACTGGGCCACGACTGGCCCAATTAATCAATCAAGTTAATAAGTAAAAAATCTTAATATTAATATAAAAATCGAAATGTCTCGTTTCACGATCTCGCGGATACTGGAGAACTAAGTGTCAGGACATTAGGTTCCCTCTGATTACAATGTTACGCGGGAAATAAGCTTGAAGATTCTAATTTTAAAAAGATTAAATCTATATTCGTTTCTTCGAATATAGGAGGCTCTGTACGCGGTGGTCGTTAGTTAGATACACACTTGGCGGAATAAATATATTTAAATTATTCTTATTTTCGTCGCTTTTGCAATACAAAGCGCGATGTTGGGTTCCACCACTCAATATGCAAATTAAAGTAAAAATATTATAAAATTGTGTTTTATATATCGACAGAATAGTGCTTTCAATATTTTTACGATACTTTATATTTTTTTGACGATTATAATAAGTAAACGGTAATTATATTCATATATTAAGATACCCTAGATATATTATGAGACACCGGAAAGCGGGCGCCTCCGAAATTGTAAATTACTGGGCCTAGTCTGTTGCGCTGATTTATGTACTGTTTATGTTTGTGATTTCCCGCTACTTTGCATTGTATATATTTGCAGTATATTATAATTGTAATAAAGTTAACATTACATGGTGCTTTATGTGTGTATGATTCTTTTGCAATTGTCTTCAAATAATTTACTTAAGTTTCATTTCCACCGCACCGCACATACTCGTATAACAATATATTACATTTAGAATTGAATCATTATATTTCCACAATACATATACATTTTCATATTAGCACAGTCATGTTATAAACGTAAGCGAAGGGATACCCAAATAAAAGGATTTCACGTATAATTTCAATAGGTGCGAGGCGAGAGCAGACAGCCCTGATAAATGGTGGGCAGCGTGAGTGCTCTAATAACATTTTATCAATCACCCCCTAACTCTGCACTACCTCCCCCTCCTCCCTCCGCTACCCCAACCCGCATCCCCCGCAACCAGAGATAAGGGACGCTAATGATTCCAACGAAAAAAGGGTTCCTTTCAAAATGAGAAACTGAACAATAATATTTGTAATATGCTCGATACACGAGTGCGGGCCGCCCTCCAGTAATGTATATGTGATTGTTACTCTACTTGATGTGGGTCGCTTTATATTTTGCTAAAATTATTAGATATTATGTCAATACAATTAACAAGTACAATTTTTATTTATTCTATAAGCACTATTTGGCCAGCAATATGGCATTTCTAGTCAAGTAGGTAGTAAAGTACTTGACCGTGCAATGTGACTGATGAAACTTGTTGCACAGATTATCTTATGTGGAATTTTAACCAACTATACTTGAAAGTGTTAACTGAATATTATAACCATATACTACATATATAATATATATACATAGGTATATTTTATTTATTGCCGCTTCACAGATTTAACTAATAATAATTTCCTATTAATGGACGGTTGGTAATTCAGACTGCATACTCACTCGTGCTTTTCTCTTTTTAAAATCAAAAAGCACTTGTGTAACAAATGTAACAAAGTATAAATAAAAACAGAAATATAACGTGCGTTTTACGTTAATTTCCTTTCATCACGACCTGCACAAAGCTCACGTTGTCACGTTCATGTCCGACAAACATTTTTTTTGTATTTAGCGACGACCGGCTGAGGATTGTTTGTTATTTTATAAAACGGCCTCCTAAGCGGAGGTCGCGCGGCGCTGAAAGGGTTCTAATTAAAATAAAAGGTATCATTTTCAACGCAGCAATTCATTTGATTGTCAAGCACTGCTTGCTACAGCTGTGTGATATATTGCCAACACTCCGGACAAAGGGACCGGCGCTAGAAGCGCTCTTATTAATATCTCTTATAATTTGAAATTTCTAAATTACAAAAACATCTGAAATTAAATTCAGTATATCTTAATTTCGACTCCATTTCCGGTTCGGCTTCTATCCCTCATTCGATAAAAATATCATATACAAAATAC
This sequence comes from Dryas iulia moderata, assembly GCA_019049465.1. Taxonomy (NCBI): domain Eukaryota; kingdom Metazoa; phylum Arthropoda; class Insecta; order Lepidoptera; family Nymphalidae; genus Dryas; species Dryas iulia. The sequence continues at coordinate 86,414 of CM032430.1, read as the reverse complement.
TTTATACTTATTAGTATTAAGATTAAATATGTACATTAATTTAATCCCAAATGATTAGAAACAGTGGATCATTGACATAAGTATTTAATTAATTTATGGAATGACGACGCTCGCAGCAATCACAAGGACGTGAGGAGAGGGATGGAGGCTCTGCGCGACGTCGACAGGCTGGAGTTATGACACGACGCGACGAGCACTGTGCAACAAGTGTTTTGTTCAAACGATGATTACACTAAAATGGACTACTTTTCTAAACCTAAATACATATTAAAACATTGTTTTCTTCACCTTATAAGGAGTTTGTTGTGGAGTAATATATATATTATTTCTCAGACTGTGTTAACGAAGTTAGCACGTGTGTCCGGACTGCGCTGACGTTGACGCGCTTGACGTTCACAGTGTGAAGCACACTAAGTGTTTAGTGTACGTTGATTACTTGTTGTGGTTATAGATTTCAAGTTTCTTCTTTAACGTTACCTAACCTAGTTCTGCCAACTAAACGCGCAATGTCACAATTTCCAGCGAAAAGTGAAGAACAAACTGTCTTAACAATAGGTATTATATAAATACCATGTTATGCGAGAAGAGCTTAAGGTGGTACGATAATTAATTTCAAACATTATTCAGTGAGTACTCCGCGCCCCGGTCGCGTCTCGAGCAGTAGAGCTGGCTTATTAAGGTGTCGGGGCCATTACGCAGACAGCTGTCACAGTCGCGCCACGTCGCGTCACGTCGCGTCACGTCTAACGCCATCAAGAATACCTCAAGTTTTATTTTATCTTTTCCTATCAAAATATATATACAGTACGAGATACACGAAATACGTGATGATGTAAGATTTTTTCCTATTACTCAGCTTCCCGCATTTCGCTCGTATAATTAGGTAGACAGAGAGAACTTAGTGTGAAGACACTCTGATTTTCACTTTTCGCCTGAAACCGAGCATTACCTGTCGAATGGCTGAACTCAACGACGCTCTTTATCTATTCCCCACAGCGTAGAAATAAAAATATCACTTATATGTAATCAAATGGCCAGTGGGGTCAGCCGTGGCGCAGTAGCACAAGCGTGTAGCTAAAAAACGTCTGGTTGTGGGTTCGATTCCCACTCAAAGAGTGGAAATATTTACTATGTCAATTTCCTTCGCTCTGGTATCGAGGCAAAGCGCGGCGTTAAGTTCCGCCACTTAACACGCAATGCCTCCGAATTCGGCGGAAAGTAGGGAACGGAGTGTCTTAGCACTGCGTTCCCTCTGCCTACCCTGCTGTATGCGAGATACAGCGTGAAGCAATAAATAAATAAATAATCAAATCATATGTCCCGGGTGGGATTCGAACCCACAGTCATAACATTTACAGTCATACGCTTAGAAAAGAAATTGAAAAGTTATTGTTTAGTATTATTCGAATCCCGTCTTCAAATTTTATTACTTTTTCAAGATATTTTTGTTTTCAATAAGTTTTGGGCGTTCAATAATAATTATTTTTCTTTCCAGTTTTAGTGTTGTTGTATAGCATGTGTTTCTTCAACAGTACGTGGTACGAAGTCCTGAAGTATATATTATTACACGCCTCACATATCGTTCCACATCATGTGTATTATTTCTACATGCATGTGGAAAAGAATTTTACAAAGAAAACATTCAAAACTTAGATAATGTTTCTTTTGTAATTGGTCAGAGATAAGATGTAATTTTATTTAAATACATCGATTTCTTAGTTAAATTTAAAACACCAACAATCAATCGAGGTATGTGCAGAAAGTACGAGTAGAGCAACTCACTCATAGCAAGCTACCATATAAATGATTTTATACATTTTGTAATGAAATGTAGTTTTAACAAATTAGTTTATAATTTCAAAGTATTAATGAAAGATATATATATATTGTTTTTCATAAATATACATATATGTTTGCTTTCACTTTGACGGCGCTAGATGTGATAAAATACAAAACTATGGCGTATACATTGTCCATAAATTAAATCTGGTTGCAATACAGAATAAAAAACAGATAAGTAGAGGATGATTCGTGTACAAGTATTTACTAGCGCACTGCAAACTTTGTTAATCAGTAGCAGTATAGGCGCGCCGCCCGCCGTCGCCCGCCTTCGCTGCCTCCGCCCGCCGCGCGCTGACTTCTGTTTATACTTTAGTTGAGCTATGGGAACTTTGAACATAATTCTTTTGATAAACCAGTCAGAACTAAATATCTCTTTTTTTAATTGTCTTAAATGCCTAATATTGAGACGACACTGTTACACGGGAAAAAAATGTGAAACTATAAAATAAGTAAAAAAAACAAACACTAAACAGGTGCCTAACCTTTTCTCAATTTCATTGTAAGCGCAAAGAAATTCGTACGAATGAAGGTAATAAAGAATGTCAAATACAAAATCGCGAGGCAATGACGGTGCTTGTGGTATCGTAGTAGATGCACTTTGTGTTTCCGCACCTGAATATTAAGTTGCGTCTCATCTACCAACCACACCGCCCTCCCCGTCCTCTAGGCCTCGCCCCACCCCTCATCACCCCCTCCTCCCTCCTTCACGGCAACCCTCGACCTTGTGTCCTTTATTGCTCTGATTGTGGTTAATCGACAGTGATTGGAAAATCTATGGCCTCTGATTTGCAGCCCTTGTGAATGTCTCAATTGTTTTGCTACTATTCTTGTGATCCATTTGTTGAATAAATTACAATATTTTCATTCTGAAAAGACTTCTGGTCCGTAAATACAGCTTTGTTGGTCAAAATGATTCATCTCGACTAACAAAGCTGTATTTAGGGACCGATTTGTTATTTTACCCTTCGACAGCTTAAAAAAGTTTGAAGTGTTTTTAAAGGGTCTATGTAGAGTGCTCTTATAAAATAATGCTTTCAAAATTTATAATTATAAAAATGATGCATTCTGCATCTGTGTCATTTGCTTAAAATGATTTTCAACTTTACCTTTTTCTGCAGCAGCAGCAGCAGATTAGGTAGAAAAAGAGGCGCGGCTCCTTGTCTTATTATAGTAAGACACTTAAAAAAATAATAGTAAGGCCGTCTTGGCGCAGTGGGATAGCGTGTGACTGTAGAAACGACGGTTGTGTGTTCAATTCGCACTGTATTCGCACTGGGAATAATTATTTAAAATTTTCATTTTAAAGCCCGGCGTTGAGTTCTCGGTTTTCGGACGGAAAGAGGAGGGGGCAGAAAGTTTTGACAACTAGTTCCTATCTGAATATCTGACGAGGCGGGAAAAGCCTGTAGCTCTTAGAGGATATAATTTCTTAGAGAATATATTGATCAGACCTTAGAGAATATATTTTTTAAAAAAACAAACACACTTTTTAACTAGTTTAATATTAACACATAAAACAAGTAAAGGCCTTAAAATGAAGGAATTAGGATTACTTCATTAATTTAATTAAATAAAGGATATAAAATGTCCAGAGGAGACGTTGAAAGTTGCGGTAATTACTTTTTGTTCATAATCATCAATCAAATTTCCTCGACTCGGGCAAGATCACCGATCGTTCATTTCACGCAAAAATTCGTCTTTGATGGATAATATAAATCAATTTGCACGGCGCTACGCGTCGCGGGCAGAGCGGGCCGGCGCGGGGTTACGTGCGCGCGTAATTATTTACAGGCTGACACTACACTTACGAGTAGATTTATTATAGTCCGTATAAAAAGTTCTGCCAATTTTTACATAACTGATAGCACAGGATAGATTTATTGTAATAGAATAAAAAAATAAATTTACCAAAGTACGGCGTAGTGTATATGTAAATTCCGTTTTAAATTACTCGTTTGTTAGCTTTTAAAATGTTCATATTTCTAACTTATTACACACATTTCCTCGTTATTCGGATATTCAAACCAATTAAAATTTTATATGTACGTGAAAACAACATTAATTAGAATTTCTGGTATCGTATAAAAAAATCTTCTGTAATTATTTCATATTCGTATTTTCGCTGCGCAATATATATAATAGTAATATATAAGTTCTGTATTATCAGTAAGTATTATTTAAAATATAGGCAACTAGTAGGAAAGTGAGCACATGCGGATCGAGTTACACGGTCCGGTCTAGAAAGATGCATAACCAGTGACCTCAGGGCTTGAACAAAACTTCTTATCACTGTATATAGAAGTTTAGCACATCATTCTATCCTACAGTAAACCTTCGTATAAAGCTACTGTAACTCAAAGGCGCGTGTTAACTTTGAATTAAATTGCCAGAAAACTATGTCAATATACAATTATCACATTCAGAATATATTATGTAAACTACTTTAAAAGATTAACTTTGACTAGAATGTTGAACGAAATTAAATTACAACAAAGGAAGGAATACGTAACGAGCTAACATAACCAGGGTTGTCAGGATAAATTGATTTAACTCTTAACATATTTTATAATTTTATTTTATAAAAGACTAAAACTGGTTTAGTTGGAAATGTAGGCCGGCTTTAAATTATCTACCGAGTCTTGGCACCCCTAGACGCTCTCACGTTTAGGAAGAAAAACGCTTTGCGTAGATTTAAAATTCTATTTGTTCAGCGCTTGCAGAAAACGAATAAAATATGATCAAGTTTTGTAGACAGTAAAAAATATTTTTTACTTTTCTCTTTGATAACTCAATAAAAATTGTCTCTTTTCAACTTGAGAAGAAACGATTTCATCGCTCGTAAACAATATGAAACCAACTTGTATATTATAACTATAAATATTAATATATCACACATAAATAAATAAAAAAATGTGAATCAAAGACATAGACACGCTATATAAGCAACAGAAGTAAACAAGGGCAGCAGAAAGGAGTGTAAAGATGCCCGCGTGACGCGTCCCGCAAGTCCCCACGAGTGGCGGGTGACAAGTGTGCTGCAAATACGAGCTCTAAAGAAACGTTAAGTAGTCATTTAATGCTATTTAAATGTAAATGGAGCGCTCCACTGCCTCTCCGCTGCCGCTGCGGCGATCCTCTCTTAAGATTAACCTCATTTATATTCAACGATAAAACTATCAATCTTACGAACACTTCAACCTTCTAAAAATATTTCACTCTTGAAATTAAACTTTATATTTCCATATGAAAATACAAAGTACGTAACAGAATAAATGAGACTTAATCATTTATGTCACTGAAGTACAGGCGTAATTATATAAAGAGATAGTGTCTATGCTTGTGAGCATTATCCTTATTTAGCACATAGCTTTATTTGTAAATTGATGAAACTTTCATTAAATCTGACCAATACTTGTATAATTATGATAATTGTAAACGTCAACAACGGCTACTGTACACTGTGTATAACTGTGTAGTTCACATAAGTACATAAAACTTCACTCTGATGCGGCTCGTTACACTCCCATACGTCATACTCGTAAGTATAGATTACTTGTATCTTCATACGTAAAGTAACAACGCTAGGTAGTAGGTACAACGTAGCACATACAAATGGTTCATGAAACATTTCATAGAACAACGTTAATTAAGCAGCTGCATCGCAGCGCATCCACTCGCAGGTATACGAGGTACACTATACGCTATACACTACACACTGCTTAGCGGTAATGGGGTCGAGTGCGGATGAATGCTACAAGAACTGCGGGCATGCATCGCTTTCAATGCGCGAGCACATTGCAGTAGCACTGTACTGCCACTGCTTATTTATTCCTTTGTTAAATTCTATATCTGCTGATCAAATCTCAGTCGTCTATGACAGACCTCTCGTGTGTAGCCTCGTCTCTCCTCGTTATGAACACAAAGAGCACTCGGCGATCTTTGAAAGGTTATAGTTACATAAGAGTATGTAGTAACTGAAGCGCTACTGTAAAGATGCATTAATTATACTCGTAGTAATTAAAATATAATATCATATTTTTCTTTTAGGGTTCTTACAAGTGCATAGAAAAGTGATAACTTATTATTACTTTGGACTTACTTAAAACAAAATATTTTTTTATTAGAATTTCCTATAGAGAACACCTCGGCTTACAATAAAAATTTTGTTTGAGCAGTGATTTTAATGTCATCACGTTTTGATTGCCTGAATAACAATTATATTTTCATTACCATATTTAATCAAGTTATAAGAATATGCTATTATTATATCTTGTTTATACATTATTTGCAGACCATTTAGGTTTAGAATATAAGGGTCGCTAATTGTATTCATCCCGGATCTTAGCAACGTCCGGGGTACTTGTAGGAGAAAAGAAGAACTAAAAGCTTTTATAAAAATTTGTTCTGCCTTTCACTCAATTCGCCTCCCACTGTAAAAACTAATATAAGCTCACCTTACAAATATGTTAAGGACTCCGTTATAACACGACACATCAGGACTTCAACAAACTTGCACAAATGAATTTATATAAGGAAGAAGAGAGTGGGAAAGATAGGAAAAGTGTCAAGTGTGAGGGTAAAAACTATAAACGATAGTAAAAAGAACATTCTAAAATAAAATGACATATAAACAAAATGTACACATATGTATATTTGTGTTTCATTTTAATTGAGTTTGATATGAAACTTATGCAGTACGTGCACAGTGGGACGTCACAACGGCGCTACGGACCTACGGGACGGGGTGCTACGTGCAGTGCTACGTCGTAGCAGCAAATAAAATTTAATAAAGCCCCATCGCGGCACTTTGTCGTTCTCACATACATATAATTTAATGCACAGGATATTACGTATGCGGAAGTGTTCCGCCCTGAGACTCCGCTTTCATCCGGAGGAGCTTGTAACAAACACTGCGTAATATTATTTACTTGATTTGAATTCACTTTAATCAATTTGTTGCGAAATGAGGGCGTATGAATAAATTAACAAAAGATATTCATCTTATTTAATTTATACAAAATATGATTATTAGTACTCTGAGAGAACCCAGTGTCAAGACACACTATTTATAAGTACGAATGTTTTTTCTCGTCAGTTTTACATTAAACTGTAGGTTGCTAACACCTAACTGATCTGATATCATTAATTCGTCATATAAAACGGAAATCTACCCGTCCTACTTTCAAAGCATATTAACCTACGATAATTTACGAAACACCCTAATTACCTATTGTCAAGGATACAGCTCGTGTGAGATACTTTATACTTTCAAGAGATTACAAATGGGGAATTGGTTGAATTTCGAGAACACAATCCGATGATATTTTTGCAAAGTCACGTATTATATATTATATGAAAGTCTGGTTAAAAAGCATGAAGACCCGCAAAGTAAACAGACGGCCTAACCGATTTAAATGCAGTGTTGAGTATTATATTTGGGTAAACTTCCCTTAACATTTTGTGTTTATTTTATTTCAATCGGTGCGTAAATAAAAAGTGACAACAACTTTTTAATTTGTTCGTCAAAACATCCTTCTCTTTCATCAACACTTTGCACTAAATGCTAAATTGTTTTATCTCAATTCACAAAAATCTATGATTCTCACATTTTAGCTCATATTTACCTATGATAGTACTACGATAATAGTTTCTTTTAATAATTTCTTTAATATAATTTATTTGCCATATTACACAAAAAGTTCTTTAAAAGTTTATAAAAGTGATGTAAAGTGAGACACTACGAGTACAGTGTTATAACCTCAGATTGAAGTTTTAACAAGCGCGCGTGACGGTCACCGCACGGGCGTTCGGCGTCATTAAACTTTATTCACGACTTTTTGAAAATTATTCCAATCGAATTTGCGCTGAGATTTACACTGCGAGGAACAAGACGGCACGCTTTAGAAGTAATCACATTACTCGTGTAAAAAATGTTCCAACCCTCTGACAAGTACCCACAATAAGTGGCCAATTGAGAAACAGGAAGTTACTAAAGCTTCAACAAGTTCTTACTTGACACTCCTCTATAATACAAGTGTCCCATGTCCTTAAGCTTTTGGTCGCTTTAGTATAATTACTAATAAATATGGATAAAAAATACAAAGTAAATATAAAGTGCACACAAAACACAATGCTCCACTCATTACATTGTTACATTGTCATTATTTTCTCAAATAGCAATAGAAAACCACTTAGTCACATAGTCTACGCTCGCTGGCGGTATCTCTCCGCCCAATCGCTTAGAATATAAATTTGATACTATACTATGCTATCTACAGCAGCTTTAATAATTAATTTGGGTGTAATTATATTTTCACACTAAGACAATTTTAAATAATATTATAATTTATATGAAAACTGAAAATATATGGGAATATTATGTAACATATGCGAGTATATGCTTTAGTTCAACAGAGCTAATGTAACGGAACAAACGGGTGTACTAAAGTATGCCTTGGCGCTTCCGATGACAGTAATGGCCTATACATATTGTTATATTACGAAAAGGGTCAGTCGTTATTCAGCCAGCACGTTATAGCGATACTGCGCGACTGATAGCGGAGATAAGGACAGGGTATTAGAATTAACTCAATACTATTGTTTAGTTCTCTCCTAAGCAACTGCAACATAGGACTAATATACGTAAGAAAAGCACGCGCATTCTAACTTGAAAGATAGAAATTTAGCTAAAATAAACTCCACAGAATCGCCTTTAAATATGTGAATATGTGAATGTGAACGAAATGGGCAAAAGAAAAATAGATGTTGTGCCTCAGTCACTTGTCAATCCGCAATGGCTAATTGACTGTACAATTATAAATTGCTATATACTTATAAACTGTTTTTCAAATGAATCTACGTATAGCGATATATGTATGAAGCAAGTATTACATAATCACTACAAGCCGCCTGAATTAAAGCTGTTTGCATATCAATGTCGATCTTGCGCGATAATCCTTTGATGATAAATTGTAGAATTAAGTGGTATAATTAATTATTCACGTGCTATATATACACTATACATATTATAGTGATGTTACCGAGGAAATTTTAACTCCATCAAAAACTTATATATAGTTAAATCCCTTTAACACGATCTCTTAGGGAGACGACAACAAAATATCTTAAGCGGGAAAATTATGAAGCAGGAAATTAAAATAAAATAATAATATTGAATTATGAAGTAATAAAATTGTTAGAAGAATAATATCATACTGTTAGATGTAAGACATAAATATTACAAACTAATGACGGTTAAACCTAAGATTATCATTTTTTTCAAAAATATGGAAAGTGTCAGAAGTCATTATGACTCACAAACCTGGTAAATCTCCCCATGAAGTCTCGGCGTACCATCCTATTAGCCTCACTCCAATACTTTCTATATTATGGGAGAAAATCTTCTTAATTGGTTTAAAAGAACTCATGGACTATTTCAGCATTATACCCAAGCATCAGGTTGGATTGCGAAAATAGCACTGAACAACAGAATAAATGCACGGAGTCAGAAAATCAGACGTTGCTTTGAGATGAAAATATAACGCTTAGCGGCCTTCCTAGACGTCCAGCAAGCCTTGGACCGAGTTTGGCACAAAGAACTCCTTAGGAAAGTAAAAGATAAACTGCTTCAATCTCTCTTCTTGATTATTAAGTCCTATCTTGAAAACAAGCTTTTTCGAGTAAAGCAGGGAGATGCTAGATTGACACTACGTCAAATTAAAGCCGGCGACCCACAGGGTTTAGTAGATGGCGTTGTGCTGTACAATATATTTGCATTAGACTTACCAATAATAGAAGGTGTAACCGTGGCAACATACGCCGACGACGTAGCTTACCTCGCTTGTGATGATTTTCTAGCAGCGGCCAGTGAAAAGCTCCAACAGCTGCTTGACGAGATCCATAGTTGGATGAGAAAGTAGCGCATGCTGGCAAACCTTTAAAAATCGAATCACATCACGTTCACTTTAAGAAGATGAAACAGTTCTGTAAAATTTGGCAATGAGGAACTGCCGGATTCTGACCATGTAAAATATCTGGGCTTTAACCTAGATAGAAGACTTACTTGGGCTTATCACATCAAGAAAAAACGTGATCAAATCAACCATAAGTTCCGAAGCCTGCACTGACTTATGGGTAGAAACTTCATCCTCTCCGTTGACAACAAGCTACTGACTTACAACACTGTCCTAAAACCTATCTGGACTTACTCGATCCCTCGGTGGGGCACTGCTAGCAAGACAAACGTCATGTGCATTTAACAAGTCCAAAAAAAAGAGCCGTGAGATCCATTTGTAATCTTAGAGCTAGAGATTCTTTGCAAGATGTTTTTCAAGATATAGGTATACTTACAGTCGCCTCACAGTATATATACCCACCCATATAAAAATAATATTTTATTTATCCGACAACATGTTTTCTGTGCTTTGCTAAAAACAGTGGCATACGTACTATAGGAACAAGAAATAAAAATAAACTTGTAACGCCACGTTATCACCTCCAAAAGGTAAATAAATCTTTTATGGGTCGGAGTATACGCATATATAATAAAATTCTACAGCTTGTTGATTTACCACTGGATTAAAAATTCTAAATCATTGTTAAAAATACTTTAATAAGTGAAACTTATTACTGTCTAGAAGAGTATTTAAAGGATAAAAATGCGTGGAATGAGTCCAATGCCGGTTAGCTACCATTGTATCAAATAATAAAATTGTAATTTATATATTTGAAAAGAGCAACTGTTGAGTTTCTGGCTAAAAAGGAAGGCTAGACGCTGGCCTCTTCGCCTTACCGGCATAAAGTACAAGCCATCTGCTTACAGTCTTGCGACTGATCGCAGATCAAAATCAGAAACCAAAACAATAATTTGCAACAACTGAAATTCCTTCCGCTCTTTGTGTTCAAACAATTGAAAATAACAAAAGTCAATCTGTAATATAATATTATACCGAGTCGTTTTACACTTTGTTGAGCGTCAGGTTTCGATAAAAGGAAATCGAGAAGCACTGAAGCAGTGCGCGACAGAGAGGGGGAGGACGTCAGCGCGACGCGACAGCTTGCCGTTTTTTTATTCACACAAAATTGATAATTGTATTTCTTTGTATTTTATCACATATGGATTTAATATCTGGTCATTTTTTTAAAAGAACCGTTTACTGTCAATTAATACATCTTTTTATTTTTCATAAAATGGCGGGTAGGATCTTTTTGGGATGTAATAGAAAGAAAGGATAAAATTATTTTTTACAAAAAAGAACTGACTGCAAATAAATTGCACAAAAAAGTAAAATAAACCTATCCTATACATTCATCGAATATCTTATATTCTTGTATTGATGACGGGTCGATGTCAGCCACCTAGCCAGATATTTCGCATATTTGCCTATTTTATTTTTTGATTCGATTTTGTTTGCGTGATTTATGTACAAGAATTTCATTAATACATATTTTTTTACGTCAGCTACCAGATTAATAAATATTTTTCTTAAATGCCGGAAGAAACGTTGAGTTATTAAAGTAATGTATGCAATAATTTTTTTAGTAAAACCAGACTAACTTGTACAATTATATGGTTAAAGATCTTTATTCTCATAAGAACATATATAGGTTCACTCACGTGAGATTAAATAATGCTAAATACATACATTGATATTTGATACATGGAATGGCTAGTGCTACTTAATATTTTCTAATATATATTTTTTAAGTTTATTTTTAAAAACATTTAAACATTCACATTCTTTTATGTAGTTCGGCAAATCATTGTATAGTTTTACTCCATCAAAACCTATATTTTTATGTCCGTAATTTAAGGTTCTGACTTTAGGTAATTCAAGTTTGTGTCTGTTTCTTAAGTTATGCTTGTTTGTTTTTTGCGTAAATGTTATGTTTGAATGAATACTTTTAGATAGTATCTTTTTAATTAATTAATAACAATTATTACTTTTATTAATGTGCACCACGCAGATTTTTGTCTGCATTTAAATATTTATGCTTCACGTTACCTGTAAGGGATCACTAATAGTAACCAGGTCGCTTTTGTATACTACATTTAGTTGTTTGTTATTGTGTTTTTATATGTTCCATTTTTTTTATTTTTGTATGAGTGAATTAAACATTTATATTTACCTAATATGAGGTCTTTGCCTTATAAAGTAGCATTTGTAGTCTTTCGTGTACTAAACAAATTAAATAATATTATTTACCATTAATTTGAAATAATATAATAGTTTATAGTTATGTTTAATGATTTTAACATCGTTATATAAATCTATGATGGATGCATATTATTTTATGTTATTTTATTTATTTAAAATATTATTTGTACTATTTATTTTATGTTTCCCAAATAAATTTAAATAAAATAAAAAACATTTTTTCAAAATATGTCAATGTGTGCAGGTGTCTATAGATTAGTACTGTATATGAGTTAAATAAGCCACGTTATATTTAATTTCTTTTAATATAATAGATTTTGACAATGGAAATTACCTATATGGGGTCTCTGTCGTGGCGCAGGGGCACGAAAGTATGATTGTAAACGACTGGTTGTGGGTTCGATTCCCACTCGAGGAGTGGAAATATTTTATATTTTCATTTCTTCGCTCTGGTATCAGAGGTAAAACGCGGCGTTAAGTTCCGCCACTTAACACGCAACGCCTAAGAATTGGGCGGAAAGTGGGAAACGGAGTGTCTTAACACTATGTTTCCTCTGCCTACCCTGCTGTGTGCGGGATACAGGGTGAAGAAAAAAAAGAAATTACCTATAGTGACAATTCGATCGGAGAGACGCTATCCTGGACTTTTATATAGATATTGATATGTTCTTTAATATGGCTTTGTTTTAAGGTGTTTGGGTGTTTGCAAGCCATTTTTGACCATTTTTTTACACCTTGGTTTACAATATTCAAGTTTTATTAGGGATTCCTAACCATATTCCAATCAACTAAAACAGGAATTATCGAAATCGATCTACTCAGAACTGCGGTATTTCTAATTATTATACCCTTCCGGAGAAATGATTATTTTTTAATTATTATATTTCCCCACAGGAAGGTAAGCAAGTGCGCAAATTGTGACAATGTCTAAATATAAGTAATTTAAGTTATGTGGAAAATTGTGTGGTTCAAATTGTATTTTAAAATTCACCAACATATAATTTACTCCAGATAATCTTAAAAAAAAAGTAGACATTAAACTAAATATAAATAGTTTTTTCTAATGAATAAACATTATATATAACATTACCAATACAAAAATATAATAGTTATAAAATATAAAAATATTACCGCCATTTACCGCCATCTAGTAACACAATACAAAAATTTACAGCCACCTAGTAACACAATACAAAAATAACATGTAGTTAGCACCGAACGGGTCAGTTCAACCAGGCCCGGTCGACTTCCTTAGGGGCTTGGTTAGTAGTTTTTTTAAATTTATATTTTTAAGTAGACGTATATGCTTTTTTACGATGGGTTAAGCTTCGACTATACATTATAAATAAAAAATTATAATAAAAAATAAGTATTGAATCTTAGTAACGAAACGCTTTCAACTGATATGGTATACGATTTATCTATAAATATTCAAGACATTTTAGTAGCATTATCTTTACATAGGGCAGGGCAACATTGTAATTTACAAATGGCCGATTTACTTGTTAAGCGAGTAACCTTGTTACTGAAGTTATTCCAATTTTTCATCCACCTCACTTACTAAAATGCTTTAGAAGTATCATATAACATTTTATACGAATATTCCTACAAACAATCTTAAAGGCAAAGGTATTTATTGTATTATTTTAATTATTAAAAATAGATAAACGTGTGTATGTTATACTTTTACACCTTGGTTTACAATATTCAAGTTTTATTAGGGATTCCTAACCATATTTCAATCAACTAAAACAGGAATTATCAAAATCGATCTACTCAGAACTGCGGTATTTCTAATTATTATACCCTTCCGGAGAAATGATTATTTTTTAATTATTATATTTCCTCACAGGAAGGTAAGCAAGTGCGCAAATTGTGACAATGTCTAAATATAAGTAATTTAAGTTATGTGGAAAATTGTGTGGTTCAAATTGTATTTTAAAATTCACCAACATATAATTTACTCCAGATAATCTTAAAAAAAAAGTAGACATTAAACTAAATATAAATAGTTTTTTCTAATGAATAAACATTATATATAACATTACCAATACAAAAATATAATAGTTATAAAATATAATAATGTTACCGCCATTTACCGCCATCTAGTAACACATTACAAAAATTTACAGCCACCTAGTAACACAATACAAAAATAACATGTAGTTAGCACCGAACGGGACAGTTCAACCAGGCCCGGTCGACTTCCTTAGGGGCTTGGTTAGTAGTTTTTTTTTAATTTATATTTTTAAGTAGACGTATATGATTTTTTACGATGGGTTAAGCTTCGACTATACATTATAAATAAAAAATAATAATAAAAAATAAGTATTGAATCTTAGTAACGAAACGCTTTCAACTGATATGGTATACGAATTATCTAAAAATATTCAAGACATTTTAGTAGCATTATCTTTTCATAGGGCAGGGCAACATTGTAATTTACAAATGGCCGATTAACTTGTTAAGCGAGTAACCTTGTTACTAAAGTTATTCCAATTTTTCATCCACCTCACTTACTAAAATGCTTTAGAAGTATCATATAAAATTTTATACGAATATTCCTACAAACAATCTTAAAGGCAAAAGTATTTATTGTATTATTTTAATTATTAAAAATAGATAAACGTTTGTATGTTGCTACCAAATGGTATAAACATTTTATGTTTCAATCAAATTAAAAAATAAAGTTATAATCCACTTAAAAGTAGAAGTTTCTATTTAATAAAATCTGAATAAAACATCAAAAAACATTTTTTTATTATGTCATTACAGGTTGAGGCAGAAATTTTCAATATGTTCCCATTTGGGACAACCTGTAATGCATAAAATATCATTACAGGTTGTGCCAAATGGGAACATATTGAAAATTTCTTCAAACTAGAGAGTAGTGATAGAAATTTTATTTTCACACCCAAATTAAAACAAGTCCACATGTGTCCAAACACCAACCAGAAAATGAGAGTGAATCTTATTGCTCAAGTGCTAAGCCACTCGGTAGCAGCAGATACGTT
Organism: Dryas iulia moderata; assembly: GCA_019049465.1. Taxonomy (NCBI): domain Eukaryota; kingdom Metazoa; phylum Arthropoda; class Insecta; order Lepidoptera; family Nymphalidae; genus Dryas; species Dryas iulia. Next base: position 71,401 of record CM032430.1, on the reverse strand, counting down.
TGATAGAATATCTCAAGGTATTGTATTGTTATTGCTTAATCAAGTAGATATTGTTATTTATCTTACAATAACATGTAGATTCCAGTAAGGTGAGTAATTGTAAAATGACCTTGAGTGAATATTAATTATCTCTTGTAATTTTTAGTATTGCTACCCGGGGGAAGCCGTAGTTACTGCAGATGTAGTATCAAATATGGACAAGTTTGACTGTATAAATAGCGATTGGAATAGATTGGAATACTACTTGTAAAAATATATAAACTATGTGTATTAGCAATAAAAATATTGTAAAGCACTTTTTTTTATTTCTTTATAAATTCACTCTTTCAAAATCATTTGGAAGTATTGGTATTTAAATCAATATTTCCATGATTTTGAAAGAACCCGAATGATTCACTCATTCGGGTTTTTGAAAAATCGGAAAAACAATATTTACTAATTTTTAATCAATAACCAGAAATACAATTTCACATTTGTCACTTTTAAACTTTTTAACTTTTTCACACAATAATTGCAACTGCTTGAACTAAACAAAAAGCTTGTTTAAATCAAGTTTCTTTTAGGCGAGGATTTTCTAGTCTTTATACTTTTTTCAGTCATTTTTTAAATTTTCTGATTAATAATATTTAATTTTGTTTTTTTAAATGTTTTCTTTTCGCTGCTCCCCTCCTCCTTGATCGTAGCGTGATGTTATATAGACTTCCTTTAATCAATAGCTGTCCAATACAATATATTTTTTTCAACCGAACCGAACCGAACGAACAGCGGGTTCAAACGAAAAAAGGCTTTCGTTTTACAATACATAAATATAGTTAAATAATATATATGAATTAAATATTCTAAAGTATTTTAATATCTATTAATTCCCTCATAATTTTCTTTCGTTATACTAGCGCCCTCTAGCCTGCAATTGAATACTACTTTGAAGATGACATTAATTAATTAGTCTATTTATTTAAACAATATATTCTATCTATGGCCATGCCGCGTAATGCTTAACGCTAATCTGTGAACTGTTTATGTTTTATTTGTGGCGACTAGCAGGGAAACAGGGGAAGAACTTTGCCTTTAAAGTTACAGTACAAGGATAATATTATTTCACTCATTAATACTAATACTCCATTAAATAAACAATTGTAACGGATCTTTAATATTAATGTTTGCACTACTGTAATCTATTGTGATAGTTTTAATGGCTACCATTACGCTACTTGCTTTTACATTCCTTAGAATGTTATAAACATCCATAGTGTATTCGCAATTCGCACACGTTAGCTTGAAAACATACAAACAAAAATGCTTAGGTAAGGATTGATTCACCTTACTCAGTAAGATATATACTATTCTATGTAGACGGATGGCAATATATTTGTTTTCTAACGATATTCGTAGATTTTTTACATTTGGGTTGTTTTCGTTCTTGAATGTTTAGTTTGACCGAAACAATCGATTCAAATATGTTGTAACGTATGATTACTTTGCTACGTTGCTCCCTTTGGATACAGCTTTACATTTTTTCGCATACCTGGATTAGTAATATCTTAGGGTCAGTACGCTGTGTTCTCCACATTCAACCTGAAATCGTGACATTATATGGCAAATGGAAGAACTCACCGCCACGCTTTGTTTTAGGTACGAGGAATGAAAATAATTTATTAATTATCCTTCACCAGAGCAGGATTCGCATCTACAAATCACACTCATAGTCAGACGCTGTTGTATTGCACTACGAAGGTTTCAATAACAAATCTTTTGCATAAAATAAGTATATTATCTTGAGATAAGCTTTTCGAGACATCTTAATAATGATACATATATTTTTAGTAAGTACTAAAACATACTATTAAATAACCCTTTAAATATTGTTTATTTCATTTGTTCTAGGCAATGTATATAAATAATGACAGCTTATATACTCGTAGGTAGGAGCCTACCAATATCATTATCATTATCATCAGATAGTAAAAACAAATATTTTACCTGTTGGAGTAATCATTTATTATAAGACTAAACGAAATAAACAGAAGACCACCTTTTTTTTTGACAGTAATTTAATATACCTTATGAAAAGAATTACTAAACAATCCTGTTAGAAAAAACAATTAGCTACTTCAAATCAAACCACTTAACACGAAATGCCTTAAGAATTCGGCGAATAGCCCACTATTAGGCCTAGTAAGGGTAGGCCAAGGGATCCTACTGTTAAGACACTCCATTCCCCAGAATGGAGTGTCTTAACAATGCCTTGGCCTTCTTGGCCTACCCTTCTATGTGCGGAATAAAGCGTAAAGCAAAAAAAGTACCGGTATTATTATATTTCATATATGGGTAATGCATTTTTCCACACATTTAAGAATGATATTTATTTATATGTTAAGACGCAGCTTCACGCGGGGGTTACAAGTGGGCTTTACCATTAAAACGTGTTCTTCTTAAGAAATACCTACCTGAGTTTATATCCATGTATCATTTAAAGCCCGAGAGACCACCATGGTGTAGAGGGACTACATCTAACTGTATACGTCATTGGTTGTGGGTTCGATATCTACTTGGGGCAATTATTCCTCTACTTAACATACAATGTGGAAATCGGAAGACAGAAAGTTTTGACACTTGGTTCTTTCTGAATACCTTGTTATTCGGGAAAAAGCTTCAAGTTGGTGCAAGCTTATTAGGTATTATAAGTGTATAGTATGCATTATAATGTAGCTTTTTTAAGTGGTATAGTTAGCAATGGAAAAATAGTTTAGAAAACATAAAAAATTGAACGCAACATATAAAATATTAATAGAGTATTTGTTCTTATTATTTTAACTTGCGCTGCAAATGCATCTGGCTTTATATAAAGATGTTCTTAAACATATGCTACGAAAGAAGCATCAGATTTCTGAACCGTTTATGTAAATATCTTCCCCGAGGGTGGATAAGTGGTGGATAAAGGGTGGCCGAGAGATAAAGTTTCTTTACAGCGGGATAGTGGATACGTCTGCGCCACTCGAACTTAACGACTTTTGTGCGAAACAAAACATAATTCAATGTGGGGGGAAATTTAATTACTCGAAGCGTAGTTTTAATTGACTTACAAAATGTAGGTTTCCTGCTTGTTCATAGAAACTTGCTTTTACACTAAAGTAGAGTGTGTTACCTTCACACGGATTTCATACTATTTTAATATTGTGAAAGTAATTAAATAATTTGTGAAACAAGTTGTTAAATTTTAGTATAATATTTTATTAGAGAACTTTATGTTTTAACACTAGGTTTTCCTTTGCCTAAATCCATATTTATATTATAAATGGGAATGTCTGTGTGTTTGTCTGTCACGCTTTCACGGCTAATCTACCAGTCCGATTTGGATGAAATTTAGAATGAAAGTAGTAACAATAACTGGGTTTAACATAGGGTACTTATTTTTCCAAAAATCAAACTCTAAAGGGTTGAAATAGGGGATGAACGTTTGTATGAAAAATCTACACCGCTTGACCAATTGTAATGAAATTTTGCATAAATATAGTTGATAATCCAAGGATAAACATAGGCTAATTTATTTTTTAAAAATCCACCACCGAGGGTTGCAATACACCGCAACAGTTATGTATGTAGTTACGCGGCAAAGCCGCGAGCGGGCCGCTAGTGAATTATATTTTCGCATACACTTTATTGCCATGTAATAAATAATAATTATATCAACTTATTATAGCTATACTAGCTGTGGGGAACAGAGTAAGTTACGATATAGTTGTAACAAATTCTTCTTGATCTGCTCGATTCTTTTTTATTGCCTTGTTTTTGTAGGAAATGATATGTCTCCGTTATGATTATTTACGCTTATAAGCTCCTAGCGTCCTGTCACCGCATCGCGTCTACGCGCTTGGCTGCTTATAAAATATTCTTTCTTAAATTCATAATATTTCCCTTAAAGATATCTAACCTTTGATGCGTACTATTGCTTATCGGAGAATTCATCGAAGATCGCTTATCGTGTAAGGGTAAAATTTATGAAAACTTGAAGCTTAGTTGTATTTGCAATTCACTTTTTTCTTGCAGCTCGCATTTGCTTTGCATATTTCCCGTAGGGTAGTCAAATGTCAAGACACTCCGTTCTTCATTCATCACCTGAAATCTCCTCCGAGTAAGAATGTAACCGATAACCAACAGCATTTACATTTAGACGTTGTGCTACTGCGTCTCGATGGCTGTTACTTTACTTTTTTTAACGTTTTCAAAGTTTACAAAATTCATTTTATTCAATAAAACGAATTTTGAAAACTTTATAAACATAACAACATAACATTATCTAAATTTCGGGGTTAAAATGATCATAGCAGCGTGTAAGTTATTAATAATTCACATTTCCCCTACCCAAATATTTCGTTTATTTCCACACATATATTAACTAGTACCGTACATGGAGCAAGTGAAACATTACACCTTCCTGCCCGACCCGCGATCTGATTTCCCTCAAGAACACCATATTAGCTAGCTTACTCGACATCCTTAGAGCGTTGCGTTACATTTATGTATATAACTAAATTTCAATTTGACAGTAGGGAACTATTATTTATATATTATTAAAAAAAAATAGCTTCACGCTATATCCCGCACACAGCAGGGTGGGCAGAGGGAACCTAGTGTTAAGACACTCCGTTCCCCACTTTCCGCCGAATTCGGAGGCATTGCGTGTTAAGTAGCGGAACTTAACGCCGCGCTTTACCTCGACACCAGAGCGAAGAAATTTATATATTATTAATTTATATAAATGATAAATAAATAATTTATTATACTTTATTGTAATTAATTTCTAAAGTTTTACTTTCTTATATATTTATAAGGGGCCAGTAGTGACGCAGTGGCACAAACGTGTGACTGTAAACGACTGGTTGTTGGTTCGATTCCCACTCGAGGTGTGGAAATATTTAATATTTCCATTTTCTTCGATCTGGTGTCTAGGCAAAGCACGGCGTTAAATTCCGCCACTTAACACGCAATGCCTCCAAAATTCGGTGGTAAATGTGGAGCGATAAATATCAAATGTTAGAATAATATATTCATCGACAAGGCGGTAGAAAGATATAAAACTAACCTCGGCATTCGATATTATTTAGTTTAAATACAATAATTTAATTTGTGGGTAGTAGCTAAATTTATTATTAAAAAAATAATATTATTTTAGCTGAATGTGCGAGTATCTTCCTCCTTTAGTTCCTGTAAAAGCTTTCCGTTGAAATGAAATGAAATCAACATGTTTTTGTATAGCTAACTAGAAAAACCGGGGTCAAATTTTTTATAGTCTGGAAAGGATTACTCAGATGTCGTTATGACAACAACTTGGACAAGATGTTCGGAAGTAGTTTACGTAACGATCACTAAGTACTCGAATGCTACAGTGTGATGTGTGAGTGACAGAGCTCCTTGCAGTCAGACTGTTAACCAAAACTTGATAGAATTTATTATTAAAGTTGCGTTAAAAATTATACGAAAATAGCATCATTTTTACGTAAACAAAGTAAAATAATATAAGATTGTCTCATACAAAAAAAAATCTTAACATTTTCTGCTTCAAATTATTTTTATAATCACGATAAAATTTTCTAGAACGACCCACTTATGTACTTTTACACAACAAGTTGCCTTCAGCCGGGATCGCCGGACTATGATTACACTCTAAATTCTTGTTCACGAACAAATTTCTTTTTTCTTTTCGTGTATTCACCTGTTTTAATACGACTTTGTTCTTTGAACATTTCGTTAAAATGATTTTTTATTTTACTTGAATATGTTATCATAGTTTTGTTTGTTATTAGTGTCATGCTTAGTTCTAGTAGATTTAAAATACGTCCGATGTAACATTATAATAAATTAATCTTGTATTAAAACCGTCAGTTATATGTATACTTTAGTATTGAAACAAAAACACAAAGTTACATTCATTGTACAAGTGATTTCCTAAAAAGAGGCCCAACAACAAAGGACAGGTATGATTAAAAAACTAAAATAACAAACGTAACTTAATATATTCTTAATAAATAAATTAAAAAATCTTAAATTCACTTTTAATTTACATACAGATTCTGAAATTTTATATATTATATTATATTCTATTTTATTCATATTAAATAAATATTTAGAAATTAACAAAAACACCAATGATAATTGGAATGATAGCGATGGCTAGCCTGTGTCCGGAGTTGCAAAGACTGCCCTCGCACACTTTGCAGTCTACCACCTGCGACTTGGTCAGCGCCATGCATCGCGCATTGTCGTCCGCCCCCGAGAATGAACACCCTCTCTTTGTTTTCGTTACGCCGTCCACTGAAATTAATTATGTATTCCTTTTACACTTTCAAATTATTAAACAAAGTCCAAATTTCGAATATTAAGTAGATAAATAAAATGTATACTTAATATATACTTTTTCCTTATGTTTGCTATTTGCCTGCGGTCAGACTAGCAATTGATTTAAAATTAAGTTTTGTTTTTATAGTAATTTAGCCATTTATTGAGGCCGCCGTGGCGCAATCGGACGATATCTAACTCTAACGCGGTGGTAGTGGGTTCGATTCCCATTCTGTAGAGTGATTAGGTATAAATATTTTTTGTTTCTGTCTCTGGTACCGCCACTTAACACGTGCCTCGATTTAAGATTGAAAGTGGAGAACGGAGTGACTTGACACTAAGTTCTCTCTTACTGTCTAGCTGTGCATAAAAAAGGATGAAGCTAAAGAAAATTTCGTATTGGGTGTTGATGTTAACAACATCAACCCTTGAAGTCAAGGAAAATAAACGTTGTTTAATTATACACAGGGCCAGTCGTGGGGCAGAGGCACAAAGTGAGACTGTAAAGCGACTGGTTCTGGGTTCGATTCCCACTTGAGGAGTGCCTCCAGAATTCCACCACTTAACACGTAATGCCTCCAGAACTCAGCGGAAAGTGGAGAACGGAGCTCTGCTTACCCTGCTGTGTGATAAAGCGCGGAGCTAATTATTTACAGTTAGGGATTAAAACCAACAAACACCTCATTTATAATCACAAGTACTATTTTTAAATGTTTTCGAGCAAACACAATAGTATGTTTGTGTGTTATATGAATAGTTATATTTGAATACAGCCTTTGTAGAAATTTTTGTCCATATTTTCTATATAAGAAGTATTTTAATTTAAAAGAATTAATACGGTTAATAATGTTACGGTTACCTTTATACTTAGCAGTAACACACACTGCTTTGGAGTCGGCTCTGATCTGCTTTATAAACCTTAACATTCCTTTACGCGACACCTTCTCAGAACCGTCATAACTCTGAAAAGAAATACAAAATATTTTTTATTTTTGCACTTTTTGTAAGTTTTATTTAATTGAATTCAATTTCAATATACTTTCTTGTTATTTTAAAAATATTATATATTGTAATTTTAAAAATATTGAATTTTTATTTAATACGATAATATCATTCAAATAAAATTATATCGTATTGTATTCATTAAAAACATCTATTCAATTTTTTCTATTTTGTAGTTTAATAAAGTAATAATTACCAAAATTGATCGTTTTTCTAGACGAATTACACTTGGTACTTCTTCGTTCTGGTTTTCTGAACCATTTTCTCCTGGACTACCACTCTCAGAGCCGCCACTTCCTCCTGACCCGTCACCCCCTGAGCCATTGTTGTCTGATCCATCGTTCCCTGAGCCATTATTTCCTGATCCGTCACCCCCGGAGCCGCCAGGCGAGCCATCGCTCGATACATCACCCGAGCCATTTTCCGAACCATCTCCCGACCCACTGCCCGAGCCATCTCCCGAGCCATCTCCCGATCCATTACCCGAGCCATCTCCCGATCCATTTCCTGATCCATCTCCCGATCCGTTACCCGAGCCATCTCCCGATCCACCTCCTGATCCATCACCCGAGCCATCTCCTGACCCACTGCCCGAGCCATCTCCCGATCCATCACCCGAGCCATTACCCGAGCCATCTCCCGATCCATTTCCTGATCCATCTCCCGATCCGTTACCCGAGCCATCTCCCGATCCATCTCCTGATCCATCACCCGAGCCATCACCCGAGCCATCTCCTGACCCACTGCCCGAGCCATCTCCCGATCCATCACCCGAGCCTCCGCCCGATCCATCACCCGAGCCATTACCCGAGCCATCTCCCGATCCATTTCCTGATCCATCTCCTGATCCATTACCCGAGCCATCACCCGATCCATCTCCCGATCCATCTCCCGAGCCATCTCCCGATCCATCTCCCGATCCATCTCCCGAGCCATCTCCCGATCCATCTCCCGAGCCGTCTCCCGACCCGTCACCCGAGCCATCGCCCGATCCATCACCCGAGCCATCTCCCGATCCATCTCCCGATCCATCTCCTGACCCATCTCCCGATCCATCTCCCGATCCATCTCCCGATCCATCTCCCGATCCGTCACCCGAGCCATCTCCCGATCCATCTCCTGATCCATCACCCGAGCCATCACCCGATCCATCTCCCGAGCCATCTCCCGATCCATCACCCGAGCCATCTCCCGATCCATCTCCTGATCCATCACCCGAGCCATCACCCGAGCCATCTCCTGATCCATCTCCTGATCCATCACCCGAGCCATCTCCTGATCCATCTCCTGATCCATCACCCGATCCATCTCCTGATCCATCACCCGAGCCATCTCCCGATCCATCTCCCGATCCATCTCCCGATCCATCACCCGAGCCATCACCCGATCCATCTCCCGAGCCATCTCCCGATCCATCTCCCGATCCATCTCCTGATCCATCTCCCGACCCATCTCCCGAGCCATCTCCTGATCCACCTCCTCCATCAGTGTCCAGTGCTACGCATGTTTGCCCCGTATTTTCATATCCAGTTTCGCAATCATCGCATACATAGCATTGAATATCTTCTTGTGCTGAAACAGAAAAATCCTTCACCTTACTAAATTGGTCACTTGCATGTTATGTAGCGACACGCAACGGATATCAAATTCAACACTATCACGTGTACGGTTACACCAATCTATACAAATATAACGAGAAAACATTTATATTTCTATATGCAAACTTAAGAGTTTGCTCGTCTACTGCTACTGAGCTGAGATACTGGACTGATATTACTAATTTCTTCACCATTAAAATGTTACTAAGTCACTAAATAATATAGACTATGTCAATAAATAGAGATCCCTACTAAACCTTTAATGACGTAATTAAGGTAAAGTGGTAAAAAAAGAACATACTATGTAATAGCAATTGTTTACCAAGTGCGTTGTGCCACTTAAACTTTTGATGATTAGGCATTATAGAATATATTAATATCAAATTGAGGCCATTTTTGGGTCTATCTAGGCTGCATCTCATTGTAGACGCGATTGCTTTTATTATTTTATTTCCCCGCTCTGGTACCTAAGCGAGGCGTTAAGTTCCACCGCTCAACAAACAATATCAAGAAAGTAGACCTTCTCCACTTTCTTGACATTGCTTGTTGAGCGGTTGTCAAGTGTTTTAATTTTATGTTCTCTCTGAATACTCTGCTATGCGGAAAAAAAAAGGTGAAGCTGATAAAATTATTAATATCAACAAAAAATCGATGTATAGCTCTAATACTTGTTCTATGACAGCGAATTTTTGTTATTGAAGAAACATGTTGTAAATAACTTGTTACTATAACATTTTTTTAATATTTTAACAGTTAACGGAAATGCCCACCAAAATCAGACCCTATTATCCTACTACTAATATTACTATTTTTATTGTTCCTTTAACCAAATATTTATCACTGTTTTAATATCTATATACCTACTACATGACGTCTTAAATTATTTAAATATTCTATTCAAAAGATGAGGATGAAACATGTTTCTTATTCTTTCAAACAAAAATTATTCACCCAATTTAAAAGACTCTTGATTAATATAGGTTAAACAGCTAATTAGATACTTCTTTACAATTTAGAGTATTTATTTATTAAAATGTATATTTGATTGATTGATATGAATTGTTTTTTCCTTTTATAAATACATAGTTATTTGGACGAGCAGTTTATCAACAAATAATAGGGGTACCATGAAAATGCATTCTATCATGTTTATATATTTTTTAAACATGCCACGCGGCCAGAAACGCCGGTCTGAATATATTTATATTTATATGGTTTTTATTTTTCTTTATAAAAAATAGACTTAAGGAGACTTATTAACTGCGGTACTCTGAATATAGAATTATAGTTGTAGTGCAGTGGAGCCGATATGGCACTATCGGCGCTCACATCAACCGCGTCGCGATATCTCTACCTCGATATAATCAATATCGCCACCACTCGTTACACACAAATTACTTTCTGTTTAAATATCTAGTTAGTGTTCCACGTTACATGCGCAATATAAATAATATGTATCTATCATCATACACATATCTAAGCATAAAGTGTTTTTATTTATTATTTAAATCTAAAGTGCTAAATACTTGTTTTTAGTTTGGTTTGGTTTCAAAATTTTATTTAAAAAAAAAAAAAAGTTGAATATTAATTATAGTTTTGTTATGTCATAATATTATTACGGTAAATTTAGTCCAAATTTAACATAGCTTACACAGTGACAGGAATATGCTCCAGATTTTTGTTTAACGTATATTTTTGTTATCATTGTCATTGTTCATTCTAATATTAAGCTTATGAGTCTTTTCTTATAATCTATGTCTATATGTCTCTGGATGTGTTCCCTTAAAGAGTTCTCAGTTATTGCACTTTACATAAGTTAAATCCTTCGAAAAATACACTATCATATTTTATACTAAGCAAAGCTATATGAATGAAAATAGCCTTAAAATTACTTTTAAATATTTATTTTATATTGACCATAGATTTTCTTTTTTTTTTTCATTTAAAAATAATGACATTCAGAATGTATACATGGTGAATTTCGATTATCGTCATTGGTACATATGTAAGGCTGCGACGAATCAATTAACGTAACGTTGAGCCTCTGCGACCTTTACCTCACACAGACAGAAAGACAAACTAATTTAAATTTATTAATAGACTAATTCAAATTCATAATAGCCCTTATACAAATATACTTTTGCAAATATTTTTGAAATGTTGAATGAACATGAAACTACCACCGGCTCGGAAACTAGTTCTGTTGAGAAGAGCCGGTGACAAAAATACTAAAACGAAAAATAAAATACTTTACCCTCCTTCACGTTTGTAGTCAGGTAATAACAAATCGCTCCGTATCATTAAAAATATTTAACACTCGTGAACAAATATGTTACTTTCAATTAGTAAGGACAATGAAAGTTTCTTGACCACTTAACACGCTATCTTATCGTTGTAGTAAATATAAAGATTACTTGAGTGTGTTTGACGACTAACCTGCACTCTAAAATGCTAGTCTTTGAGCATAAATAAAACACTTAAATGTGATTACTGATTATTGCACATTATAAATATAAAATTAAATAAATAAATACAATTCATTTTGGATACTATATTCGTTTTTTGCAGCTATAGGCTTTTTCCTACACGGTCCTCTATGACTACTAGGATTGCCTATCTTGAGTAGTTAGAGAAAACTTTGTGTCAAAACATTCCGTTCTCTACTTTTTACTTGAATTTGAGATAATGCGGGCAAAGTGGCGGAACTCAACCGCGCTTGTAATATTTCGTTTAAAAAAAAAGGTTTTTAGCGGATTCTTTGTAAATTATCTATCTGTTAACAAAGTTATTCTTGGAACGGCGTTTTTATACATTTTTAGCCCGCATTTACTTTAACATGTACACACGAGTCCCGCCCGGACTCCAACTTGTAGAAATAAAATTTACAAATAATATTTTTAAGCATATTTTGTATGTATTATGTATCAAATTTGCTAAATTTAACGTAGATAGACGTAGACACAACATGAAAGTCCATACTAATGTTATAAATGCGAAAGTCTGTCTGTCTATCAGTTACAGTATTGGAAGAAATTTAAATTGAAGACTTTTTTTTAAGAATTACAAATTGAAAAATTTTTATTTTCAAAATCCATCTTCAATTGCTATAAAATAAAGGAATAGGATGAAAGTTTATATTAAATTTTTTTCGCAATTTCGCTGTTTTTTTTTCAGGAAAATAGTTCATGACGCTAGGTCGAACACAGCCAACTTAGTTTTTCAAGCCAAGTTTAAAATTTGTATGAAAATTTATAAAAAAATAACTTTGCGGCGCGAACCATCGATTATACGAAATAGCTAAACTTGTTTAGCGTCACGCGGGTAAAGCCACGAGTGAGTCGCGTAAATATACACATAGTTTTTCTAAGGACGAAGAAAGTTACAAAAAATATACAGTTTTATTTAAATACCTGTTGAAAATTAAATTTATAGTTTAATACCAGAAATATTTTGCAATAATTTAATATTTCTTTCTCTTTGGAGGATATTACAACTTGCCTGTACATTTCAGTATGTACGTCACTCACAAACTAAGAAACTAACTTACGTATTATAACAAAGTCATTGTTTTTAAGACCAACTAATTATAAAGTGATTGTATTTATTCTGATTTAACTTAATATTTACAACTTCACGCTTTCCGTGCATAGCAGGATAAAGAGAGAGAATGAAGTAAATGAAGACAATCCATTTTTTCGGAAATCAGAATCTAAACTGTTAGTACTTGAGCATAAATAAGACAGTTAAGTGCAATTTCAGATTAATATACATTTTGAATTTTCAATGCTTTCTCTTTTTCAGTTTTCAGCTTTAGACTTTTTCCCGCACAGTTCTCTCTGACTCGGGTTACTTGTCCCGGGGAAGTTACAGAGTCAAAACACTCCATTCTATATTGTTTGCCTGAATTCGAGGCGGAATGCATCACTCTATTAGATACCCAAGGGAAAAAAATATTTAATATAAATATAATAATTGTCCCGAATGGAAAACGAACCCACAACCAATCGCGTATAAAATCAAACACTGATCCACTGCACCCTGATGACCTCTAAATTTCTCTTAAACTATTAAAATATTTATCTCGTTTTATAATTCTTAACATATTATACTTAAATATCAGAAATGCGACGGTACCTGCGGCTGCGACCAGCAGCAATAGCGCGGCGAGGGCCAGTATCAGCCGCATTGTACACTCTTCGACACAAACTACGCCACTAATATTGAATCAAGCCTCTGATTAGAATTATATATGAATTTTTATTATACAGGCTGTTCTTCAATTGAACAATATAATGAGATAAGATTAACTATTTCCGCGCTTATCTATTATTAAAATGTGATATTGGTGTACGTTTATTAAAATGATAAAAAGAGTGAAAGAACGTGGTGTGCCGACATGGGAGCAGCTGCTATACGGTGGCGACTACTTCTTAAAGTATGGTTCAGTAAAGAGTACCTGTTGTAGTAAAAATACCTGTTATAAAAAGTGTTTTTAATAAATTAGTTATTTAATAAGAAAAACTAACAAAACATAAAGTTATTCAAAGATACACCGCACACAGCAGGGTAAGCAGAGGGAACCTAGTGTTAACATATTCCGTTCCCCACGCACCGCCGAATTCGGAGGCAGTGCGTGTTAAGTGGCGGAACTTAATGCTGCGCTTTGCTTCGACACCAGAGTGAAGAAAATTATATACTAAATATAGCAATTCTTCGAGTGGGAATCGAGTCAATAAGCAATCAGGCCCACAGTCGCACTGGTGCCCTTGCGCCACGACTGGCCTGTGTATCTATTTATTTGTTTATAAAGGTCAACTAACAAAACTTAGGTTAATACACACATACAAACATATTTTAAAATAACATAATATATGCTGAGTGTTGATTTAAAAGTAAGTTGCCACAGCTTGCTCAGGGATGGTTCAAATATAAAGTAATAAATATTGTACCACTGAACGAATTTTGAAGAAATTTTAACAATAATATAGCTTGTACATCAAAATAAGACATGGGTTATAATTTATAAAGATATTTTGTAAATTTTCCAAAATATCAAGTAAGTAGACTAATTGGATGAGTCATAATTATAACTGCCTAAAGACGTTTAAAGACTTGTCGTATCATTACATAATATATTTTTATACAGCCTAGGAACTCCTTTCTTCTTTCCGATCGAATCCTTGGATTCGAAATGTGAAAATTATACTATGAAAATCCATTCTGATGCAGTCTGACTGTATGCAGAATGGTTTTGAATTCGATTCTTACTTGGAAATATAATTAGAGGTATTTTTTAAAGTAATATATATAAAACGTATCTCTAATCAATACGCAATATCTTGATATTAAGTAAGAATCGAATTATCAGTCAGACTGCATCAGAATGGATTTTCATAGTATAATTTTCACATTTCTTTAAAAACTTACTAATAATGATAATATTATTTTTGCTAATAGTGTTAAGATATGACACATATTGATATTATTTCTACATCTTATTGTCCAAGACAAGGTAGAATGCACAGAACCACACGGAATATTCCCAACGTGGCGCTGTTGGTGAACCGACGGTGCGGATGTATTGTACATATGAACAAGAATATATAAAACTTTCTCGTATAGTGCAAATAACTTTTATTAATCACTCTGTAGTTCATCTACTTCAGTTGTTTATCACAGCGAGCCTCTCTATAGATAATGAAAGAAAGAGTATTGATAACAAACGCAGGACAGCTCGTTGGTCGATTAGTAAATGCATTCAATTTAGAAATTATTGATTTTATAATTATAATAGGTTTTAATTTCCGCAAACCTCGTGATGCTTTCCAATTTCATACCTCGTAATATTATCACAGTTTTATTATACTATATTTAGTCTGAATCCTTCAATACAATGCGTGTAGGAAAATCTTTCCACGCCAATTTGACCCTCTCGTCTTTGGCTTGACAATTTGCACGTGTGTTCGAATTCGATGACAGTACAAAATGACAGTAAAGTGTGGCGTTGATTTTCGATACTCAATATGTAATGTCTCAAATCAAGCGGAAAGTAGAGTGTCTTAATCTCTTTTGCTGTTTTCACTAATATTTTTAAAATATATAAAAATCTAGCTTACTATGAATTTTTAAATATTTTTCGCTACTGGCAAAGATCTGTACATAAGCACCTACCTATATAGTATGTATACAGCGAGCAAACACATGCTCAGTCCATACTAATATTATAATTGTTAAATGATTGTTTGTCTATTTTACTTTTATATCACAATGAAACTATATTATGTTACGATTTTTCGTGAGTGACGCTACTTTTTACCATCTTAAAACATTTCATTTTCATGGGAAGATCCGTATAGCGAATAGTCAGAAAATGGCCAAAATAAGTAAAGAATTCTATTAATGTCATTTTTATTTGAATTATAGTTTAACCTTCATCTTTATAAATATTTTCTTTTTTCTTTTACGAAATGTAAAAAATAAGTAAGTACTCTTTACACTTATACGGTAATGGAAGAAATACCTAAATTACATCGATATGTATTACTCATCTATTGAAACCGAATATTACTAATTAAAAGACTTAATTACTTTTTACTTAGACTATAATTCCAAGCATAGGGTATATTTGGAGTTATAACCTAAGTAAGTTTAAGTATATTTAGAATTTATTTTACTGATTTTCTAAAATTAGCTGTTTAATATGTCGAGGTAAAGCGCGGCGTTAAGCTCCGCCACTTAACACGCAATGCGTTCGAATTCAGCGGAAAGTGGTGAATGGAGCGTCTTCACACTAGGTTCCCTTTGTCCTATTCTGCTGTGTGCGGGATACAGCGTGAACGTAAATAAAAAAAGCTGTTTCATACTATACATGAAAGCAAAACTTAACTAATTTGACACAGTGACTATTTACTTATCTTTAAAATTATATATTTAGACCAGTGGTCAAAATTACTAAGAAGTAAAAATTGCAGTCGAGCACTAACCAGATCACTAGAACGCCATAATTAACTTACTAACTGATAATTTCCTAGTACATTTTTTTAACTTTTCTCAATCATACAAAAATTATAGCTATAAATTTATAAAGTTTATTCTATTTTCTTAAAAAACAGACCAAAATTGGTCCTGTTAAAGAAAATCTAAATGATTACTATATACATTTGCCAAAACTTTAATTTAATGCTAGGTTTATCGGTTCGGTGACATTTCGCTCTACAAGGACGATATATGAATCACTATATGAAGAAAGAAAAAACGATATATTTGTCTTTCTGTGATAAACTAATAAATTTTAAAGTTAGAAAGGCGTAAAATAACGTAGGTTATTATTAATTCCCATTGATTATGCGAGCAAAGCAGCGGGTGATAGCTATTCTCATATAAGAGTATATATGCGTGTTATAATTATACAGCCTTGCTTTAGAATAAAGCTGCTAAGTGTATTTTAATGATTAACACTCCGTTCTCCACTTTCGAACGACTTTAGCGACGAAATCGAAACCTAATGAGTTGAGTGGTGAAATTGAATGTTACGTTTTGTCTTTTTACTAGAATGGTTCAATAAATATATTTTAATAACAATCATTTCCTCCCAGTATGTATCGAACCTACGACCAATGGCGTTCAAAGTCAGACAGTATGTCTGTCACGACGGCGAGAAAATATATCTATACTAATAAACACGAGTAAAATTAAAATGTCTGTTATAAAAAAATAAATAACAGCTTTTTTCTAGGCAAACGGCTGGACAGATTTGAACGGGACTTCTACTGGCAGATAACTTGGGCTACTCCTAGTTAAATTCTTTTTTTTTAGTTAAATTCCACGTAGATGAAGTCGCGAGCATACCTAGTTTATAAATACTATAAATAGATTTCTTTTAACCGGGTGAGGTAAAACGTCGCCTGTCTGAGTGTCATGCAATCGACACGATTCAATTACACTTCACATTAACATATCACAATGATTATAATTAATTAATAATATTAAAGTATTTATTATTGTAAAGAGTAATTCATAGATTCGAAATTTTAGAAATGCTTTTTTTACAGATAGTGAGGCACTATTTCCTGAATAATATATTTTTTTAGCTTCACGCTGTATCCCTCACACATCAAGTGAGCCTACTGTTAAAACACTCGGTTCCCCACTTTCTGCCGAATTTTGAAGGCTTTGCGTGTTAAGATGCGAAACTTAACGCCGTGCTTCGCCTTGACACCATAATGGAGAAAATGGAAAGATGAAATATTTCCACTCCTCGAGTGGGAATCAAACCAACAACCAGTCGCTTTACAGTCAAGCTAAAAAAAAACTTAACGAATTATAGTATATAAATAAGTTGTATATATAGTATCATTTAACATTTTATTCTAGAATTCCAGTCATTAATCTCTATCGCTACCAATACGCAACGCACGATTTTAGGGTATTCCCCAATAAGTCATGTATATTGCTAGTGCTGTTAAATTATTTTCCTCATTTTATTGTTATCGATCCGGTTTTGGTATTATTTTTTACGGTATTTTTCAAAGTTTAGAAATATATAACAAAATCAGAGTAGTCAGAGCGCCTGGACGGTTTTCAGGAGGCGCGGGTTCGAACCCTGTTGCGTTCAAAATTTTTACACGTTTCTTAAATGTCCTTTTCAAATTTTCTAGGAATGGAATAATACTTTTAAAGTGTTTAAAACCATATTAATCCTGTTTATAATCTGTAATTTAAAATAATCTTATGTTTATATACGGGTTTTAATTGTTTTTTTTTAATATTTTTTTTAGTATAAGCCTAGCTATCTGCGCACATTGTTATGTGCATAGTGTAGTGTATTATTTTCTAGTAATCATTTATTCGTTTTGAAATTTATAATATAAATAACGTTTACTAAGTATTTTATTGTTATACATAACTCATCAATACTTGCTTTAAGTATAAATATAACCAAATTATATTATATTTATACTTATAGCAAGTATTGATCACTTTTATGCGTTCTTTACCAAGAAATGTCTTATCCGTTATTGATTGACTATAAGAGATTGCTAATAGCGATAAGACCGCCGTAGCGCATGTCTTTTAAATAAAGTATACTGACGGGAAATGTAAATCCATACTTATATTATAAATGTGAATGTCTGTCTGTTTGTCTGTCACGCTTTCACGGCTCGGCACCGGTCCGCTTTGGATGAAATTTAGGATAAAAGTAGTAAAAGTTAGTGGGTCAAACATAGTCTACTTATTTTTTCAAAAATCAACCTCTAAAAGGTAATTTGGAATGAAAGTTTATATGAAACAACTATAATTTTGGCATAAATATAGTGGCATAGATAATCCAAGGTAACGCCAACGAATGGTGCAATATAACGAAACAGCCGTGTAGTTCACGCGCGAGCGGGCCGCTAGTATTATATATGTATAAAGCAAAGCAGCTGTACGCTTTTTTCCGCATAGCAGAGTAGTCAAAGAGGACCTAGTGTCTTGACATGAGGTCCTCTTTGTATGAATGCGAATGTCTTGACACTGTATCGAGATTATCATTAATCGAGACATTACGTGTTGAGTGGCAAAACTCCACGTCACCCTTTGTCTCTCAGAGCCAAGAAATGAAAATTTAAATATAATCATTCCCCCGAGTGGAAATCGAACCCACAACCATCGCAGCATTACAGTCAAACGTTGTCCCACTGTAACACGATGGCGATGAACTGTTAGATTGTGTACAATAAATTATTATAATTATTATGTTCCATAATCGCCGCCATTTTAAATACTTGTATATATTGCTATCTTGATTGCTGTATTTTATTATCTCTTCGTTAAAACCAGTAAAAGTATCGGAAATAAGACTATGATATACGAGCAAGTAACTGATATTTGACGTCATGATAATAAGTCCGAGAATTACTATTGTGAGGTTGTTGAAACGAATAATAAGAAATGCCAACTCGGAGAGTCATAGGCACTTAGTGTCAAAACACTCAGTTTTCTATTTTACATTACTTGATGAGTGACAGAACTCAATGGCGCGCTTTGTTTTGTTACTGGATGGGAGAAAATGAAAATAATTTACAATACATTCATCTTCCGGCGAAAATCGAACCCGCAAACATCGCATATACAGTCAGACGCTGTTTGACGACAATCGGGAAGTGAACAACAAAAGCTTGTATAACTTAAGGTACAAAAACTAAACTAAAATATCTATTTGACTTTCCAAAATAACATTTTGCGGAGACCCAAGTGTCTTGTCTGTAGGTTTAATCTGCTTCTTCTAGTATGCACGATACCTGCAAGTATTTCGTTGCAACATGAGACATACTCGTACAACAAACACTTAGTTTTAAAGAGTATTTGATAAGACAACTTCGATGAACGGTATCAGACAGCAGACTTGCATATTGACAATGCTAATTGGAACTAGTCATATTTAATATGCTTTATCGATCGTTTATCTATTTGAAATATCAAAATATGCCCTTGAATATAACACACGTGCACGTGCAATTATTTTAGTAACAATTTGTGACTCTCTGAAACTCTAATAAGGGGAGAATAGAACGATTTACAAACAATTAAGTTATTAATATTTATATATTTTTTGTAATTAATAGTCTTGCCCCAATATTCTAATTTTTATTTATTTTCAGTAATACAAATATCTAATTTATTTATTTTAATTTATCTTTATATCCACCAAATAATTACTTATAGTAAAATATCTAAAACGGTAAACCGCCCGACTATTCAGTATACATACATGGATGGTTTAAAATTGTATACTAGTTAAATATATGTTTTTTAATTACAATATATTTTCCGGTCTGGACAGGTAACTGTGTCGCTTGATTCCACAAGCAATATGAAATCTGAAAGGGTAAACATAGAGAAAGACCTGACGGTACATGGGTAGGCTCAAATTAGGGCTGCTAACCGTACTATAATATATAGTATACTGTATTTCGAGACAATACCACATGTACTGTGTACACAAGTTAACTATATTCCGCATATAGTATATTTCTGCAATTTATGAATACGTGAAACTTCAAATAAATAATTTATATAAGAAAATTTATAATTTGTTAAATTTTAATTTAAAGTTTAGAATGCAAGAAATGCAAAATAATATAGGTTTGATAAAAAAATATTGAGTAAAACATAACATAACATATTGAGTAAAACAAGTATTGAGAACAACAAAAAAGCTAAAACATATGACTTAGCTTTTTTGTTGTTCACACAAAATATTTTATTTTTAAATATTATATTTTAGATGACAATATGTAGGCAACCCTATTTCGGAACTATATATGAGGTACTGATAACATCTGTAAAATAGTATACAGTAAACAGATAAAATCCCTAAAACGTGCGTGCGTATAAAAATTATCAAAGCAAATGATTTTTTTGTTCCATTTTATGATATTTTCCATATAGAATTTCCGCTTTCTATCCTCACACAGTAATATTATGTGTACCCTATATGAGTTTATACAAGCTTCATTGTTATTTATAAATGAACTTTAAAACATAATTTTCCTTCAACGAGACCGTCATTTTTCTCTCTATTCAAGCAACAAGCAAAAAGATTAGTTTGTTTCAAGTGTTAATTATTTTCTGCGGTTTGTGGATTATAAAATAATTTAGAATAGTTTAAAGCAAAATACTTATTGAGAGGATTATATTTATTCAATATTATTATTAAAAAAAAATTAAATTAAATAGCTTCACGCTATATCCCGCACACAGCAGGGTAGGCAGAGGGAACCTAGTGTTAAGACACTCCGTTCCCCACTTTCCGCCGAATTCGGAGGCTTGCGTGTTAAGTGGCGGAACTTAACGCCGCGCTTTACCTCGACACCAGAGCGAAGAAAATGGAAATATAATTTCCACTCCTCGAGTGGGAATCGAACCCACAACCAGTCGTTTACAGTCACACTCTTGTGCCACTGGGCCACGACTGGCCACAATGTTATTATATTAATAATATATACTTTTAATGTCTATGAAATAATATCTTTTTTATCCTCACTGTATTTAAGACACACGCAGGGTAGGCAGAGGGAACCTAACGTTAAGATGCTACGTTCCCCATTTCCCCCAAAATTTGGAGACATTGCGTTTAAAGTGGTGGAGAGCATATTGCCATCTTTTAAATTCTGGGACAACTGGACAAAAAGATTTGTATCACTTTGTTCTTCACTTTCCGCCTTAGAAGATATTGTGGACATCTTCATTATAAACTGTTTTGTTCAATTACCAGATGTATATTAGTCAAAGCGTAACTGTCGGTATCGTATACTATATGCAGTATATATTCAACGCTGTGCCTCATTTTGTCCGTCTTTGATCTGAAAATTTAAATATAAGCATTTCAAGAGGCCGTCATGGCATGCTGTGACAGCGCGTGACTCTAAACGTGTTGGCTGTGAATTTGATTTCCGTTCAGCGGAATTACGATTAGGATAACTAATTTATATTAATAATTTCTTTGCTCTGGTACTCAATACAAAATTCAGATTTTCCAGTAGAAAGTGGAGAGCACGGTGTGATTGTGATTTCTCTGGCAACCTTGCTATGTGGAAAACGCATGAAGCTAAATATTGCATTGCTCTACTTACTAATAATATAAATGTGAGTGTTATACGACGCCGCGATACCTATACGTGCCTATACATTGTTCATTATTTCCGTGAGTTACATCCGCCACCAACACCGCATATTGAAATTCCTATATTGAATGTCACATCTCATTAAGTCTGACAGTGTTAGATGTTCAAACCAAACTAATCGCTTACAGTGATTCTGTTTAACGACGCGCAATCGAGCGTGCCGCCAAATAAGCCTAGATGACGATATCTTTTCCTCTATAATAAGTATTAAAACTAAAATAAGTGATTAAAAATCGACTGAAAGATAGTTTGTTTGTCAGCGGTCGTGGATTCGATCCACACCAAAAACACGTTTATTATGTGGTTCGGAAAAAAAGCCCTCGGGTCACATTATACACACACATTATATATTATTAATTAATTCAGAAAGTAGACAAGGCAGTATGGTAATTTAAATTCAACATGTTGTAACAATAGCTTCTCTCTCCTTGCTCCTATGTATGCACGTATACGTAGTGTTCTGTGATATATTCCTTGCGTGGTACGAAAGAAATTATCGTCAAAGCATATATTTCTACAACAATATCTCAAAAGTAAAAGAATTTTAGGCAACGAAACCCTAACTATAAATGTAACATTATACAAAATATATTCTTACATTAAGTACGTAAAAAGGAATACATGTACTTGTTTGCATTTATAAAATATCGTTCGCTAATGCATCGTCCTTGTAAGAAATCAAAATATATCTCTCGACTGCTTGCGACCGCAGCGACGGCGGTGACGGCAGTGACGGCGGTGACGGCGGGCGACGAAGATTAATCATCGCAAAGCGTTTAAGGCTGCCGCTTCGTTACTTCAGTCACACTCGTAGCTTTTCTTTTTCCGATGTTTGAGAAAATTATATTACTGCGACAGATTCTGTTCTGTTCCGTTTGTTTGCTCAAAGAGAATTTATCTGTGACATACATATTTTTCATTTATTTGTTTATTTTGAATGGAATATATTTTGAAAATTATTAATTATATTAATAAAAACGGTCTTCGACGTGTTTTTATCAAGTGAGGTCTGATACTGTATACGTAGAGGCGTAAGTTAGCTCGAAGCTCACTCGGAGGGAATATTTTAAATTTTTCTCATTTTTCGACATTAAGTTTCATGTAGCTAACAACTAGATGAGCCCCGCCTACTCGTGAAATGTGTGGAGTTAAACAAATCGTACACGAAACCCGGTTTGGCGATCGGTATAAAGTTTGTTAAAAACGTAGTAAATACCAGTTATCAATTGTATTTATTATAAATATAAGCCGCTGGCGAGCCATTCATTTCGCCACGTCATCTGCGGCTTTTATCTCCTATTTAAGTATCTTTAGCATTCTCCGAACATTTTGCTCAATCATAATAAAATATAATCTATAATAGTTCTGAAAATTGTAACCTTCAAATTATGAAAGAATTTTCATGATCGATTCAGTATTTTCAGAGATTACCCCTTACAAACAAGGTTAGAAATTATCTCTTTATTATATTACTACAGATTGCAAGTCATCCAAATAACATTGAAAAATATATTCATCCTTAATCGATTTCATAACAGGTTTAAAGTATACACGGCTGTATAAAGTAACAGTTTAAATAAATTATAAAGATATTTTTAACTTTTTTTTAAATATAAACAATAAGAAGAACCAGTCACTCCACACCCATTGTTCCCAAAAACAATAGTTAAAGATGTACGTATACAAGAGTGTAGAACAAAAAAGCTTTGCTTTACAATATTGCTTACTAAAATTGGTACATGAGTGGCGAAGGCGGGCGACGGCAGGTGACACAGTTGCAACTGGGACAACACTCGCTGACTGCGGCCGTCTCGCGTTCTACAGAAAGCGTATCTGCTTCAAGTGCCCTGGAAATGGAAAGAATTTTGCAAATTTTGATTGAATTTCGACTGCACGTGTTTACTAGATAATATATAATGTACTACATTATACTTTTGTCATTTACTAGTAGCCGACTACACTTTGCCTGTGTTTACAGGCGTTTAAAGTAACATTGGTATATTATAACTTAGTGTTCATCGACTCAAAGTGGAATGCAATGCCACAGCGCTATAAATCGTGCTATAAATACACTAATACTTCCGGCCTGAATAGTGATTAATGGTTAACTAAACATTATGAAATATTTTATTTAGCTGCAACGAGGTTTTAGTGACGGTTTAAATCGAGTTAACCAAAATTTGAGGTCTATTCACATTCAATGTTAACGCGTGAATTTGATAGCGCCTGAGGGACTTCTGCATATGGCCTATTATAAATTTAATGATAACAATACTGGATTCTATTTAGCAATTTTGTCCATAATTTTAAAGCATGTAATTTTTTTAAGGCCGTCATAGTGCGATGGGTCATCGTCTGACTATATATATATATTTTTTTATGGAATAAAGGAGGCAAACGAGCTGAAGGCCCACCTGGTGTTAAGGTTACCTTCGCCCATAGACATCCACAACACTAAAGTTATGGATGCGTTGCCAGCCTTCGGAATGTAGGATAGAAGGAGGGAGGAAGGATGGGAATGGTGGGAATAGGGAGAGCTGGCTTACATGCCATCGAACCGGAACACATCGTAAGATATTTCGAGCCAGTCGGAGAACTAATCTCCTACCACCAAACTACTGGGTTACCCGCCTTTTACGGGACGCAGCGGCGGGGGGGAATTGTATCTTAACCCGTGAATCTTAACCCGTCCCCCCACGGGAAAAAAATGCGATGGTAATGGGTTCATTTCTCATTCAGGGGAATAATTATATTAAGTCATTTGCATTTCTCCTCTCTGATACCTAAGACGTTACTACGTTCTTAAGTCGTCATTCTCAATGCTCGTAGATGACTCAAGATTCTTAAGCAGATATACAGTCAATAGTTCTCATATGTATTTTTTTTTATTTTATATAAAAGTTTATGTAAAAATCAAGTAATAATTTGATGCATTTGGGTTCTATATTCACACTGCACGAGCGATCTTGCATCTGAGATTCATATATGTGAAGAAGGCGTCTGTTTGTTTATCAATATATTATCGAGTTCATTGAAGAGTCCAACGGTATCATCAGTTCGTAAAGCGTATCTGCCTTAAACACAATATCTCTCACATAAAGAAGTTACTCAATGTCATAAGAACAATTTATACTATATATTCTAGATCAATCAAAATAAATGAGGGAAATATGTTTAAGTAATAGGAAAAGAAATATGTACGCAATCGGTGAGACAAGTTTTTAAAAAAGGCCAAATGTTTGAAGCAAAGACGCATGGCTATGGGGTCGGATTCAATGAAAGCAGGTATTTAGTAACATATTCGCTATTGAATACAACTTTGAATTGTGATACGATGATGTGACTTACTTTTCAGATGAGGCAAAATTATTTCTTTTACCAAAAAAATGATTATCATTCAATAAGATATATCTTTAAATAAATTATGTTAGCGATAAAAAAATATTAACATTATCGCTATCGCTCCCCAAATAGTGCTGTAATCTAATTATCTACAAAGATATAATGTAACTGATATCATTATTGTAAAGTTTATAATTATCCAGTTATAATGCGTTCAGTTAAATTCTAACACACCTAAGTTTGTGCGAAAGACTTAATCTAAATTCAAAAATCGTCGATTCGTAAACAGCAGAGAGCCTTGAAACTAGGTTATTTCTGCCTGCCTTGCTATCCAAGATAAAAATATGAAGCATTAAACTCATATATTTAGAGTAAAAGACGACTATTAAAATACTAGCGACACGCTTGCGGTTTTGCCGCGTGATTTGCACCTTTTGAATATCAGACTTTCAAGATTTTCACCTACAAGCGGTTTGGCTTTTTCATATAAATTTTAACGCCTTATTATATTTATAAATTTTATCTAAATCGGACTTGTAGATTAGCCGTAAAAGCATGACAGGCAAACAGACAGATTTTAGCATTTATAAGTATCGGTAGCACTCCTAAAGGCTTTAAAAAGACTAAAGGCTTTAAAATCATGTAGCATAAAGGGAGAAAATATATTCTTTTTGTGACGCAGGTCAAGTTGCACGGATCAGTTAGTATGTATTTAAAACTCTTCCGCTACTAAGTGACCGACAGACTGATAACGCCAAGGGTCAAAGCCAAAACTATTAGCCGTAGGAAACTACTGGCTGTTTGGCGTACGGTAAGTTCGTCGGATGTGCAGAAGTTCACATATTTTCTAATGAGTTATTCAAATAATATAAAGAACATGTTATACCCGCGCTCGAGTAATATTGCAAAAAAAGTATTTAAGGAGTTGTATAGTTTTTTTTCTTCACGCTGTATCCCACACACAACAGGGTAAGCAGAGGGGACCTAGTGTTAACGACACTCCCCATTTTTCGCCCAATTCTGGAGGCATTGCGTGTTAACTTAACACCGCGCTTTGCCTCGACACCAGAACGAAAAAAACAGAAATACTAAATACTTTTCTAATTAGTTTACTGCATTTATTAATTTATTTAGCAAGATACTTTATTCCCGTTTCTTTAAATGTCGTTAAATGATCCTACTGTACTAATTAGTATATTCAATCGATTTCTTTTCTTATTACATATGAGTTGCTAGGATTTTTTTTAAATAGGAAGTGCTCCTAATGCGATGATCATTTAATTTAATTAAGATCTAAGGACTGACTTTTTAGCTTTTATTAGCGCACACATCAGAGGCAGAGGGGACCTAGTATTAAGATATTCCGTTCGCCACTTTCCGCCGATATCTGGAGGCATTGCGTGTTAAGGAAGCGGAGCTTAACGCGGCGCTTTACCTCGACACCAGAGCGAAGAAAATGTAAATATTAAATATTTCCACTCCTCAAATGGGAATCGGACCCACAACCAGTCGCTTTGCAGTCACACTTTGTGCCTCTGCGCCACAATTCGCCCATATTTTTTATATGATGGCAAGTAGTGTCATGTGGTCATCATTTAAATTTAATTTTGATCTGACAAGTAGTTTTTAAGTTATTAGTAATCCTTACTAATATTATAAATGCAGTAGAAAGTAAAAAAATAATGACATATTCTTGTGTCTACGACTTTCTATCATACATCTATAATTACAAAATATGACGTACCTCTTCCTCACAACCAGATGGACCAGACCCACTTACACTTCACATGTGACTCAACACATAGTAACGACTAAAAATAATTATCAAAATATATAATTACAGTTCACCTAAATAAAAATGGACAACTTTGCGGTCAAAGTTAGCCATGTGGGCGGATAACTACTTTAAAGGGATCTATTAATCATAATGGAGAAACGTACATAACATATTTATAAACCCTAATACGTATTTATGGAATGTGTAGAGGACTAAACATAAATTTTGGCACTTAAGCTACAGCACTCAATAAGAACCATGACTGGCTCTCAGATACCGCCTAGCAAAGGACATGTGGCCTATGAAGGAAGCTAGATATTAGTTACACAAGAATTATTTAAACATTTATATATATTTAATAAAATGTGCAAGCAAATAAAAATCGCTTTTTCATTGAGATAATATCCTATTCCCTCATTTACTTTAAGCTTAATAAAATAAACTGTACTGCAGTACTGGATACGTATATAGTGGTGGTTACAATTTAAAATATTTTTTTATACCTCAGAAGCTTATGTATTTAACATTATCAATAGCCTGTTGTGATTTACTCGTATTTAATTGATTAATATCGTGCTCGTTTATTCACTACCGTGGGACTGTCACAGTGTGTTGTAGATATAATCTATGATTCAGACAATTGATGAATAATAAATATATTTTTGCTTTTATTATCATTTCAATCGTACTTCTGTTGTTTTGAAATTACTCATTATGTTAGTATTTACTTATACGTGGATATGGGGGAAACCGCTATATGTTTAAAAGGGACATAGTACATGGAGAGGGCAGCCCAATCTAAAATTGATTGGTCGATGGATTTTCTTATTCTCTAACATCATATGAAGCATGTAAAGAAAATTTATTTTCCTTAGTTTTACGTTTTTCCCACGAGGAGGTATAGTCATAAAAATCCTAGTATCAAGACTCTCCGTTCTCCACTTTCAATCCGAATTCGAGACATTAAGTATTTAATTGTTGAGTCAACGACATGCTTTTTCTTATTTACATATGCGGAGAAATGCAAAAAAATAAATTATGATCATTCCATGAGTAGAAAAGGAACCCAGAACTCTTGAAAAAGAGACCCCTGCTAGACCTTGTTACTTTGCGCCATAATAACCTTTACAGAACTTATTCCCGCCTATCTGGCAATTATAAATATTGCACAACGACTTATGCGTCAGGTATGCTGCTCTAATATATTTCCACTTAACTTACTCTATAGTTTTAACTCGCAAGCTGTTGAATTACCTGTCATTACTTAGTACCTCTTACGCTATTTTCTCTTTTTTTGTTATTACAAGGCATTATTGCGCTGTCCTCTTATTATAGATTCTTTGTAGCCTTACGTCTATTATAAATTCTTTGTAGTCTTACGACTGGCATGCCGCGTGCCGATATCACATTGTCATTGTACTTACTTAATTTAAAACTTTATTCTTCTTTTATAAACTTATTAACAGGTGTTTTTTTTAGTTGAGTTTGCGGCCATCGTGCTACAGTGGATCAGCACCTGACAATCGCGACTGTCCCAATCGAGATATTTGTTGTAATGAAATAATTTCCATTCCTCCGCTTTGTGACCATAATCACAACAATCTGAATATATACTGTGAGTCCTGTACTGTATAGCGAGGCGCGTCACGTGGCAAGACAGCGCCGACTAACGTTACTGGAGTTGAAACATTGCATTGAAACCTCGCGTCGGGAAACGTTTATTTTGGTAACATATTTATCCACATGTTTATATTTATAATAAGATATGTTTATTCTGCTTTCTATTCTACTTTTTATAACCTATAGTGTGATACGTAATGTGTACTATTTTCCGAAATATAAACATACAGAAAGAAAATAAAATAAATAAAAATCACATGAAGATAAATTTTTATTTAGCATCTATATCAGCCAGTAAATACACTTTAGTGATTGTATGAGAGGGATTAAAAACCCACCACTATTGTGCGCAGTAAATTATGTGAAATTATTAGCGATATCAATCGTGTCCTTAGCAGAGCAGCCTGACCGTAAACTTGATGGTTGTGGATTAGAGTCAAATTTGAGGAAATGATTACAGATTATTATTTAAATTTTATTTTTTCACTCTGATAAGAAATAGTTTCAGCTTGAATATCACCATTCAACACACAATGTCTGTATTTTAAGCTCAAAATGAAGTATGGTGTTTGACACTGTGAGTGTGGGCTTCACAAGAAAGAGAGTGTAGGGTATATTTAATATAAACCTTATAAGAGCAACTCAATCCTTCCTTTAAATATAACTCGAGCAAAACTGCGCTCAGAGCAGAGCTTCCAGTTGCATATACGAGTAGTAAATCCTTTGAGGATAATAAAGCGGACCCAGAAGTCTTTATCGCTTTCTCAGAAATCTCCAGTATAATATTGAATCCGCGCAAGTTGTAGCAAGGAGCAAGTTGCGGCGCGTCTCTGACTTCACTTGAGCCCACTCTGCACTTTCCAACTGGAACTTACGATCATACATAATCAACAATGAACTATTGTATAAAACTGTTGCATTAATCACTGAGCGAGGGACAGTTAGAATCTACGGAAACAAGTTTGGGGACAACTAGCTTATAAAATTAATATGTGTATTAGAAATGTTATAGAATTAATATATATAAAAAGTACATACATACGCTTTGTCCATTTACACATGTTAGACATGAGAAAGACATAAGACAGATATAATTATACTCAGACTCAGGTAAATATTCAGCTGCGACCTCTTCCTCCAGACAAATTATTTTCAAATAAAGACAGTCCCACTATAAGAGTCCCTCGTGGCACAGTAGTGCGACGCCTGACGGTAAGCACAATAATTGTAGGTTCGATTTCCACTTAGGTAAATAGTTAATGTTATATAACATTTTTATTTCTCCGATTGGGCACCTAAGACGTAGCGCAGCTTTGAGTTTTGAGGCTTTACACACAATAAGTTCTCTCTAACTCTCTGACTGCTACGCGAGAAAAAGCGTAAAGCTGCAAAAAAATACATTATCACAAACGGAATAGGTCACTTACCATAGTATATACTAAGACAATTTTTAATAATGCCATCATAACGTCATTTAAACGTTCCAGAAATAATGAACAAAAAAAGTAAATATTTTAATACATATAACAGTATAATATAATAGAAGCTGAGAATGTAATTTGCCTCATTCCGACCTCAACTTGGGAATGGAAGAACCGCGGAACGATTCTAATTAATTTCTGTAAAGGCTGCACTTAGAGTGCGGTATATTTGATTTAGAGCTCTCGAGTACTTACCCTTAATTACTTACACTTATATGAACGAATTTATTGTAGAGTCGACGGCGCTGTGGCGCGGTGTGAGGCTCAGAGCGCAGTCGTTAGCTCATATGCAGCATGTTAGGAGTTCGATTTGTACGCAAATTTAATGTATCATCGCACTTTGTCCTTTACCTATGAAGAACCTAGTGAATCTCTTTATGCACTAACTTGGTTTGATTTTTTAAAGACTATACATTTCGAGGTTATTTTTGTATGAGAGCTTATTTTAAATTAATAAATGCTTCGTTGTCCACATTGCGGGGCGGAAACCAACACCGCATTGTAACTAACTGTCCGGGACAAGGAAACCCAACTAGAGAACAATAAAGTTAGCGTGAGTAGCTCCGTAAAGATTACGTAAAACAAGGAACAAGAATGCCAGAATAAAGGTTTTTTGTTCCATCTTAAGTACGGTCCTAAGAAACTCTTGAATGGGGTGCTTCAAAACATGCCTAAATAAATCTATTAAATGAGATCCGTTTTGAGAAAAGTATCGCCTTAAATAAAAGAGCGAAGTAACGGCGCGCTGTCGCGTCGCGACTACCTTTAATATATATTAAATCACGAGATAAAATCATCAATCTCAGAATACTTGTCGTTTTCGCTTCCTATCTCATAGTCTTGGCTTTTTACTGAAAATCATTATTTCTTGACGGAATTTACATTTGAATTATTTCATTTTTTCGCTCTGGTAAGATAATGTGCGGTGTTGAGTTCTGCCACTTAACACGCAATGTCTCAAATACGCGGGAAAATGTGGAGAACGGAACACATTCTGCCAGCCTAGCCTGCTGCGCGGCTGTGAAATGAAGTAAAAGGAGATAAACTATCAAGCATAGCTTATTAGAAGTGTTTAAGTAATATGGTGATTATTTATTATTTTGTGGCCAGTCGTGGCCCAGTGGCACAAACGTGTGACTGTAAACGACTGGTTGTGGGTTCGATTCCCACTCGAGGAATGGAAATGATATTTCCATTTTCTTCGCTCTGGTGTCGAGGTAAAGCGCGGCGTTAAGTTCCGCCACTTAACACGCAAGCCTCCGAATTCGGCGGAAAATGGGGAACGGAGTGTCTTAACACTCTTAATTTCCCTCTGCCTACCCTGCTGTGTGCGGGATACAGCGTAAAGTTTAGATACGAGAGAAAGAAATACGATAGAAAAATGTTTAAGTATTATTATTACTTAAACATTTTGGTATCGTATTTTCTTATGTTTTGCTAAATGATTCTAAATCTTATAAACAATAAAATATATCATCGATTTTCGATTAGTTTGAATTTGCGCCGCTACCGAAAGCCGTATTTTCATAGTAGCAATGTTTTTAACTAGCGTCCCCCGTATGGGTGTTCATATATCTCACAATGTCACTCATAGTTACAGCGCTAATGTTTTTACATTTTACAAACAAGAACATTTATCATGTATTTGTGTAGAAACTGACGAACGGATTTTTAAATGACTTTACTATCGACGTTTACTTTAAGTATACCTGATAAATAAAATATTTTATTTAAAAAATGAAGCCCGACAGCATTCTTCTGCTCTTCGATTTTAAACCAGAAGTATTTGATTTAAATTGACGTCATCATGGTGCAATGTGACTGTAAACGGTAATGGTTACGGGTTGGATTTCCAATCAGGAAAAAAATATATTTAAATTAATTACAGTTCTCTGCTCTGCTGCCTAAAAGAAAGCGCGATGTTGAGTTTCGATAAGTATCAATTTCAGGCGGAAAGCGGAGAGCGCAACGTCATGACAGAACCTAGTTCTCTCTGATTAGTTGTAGTTTTATAATAGATTTAATCCTCGTGAGAAGCTTTTACTATTTTAATCTTTGCTTGGCTATGAAACGTGTGGCCTGAACTAGCTTTTATTTATATTTTAATTATTGTATATTATTAATTACAAGCATACAAATATATGTATCAAAGGAAGTAACCTCAACGTAAATTCACTTTAGAGCTGCGATTGTCGATTGTCGACGATCAAAGGCTTTAAGCGCAGTGAAGGTATTCACCCGCATGCAGCAGTAAATGTATTGGAAGCGCCGGCTCAGTCAGCAAAGCCCGTGATGTACAGCAGACTCTATGTAATATGTTTCTGTGTCTCACTTATATATAGATATGTATGTATATTTGTAATAAATTATATAAATAAGGAGCCCTTTGCACCGCAAAGGAGGGATGTCAGAAAGACTCAGCATCAAGACACTCCGTTCCCCATTTCTTGCTCGAAAACGAAGTCATTGCGCGTTAAATGGCGAAATTTGTTGCCGCGCTTTGTCTAAGTATTAGAACGGTGAAATGAAAATAATTTAAAAATCATTCCCCCAAGTGGAAATAAGACCCACGACCAGCCGACAATTTAAAATTAATGAATGAAACTAAATTAATTCAAATTGAAATTAATTGCTGTTTTTCAACACCTCATCTATACTAATAAATAAAATTGAAGTGTCTGTTTGTAATATTAAAATAACAACTTTTTAATGATTGCATATGTATATATACAGGATACGTATACCAAAATAAGCTTTTTAAAAATTTTTGTCTGTCTGTCTGTCTGTTTGTTTTCGATAATCTCTGGAACGGCTGGACCGATTTCGACAGAATTTACAATGATGATAGCTGATGTAACAGGGCGTAACTTAGGCTACTTTAATTTTAAAACTTGCTGTTTCCCGCGGGTTTGTCCGTGTTCAATAAAATAAAAACATTGTAATTCTAAAACAAAAGTAGCCTAAGCTATGCTTTATTATATCAGCTATCTGGCAGTGAAAGTCCCGTCGAAATCGGTCTAGCCATTCCAGAGATTAACCGGAAAAATGGGCAAGGACAAAATTGGTATATGTACCGTGTACACATACAAATGCATTTAGTACTAAGCAGTAACATGAATATTCATCACTATATTTATTTGTATATATCCATACTAATATTATGAACGTGAAAGTGTGTTAGTTTGTTTGTTCATGTTTCACAGCAAAGACGTAATGTAATGTCACAGTTTTCTTAGTGGAACAAAGGCTAATTTATACTGTGAGTTACTTAATTATGAAGTTATCGAGAACATAAGCTTATAACGCCCGATGTTGACTATTACTTACTTTATTGATATTTTAATATATTGATATGTAATATTGCATTGTTTTTTAAGCAAATATGTCAATACATAAACTTTTAAAAAAAATCTTTTTAACTAACAGAATATAAACATATGAAGAAAACATATTCTGTTAAGTATAAAAAAAATCTTTCATGGCATAGTGAGATAGCGTCTTACTATAAACGTGATCTGTTGTGGGTTCGATCTCCACTTTAAGTTGCGTTTAAATTACTTTCTTTCCCTTGCTGATAAAACTGGACTGGACTGGACAAAACGACGCGTCATTGAGTCCCGCTACTTAGGACGCAATGTTTCGATTTCAGGCTGAAGTGTACTAGATGACTCTAGGTTATTAGTGAATTAAAGTATCCTAAGACTATAAATAGAATAATTTGTCCGTTTGTTTGCTTATATTTTAGTTTTTTTTTTAATCTGTTTTTATTTAAGGTTTTTTTTAATTAAATATACAAAAATGTCAGCCCCATCGTTCCTTAAAACAAACTTAAAGCACTCAAATATAACATTTCCTCTTAGGTCTACGAACACTATTTACACGTAAATTTATTCAGCATTTTAGCCACTACAGAACTAGATTCGGACAATATCGACATGTAATAAATTCAAATTATAACGATGGATTGGTTTCTGACGAGCCTCAGCATTTCCGACACATTCCACCAAGAAATTGTGAATATCCACATTATTCATACTTCAGAGTAGATACCTTTTTCATAAGAAAACCACTTTAGAGGAAAATGTCCAGATGCGTTCTGGACCTGAGGCCTATAGCAATTTGTTGCTGTGTAAGTTCCTTCTTACTAAACCATGAAATATGAGGAAGCTCATTTTAAATAACTCTGTATCTTATTTCTTTTAATTTAGATCTTTCTTTCAAATACTCCTTATAAATAATTTTAACTTCCTTTCTGTACTTTACGAATACTTCCGAAAATATATATACCTCTCTCTCTTCTACCAAAGTCCGCTCTGCTAAATTGTCAGCTTCATTTCCCCTCTGTCCAAGGTAAGAAGGAACCGATTGAAATTTTACAGTTATATATATCTCTAGCATATAACTTAATAATTTCATTTAATATCATATACGCCACTGATACTACTCTTGCCGTCACATAAGATAACAATTTTATACCAATTAAGAGTGGAAACATATACAATTTTTATAAATATTTTTAGAACCATATGTATAGATTGCAAACCACCCGACATAATTATGATTTATTTCGTGAATAAGTTTATATTTTGATACTTTAATGTCCAAGTTTTTTTTGCGTATTTATACAATTCAAATCAGTACTTCAGATACTTAGGGGTTGGATAGTGAGATCAAAATTATGATGTGTATAGGATACATATCCATACTAAAAGTAACAATGTTTTAGTCTCTCTTAAACTTCGTGTTTTACGAAGTCTATAGATTAATATATTTTTTATTCCCACTTATTACGGGGAGTAGTAAATAATATGCAATCAATTTAATTCTAAATTTCTATCAAAAATAGCATTCCCTCTTACCTAACGACTAATCGCAGCATAATCTTTGGATAATAGAAATTTGTAATTTTTTTACAAAAATGTTAATTGTTGGCAGAATAAATTGTAATCAAAGCGTATAAGAATTCTGACGCAGCTGGTAGTAGAACGCATGGCTAAGCCACAGGTTCAAATTCCGCTGCGTTCAAATTTTTTAATATGTTATTTTTTTCTAAACATTCCTTGAACGGAGTATTTGTACATTGTATATACAATCACAGTTATAGATATTGAACAGAGCACTTCATATATGTAGTTGAAATTCTAAACACAGTTGAGCTGCTAGGTCTACCCTGTATCCCAGTTAAAATTATTTAAAATTTCATATCCCTCGATTATGTAACGGCACGAGACTGTATCACGTAACTTGGATAGAACATAATTATTGCCAGCATTTTAACCGGAGTAAGAAAAGGTGAAAATTTCACTAATGTCTAAGCTACTACTACTACTATGGTACTGATCTATAATTTCAATTTAAATTATGTGATTATGTAATTTTCTATTAAGCTAAGTGTAATATTTTGAGCAATAACAAAGCGCAAGAGTAAGTATTAAAGATAGTGGGGATGAACTTAATGAGATTGTGCTTCTCCCAATTTCCTGAATCTTCTGTTTTTATCCCCAGTAGAAAGACATATAATATCTTACAATGCCCTATTAAATCTAATGACTGTATGCACTGAAAAGACCCACCAGTCATTAAGGTTTGAGGTTAGCTTAAAGCACAAGCGTATCACATGTACGTACACTTTGCGATTAATGTTACCTTGAGTTATTTTTAATACCTTTAAATTAATGATATATTATTTACATATCCGTCCTTACCTACCCTACACAGTGTAGGGTAGGTAAGGACGTATCCGACAGAATGAAATTATCGTTATTTCTTATAGGCAAAGCGGGCAAAGCCGCAGGTAATAGCTAGTAAACAAATAAAATCTTATACGACCCATATATATCATATTATAGGATACTAAGATATTTTTAGAGCTAATTGTTAAATGCATATGCATAGAAATTGCAATTAATAAACGTATCTGCATAAATATGAGAAATACAGCTTCAGGCATCAGCATCAGGCAGGCAGATATGAGCAGCAAAATGTAAAAAATGTTAGAAACTTATGATTACATCGTCTGTTTAATGATATCTAACATTGCGAAGATCGAAGTGACTGTTAATGCAATTCTTGTGGGTTCGGTTCCTACACCGTCTGTTTCGCTTTCACGGGTAATCTACCGTACCAATTTCAAAAATACGAAACAATTATAATTGTGTTGTTTGCGGGCGAAGCCACGAGCGGGTCACTAGTGTGTAATAGTAGGTTTACTATGCCTATCTCGTTTCATGATCACATAACATTATCGGCAACGTACTAACCACAAATGAGCTAACCACATGGGCACTGAATGAAAATTTAAAGACATTTTGCTAACGATATATATTTTATTAGCCTAACCATACCCACTGTGCGAATGCTCGTACATAACTAACGTACATAAAGTACGTAACTCACTACCGTACCGTAGAGTATTACACGACTTTATTTATTAGACGTAGAATTCGTCCTGATTTTTCAACGTACAATTTGTAACGTTCTACGTGAATCCACGTGGGCTTTACTGTAAATTGATTTACATCCATCACCAACTTTCAGCGTTGATGTTTCGCTGCAGCCGCGCAAATGAGCCCACTCCAGTGATTCATGACACTCAAACATTCGCTTGTTTTTCTTTATATTTTCAAGTAGTCTAAAATTTGTGTTTATAGAAATAATTTCATTATTCTGCAATTTTCGTGCTTATAAAGTAACAGTTTAGTAGCTTTTTTATAATTATTTTATAGAGAAAAACAAGTAATCAACATAGAATGCTCAATACTTTTTTTAAAAAAAAATAGTACTTTGTGGTGCAAAGTCTGTATACATGTGTGCTTATCGTCCGAACACAGGATTGATGTAATCCCCGACACTGCTTGGAAGCGTGATTATGTTTAAAACATTTTCATAAAGGACAACATTGGGTTCCACTGCTCAATAATGTTCCGAAATAGGGTAGAAATTAAGGAACGAAACGTTTTGACATTAAGTAGCTTGCATATCCGTGTTAGGTTTAGACATCTGTGCTTACATATATTTTGTGTATAAATTCATGTTCACATCACGTCTATGACGACACCTGCCCTCCACATACGGACATATGGAGCTTTCAAATACGCAGTGAACGCTCTGAGACTTGATAAGGCATTCTCATTTAACGTTTCTACACGCGTACTGCAGTTGTGCCGCACGGATTGTAAATGGTACTTGTTTTGGTTTGAAATAAGACAGTTAAAATAAACTCCCGGACAGCAGGGAAGTCGGAGAGAACTTCAAAATCGAGGATTGCGTGTGGAGCGGAGGAACTCAACGCCGCGTTTTGTTAAGGGGAGAAGTCAAACTACTTAATTCGAATATAATCAATCCCCCTAGTA
Source organism: Dryas iulia moderata (assembly GCA_019049465.1). Classification (NCBI taxonomy): domain Eukaryota; kingdom Metazoa; phylum Arthropoda; class Insecta; order Lepidoptera; family Nymphalidae; genus Dryas; species Dryas iulia. The sequence goes on along the minus strand of CM032430.1, from coordinate 34,225 downwards.
TGAAATTGAATAATCATTTGTGTTTACATTCAAACCGCTCACTGCGCTCAAAGTGTTTAGGTAAAGATATAAATGAATAAACTCAATATAACACGTATCTCTTTTTTTATACTGACACAACTGAATCTCACATTTTAGGGATCTACCCGAAAGAAATCTAGAAATTAAATATTTTTTGTTTCCGCTTTATCTTCCATATTCAGCGTGGTAGTGAGTTCATACAATAACAATTCTAATTATTAATATAATGAGGATAATGATAAAAAGCGTTACGTATTTTAAATTATTTGACATTAAGGTGAACGTTTTTCCAAGTGTAGCAACTAATTCGGAACTCCAATGACCGCAATTAGAGCGCCTGCTGGTGACTGGTCTGAAGCCGCGGCGGAGGGCGGGGCAGGGCGGAGGGCGGCGGAGGGCGGGGCAGGGCGGCTTGTGGTTACGTTCAATTTCGTATTCGCGTATAGTCGTCTCGTACAAGCAGGTACGACTACGTACGTCGAACATCACCATGTCTTTAATTTGTAATGTGTGCCACTTTGAATTCCTACTGTACTTCATTTTGATTTATTCTGGTTTCCAATAGCACATATGTGTAACTATTTATAGTTTTTGAGTTTGAGTAGGTTATGAGCTTATATTTTAATTCCGCCATCGTGGAACAATATCCAAATCTGTTTGACTGAATATATATAAAATAAAAAGTTTTTTTTTAATTTATTTTGTCTTGGATAGACAGAACTTACATTCCATTTTCGGCTTATTTTGAGAATATTTAAACAGAGACTTAATAATAATTAAAATAATCAGATGTAAAAATAAATCAGGTCGAAATTAGAATTTATTTAAATGTAACAATTTAGATTTCCATGAAGTCTCGGCAACTTAATATATTGTACGTCTAGTGGTGATTGATTGCGGGCAAACAACTGTAACTTGCGACCGTCTTCATTTGTCAGAACAAATGTCTACTTCAATATGAAATTAGACAATCTTACTGGATGAATTCAAAGATAATTTAACTTACAAAATAACTTAAATTAGTTAAATTTGTAGTGATTAAAGAATAAGTTCAATAAATAGATGAGGCTTGAGTTTCGTCCTCTCGTCGCAACAACATTATAAATTATTTTTACTTCTTCACGCTGCGTTAAGTTCTGCCCCGCAAAAAGCAATGACCATTATCCCGTGTCGTTGTCGAATCCACAACTATTTTGTAAGCCATAAGATTGTTTTTTTATACTTTTCAATTACAGTATAATCATTAACATAAAAATTAAATGAATAAAATAAACAGCGTTACTTTCGCGTGTAAGTCGAACGCAATGTTATAACGTCTCGTCGTCGCGCTATAACAAGTAGCTAATAGTAATAGTACCGCAAACGCTCGGGAGCTCTTAAATCTCATTAAGTGCCGCCGGCCCTTGGTCTATGAATATATTATGATTAAGCATAAATCAAGTCGGCTATGAGCGCCTTCCATAGGACTGTTAAAGATTAATGTACCGGAATCTTGTTACAACTGTTTAACTTGCTATTTATATACGTAAAGTAAATTGTTAATGATTATTCAACACAGTTGCACGGAACTATAAACGCTTTCATGAATTTTCCAACATGCAACATACGAACAATATTCTCAGAATAATCGTCGTAACGCTTATTCTAGCAACGGTTAGCCCCCGCCTCAGAGGTCGGGCTAAAGGTGCGACGTGCAAAGCTGGCTACTTCAAATAATGGAACGCCCGCTACACTCACCTGCCCCACATATGCGCTATATCCCCGTACGAGTGCATAGTCTCATCTGCACGTACACAGTGGAATAACTACGCGCTGCATGTTTAATACCGGGCGCCGGCCGAGGAGCGTGTGCAGGAGGAGGAGGCTCGGCTAACTACAATACATTTCAATCAATCGCCAACAACGTCTCTATGAGATGTTATTGTACGGCTTTATTAATCTATCCTCTATTTATAGTCACTTCTGATTGCTTCGAGATCGGTGAGAGGGAAACCTGGATATTATGAAAAATATATGTTGTGTATTGGAGAGACAATTCAATCGGTTCGTCCCTATTGTATATGATTCTATAGAAAACAGATAACAAGACGATAAGCATTCGCCTAATGACTAGCGTCACGCCATATGATATTTTGATATATTATGAGGTGTCAAGCCTCACATACTCAAATACGAATAATTAATGAAATGAAAATAATTGATTCTATCAATTCAATTTGATCATATGTATAATACCTACATGTTCCAAAAAGGGTCAGAATTCCACTCCACGTACAAAAACCACACATCAAAGAGTTATTGAGATGCTCGTTGTCGAAATGAAAAGGAAATGAAAAGGAAATAAAAATTGTAAAATGAAAAAATGAAACGGTTAAAGCTTATATGCAAGAGTGAACTTTGATTGCCGCTTTCGTGTGAGCAAGTTTAAATCAACTAAAATACTTTTCACAATTTTTTTAGTTAGATAGTACTAGGAATTGAAAATTACAATTTAATAAAAAAGACATCTTGCATTTTTGGTTAATTTGGAGACATTGTGTGCACAGCGCTGCACTTTGTTTGAACAAGCTACAAATATGCTATTTTTAATATTTTTAAGTGTTATTACACATGCTTTTAATTTGCATGTTATTGAAAGTAGTTGTTTCAAACAGGTACATTAATATACTGTATAATGGAATAATAAACTTCTAATAAAAAATACTAATCATATAGTATTTTTTAAATATTTTTTTATTTTTTATATTGATTGACTGATACCTACTGCGAAGAATATCTAATGCAGATTAATACCTACTCCATGCAATAGAGACAAGCAGAATTCCACTCATCATGTTCTCTGACCACGACTCGCGACGCGCCTTCGGCCACGTTACATAAATACAATACCAAAAATGTATGTATATGAAAATTCTGATACACGTTTTTGGCAGAGATATTATAATTTAACATATCATATAAAAAATCTTTTTCGGTGTACTGATCACAGTATGCAATCACTACACTCTAATCACAGCCCTCCTTGTCTATCACGTTAGAAGAAATGAATTACGTAAAAATAAAAGAAACGGTACCAAAAAATACGAAATTCACATTATAAAGGCGGATTATAACAATAAAATGGACACATATTTTTCATTTCAACGTCCTACATCAGAGACAAGGCATAAGGCATAGCTTCGTCCGAGATTTCTCAATAAATACACGAACACAAAGACACCGAGATCTCAATACCCGCGGCGGACACTTCCGGCTGTCGGACGGAGACACCGGAGCATCGCTTTAAACTCCCTCCATTATTCATAGCGGCTCGTAGGCTTTGCATTATTTGAGGAAACTTTTGCATTTTCGAAGCTTTATTTTAACTGCGAGTTTAACGGATTTAAAAGTTACATACGCTTTCTATCTTCATGTGGAATAAACAGCGCGTGCGGAATGTGAATATATTGCTTTGTAAGTGCTGTGTAAATTATTATATATTGTACAATGTCGTCCACATGTACATATATGTTGAGTATATACTATGTACTTTTAATAAGCAATGAAACATAATATATAAGTTATCTTCCCCTTTATGTATGATAAATGTTCTTTCTGAGTTTTAAAGTAGTGCCTCCTTTAATACATAGAATAAGTAAGAGATTTATTATCAAAACAATGACATACTTACAACAGCTGTATACAAAATATATATTTGTGTTTTATACAAGTAAGTATTGTACAATATACCTATATATTTGAAAACTAAATGTTCAATCTTTAAGAGTCTCTCGCCCAAACGTTATAATAACACTGACTCGGAAAATCCACGAAATGGAAGCATTTTTCAAAAGCAATTTGTTGGTTTATAATCGAGAGTCGATTAAAAACGCTGCACTCGACGAACGTTTCAAAGTTTTAATACGCAGTGTTAGGTTTGAGCTGGAAAGTGCGCAGTCACCTCCGATAATACTGCAGGAGGTTGATATCGGGTTTTATTTGACTCGTGTATGGAAACATGTAAGAACAAGGTGAGTTCTTTAGATAAGTAACGATTTTCAGGCAAATAAATAGTGTTACCTGCTGTGAATATACTTTTCTCATAAATTTTATTTGGGTTAATTTGTTATTAAATGTATATAAAAGTAAAGTAGGTTAGGCTTAACATTTTATACATAAAATAATATAACATTCAGAAAAGGCTTAAATGAGTTTCATTTTTATTGAACAAGAATTTTAGTCTTTACAAGGGTCTGACAGAAAGGGTCGGATGAACTAGCGGTCAGAACATTGCCTGGATGCTTAATTTAAGTACATCTAAACCCTTTTGGATATTTGTTACCTTCGTAATAGAATGTGTGTCTAGTATATAGCTATTTCAATATTGCTAAAAACAAATAAATTAAAAATTTTGAAAATACCCACGACGGTTTAATTGTAATTGAAAAAGGATAAAATAACTAGAAATCCCCCGCCTAAAAGAATATATGTAACGAGATGATGGGGACGACTTCGTCGGAGCTGCCATTACTTTAAGTTTGCTAACTTCTCCTAGGTTTTCATGCTGTTAAAACAGGTTTAGGAAAAAATTAAAATATTAATATGAATTTACAGTTTTGATAACTGGTATTCCTTTTAAAAACTTTAAGAACGAAATCTATACTGTTAGCTACTATATTTAAAATAGAGGTTGCAACTGGCAGCCCCCGACGAAGTTGTCCCCATCATCTCGTTACATATATTCTTTTAGGCGGGGGATTTCTAGTTATTTTATCCTTTTTCAATTACAATTAAACCGTCGTGGGTATTTTCAAAATTTTTAATTTTGTTTTTTATTTTAAAAAGTTTAAAATAAATAGATACACATTATATATTATATTATTACATAATTTCGAAATACTTTATATTAATCTTCATGCAAATCCAAAAGAAATTATAAGCCCAATGCTTTCTGGTTATCAAATGCCTATTGCAGCGCCTGGCAGATTGTCACCGTAACATTTTTAGGAAACTTAATTCTAACCAAATCAGTGAAAATCACAAAACCCACTAGTAGTTTTGATTTTGAACAAACTAATTTATACTGGAGCGCCCCGTGGTAGTTTGTGATATGGTATATAAAAACACGCAACAATTAAACCTGAACCTATCACAGAAAACCGCATCTAAATAGGTTTCACACAAAAATACAAGCAAATGCTCACTGCAGCGCCCCCTGGTGAGGTGTCACTACGACACATACACGAGAACACGCGTTAATTGAGCCTGATCCTATCGTTGAAAACTGCATCAAATTCAGACTCGTAGTTTTAACTTTGCACCATCAAATGTTTAATGCAGCGCCCCCTGGTGAGTTCTTAACGTAAAAAAAACTAAAAACATACACCAAGTAAAGGTAAATCTAATACTGAAAACTCTGTCCAATCGGACTAGTAGTTGTGGTTTTACATTAAATATTACAAACAAATGTTTACTGCAGCGCCCCCTGGTGAGTTAATACGATAAAACATATCCAAGAACATGCACTAATTAAACTTGAGCTTATCACTGAAACTGCATCCAAATCGAATTCGTCATTTTAGCTTTGCACAAACAATATTTTACTGCAGCGCCCCCTGGTGACTTGTCACCGTATAATATATTTAAAAACATGCTCTTTGCAAAGCGGAATCTAATACTGAAAACTCTTTCCAATCGTACTAGTCGTTTTGGTTTTACACAAAAAATGGAAGCAGCTACTTACTGCAGCGCCCCCTAGAGAGTTGACACATACATGAAAATATGCACTTAGTAAACATACATGACACATATATGAAAATATGCACTAAGTAAACTTGAATCTTTACTTACTGCAGCGCCCCCTGGTGAGTGATCACCGTAACACATATATGAAAAGATGCACCAATTAAACCTGAACCTATCGTTGAAAGTTTCATCTAAATCGGACTAGTAGTTTTTACTCTACATAAACAAATGTTTACTGCAGCGCCCCCTGGTGAATTTTTACCGTAACGAAAAAAGAAAAATCATAAAATATGCACGAAGCAAAGCTTAATCTAGTTCTGAAAACTCTAGCCAATCGGATAAGTAATTTCGGTTTTAGACAAATAAATACAAGAAAAATTTTGGTTTTACACAAAAAAACTCAAACAAATGCTTACTACAGCGCCCCCTGATGAGTGGTCATCATAACACATATATGAAAAGACGCACCAATTAAGCCTAAACCTATCCTTGAAAGTTTCATCTAAATTGGACTAGTAGTTTTTGCTCTGCATAAACAAATGTTTAGTGCAGCGCCCTCTGGTGAGTTTTCCCCGTAACAAAAAAAGAAAAATCTTAAAATATGCACCAAGCAAAGATAAATCTTTTTATGAAAATTCTTTTTAATCGGAGCAGTAGTTTCGGTTTTAGACAAATAAATACAAAAAAAGTACAAAAAATGCTTACTGCAGCGCCCCCTGGTGGCTTGACACGATAAAACATATCTAAGAACATTCACCAATTAAACCTGAATCTATCCCTGAAAATCTATCGAAATCAGACTACTATTTTTTGAGATAATTGAAAACATTCGTTTTCACGTAAAATGCTTATTGCAGCGCCCCCTGGTGAGTTAAGGCAATAAGACATATCTAAGAACATACGCCGATCAAACCTAAACCTATCGTAGAAAACCGTATCAAAATCGGACTTATAGTTTTGGAAATAATTGACATAGTAATTTGCACAAACACACAAACAAACAAACAAACAAACAAACAAACAAACAACCTCTCACCCCAAACACATATACAGTCGCCGTTCCGTCGCGGGTAAAAAACAAATATTATAATAATTTAGAAAATGTCAAAGTGAAAATTGTAATCTCTTCTTTAAAATAACTTATTTATTTTGCAGAAAAATGTTATATTTATATCTAAAAAAATACCAAAAGAGAAACTAGTACCTACATATCTTATGCTCAGCTTTGATATTTGAGAGCTCCGTCGAACAAGGGAATGTGTGTCACTAGAGGAGGACGTTCCTTTGAATATCTGAATAGATACACAATACAAATATTATGTTCACAACAGTTCACTCACGCCTTGTCTCGCTGCTCGCTGACAGCTTTCCGGGAAACTGTCCTCCTTTTGTAAAAGATTTAACAGTTTCTTTCTTAATGTAATTCACAAAAAGGTGATACACGTGACACCAAAGCATTGCATTGAAAAGATATTCTCAGATTATAAACGAGAAAGCGTTTGATATCTAAATCTTCAAAGTAACAATTGCTTTACAACTTGAAGGACTACAAGTCCTTTTATTATGTATTATTTGTCTATCGCACTTTGTTAAATGGATTTCGTTATATAACACGCTTCCTTGCTTCAGGCAAGGTCCATGCCGTGGTAGTTTCGAAAAATGCTGAATGAGAATGGGAAAAAATTGGGACGTCAAATACAACATCCTCCTGAGTAGGAATTGAACCCCACATCAGTCGCCTGTCCTGTTACACTGCGCCAAGATGGAAATAAACCTCTTGTGGATCGATCTGAAATAAAATATATTAACTTCTCGTATAATTGTCTTCTTATATTTCAGATACTCTGTGATCTCATGCACAGTCCAGGTAAGTGAAATATTTATAAAATACTTCTAATATCATATACATACATGTTTATCGAATCTGTATTACAATACAGCCTTTACCGATCACATATGGCGACATATGTACGCGTCACATGTCGTCATACATATTACATACGCGCTTTGTATACTTTTCCAAGTTTACATTCTCAGGAGCCGTTCACAATTTATTATGCGCTAAATTGTTACAGTCCCGAGTGTGTCAGAACAGAATATCACTGAAGGACGCTCTTTTGAATGTAAATAGACGCGCAATGTTATCTAATTCACGGCGGAAGCTCCTCCGCGCTCCTCGCACTCCCTCACGACGTGTGGAAGTAACGTGTATTCATTCCATTCTATTCACTGTGCCATCTTATTTGTACTGCGTAATTAACTGGGACAAAGATACGAGGAATTACTTTCTCGAAAGAGAACTGTGCAAACTTTATAATAATATACAGACAATATATGTAAATGGTGAACCATTAACGCAGACGTTCAAATTACTATACACAACGTTGTGTCGGTTTTAATTATGTCAAGTAAGTTTTAAATAGAAAAGCTATTTAATAAATTTTAGCTTATATAAAACATAAAATTATATTAAGTATTAAAAAAACACTTATTTTGCAATTCTACTGAGTTCTTGTTTTTACCAAATGTTTCATAATATTTTTTTGTATATTTATTATAAAGATTTTATTAACATTTTCTAGAAAATACTATCACTTGAAGGTACCTTATAAGGTACCAAAGCGTGGCATCGAGTTCCGCCACTCAACACGCAGCGTCTTGGTTTCGGGAGGAAAGTGGAGGTCACGAGGAGTGTCTTGACACTATATTTTCTCTGTAAGAATCAGCGTAAAACTAGTGTAGTACAGCAAGTTGTTACATTCGTTTATTACTTAGTAAAAAATATCACCAAAACAAAGTGTGCGGACGTAAACTATCAAGTGAGCATGCAGGTCATGCGATAGCGCTTTACTAGTCGTGTACGGGGGAGTCTAAAGGTCTTTATTTTTAAATTGATCACACCTGCACTCCGCGTCCCACACTCGCACGTTTTCTCCTCGTAGGTATTTATAAAAGCTTTTATTAAAAATGAAATTCTATACTAAAAATTTGCTTTAAATGTATATTGTTGATCGTTAGCGAAATATACATTAGCAAATTTTATTCAGATTAAATATTTAATAGTGAAGTATTAAAACCGCTGCATTAAATTTGTTAATTTTCAAATGTTTAACTAACATTACGTACTGCGTTAAACCGCAGTGTGTACCTACTAGAGCGCGCGCAGCTCGGAACTCGCAGAACTGAAAACATACCATCAAATGTGATTAAAGAATCTGAATTAATTCAATAAGCAGTGAATTAAAATTTAAATCTTGGTTGTAACACGTGGCTTTCAAGTTTACTCAGTTTAATATTTGGAATCTTTTTTTTTTCATTTTAACCCTAATGGGTTTGTCAGAGAAAATGTATATTGAAATTACGGTCCCTGCATACTCCTTTCTCCTCGTCCACTGTCATCAACTCTTCTTACGCCACACATGCATGCACAAAAGCACGAAGACACTCCGACAAGTCCTCGTGCTTTTTATCTGACTTTCCTGCAATATGATCCATACTGTGTTCTCGAAGGCCAACAAAGGTCTCCCTTCAAAATAAAATGAGCGGTGAGATAGGCAGACCTCCCTCATTTCATTTTAAATATCCCTTCTATTTAAAAAAATGAATTATAATTATTAAATTGTATAAAATAAAACATTACCAATTTGATGTTTGCAATCATGAAAGTATCATCAATTACCACGTGCCATAAACATAAATATATTATGTTATTCATTAATTTCGACGCGTACAGTGTTGTATATCAAATTTCGGAAAAGCTATATTTAGAATTTTCAACATCCTGCCGTTGTATTTATAAAAAAATGGGTCGATCGTCGAGGCTGGGCAGGCTAATGACTGTGAACCTTATTTAATTAATTCGACCATTTTAATTTGAGAAAGAAATTAATTAACTTTTAGAGTTTATAGAGCGGAAACATTCGTCACTCTTTAGATGTATATTTTTTAAATGTACCAAAGAAAAGAACTTTACGTTAGAAAATTCTTTTCTTTTTATATTACTACTGGCATCAGAAAGTTTATTTTACAAACATACATGTTATAAAAGGAATATCTAATCTGTTTTTTGTCTGAATATGATATTCTTCTAAATAATTCTCGTATATAAAACGTGTATAAAAGATTTTATTTCGTATCCGTTTCTCGAAAAAACTTTTGATTAAAATATACGAATAAGATATACATTTTTAATGAAACAAAATTATTATTGTAAAATCATATCGACGTAGATAGAGATAAGTAGTACATGAATGGTGTATAAAAGTTTTGCGCTACTTAACCAGATTGAGAAAATATCTACACTGTATACGTAAATATTAGAGTTGAGAATTGAAACCACAGATGTTGGATTTGACACATACAAACAGTGCCGATATATACGTCAGGTGATATAACCGCTAGCCGGTATCCCCCGGGCGCCTTGCGTTAGAGCTTGCGGACAGAGCGCCGAGGACGTTCCAAGTTATGTCCCACAGCCAACAACAACGCTGTTCTGCGTTGTTGTGTAAATCACAGTAATCCTGTTATAGTTCACTCTCGCAACTACACTGCGGCAACGCACAAGTACGGCAAGTAGGACAGATTTACGTCGCAACTATGTACGAGCTTGTCTTGAGATTAGTTTTGATAGTTTGTTCCTCCGCCGCGTTGCTCTGCCGCCTCCCGCCGCCGCCTCGCGGCCGCCTCGCGTCGCGCTGGGAACTTGTGCTAAGTGTATAATAATTACATTTGAAGTAACGCGTTGATGTACAAAACGAGGTGGTTATAAACGTCTTCTAGAAAGACGAATATTTTCATGTCAGGAATAAAAAAAATCTTCACATTCCATATATATATATCTTTATCGTATCGTCTCGTATAATGTCACATTCCTGATATAAACAAATATATACAGACTTAATAACACTAGTCTTCAGAACTAACTAAATACTATCCCATAAAATTCTGTGTATATACAGAATTAAATAATTACATACAGTTGAGACAGTACAGCAAGCTCAGTATTTGGTGAATTTGAGTACACGAACTGCATCTTAAGCTTCATCTGCCATTTCACTCAGTTACACAAGCAGTTGTGTAGTGTATTCTAACAGGTTACAACATAACCAATGTTCATTACTTTTACTTAATATTTTCTTTGAATGTAACGTACCTATTTACTTGTTTTTGCAATTGTGTGTGAAATACAAACTTGCGGTAGTGCAGTTAGCAGGTTGGTTGATTAACACTACTCCCTATAAATTCAGTTTGTCAGTGGCAAAAGAAAAAAGGTTGAACAGAGTACAGAATAAATGTAAAGTACTTATATGATATATCTATAGATATTTAAAATAGAAATAGAATGGATATCGCTATATTTTCAATATAAATAGTTATTTTTGTGTCATATATGAATTATGTTACTAAATTTGTACGTATGTCGCGCAGAATACAGATAATAATCCAAATTCATAGTAATATTATAAATCCGAAAGTTTGTTAGTTTTACGTGTTAGTCTACTCTGCACTTATGTGTTGGTCTGACTGTGTTAGTCTTACAGTGGCTGAATCTGCCCGATTTGGATTAGATTCGAAATTAAAATAGTTTAAGACCGAGGGCCATTGAAAATACTAAGCAGTTATAGTTGCACAGCTCCCGCGAGTGCAGTCATGAACAAGTCGCTACATGATACCTAACCAAATCATTAAAAAATAAGTAAACAATGTTTAGATATGATATTCACGTGCAGAGGAGTCGAAATACGACGTCGTTTTTCGATGTGCCGGAATCTCAATATATTTTTAATTCCAATACGTTGTAATCAGATAGCAGCAAATATTTTAGATTTCAGGTCAAGGGGAAAAGAGAACGGCTGGGTTGACTTCCATTCCAAAAATATATTTAAATATATATTTTCCTTTGATTCGAGTGGTATCGTATCTGCAGCGTATATGTTGATCAGTGCCGTGTCTGTCTGACGTCACCCTCTAATGAGCTGAGGGAAGTTTTTGCGTGATTTCTTCCCGCAGTCCGCTCGTAACTCGTAACAAGTTTATTTATCTCTGGCAGTGGCATCGTTAGTCACGTATTCAATTCGTTCTCAGTTCTTCGAGTAGTTCGAGCTTTTCCTCCATAATATTTACATGAGTTAACTTCGAACTATCGAAATATAGATATTTGATAACTTTAGTTTGTTACGTAAGTAATTTGCCAATAATATATAAAGTTTAGTTTCTTTACATAAATATTGAGATTAAGATTATTTTAACAGATATACCATATCTGTTAAAATAAATTCGTTCGTAATCGAATTCGTTTGATTTCTTTATTTTGTCTTGAAATTAATACAAAAAATAAATAATTTATATGAGATATTTAATAATAAAAAAACGTTTCGGCTCTTCCCGTCTTGCATTGTAGTCAGAAAGAATCTACTCTCAAGACATTCCGCCCGAATTCATTCTCCTATTGCAATTGCATTTAAACTTATCGTATTACTAATTGGTTTGCAAATTTCCAATTAAGTAATTACTTAAAATACAATATAATATTTATTTTATCTAATGTCATACCTGTAGAGGATACGGACATACACACGACATACATAGTTACACGTATGATACCTACAGAGCAGCAACAATATATTAGGATTATGATTTTCTATTATATGCTATTGTAACGCTGTATTGAGTATTATCTGCTCAGTCACGAGAGGCATTATACCGTAAATTGAATTTGCATTCAGCTTTATAGTGTATAGAGTATTGATTAGAGTTGCATTTATACTATTGTGTTCATTTTCAATACACGAACGAACTCGTTACAATTACACATATAGATAGTCTTTTAATTTACAACGTAGCAAAATCGAAACAAAATTAAAGTGATCAGTCAATTTGTACCTTATACAGACATTGAAGTACATTTCTGTCTATGTGCGCGAGCTCTGGACAGACAAAGCATTACTTAGCATTGGTTTCATTTTATTAGTAGAATATTTAGAGATTATATGGTGCCAAGACACTGAGTTTTTAAATGTTTACTTTTTTAATACCTTTTTATATTGAATGGTACATCACAGGGTTTTAACCTATGGTCATGTCCTATGTAGATCAGACCGGAGAAACGAAAATAGCATGCAAAATGCACAATTACAAATCCTTAAGTATCGAGAGCTAGCGATGTCAGCTAGTCACGTCCCCGCCCGGTCGCGACGTCCTCAACTCAGACCCACCGTATATTGACTCAGTTTTAAACTCTCAGTTTAACTTTAAACGTACAATTGTGTGTTTGTTCTGAACCGAACCGAATTAACTACATAAGTAGTACAACGTTAGGTATAAACCTAACGTTTAATACACTTAATACTTTAAAGCATCATTAGAATTTTAATAAAAACATTTTTTTGTTTAATAATCAAAGTAACTTAACTTACATCAAGTTGAAGGGGGACGAAAATTAAACAATAATACAAAATATAAATGATCATTTTTCGTAAACATCTTTCTACAAAAGTTAAAACAATCGTATAAGAATTTCGTCGTGGAGGAGAATGTTAGCCTTTTGGCGAATCCCAAAAGCGCACCTTTTAAATGTGCGCCAAAAGGCTTAAAGTTCAATTCCTGTTAGTATCTTCATATCTTTCTCTCTAAGTTAGATATGATGGTGACGTCATGGTCCTCAAATAGAGTGCCGCATAAGTCAGAGTTTAATGCAACTTAAAGCAATTACGTGGTACCATATACATTGTAATTAGGCTGCGAGCCGACGCCGAGCTAATGATGTTTAATACGGACATGGAGGAGTGCGGCGGACGTGCGATAAGGCGGGAGAGAGGGGTCAGCTGGCCGGAGCGTAACCACATCTTATATCATCTTAGTACCGAGAACGAATCAAACCTGTCATTGAAACTTCATTTAAGAATCATAAGTTTTTTTTGCATAATATTCAGAACACTAATATAATTCACAAATGCTACGTACGGTGTAGTGTTAATTAATTAAAAATATAACCGAGTCTATGTTCGTTTATTATTATAATAATAATATTATACTTTTATGTTTTAATAATTTTAATACAAGGTATAAGGCTTACCCTCTGAAGGTAAAGGACTTCATATTACTAACATTAAGACAAGCAGAACATAGGAGAGGCAGCTCGCAGAAATGAAGAGCACGGCGAAGAAGCTAGACGCTAAGAATGTTTATGAATATTAATTTGAAGATGTTGAAGAAATAAGTGTTCATAACATGTTCGATGAAAATATCCATGCGCTAAGCCCTATCTGAATGGGAACAATTTCTAGAGTGAACGAATACATAAAAGTAGCCTATTCTAGTCGCTTCTCGACGTGTCGCGTTCTACAAGAATAAAAAAAGATGCATAAGTAGAAAGAATAAAAAAGCAGATAATAGTCGGTAAAAAGTTTATTGTTCAGCACGTAGGAATTACGTTCAGGATTTAAGGCGATCTCGGCTCCGGAGTACGAGGACGTCGCATGCTTTTATTTGCAATATACGTTAGAAAAAGAAACGTGGAATCACCACCGGCGTCTCTACGAGCGAAACACAACTTTAAAATGAAGTAAATAAATGCTATAATAGATTGAATGACTATTTTTACAAGCTTACCACAATGCTAAGCTTTTGTATTTATTATAAATGTGTACAAGCGGAATGAGTCTCGTTGAAATTAATCTTGATGTCTCTACCTGCATGTGTTCATTATCTTTAATTAGGTAAATAAAGTAATTGTTCATTCACATGTATATGTTGTTCTTTCAAACCTTTTTTAATTCAATGTACCCCTCTTACAGTGTTCTTATGTGTGTAGATAATCTTCTCTATAATTATTAATGACAACCTATTCAAAAATGTTTCTAAAGGATTCTATTAAAGCTTCATTTTGAAATATAATACGACAAAAACTATACATGATGTGTTGCGTCTAGCCTAAACGTTGTAATTGAATCAAAAACAAACTCTGTACAGAGACATGCAACAGGAAACGTCGCAGGCGCGTAACTTCTGCAAACACAACTCTCTATATTGTTTCTTGTAAAACAGTTAAGTGCAGTATGTTTTTTACAAACCACTCTGGTTAGGGTGAGGGGAAAAAATTTGAAACACTCATCATCATTTATTTAATAATTATTTATGAGCGTTTATACTTTTGGGGAGTTAATTCGAGTTTAGAATTTCTTTCCGAAAGCACAGCGGAAACGGGCCGTTAACCAAATTTTGCCACCATTCGTTTCTGAGAACTTTTATTAGAATTCCCTTCTTATAATCTTTGAAATTAAATGCCTACGAGATTATTAATATGAAAATTAACGAAGTCGCTGTCATTTACGGAATATTTTGATTCGACATTACGTTTTTAAATCGATTAGAGAAAACAACTCTAATCACATAAAAAAGAACAAAGAAATCAGGGGACTGTTGTTGTTATTTGTAAAGTAAAGCATAAGGTCAGGTAAGTTTAGCTAAACACAAGTACTCATAAGGTAGGCGTATATGTAGGCGGAATGTAAATTTCAGCTTAAAACGTATAACTAGTTTTAAAAAAGTAAACAGCAATGTTTTCAATGAATCAAAAATCTCGTTAAAATGGAGTGGAAATTTCTTTTCGAGTCGTTATATTTGGAATGAATCTCGTAGAATAATACTGGGCAATATCATTGAAAGAACGATTGCCTGCAGCGCGTTTATATGGATCTCTAGGCGGCGGCGGCGGGTAATATCCCAGTATCAAAGCGCAGGCCGAGCGCGTGCGGGATATCGAATTGAAATCTACCGCAGCACCTCGCCGCCCGCGAACGCTCTAATTGCGGTCGCGCGATGCAAACTACCTGCATTCAGCGAAACTAAATGTATAGAACAGCAACAGTGAGCTTACACTGAAACCAGCATTCACTCGCTTGTGGTTTGTTCAGCAAATGAATAAAATACGACATCGCTTACGTAACTGTACTAAGAACACGTGATACGGTTGGTTGTAAAATGCAAATCGTTATCTAATTCTATCGTGGTGCTTTGGGACAGCATCTGATTCTAAACACGATTGCTTGTGGCTTCGATTATTACTATATTTAAATTATTTTCGTTGTTCCACTCTGACAAGAAGACAAAGCATGAAATATCTTCATTGACAAGAACGGAGCGTCTTAACAAAGAGCTTCTCTCTGATTACTAAAAGGTAAGTATGAAGCTGTTTTATTGGTTTGCTTATTATCTAATTATTTTCATTTCTGTGGTTGTTTATACTAACCAAAAGTTTCTTAGGTAGGTGAAATCAGGGGCTCTACAATAGGCAAAAAAATATAAAAGAGATATAGATTAAATCAAAGAAAATATTGGTTTTAAGAAATTCGGTAGATGCATCAAGGTAAAAAAAAACATGAAAATATGTATATATTATTATTATGTTCTATTTAAATATTGCTGTTCTAATAATAACTATAATTAAAATTGTAGTCGTATTTGTATACTATGCAGTCCGTAGCATGAACAGACTACATAGTATGTACCGCAGGGCGGCGGAGGGCGGCGGAGGCGGCGGAGGGCGGCGGCGTAACGAAATGCGTTACGTGATGTCATATCGAAGGCGATCTAGAAGGAGACGTTTCCGTGACATTTATACGTGATTTGTTGCCAACTTGCGGGCGCGTGCCGTGAATACACACAGTACATACAACACGCCGCGTACAAACAATCATACTCGTATGAGCTCTATCTATTTGTAAGGGGATAAGGCGCTCTGCTCTGTGAACTACACGGATAAGAAAACAACTATTTTGCTTATCAAATTTTATTTAGTTCTCGAAGCTAGACTATTTATAAGGAAATAATATTAAAAACTTGGAATAAAATTATTTTTTATGATTCTGGTACATTTCATGGAGTACAGGCGGAAATACATAATTAATAGGTAGATGAAATGAATTACATTTTTATTTAATGAAACGATTAAAAATAAATCTTCGATTCAACTACGTCAACTTTTTATAGTGATGTTAATGACATGAAATGTGACTGAGGAATTCCGCCATTCAACATGCAATCTCTCGCATTCGGGCACAGGAACCGAAGAACCGAGTATCTTGATTCACTCTCTGGCTACTATCTAAACATGCTACTCAGAAAGAATGATACTCTATTAGGCAAAGTTTTTTTTTTTTTATGGAATAAAGGAGGCACACGAGCAGAAGGCCCACCTGGTGTTAAATAATTACCTTCGCCCATAGACATACACAACATTAGTTGTGGATGCGTTGCTAGCCTCGGGGATGTAGGTCAGAAGGAGGGAGGAAGGATGGGAATGGTGGGAATAGGGAGAGCTGGCTTACATGCCATCGAACCTGAACACATCATCCGATGTTTGGCGGTTCGTCTTTGACATGATAGTGGTCGCGAGCCAGTCGGAGAACGAATCTCCTACCACCAAACTACTGGGTTACCCGCCTTTTACGGGACGCTATCCAGCGGCGGGGGGGAATTGTATTCTTAACCCGGGACGGGACAAAAAATTAACAAAATATATTAACCAACTACTTAACCTGTCCTCTTGTATGAAGATGTAAGATTACCGAGACTGCCTTTAGCTCACTGTTTGAATAATGTATAATCGGATATTACTTTTATAATCTGATTTATATAGACATTGATTATAATCTCTGTCTATCGCTTATAAAAATATAAATTTATGTAACATTTAGATCTGCAGTGGTGGTCCAGTGATCACACCGCCAGCCGCCATGCGATGCGATAACTATAATGCCAGCTAATCCTCATAACCGTCTCGTAAATACGATTTGCGAGTTTCTACCATATGCATTACGAAATGAATCCGTATAACCAGCTCGCTCTCTCATCGCCTCCTCTTCTTTGACAAATCCTGAATCTTTCTATGAAAATTCCCTCTAGGCGCAGTTCTTTGGACAAACAAGGTACAAAACCACATAATATCATGAAAATATGTTAATACTTATTTTCAACTGTAGTAAATTTAGGAAGCGTAAGAAGAGATATTACATTTATTTTTAATGACACAAAATAACGCAAAAATATGACACAACAATATTTTTATTCTCATATTTTATTTCTAACATAGGTAAGGAAATTGTAGCTAAAATTTTACAAACATTTTACATTTACAAACGGGCCTTGTGGGAATTGACCTCCAGATGTCGATATAATTTGATCATGTATCTGCCAGTATCACTTCACCGCAAATTTCATTTTATTTCCTTCAAAGGTCTTAAAATAAATGTTAAAACTGATTCAGGCGTCGCGCCGATAGCTTCGAGAGAAAAAGTTTTCCTTTAAATGTGAGGGCGATGTAATCGACTCGCTTCTCTCCTTATTGCCTGATAAAAGCATCAATCTCAGGAACCCTATTTACCTTTCCTTCCACACATTTATAATCTACATTTCGGTCGACGTAATGTGCAGAGCTCCGACTGCGGTAATATCCTTCCGTCTTCTGGATATATTTATGGGTTTACATTTCACACGCTCGTAATAAAATTTAATATAAATAAGAGCGGAAACTGCGAGAAACAAACTCGGGCGAAATGTAAAATTTAAATTAGATAAAGAATTTCGTGAAACAATTATACATGCGAATACAATGAATTAGTTCAGTTGCTGTGGGATTTTGTAAATAATATTTACTTGATAATATATTGCCTGGGTCTATCTAATTACTTTGTGTAGGATGGGAAACGTAAACTGTTTATACAAGAGGGATACACAGAGATATGCACAGAGGTATACATGTATTGTTCGTGTAAACCCTAAAATAAATATTTATCATGTGCAACAAACTACCCCAGTACAAAGTGTAAATAGCTCTAAAACACTAGCAATTAAAATAAATCAAGTAAGTATGTCATGCAAATTTAGAGTTCCGAGTGCAAAAAGTCTGAACGCTCAGTAATTTTTTACTGCTGCAATTCCCGAGCGAGTTTCTCTGTGGCTCCTCTTGCGGGCGAATGTCTAACAAAAGATTACCGAGAATAGTTCTCACTAAACTACTTCAGCTTGTACAAAAGAGAGGATTTAAAATAAAATTTAAATATATTCTACACAAATGTTTTTAAATAAGAGTAGTAACGATTATGACATGAAAGCAGTTAAGAAGTGACGTGAAAATCATTAGGTTCACACCGTATCCCACACACAGCCTCGACACTCGTCGAGTGAGAATCGAATCCACAATCCACCAGTCGCTTTACAGTCACGACTGGCCTCAATATCTATATCTGTATGCCTATATATGGCATAGGCAGGTAATGTTAAACTATGTGATTATCAAAATATGCAACAAACCTTTTAGACTAGCAGTTCTTTATGTTTAATCTGAGCTCATAAATACACGGAGCAGAACACAATCGTGTTGTATCCTTATCTCGACGCGGAGCGTGACGTCGACCCTTTCTTTAATAATGTCATTTATAACGCGCCCCGTTTAGGCGTACTCTAGCAAGCTTTGTCCACTTGATAGTTTTTGTAACCTTCTTTATTCTTAGAAATGTTCCTTTATTCTTTTAACAACGTTTTTGAAATAATACTCAAAAGTCTCATTGTAACCTGAAAAAATATTATGAAGCATTCTTAAATCACAATTAAAGTATGACATAAATTTATAGACCGCACATTTTTTTAATTATTTTAAAATATATTTTACATAATATTCAAACACATATTTACAAGAAATTAGCATACTTAAGTGTAACGCAGCGACTAAGCTATACATACCCTGCCCTGGCGCATTGCCCTCGACGTGGCTAAATTACAACGTTAACACGGTTTATATGTATTCAAAGAACACGAAAAGATGCAATTTAATTACACTATATATATTTTTTCATCTTTCCCAAGAAATAAACAAAAAAGTAATAATATCTCTAATAAATTATCTCTCTCTGAATCTAAGGCCTGTTAAAATCGTAGAAATCAAAAATTGACTTAAACTTGTTAATAACATAAAATGTCATTTTTTAATCACTGACATTACAGAAAAGCAAACGTTTTCGCTTAATACTAACGACGTGAACTAAAAGTAAAACGTTTAAAGAACAAGAGCCTCACAGAGCGCCCGCGGCAGTCAGGGCGGGCGGGCGGCAAGGGCGGGCGAGACGCGGGCAAGTGTAGTGTCTACAGAAATACTTTGCTACAAGTTGTCATCTTTATTACGTGCTTTGTGAACTGTTTAAATAAAATTCAGCTATAAAAACTATTTTCTTTTAAAGCAATTTCATTTACCCTCGTTTTTATATTGTAAGATACTTTGTATAAATACATCAGTACCATCTTATTTGACATTTAACTTAAAGCTTCATTAAAAGAATTAAAATTTTAAGATTCATTAAAAGTTATTACTTTAGGATATCCAAAACAATAATTTATTGTAAAGCTTTAGAAGAACTCTTTAAGGAGTCGTCACTGTCATACAATAATTATTACATACACCAATTAATAGGGTCGGTCTATCACCACGACCGACCTTTGAATACCGCATCAAAATTTGACTAGCATTTTTGGCAACATTGGATTGCAATTTTGACAACGTCGGACGAAACTAATTTGTTGATGTATTTTTTTCTAGAGTGTGACACCGGCTTATTTCTTGACACAGAGTAGAAAAGATCCATAACATGAGTTCTACAATGAGATGGAATTTGAATAGCAAGTGGAAATAATAAAACTTTCACTTTATTAATAATAATCACAGTACACATGGTGCTTCACGGACTTCCATTTAAAAATAGACGCCATCCAAGCGCGCCGATTGCTTGTTAACCCCGGCTAGCGGCTGTGTGAACATATACCATTTAGCAACCTAAACCGCGCGGTTTGTCAATCATACGTGCCGTGCCGTGTCTAACCGGGAGCTGAATTTGTATTAAATTTTAAAATATTATTAACTTGAAATCGGCTAGTACCATACGCGTGTTTTTAAAATATGTGTAAATAATAAATATATTTGCATGAAGATAAGTGTGTGTAATAAAACTATTTAAAAAAAAACATAAATGAACAAAACTACTTGTGCTATGTGTTGTTTATTTCTGCCTCACTCTTATATCTGTGTTACTCGACGTAACATGTGATATTTGCGTATGGCGCAAATAGACGGACTGACAAACAAAAGCAACCTTTTATATGGAGTCATATTGACGCAAATGAGAAACGTGTGATTATTTCCCAGCGCGAGGTCGGTGCCTGTGTCTACCTGTACTGACTGTAGCGCCTGAGAGCTGTCACTACGGTCATGAATTTCCCACGAGAATTATGTTTTGTCGAAATGACCTATTTTACTTGAGTCATAATTAAAAATACAGCGTAAGCTGAATTATTCGTACCATAATGTGGGGATATGTGCTAAATGTGTATGAGATATGCATTTACATATAAAACGTACAAAACTAGGTCAAATGATTAGATACTATGTTAAATGTAGAAATACATATGTAATTTACGTTTTTTCATATTGCTTGATTGCTTGATTTTTTCATAATTGCAGAGGTTGATTTTTCCTTTATTCAAGAACGTTGTCAAGCAGATGCAAATGATCATTTTGCCATAACTTACGTTACCCTAAAAGCTGTGATCTCACTTTATGAAAGATATAGAAATATATTTTAATTACATAAATGTGATATAATATTTCAAATTTGTTTTATATTTTTAAAGAAAAATATAATTTAAAATACCTTATTCATTTCATTTAATAAATTTATTTCCGATGAACGACTGCCACGACAAAGTTTAACTTGTACCGACTGCGAGGCAGCTGAGGCCTCCCGAGGTTTAGAAGTAATCTGTTACTTATTAGCATCGCTGCTTTATAAGCTCAATGAAGACAATCCAATAGGATTTATATTCAGCATGAACATCATAAGTGCTAACGATTCTGAAAGTCTACGGATTCAAACCTCTTTAAATAATTCCTTAATTCGATTCTTAATCAGAAATATCAATGAATATACGACACAGAATGTAGCCTCACAAAGCTAACTCTTTGTTGTTTCTCAAAATGAGGGTAATTCGAAAAATGAGAACAAATCGACAATAAGTTTATGAGCGCTAACCTTGAAGGCGCTATTTTTATTTATTTATTTATTGGTCTGCTCAGCAGGGGGAGTGCGGGAACTGCGGGGAGCAAAGCGAGATGTACCGCCCAAACACATTCTTTGGTTTGACGAAGAAGCAAACTATTGCTACTTAGCCTAGTTGGTCCTCAGTAGTAAAAAGTATTGTAAAAACGTATAAGCATAAAAATTATTCATAAAATTATTAATAAAGCGCACAGATCACATAACCTTAAGAATAGTGACATTATTTCATAAAATTTTAAAGCTTTATTCCTTTACTATTCAGATTATAAGCTCTTACAAAAATGTCAAACGTAGTAGCATTTCTCACCGCATCTCTTGTTTTCCGTTACGTTCCGTTCAAATGCTTTTTCTACTATCCAGTTAAAGAAATCGAAAGCTTCACCACACTTATACTATAATATGATGTATTAAAGCATCCGTGTAATTTATTATAACTAAGCTATTTTAGATATGATCTGGCTTCAGTAAATTCTTCTTATTGATGCAAGTAATTTGGGAACTTGGCTTGCGAGATGTCAACAACGCATTATTCTATTCGGAAAGTTATGTCTAGTATGTTATGGAAAGAAACCATATATCGCCATATCGCTCATTAAACAGAACAATGACTCAATTATGAAAAGTTTGTTTGTTTTGTTCTATTACATTACTTTTGATAGTAAAGTAATGCACTTAAATATTATAAGATTTTAATACAATAGTTCGAAATACATTATAATACTTTCAACTCTATACTTCGGATGAGCGATAAATTTTAAGTTGAAAATATAAAAAAAACCTGTGTTGTAATAGAAAGTTATTTTATTTAATTAATATTAGAATGGGATCGCGATTCAGTTTGGAATGCGTACATGTACATATACGTACTAACTACATATACGATTTGGGCAGATTCCTCGCAAATCTCACATGCTATCTAATTGTGTTTGAATTTGTTGCGTATGTACTGTAGATCATTTATATTTTTTACAGAGGTCTGAATGATAATTGTGTGCTTATTCTTAAATATTTGATATATTTTTTTAATTTATATCTATAACAAAAAGATATGGGGTAATTTCAAGTAATCCAATGATCTACTAGAATTATATTATTAGGTTCATGACACCACTGGCTCACGTCAAGGCAAAGATACGGGAGGAATCCGTTCAAAAATGGCAGGATAGGCACACTACCTCCAGCAGAGGGTCACCCACCAGAGAATTCTTTTCTAAGGTCACCACTGCATTTCACATCACCAGCAATACCAGGTGGAGCCCTATCCAAGTGCAAATCTTAACCGGACATAGAGGAATGGCTAGCTATCTATACCAATATAAACTCAAGGACTCCCCGCAATGTGAGTGCGACCCCAACGCCGAGGAAACCGTTTGGCACATAATCCAAGACTGCCCACGATTTTCCTTAGCCCGTCTTAGTCTAGAAACCAGTATTAACACAAAACTTGACAGGCCAGGATTAGCAACATTAATAACAGATGATCAGACACGCCCATTCCTCTTTGATTACCTCGAAGATATCTTCCAAGCTGCAATGATAAGAAATGGTAGCATGACACCAACTAAGAGGATTGCCCAGAAAGAAAAGCATCTCACACCCAAGATCACACTGACCACAGAAAGATCAAGACCAGAAATGACAGCAACTCTAGAATCGAACATCCAACGCTTCCTGCAACATGGACATCCCGGTTTTCCAGGGCTAAGACTTCGACCTGTAGCGCTGTTCATGGATGAAGATGAAGAAAAACTGGGATTGAGCTTCTGTATCGTAGTTCCGAAAAAATGAGTCTTAGTCTCACCTGGCCGAGCTGCCTTCACTAAAGGCAGTACCAACAAGGCCGCAATGAGTCAATCGGAATACGACAGCATGCCGATCACCAGGATAGGGGACATGGAGTGTCGGATTGTGCGCACTAAAAACAAGACTATAGCACTATTAGACGAACTACGAGGAGTGTCCCCATTTACCAAGGTATGCAAGGTGCTTGAACATCTGAGCACCCAGAACGCAAGAACCACTGATCCAAAAACGCTAAGCGTAGATGCAATGAGTATTGGATTCGAAAGAGTAACTGTGATAGATCTACTGGGAAGTATACAACGATAAGCCAGACACAGCGTAATAGTGTACGAAGATGGGGGACAGGAACTGGCCTTCTTAAGAGGAAGAAAAATAAAAGAAGGAGCTTCAGGACCTTTAAACAAAAGCGGTGCAAAACGCCTAGAAGGCAAATTGGCCCAAGAAGACAAACCACGCAAGAATTTAAATCAACCTAAGGAACCAAAAGAAACCTCAATTTTACCACTCAGCCTGCTTAAACCTTTACAGAAGCTGATAAGAAAGGATAGACCTACTAGAGCTGACAAAGGAGAAGTCACTACACCCGACCTACCTCCAGCCAGCAATGCAAAACACCACATGGGAAACGCCTGGCAAGAATACATGGCGATTTTAAGGGAGACCATAAAAGTCAACTTAGCGATCTGCGAGAAGATTCACAGTACCTATGAGCTCGGAAATGAAGGCCTACTCGGAGTGCTTCTCGAGGAAGAGAAAGCCGCCATATTTAACAACAATACATCACAATACCTGCGGGGGAAACCACCTAAATCCCCCCACATGGCGGCCTATAGCAAGTCACAGTGCTTCGTTTTCAAGTAAGAACAGCCGAGGACAGAACCAGGCACACCCAAATACAAAACATCTGAAGACGACCCAATACTAGTAGTAGCCCGATGCACGGAGGTGGCGCTGGAGCATAAAATACTTCACATGGCGCAAACTGTTGTAGATTTCAGCAGATCAAGAAACTTCTGGGAGGGTTAGGACGCACCGGTTATTCATTGGGTCAATGGCGTCCCTGGCTGCGAGAAATCCACCTGGGTGGTAAGGAATTTTAACCCCGATAGTGACGTTATCGCAACTACGACAATTGAGGCGGCAGCGAACCTCAGGAGCAAAATTACTTATACTTTTTAAAACGATGCAAAAAACAAAGTGCGGACTATCGCCGCAATTTTAGTAAACGGGTTCCAAGATAGGCCTAGAAGACTAATAGTAGATGAGGCCTTGATGAACCACTTTGGGGCGATCGTAATGGCGGCCAAACTAGCAGGAGCCAGCACGCTAACACTGATCGGGGACATCAATCAATTACCATACATAGATAGACTAAATCTATTTAAAATGAATTATGTCGGCCCAAACCTCGTGGCGTCCATCTGCCAAGAGCTCTCAAGAACATACAGGTGTCCACTGGACGTTACCTACGCTCTAAACAAGGTTTATGATGGAATTTTCCCAGCCCTGTCGACGACTCGCTCCCTGAGAAGAAGGAGATATACGGGTGCATCCATCATTGCAGACTCCCCAAATACACTATACCTAGTCCATACACAAGCAGAAAAGGCAGACTTGCTGCACAAGGGGTATGGAAGGGGAGATAACTCACGCACTCTTACAATCAACGAATCTCAGGGACTAACATACGAGTCTGTAGTCATCATTCAGACAAAGACCACCAAGTGTGCCCTACACGACAGCGTGTCACATGCTGTCGTTGCCATCACTAGACACACAGTCAAATGTACGTACTACACCGACGCCGATGAAGACGCAATCGGTAGGTTTATACGACGGGCTAACGAGACTGCCACAGCCGACATAATCGTATACAACATGAAAATGGCCATCTCGTACAGAGACAGCGAGGCTATCACCAAACTCGCAACCAAGTTAAAAGATTCATGTGGCTGACCGAGTAAAAAAGTAAATAAGAAAACAAAATAAGGAAAAGGAATACAATCATCAATTAAGAACAACAAAGGCACGGAGCTGTGTCCGTGGAGAACGAAAACTCATTAAATAAAAAAAAAAAAAACAAAAATGTTTACTATAAAACCTGTATTATTTAATTCTGAAATATTTATATACCAATTCACAGTCGTCAGCCAGCAACAAGAAGGTGACAGTGTCGATCACTTTGCCAAAGAAATTTTAATGAGTTCCAATAGCTGATTCTTTCTGTATGCAATATCTGAAATTCATTTGAAATAGTTTCATTCGGGTTTGAAGAGAACCGGACAAAGCCGGTGAGTTCATTAGCGGCGGTCAGGGCGGGCGGCAGCGGGCGGCAGCGGGCGGCAGCGGGCGGCTTTATGTCGCTAATTGCCGGCGCCGCACTACACCTCCACTCCGCAAAAAACAAACTTCTCCGACGAATTCAATGTAGCTCTTCTTCTTGATTTGTTCTCATTTTGTTCCGACTACTTTATCTTAATGAGCTCGCTTTGAATTTGATGAGAAAAATGCTCAAAGTACCTACTTTTGACTCGGCGTCGCGTCTTAATGCTTATTAGAAACAAACTAAAAGTAACGTTACTATGATTTTATTTTATAAAGACGTTTATATTAATGTAGTTGAATTTTTATGTACTGTAGGCGTATTGTTTTGTAACATCTCATTCGTTTTGTTCTGAGATTATTTGACAATATTATAATAACTTATAATTTCATTTTCAATTCACTGAATGAAATATTTTGTAAGAACAATGATGATTTTATAAATATATAATATATATAAGGCGGCATAAATGAAAAAAGTGCGACATCCGTGGCGGGAGTGATTGATGTCAAAGATCGTTATAATTCGCGCGGCGTGACGCGAGTTATGGTGCCACTTATCTATACTAATAAATAAAATTGAAGTGTCTGTTTGTAATATTAAAATAACAACTTTTTAATGATTGCATATGTATATATACAGGATACGTATACCAAAATAAGCTTTTTAAAAATTTTTGTCTGTCTGTCTGTCTGTTTGTTTTCGATAATCTCTGGAACGGCTGGACCG
Source organism: Dryas iulia moderata (assembly GCA_019049465.1). NCBI lineage: Eukaryota > Metazoa > Arthropoda > Insecta > Lepidoptera > Nymphalidae > Dryas > Dryas iulia. Next base: position 7,522 of record CM032430.1, on the reverse strand, counting down.
ATTTCGACAGAATTTACAATGATGATAGCTGATGTAACAGGGCGTAACTTAGGCTACTTTAATTTTAAAACTTGCTGTTTCCCGCGGGTTTGTCCGTGTTCAATAAAATAAAAACATTGTAATTCTAAAACAAAAGTAGCCTAAGCTATGCTTTATTACATCAGCTATCTGGCAGTGAAAGTCCCGTCGAAATCGGTCTAGCCATTCCAGAGATTAACCGGAAAAATGGGCAAGGACAAAATTGGTATATGTACCGTGTACACATACAAATGCATTTAGTACTAAGCAGTAACATGAATATTCATCACTATATTTATTTGTATATATCCATACTAATATTATGAACGTGAAAGTGTGTTAGTTTGTTTGTTCATGTTTCACAGCAAAGACGTAATGTAATGTCACAGTTTTCTTAGTGGAACAAAGGCTAATTTATACTGTGAGTTACTTAATTATGAAGTTATCGAGAACATAAGCTTATAACGCCCGATGTTGACTATTACTTACTTTATTGATATTTTAATATATTGATATGTAATATTGCATTGTTTTTTAAGCAAATATGTCAATACATAAACTTTTAAAAAAAATCTTTTTAACTAACAGAATATAAACATATGAAGAAAACATATTCTGTTAAGTATAAAAAAATCTTTCATGGCATAGTGAGATAGCGTCTTACTATAAACGTGATCTGTTGTGGGTTCGATCTCCACTTTAAGTTGCGTTTAAATTACTTTCTTTCCCTTGCTGATAAAACTGGACTGGACTGGACAAAACGACGCGTCATTGAGTCCCGCTACTTAGGACGCAATGTTTCGATTTCAGGCTGAAGTGTACTAGATGACTCTAGGTTATTAGTGAATTAAAGTATCCTAAGACTATAAATAGAATAATTTGTCCGTTTGTTTGCTTATATTTTAGTTTTTTTTTTAATCTGTTTTTATTTAAGGTTTTTTTAATTAAATATACAAAAATGTCAGCCCCATCGTTCCTTAAAACAAACTTAAAGCACTCAAATATAACATTTCCTCTTAGGTCTACGAACACTATTTACACGTAAATTTATTCAGCATTTTAGCCACTACAGAACTAGATTCGGACAATATCGACATGTAATAAATTCAAATTATAACGATGGATTGGTTTCTGACGAGCCTCAGCATTTCCGACACATTCCACCAAGAAATTGTGAATATCCACATTATTCATACTTCAGAGTAGATACCTTTTTCATAAGAAAACCACTTTAGAGGAAAATGTCCAGATGCGTTCTGGACCTGAGGCCTATAGCAATTTGTTGCTGTGTAAGTTCCTTCTTACTAAACCATGAAATATGAGGAAGCTCATTTTAAATAACTCTGTATCTTATTTCTTTTAATTTAGATCTTTCTTTCAAATACTCCTTATAAATAATTTTAACTTCCTTTCTGTATTTTACGAATACTTCCGAAAATATATATACCTCTCTCTCTTCTACCAAAGTCCGCTCTGCAAAATTGTCAGCTTCATTTCCCCTCTGTCCAAGGTGAGAAGGATCCGATTGAAATTATACAGTTACATATATCTCTGGCATATAACTTAATAATTTCATTTAATATCATATACGCCACTGATACTACTCTTGCCGTCACATAAGATAACAATTTTATACCAATTAAGAGTGGAAACATATACAATTTTTATAAATATTTTTAGAACCATATGTATAGATTGCAAACCACCCGACATAATTATGATTTATTTCGTGAATAAGTTTATATTTTGATACTTTAATGTCCAAGTTTTTTTTGCGTATTTATACAATTCAAATCAGTACTTCAGATACTTAGGGGTTGGATAGTGAGATCAAAATTATGATGTGTATAGGATACATATCCATACTAAAAGTAACAATGTTTTAGTCTCTCTTAAACTTCGTGTTTTACGAAGTCTATAGATTAATATATTTTTTATTCCCACCTATTACGGGGAGTAGTAAATAATATGCAATCAATTTAATTCTAAATTTCTATCAAAAATAGCATTCCCTCTTACCTAACGACTAATCGCAGCATAATCTTTGGATAATAGAAATTTGTAATTTTTTTTACAAAAATGTTAATTGTTGGCAGAATAAATTGTAATCAAAGCGTATAAGAATTCTGACGCAGATGGTAGTAGAACGCATGGCTAAGCCACAGGTTCAAATTCCGCTGCGTTCAAATTTTTTTATATGTTATTTTTTTCTAAACATTCCTTGAACGGAGTATTTGTACATTGTATATACAATCACAGTTATAGATATTGAACAGAGCACTTCATATATGTAGTTGAATTTCTAAACACAGTTGAGCTGCTAGGTCTACCCTGTATCCCAGTTAAAATTATTTAAAATTTCATATCCCTCGATTATGTAACGGCACGAGACTGTATCACGTAACTTGGATAGAACATAATTATTGCCAGCATTTTAACCGGAGTAAGAAAAGGTGAAAATTTCACTAATGTCTAAGCTACTACTACTACTATGGTACTGATCTATAATTTCAATTTAAATTATGTGATTATGTAATTTTCTATTAAGCTAAGTGTAATATTTTGAGCAATAACAAAGCGCAAGAGTAAGTATTAAAGATAGTGGGGATGAACTTAATGAGATTGTGCTTCTCCCAATTTCCTGAATCTTCTGTTTTTATCCCCAGTAGAAAGACATATAATATCTTACAATACCCTATTAAATCTAATGACTGTATGCACTGAAAAGACCCACCAGCCATTAAGGTTTGAGGTTAGCTTAAAGCACAAGCGTATCACATGTACGTACACTTTGCGATTAATGTTACCTTGAGTTATTTTTAATACCTTTAAATTAATGATATATTATTTACATATCCGTCCTTACCTACCCTACACGGTGTAGGGTAGGTAAGGACGTATCCGACAGAATGAAATTATCGTTATTTCTTATAGGCAAAGCGGGCAAAGCCGCAGGTAATAGCTAGTTATATTAATAAAATATATTATTTTTCCTTTTTACTGCGTAACTGGATAGTCAGAAATAGCTCAGTGTCATGATACTCCGCTCTCTGTTTTCCGCGTTAAATCAGACATTGGGTAGTTAGAGGCTTAACTCAACGTCACTCTTTGTCCTAGGTACAGAAATATGAAATCAAAATAATTAAATTATGATCATGCCATTGATTAAGGGTTACAGCCGAATGATGTCCCACCGTGCCACGATGGCCTCTTCATATAAATTAACTTTCTTAAATATAAAAATAACTAGAAAATAAATTTAAATATTAGACGTACATATTATGTCCCGTATGTATGCTCTACATATATACAATAATAATAATTGCAACTTCGTCTCACAACTAATAGACCAATTACAAGAAAAAATCAAACAAAACGAAGGCGTTGCGCGTTTGGTCATCGCATATATTATATGAGTACAGTGAGACACTCTACGCATCACTCACAGAACGCAACAGATAGAGCGCGTCGTAGTTATTCAATTTCTGGTGTAATTTAGTAGTTTCCTACTGTCAACAAAATCATATAGTAGTAGTACTGAGTATCCTGTAAATAGAAGCAGGCTCCCTCAGTTCACTGTAATATGGTACACAAAATAAAGTAATTTTCAAAATATTGTGTTATGTAACTATTTTCAGAAAAAAATAACTCATTGAATTCCTCAACTTACCTCACGCAATTCATTGTAAACATTAAGAATCCATAATGCAATCAAACTTTGCCAAATAGCAATCAATGTGTGTGCTATATATATAGCACAGTTTATAATTTGTTTCGGACAGGTATTAAATGATCGCGTGCGGGATTTCATTCAAGCACGGAGGCGGACTAATTTACATACAGGCATGTCCCTGTCACGACATAAATTTTTTTATGAACTATACTCGAACAACCAATAACTTCACTCTGATTCTGAGCTTAGTTTTTTGTATTATATTAAAAATATTGCGGACCGCAGTGCAATATACTGCTTATATTGGATTTTTTTTGATAACGATAGCACAATAAGAAGAAAACAAATAAAACAAAGTATATATAAACTAGCAAGCGTTCGCAAATAGAGAAATGACAAAATCCGGAGAATATTCGAAAGAAGTTAAAGAGGTTAAAGGAAAGAGGTCGAAGGAAACTAAAATAAATACAATAACTGACTACTTTACATGAATCAGGTAAATTGCTTACTTGATAGTGAGGGTAGGAGGTGAACAGTGCGCTACGCGAGCTGCCTTTAAGTATGAGAATTCAACCTCATAGCATCATGAAGGCATCTGATATGTCCGTAACGCCGCGTCGCCCTTTATAACGTAAACACATGTATTGAAGTTTTTATTTAGTGTCTGTTGGTTTACAAGTTTTGCGGCCTGCAAAGACAACGCGTGGAATATTTTCTCCTCCTATTCTATTGAAAATACAAAACATAAGAATTCTACTGTGTCAAAAGAATTTCTTTACCTTTCGACACTAATAAAATATTTTTTTGTTACAAAAATTAGCAAAATTTCGTAGTCTGCTGAAATAAGTCGTTACGTTTCAATTAAAAATATACATTTCTTACTCGTAATAATATGAAAAATAAACGCAAGCAAGTCGTATCGTAATACAGCCGCACAGAGCATCGCCTCAGAGCAGATGTGAAAGAAAGTACAACTTGAGATGCCTCGTCGAGACCGCCCACTAATTACACTCTGGAAATAAATAAGCAACTTTCAACAAAAAATAATAAGATAACAAAAATACTCACTAAAAAAATATTTATAGCTTATACCTTCTGACTCGATTATAACTTACTTGAAAAGCGTCTGACTGTTGAAAGCTGACGCGAGAACTGAGTCATTTTCTTAAAAACTTTTAAGCTACATAAAATACTATTACACTGGAATCATCAGACAACTTGAACAAGCATATTTTTTCACAACTTAACAATTTGATAATATTCAATATTATTCAACAGCGTCTGTTTTAGCTGAAAATCAAACCGCGTCCGCGTATCGCGTTGCCTATTTGAACTACGTTGTGTCTTACTACTCCCAGTTCATTCGTAACAAAAACGCACGATATGAAAATAACCAAGTATTTGTTATGAATGTAATATTTTTGGTGGAAGCATTCCTTATATTTTAGGAATCTTCATATTACGTCTGACGCGACGTTGCCAAGTTATGAGTCCAGTTCATGCTTCATAAACGTTTACATTGCCAGTGTGTTTGCATTTGCTGTATGCTTTAAATTTAAAGTGCTATAAATTGTGATATAACTTTATATCTTGTAGGAACTACGTAAATATGAACATATCTTTTGTTTTCGCGATTATTACACTGTGCCAGTCTACCTGCCACCACGGACTACTGTAAAGCGTTCAAAACGTCGGGTTATCAAAAAAAATGTGTTTTCAAATACCAAAAATATACGCGATTAATCTGGTTAAAAATAGTTTTGTTTCAAAATGAACATATATATTTTAATACTACGTATAGCGACACGCGTTATTAATACATTTTAACCAATATCTAATTACATTTCCAGCAATCCAAATTAAAATTTCAAAACGTTCTCAAAACAACCGACCTTTATATTACTTATCAAAATTAAGCACTCCCCGAATAAAGTCGAATAGTATATTTTTTATGTAAATTTGTTGGAAGTTTATAACATTAAGTCGATTCTGAAGGGGAGTGCAAAGTAAATATTACATCGCGCCGACGAGAGCTTTACTTTAAGAAGGTCGACGTTTCCCCTAAATGGATATCCGATGTAAGCGGGATTACGTCCCATCCACGCCTCATCACCTTATTGCGCTGATTTATGCGTCAAATAAAGCGATCACGCCTCGCTTCACGTTTTTCTTTCTGAATATTATTTTACTGTAAACCTTAAACGTTTATATTTAAACTATTATATAACATTATAAGTACAAATATAGAAATATAGAAAGTAAAAATATTATATGTCTGATTTAATAGAGCTTCTCATAATAAATTTCATAATTTCGCTGCCTTAGCAACAGTTGTGTGACAGTGAGTCAACGTAATTAGAAGGAAACCAAATGACTTAATGAGTAAATTCAACAGCTTGACGTGTCGGTTGCACAATTGGCACGCATCTGAATAGACTGACAACCTTGTTTGTGGTTTCCGCTTTCAGGAGGGAATATTTATATCTCAAGTATAATTTGTTTTCGTACAATCCTGTTGAAACTAACTGATTAACAATTAGAGTTACGTTTCTACTCAAATTTGAATGTAGGTAGTAAACAAGTTGTGAAAAATGAATTCAATGCAAAATATAGAGGAAATATTAATATTAGAAGGTTATCTGTACTCATATATAGTAAACCCTACGAAGTTCAGTGGTTTTGTAGCACTTTACGTATTTCAGAGACTAATAATTGCGAATCCCCTGCGTGTATGATATCACGGGATAAGTTCCTAGAGGATACTGAATTTATTTCCTCAATATCGAATAGCGAAGGTCAAAAGTCCTTATATGAAAGTAGTTCCTTCTAAAGTTCCGCAATATAAATAGAAAGAAATTGCGACCCAAAGTTTTCTCATCGAAGTTTTCTTTAGTGAATGAACGCAGAAGAGCCGATACGCGCCACGACTCACACTTGTGGGAAAATATTTATAATATAGATACTTCTGATTTTATTCTACATTATGTTAATTTATATACATATGTCGTATATTGAGAAGTGTAAGTACGATACAAAAACTCACGTAAACAAGTAAGTTCTATTCTATTTGAAAAATAGTGTCTTTTGTACAAAAAATGAACATAAATTATTGGAACGATAATATTCGATAAGGTTTAAAATGTATCACGCAAAATTTCTGAACGTTAATCACTAAGTAATAATTCATTAAAATATTAATGGCTCGCTCTGCTTCCTCGCACAAACTGAATTAGGCTTTATTCCAATTACAAATTGATTTCCAAGTTAATGTTGAATTCCAGAAAAGCAAATTTTAGTATCTCTATTATCAACCAAATCTAAATTTGCGACGTAAATCGTTTCTATAACTAATCTACCTTCGTATTTATTACAAATGTATGATTGAAATTGTAATTGTATAAGAATATTTTAATTCTTATTGGAATAATTGCCAAGCTTCAGTTGATGTAAATATTATTAATAAAAAAAAAAATTAAATAGCTTCACGCTATATCCCGCACACAGCAGGGTAGGCAGAGGGAACCTAGTGTTAAGACTTAACTTAACACTTGGTTCCCTCTGCCTACCCTGCTGTGTGCGGGATACAGCGTGAAGCTAACAAAAAAAAAAGGTTCAGGTGATGTAAATATTATTAATATTTTTGTATATTTTCAAGCTTTTCCCCATATAGCAGATCCTAGAATCAACACCGTTCTCTTATGTAATAACGTTTTCAATTTTTTTAGCTTCACGCTGCATCCCGCATCTCAGTATTTTAAATATTTGAAACATCTTTCGGCCCACAGTGAGCGTCAGGTACCGATATACGAACAGAGTACTAACTAATAGTAG